>CM019066.1:50249777-50849777 GCA_009667805.1 Leptobrachium leishanense | reverse complement strand
ATAGGGCCTTCAGATTCTTCCAATTCTCCTGCCAAAACAGAGAAGGGAAAGTCTGGGGACCCCCAAGAGGGATCCTCTGAATACATCTGCTCTGCAGCATCCATGTATTCAGATTCAGTCTCTGGTTTAGAAACTGTGGCACAGTCTGGGTGTTCCCAGAGTTCCCAAAATTCAGGAAAGTCTCTCCCTATAATTACATCATGCACCAAATGAGGCACAACCCCAACTAAGTGCCTCAGATCACCACGTGCGGTTCCAAACTTCACAGCTACTATAGGATACTCCCGAGTATCACCATGTACACACACTACAGCAACCTTTTTAGCCCGGAAGTTCACAGAGCCTATCAATTCAGCCTTAATAAGGGTTACTAAACTTCCAGAGTCCAGCAAAGCTGTAACATGCTTATCATTCACAGTTATTGCACACATGTGTTTTCCCTTTACTGGCACCGCGGTGCATGAAACAGTGGAAAACAAAGACTGCCGTCTTTCCTTGAAAGACAAGTCACACTGCATAGGCTCATCAGTTAATGGACAGTTCGCAGCTAAATGCCCAAGTTCCTGGCACCGAAAACATCTTACATTCCTCAGGTTAGGTCTGCTGACGGGCACTGGTGTTCCCGCTTTGGAATGCCAACCTCCCCGGTTTAAATCAGCAGTTTTTCCCTCTGCCTCCTTGCCACGCTCACCACCCACTTTCCCTGGAACAGTCTTACCGATTGCCGAGGGAGGCCTTGGTTTTGGGCGGAAAGTCCATGGGCTCACCGGGGAGGCGTTCAAGTCCTCAGCTGCAAAGTATCTCTCAACAATCTCCACAAGCTGATCCACTGACTTGGGGTCCCCTTGGGTTACCCACTTTTGCAAGACGATCGGTAAGGATCTTAGGAAGCGATCCATGACTACCCGCTCAATTGATCTGTGGCCCCGAGAGGGACTCCGGTTGCAGCCATTTTCGGACCAGGTGGATGAGGTCAAACATCTGTGACCGCGGTGACTTCCCAGCTTGGTAGGACCAGTTGTTAACACGCTGTGCTCGCACTGCCAAAGTAACACCTCGCCGTGCTAGTATCTCCAGCTTGACCTTGTCATAATCCATGGCATCCACAGACTCCAAATCATAATATGCTTTCTGTGATTCACCGGTTAGCAAGGGCGCCACCAATCCTGCCCACCGTGTCTTAGGCCATGCTTCCCTCTCAGCGGTTCTTTCAAATGTTAACAGGAAGGCCTCTGGATCATCCTCTGCTGTCATCTTGGAAAGGAAGCGACTGACATGGATGGGTGAGGAGTTGTCAGAAGAATCTGCAGCTTGCAGGGGAGACCTCTGTGCCAGAGTCTGCATCACCTCTGTCAGAGTCTTACGTTGGTCTTCAGCAGCAACTGCAAGGTTTTCAAAAAACATTTGTGTCTGTTCCTGTACAACACTAATCTGCTGCTGCGTCTGCATGTGCAGCACCTGAGTCTGCTTCTGCAGAGCATTTAACATGTCCCGCTGTGTAGCATTAGCCTGTTGCTGTGCTGCATTAGCCAACACCAACTGTTTTAGAACGTCCTCCATTTTTTTTTCTTTTTCACTTCAGTAACTGGCCTTTTAAATAGCAGGTTCTTGCTATCACTTGCCCAAAGTTCTCCACCATATGTGAGCTGGGAAACAGGTAGCGGGTGCAATTGCTCTCTGGGGTGAGCACTCTTGCAAGGTTCAGAGACCAGACCAGTGACTTTTCTTCAAACAGGGGTACATTTATTGCAGCAACCCACAGGTTATACACCACACTGTATATTGCTCAAAATAAACCGTTCAAAAGCAAAGAAAATTCCTAGCCGTGTCCCGGCACTAACTAAACATACAATAGCCCTGACTAACAACCTTTGCAAACCTAGTGTTTGTCAGGCTCCAGCAAACTAGCATAACCAACCTTGTGCTCCAGCAGATAGAGACCGTCTGCTCCCCAGACTCCAGAGCGATGTCTGTTTGCCTCACCTGCACTAAATTGCCACTGAGGCAAAGTGCAAAACCAGGTGCTTAGAGGTTCCGGAAGGTGTAAGAGAGAAATCTGGGTGACACATAAACCCCGGACAGGACCTTTCCTTGCTCTCTACATGATGCCCTGTTACAATATATATTTACAGAAATTCGTAATGCGAAAAACGCGCAGCGGTAAAAAAGGAAATTTTAACCCCTTCGTTGCCGGAGTGTATGTCCCGTACAGGTTGTGTCCCAAGAAGGTGTGCGTGTATGTGTGTGTTGGTACCCAGGTACTAGATTCGACTGGCCAGTGAATGGATTCAGTGTATGTTCGACTAGTCACGTTGGGGCCCTGTAGATTTAAGCAAACTGCAGCATGCTTTGTTAACTTTACTGTGGCCTGGAAGGCCTCTCACCCATCCGCCAGACAATCTGCTCCGCTGCTCGACTAAGGACATCTCTCCACTCGATTTGGCTGGGACTCTGTGCCACCGGATCCGCTGTTCTCGCTTGTCCGTCTTTGCAACAAGATTTTCAGCTTACCGCCTGCACTCCCATTGGATCATCGCAGTCTCCTAACTCGGGGTCCAATCTGCAGCTCTGTCTGTGCAAACCTCTCAGCGGTGGATACTAGGTCTCTGGCAAGTCACTGAAACCGATCTCCAGCGTCCGCAAGGCAGCACCTGCTCTCCGGCCTGGTCACAATCGTTCCCTGTCTCACGTGCGTCTTGCTCTGTTCACCCCTCGGCGCGCACTGCTCTCCTCTGCACGAGACTGCGGATGTCTGTCGGTTCTCCCCACCCACTTCCTGTCTCTGCCCCAAAGCATGCTGGAAAACGTAGTCCCAATGTGTCCAGTATAGTTTACATTGCGCTTGTCTCCCCCTGGTGGCCAAAAATGGGTAATTACAGCAACAGAACTAAAACAGCGCTACATTAATATGAAGGAACAGCAGGAAAAATTTCTGCATTGGCCAAGCATATCATTGACATTGGATGGAACTGGTCTAGTTCTTGCTGATGAGGCACCGGCAGCTCTCTCGTCGTGGTCGCAAGTCGTCCTGTACCGGGGGAAGATAAGGCTGAAGACGAAGAACTGAAGAATACTGGCGATCATGGAATCCTCCAGGAAATATTGATGACTTAGGACATTGGCATCTGCAATGATGCTGGGGTTTTCGCAAGTAATCAGCAAAATAATCCTATAACCATTTTGGAATCATCAGCCGAGGTTGCTTGTACCTTACACTTTACAAGCTTGAAATGTCCAAACTATACCAAGGCTGGTCCACCTCATTGTGTCGATTCTGGAGATACACTCTACTCATCCTGACCACATTACAGTTATAAAGTGGTCGAGGTGTGAGGAGTGCCCCCCTCCCCTCAGCTCCACCAATCTGGTGAAATCACTGCGTGAAGTAGAGGAGTTTCCTCCACCCCACCCAATGTCAACAGCAGCATTTTTAATTTACCAGCTGATGGTCACCAGATCGGTCACTAGTGATGTCACACACAGACAGCAGCCAACGTCACCCTCCCAGTCCAATCGCTGTGGCAAGCGTTCTCAGAGAGGCAGCTGATAGATCAGATCTGTGCATGCGTGTGTAGCTCCGATCCATTGCTCTGCATGTAGTGTGTAAGTCCCATAGAGGTGCGCGATTTGCGGTCCTTACGCTACGGAAGAAGAACAAATGAAGCCTAAAAGTTTCAGGGACTTTCGGGTTCGGGAGTCCACAAACCGGAGAGGAGCGGCGCGTGGTGAGGCAGAAAAGGTATGTAGAGCACCCAGAAGTACTGATGAGAGACTGAATGGGAACGAAGAGGCTTAAGCATGTTCCCTGTTTAAAGAAAAGAGTAGAAAGTTGGGAGGAGTTACAATGGTTCCCCTTTTGTTTCAGGATTATCGCTGGGATTGGGTCTCGGGGGCAGATAACAGAAAGGGGAGGGCCAGGGGTAATAGAAAAGGGTAAGCAAAGGACAGATGAAATCAGTCTAACCTTTGTCTTTTTGGACAGCCAACTCCATTTTACCATCCCCATCAGCATATGAAAACCAACGACTGGATAAGTATTACTGGCTGTATCAATCTGTTATATATTCCCTATTATTATAGTCTGCTAAATATATATATTCCTAGTTCTATTATTACTTGGATAAATAGGTGCAGGTTTTCCATTGTATTGATTTGTAGGTTTTATTTAGTAGATGCTTTTTGATATTTGTTACACTCTGCAATACTGTATTCCCTTGTTAATTTGGTGTAGTATCTGCGTGATAGTAATTATGAATAGGTTAATTGTTCTGGTATAACTCGGCCAGAATTCAGAGATTTGTTGTTTTGTATGTTATTAGGTGCATTTGGGATCAGTAATTTTGCCTGTGTCTGTCTGAGGATCGCTGGGCCTTATAGTTAAAGTGCTCACTCTAGCAAATGACTGACGGTCAATTTTAAGAATCACACACATGAATAGTGGGTGTTCTAGCACAAAATAGCACTCCAAAATCGATACATTTTAATGAGCTGCAGTCATTTTTGTACTGAACAGGCCGGAAGCATACAAAGCAACCTGTGATAAAACGGCCGCCCCAATGTTTATTTGCAAGTATTTTGCTTTACAGTTTATTGTCTCTGTATATAGTGTAGAGTGTTGTGTGATGTGATATGCTGTTGTCAAAGTGTGTATCTGTATGTTACAGTTATAAGTTGTTATATTTTGCACTCATTAAACAGTAGGAGAGGCCCCTTGCTCAAGAGCTTGCACTCTAACATCCTGGGTTTCCCTAAGCACACTGTTTAGAGAAGCGTAGGTAAACATTCCATTGTGATGACTGTTATTTCTATTGTCCAGTGACTGGAGCTTTTCTATTGTCCAGTGGCTGGAGCCTGTTGTTATCTGTAATGTATTCTGGAAGGGAGGGGGGGTTGTCTCACCTGGGTGTATGTGAAATAAATAAAGTAACCCCAAGAGCTAAGCAATAAGTTGATGAATAAACTCATTTGTTAGCTCATCCAGCTAGGAACAATGCATCAGATAACCGTGAGCTGGGCGACCTTGGTTGCTGGGGGGGGGCGAGGGGCTGACAGAAGCATGTGAAAACGAAAGGAATCCATTACTTAGAGGGGGGAGAGTATATTACACAAAGACTGGAGCGTAATACAGAGGTTAAGTGGAGGTATGCCCGGTGTTATGTAAGAGGTTATTTGGAGGCGGCTCCTGCAAACGGCCATATGTTTTTTGAGGCATGAGGATGGAACCAATTTTGTCCAGGTTTCAATTCAAAGCGGCTGTGGAAAAGGCTGTAACGTTGCTGGGATGGAAAGAAACATAGAAAATGTCGGCAGATAACAACCTTTTGGCCCATCTAGTCTGCCCAATTACATGGATACTTTACCTGGATTTATCTTTTGTTTAGGATAGCCTTATGCCTATCCCATGCCTGTTTAAATTCAATCACTGTTTTAGCCTCTACCACTTCTGCTGGAAGGCTGTTCCATGTATCCACCACCCTCTCAGTGAAATAATGTTTCCTGATGTTACTTTTAAACCTTTGCCCCTTTAAGCTAAAACTATGTCCTCTTGTTTTGCTACTTTGTTTCCTTTTAAATATACTCCCTTCCTCTACCTTGTGGATTCCCTTTACGTATTTAAATTTTTCTATCATATCTCATCTATCTCGTCTTTTTTCCAAGCTATACATGTTAAGAATAGATCATTAAGCCTTTCCTGGTAACTTTTCTCCTTCTAGCCGTACACTATTTTAGTAGCCCTTCTCTGAACTCTCTCTAAGGTGTCTATATCCTTATGGAGATATGGTCTCCAGTACTGCACACAGTACTCCAAGCGAGGTCTCACCAGTGCTCTGTACAGTGGCATGAGCTCTTAACCTTTTCCTACTGCTAATACCTCTCCCTACACAACCAAGCATTCTGCCAGCATTTCCTGCTGCTCTATTACATTGACTACTTACCCTTAGATCCTCTGCAATAATAACTCCTAAATCCCAACCCTCAGATGTTGAGGTTAGGACTGTATCAAATATTCTATATTCAATCTAGGAGAAGGTGGGGGAAGCCAGATATAATGATAGTGCATTTAGGGGGTAACGACATAGGGGATATTCTGTTTTTGGGTAAAATAAATAAAATAAATAAAAATAAAATAAATAAAATTAATATACCTTCATTTCTCTGGCAGATCGCGAGCAGTTAGGATTAAACAGCGATGGGGGAAGGGAATTTGTTTAAAGGGCACCGGTTTTAGCAGGCTAGCTGGTATTTCATAATTTACTAAGTTAGAGAGGAGAGGGTTGTGAATAAGCGGGGGTAGGTATATAACCCTGATTCAATTTACAGTCGCGATAAAAAGTTGGTATGTGTTTGAGCGTTACTATTCTGTTTTTTGGGTTTTTTCTTTCAGAGCGGGCAAAGAGAGTATGGATCCTGGGACACTCCTATGTGCACTGGGCGGCTGTTCACGCTGTGGGCACAAAGATGGGAGTGAACCTAGGGTTCAGCCTCACTAAAGCAGGCATTAGGTGGATAGGAAGGAGGGGTATGGGGTGGGCGCAGTTTTTAGGGGTAGCACAGGAATCTAGGAGAAGGTGGGGGAAGCCAGATATAATGATAGTGCATTTAGGGGGTAACGACATAGGGGCTATGACAACGATAGATTTGCAGAATAGGGTCTGGGAAACACTTAGGTGGTGCAGGAAGGAATGGCCGGATGTTCAGATAGTGTGGTCTAACGTAATTGCTATATTAGTGTGGAGGAACTGCAGGGTGCAGGATACATCGGGAGAAAGAAGCTAAACCAGGCAGCGAAAAAGATTATGCTGGAGATGGGAGGAAAGGTTTTGGAGCATCGGAACATAGTGACAATGCAGGAGGAATTGTTTAGGAATGACGGCGTCCATTTGTTCAAGGCGAGGAACAACCTTTTCGGGGGCAACATCGAAGGGCTGATAAAGACCCTTGTGTAAGGTAAGTGAAAAGGTCACGGTCTTTTATTGGTGGCGGAAAAAGAGGGTCCTCATTTTTGGTGGCGGTGAAATATGCGGCCCTGGCACGTGGAGAGGCGATAGAGGGGGAGGATCTGGGGGTCTGTGTGGTGGTTTGTGCGGCCAAACACAGGTAGCCTCCTGGTTTGAAGATCCTCCCGGCCTGCTATCTGCTATAAAGAGAGCAGCGTGTGGTCGCGCTAGCTTAGCCACGTGGGGCCGGCCGCTATTTCTGGGCAATGCTGGTTGTTCATTGTGGTTGCCAGTGTTATCTGGCTGGATCTATGGTACCAGTGTTATCTGGTGTTACCTAGTCCAAGAAAGTGAGGATCGCTGATAATTCTGCCACAAAGGCAATGATTTTTGGCCTTTGATTATAAATAAAAGACGTGACCTTTTCAAACCGCCAATACTTTTGTCATGTGTTTTTATTTATGGGGAGAACGGGGGCGGGGGTGGTGGGATGGTTTGGGGGTTTGAAGGGAAGTAAAGGTAACTTAAGAGAAAGGTAATGGTGGAAGAGAAATAAGGGTAAAATGCTTAAAGAAAAAAATAATTGGGCAGAGACTGTCAGCAGGATCTGCCAAATTATTTAAGGGCAGAAGAAGGGAACTATATTATTTAGTACATAAGGAACCTGGTTTAAAAAGTGATCTATGGGTGCTACCTGATGGTCTGTAGACAATTTCTTATGGTGTGAAAGCTTGAAATCAAAATTGTGTCCTTTGGCTAAGGCTGGGGTCAGACGAGCGTAGTGTTCACGTCCGTGATTGCGCCTAAAAGTACGTCCGTGATAGCATGACAGCCCATTGGAGCCCGACACACGAAGTACGTCCGCACTGAACTGCGGACGCACAACGGCCGCGGCCCACGGACGCAAGGCAGGCAAGAACGTACATCCCCTAGAACGGACGCACAAAGTGCGCTGCATCCGCAACGTCTGCATAGCTTTGTGTGTGAGTGATGGAACGTGGTCAGACGGACTGCATTTATACGTCCAGCATTTTTCACGGACAAAATGGTTTTGCTTTTCAATTTATTTTCCCTCCTACATCCGTCAAAATATACATCAGTGAATAAACGGACTGTGTGGCCACTGCTGTGTCTTCCGTACTGACGTACGTCCGTGTGCAAGGACGTACAGTCTGTAGAAATCACGCTCGTCTGACCCTAGCCTTAGTGTCACACCGTCCGGTGAGCAGCGTCGGCCAGGAGGCTCATCTCATGTGGGGGCTGGCTCCGAGGGACCGCCTCACCGGCGTTCCTGGCGGGTGGCTCAGCGGCCTTGGGACATCCCGGGGTCCTGCGCGATCCTTCACGGGCCTCTTTATGCTCGCACTGGGGAGGTCGGCGCCGCAGTTCCACACTGCCTACCTGGGTCAGGGCGGTTCCCGACGTCTGACATCACTGAGGCGGGAGACCCGGATTGGTTGCTCGGGCCCAGGGGGAGGATCCCCAGACTCGGGTGGACCTGATGGGGAGCCGCCTCAGGCGATTCTTGGATCCTGATTGGCCACCATAACAGAGTGGGCTAATTGGACGGTGGGGCACTCGTGGGAGGGGCTAGACATCCCTACCACCTATATAAGGTTTCCCAGCACATTCAGTCCTCGCTTCAGCGTTGTATCACTCCCAGTGATGTTACTTATTGAGAAGCTTATTCATGATAAATCTGTGTACCAGTTATTGGCTTACCCTTCGACTACCCCTGTATCGCCGCCTGCCTCTGACCTCATTTCTAATCTCGACAACGATTATTGGAAAATCCTATTGTACTGCGATTCTGAGACTGGTCTCCCACCTCTGCACCCGGGCTCTAGATCCTCCCCCGCAAACCCTGACACTAAGCCAGGTCCTCAGTCACAACTTCCTGTATCTGTTGTTTTGCATTAATCCCAATCCAATTACACACAAATCTGCATCAGTCTTCGTTAGCGTTGTTCAGATGGGACCCTGCCTGTCCTATAACTCAATGAGCCGTAATGCCATTTACTGTGGCAGAAAACAAGAGTGATCACCACTCCTCCTCGGCTGTCAGACAACAAGGACCTTTATCAAATATAAAATGTCACCAATGAACACGCAGGAGACGGCAGAGACCATTGCATAACGCAAACAGGGTTCCGGGAGAATGTTACGCTTGTAAAAATACAAATTGCTGCAAAAACGAGTACTTACTCGATTATATCTCTTCAATTATTGTCAATTATTTACCAAACGCCAACGCCTTTTCGGGGCGGCACAATCTGGTTTGAAGGTAGCCTAGCAATGCACGCCAAAATAATACTGCTCGTATTGTTGTGTGGTGGTTTTGATACTTTATAAGTATTCTGTGTTTATAGCATAATAATTTTTGGTTTATAATTTTTTCAGCCCATCTTCTCGTCATGTTTATTCATCACCTTCCTCTGGGTCTTCTCTCGTTTCTAAAGGGCGGCCAATTTGGGAACAGCCGTGTGTTCCAGCTCCTTTTTACTGAAACCGCACGGGGAAGAAGAAGAATGAGGCAGAGGCACAAAGGGAGGTGAGAAAAATGGGGTGGAAAGACAAAGAGATGAGAAGAATGAGGCAGAGAAGGAAACACTGGTGTATTTTGGCCTAGGCCAACAAGGCCCAGGCCTAGGGCGGCACTTTCCAGGGGGCGGCGGCCTGCTGGGTGGCCCCACCCCTAAAAAAAAAAAAAAAAAAGGCCACACATTTTTTTTTTTTTTACTTTTGCAAACTATTTTACCAGGAAGGAAACATTGAGATGTCACTAATTTTCAAGTATGTCCTGGGTAGGCAACGCCTAGGCTTTCACTTTCCAGGGGGCAACAAAAAACCTCACCACTAATTGGGTTACTCACAGAGCACCGAAATGACGCCAACATTTTGGTGTTCTGTAGTTCCCTGCACTTCGGGGAATAAAATTTCCCAACCCTGCAGTGAATTCACCATTCACCGCAGGGTCCCCAAAGTGCATGGAGTCGGCCGCTGTATGCTGCCACCGCAAACCCATGGCCTGCTGTTTTCAAAAGAACTACTGAACGAAAATGTCTGGAATTTACATAGAAGATCCTATGATTGATAATAAAAAGTTCTGTTACAGAAAAAGGAGAACCGCTATTAAAAAAAAGGGGGAATTTAGCCCAAAAAATTCAGAAAAATCACTAAAAAGGTACAAAAAAAAAATCAATAAATAAATAAAGACTTTTTACTGCAGATTAAAATAATAAATGGTTTATTAGATATTGCATAAAAAACGGGAATATTTTTAACATTGAAACCTATGGGGTTCGCCTGAATAAACCTGCTGATTGAAACCACCAAACATCAGGGCATTTCACTGACATTTCTCTGCTGTTTGGTGTTCTCTGAATAGATTAACCATTACTTCTCTATGGGGATTTGCACTGCCTTCAAACAGCACCGTACTTGCTGGCAGTTCGCCAAACTTGTGTGTGAGCATATCACCAGAGCAGTGGTGTACTTAGAGGAGTGGCAGAGGGCGGGCCGCCCCAGGTACCAGTGATTATTGGGGTGTCATTAGGGGGTACTAGGAGGTGCCACTGTCACTGTGTGTCAGCTTTGAGCTGTGTTCTCAAACAACGAGCAGCGGAGTATGGCGTTTGCATACGGAATAAAATCGAATAGAATAAAAATCCCCCTCTCCTCCCTCCATAGCTCCTCCCCTGCCCCGCAGCAGCTCTAGGAGAGGGGAGGGGGATGTGATTTGTGTCCAGAGAAAGAAGATGACAGTAAACGGCAGGTAAAGGGGGGAGGGGTTTCAGCAGAATATGAAGCCCTGTCTGCTTACTGCTGTTTAAAGTGGACCTTTCCTTAACCAGCACTGCAGTGATAGAAATTTGTCATTGAGCTGCCTGGCTCCTGGTGAGGCTGCTTGCGTGCAGGTCACACTCGGTCCGGCCAGTCAGGTGGTACTGAGTCTCAGTACCACCTGACTGGCTGAACCACGTGACACGCATGCACGCAGCTGCCCGCCCTTTCGTTAACATGGACTGTCACTCTATTCTGGACTGAACACCCACCGGGAAGGGAATCAAAGCCACGGTGCACCCTCTGGCAGTGGCACCCCACTGCTGACAAGATGGCTCCACGCACAGGCACAGCCGTGATCCTAACGTGGCCTGGAGGGACCTCCTGCTGAGTCTGTACACAGTCCCTGCTGACTCTGCACACAGCCCTACCGCGGACAGAGGCCGGTAAATGCAGAATAAATAATTGCTGTGTGCTCATATACACTCGGTTTGCTGGGAGTTTTATTGCAGTGGATTCTGATGCACTCATACACACCACACATTGCATTGCTGGGAGTTTTATTGCAGTGGATTCTGATGCACTCATACACACCGCACATTGCATTGCTGGGAGTTTTATTGCTGTGGATTCTGATACGCTGACACACACCACACATTGCATGCTGTGAGTTTTATTGCTGTGAATTCTGATGCACTCATACACACCGCACATTGCATTGCTGGGAGTTTTATTGCTGTGGATTCTGATACGCTGACACACACCACACATTGCATTGCTGTGAGTTTTATTGCTGTGAATTCTGATGCACTCATACACACCGCACATTGCATTGCTGGGAGTTTTATTGCTGTGGATTCTGTGATACACACTGCATATTACTGTGAGTTTTATTGCCCTGGAGCTCTGGGATATGCTCATACACACTGCACATTACTGTGAGTTTTATTGCTTTGCAGCTCTGATATGCTCATACACAGTGCCCATTTCTGTGGGTTTTATTGCTATGCAGCTCTGTGATACGCTCATATGCAGTGCACTTTTCTGTGGATTTTATTGTTCCACCAATTAGAGCGGCTGTGATCCCGTTTACTTGACATGCGTGGCTGTTCTTTGTAAAAATACTTGAATTTAAACATTTCATAATTTTCTTTATCTCAATAGATACATTTGAAATGGTATACAAAATATACAAGTAGGCACTTGGTATAAACTTTTAATATAAAGAGAGGAAAAGGCAGAGCTCTAAGAGGAAAAGGTGGAGCTTAAAGAGGAAGGGTGGGGATTAACCAGGAAGAGGTGTGCCCTTGACAGGAAGGGGTGCGTCAAATTTAAATTAGGGGTGCACGAGTTTAGTCAGGCCTAGGGCAGCACAAAACCTAAATACACCACTGGAAGGAAAGGTTGGTAAGATGAATGTGGCAGAGGAACAAAGGGAGGAGAGAAGAATGGGGCAGAGAAGGAAACGATGGTGAGATGAATGTGACACAGGAACAAAAGGATGTGAGAAAAATGAGACAGTGGGACATTGTTCTCCTTTCTCATTCATCTCACCTCCAAAAAGGAAGGTGAGAAGAATGTGACAGAGGAAAAAAAGGGAAGAGAGGAGAATTGGCAGAGAAACAAAGGGAGGTGAGAAGAATGGTGCAGAGGAATAACGAGAGGTGGGAAGAATGGCACAGCACAACAATGGAAAGTGAGAGGAATCGGACAGAGGATCAACTTAGCTGAGAGGGACACCAATACTGTCAGTTAGAGGTGGCTCATGAAGCCCCCGATCCAGCACTGATTTTATTATAAATAGGAAAGTTATGGTCACCAGTGGGTTTTACCTCCAGCCAATTAGAGGCTAACAGGCAGCTATCACAAAGTGTTGGTGACAATGTGCATCCAGGCTCAGCTTATCTGGCCTGCAGATGTGTCTCGAAGAATGAAAGTCCACAAGGGATTCTTATTATTGCAACACCTCCAGGCCTTCTGTCACATGGTGTCTGTGCTGCTGAACTTGTATTGTCTGTATATAATAACTTACATTAAAACATTTACATTAAACAAGAAAGAAATAATTACGAAAGCCTCAAAAAGACACTGGGGACCAGTCACATTAAATGATGGCAAGCACAGTTAAAAGGAACCTGTAAACCTTGGCTCACTTAACAGAAAATTTTATTCTATGTATACATCATGACAAATGGCTCATAAATGTTTAGATTTTTGTCATTAAAGTTATTATTGCGAATTGTAAATCAATTACTCAGCAAGGATAAGTGAACTAAAAAAATAGAAGGGAAAAAACAACCAAGAGCCGGGGACATGAAGGGATATCACGGGATTCCAGCTTTAATGACAGGAACGTATCCCAAGCGTTAATTTACTGGCAGGCAGAGAACAACCAGCGATTTCAAGGTCACGTGTTATTCTCGTCTTGAGCTTGTACTCGGAATGACATCTCTCAGATGTCGGTGTTAAGTGATTTTGTGTTCACACTTTGAAATTGAAAAGATAAATACCTCACATAAAAAGAAATACTCACTTCTGGTCGCTCATTACGTATGGTTTGATATGCAACCTCCTCTTGCCGTCTGCAGGAGAACACTGGGAACAAATAATTTTTAGAGTCCTTCTGCCAACCGTGTCCCATCCCACGTGCACGAGCTTGCACAAGGTAGCTCAAGTCTCCATAGCACCTATGGTCTGCAGGAGATGATACCAGTGGCGATACACGGTGGTGTTGACAGTATCTGTTACGAGTCGAGACCCTAATACAATCGGTTCACATGTTATAGAGCCGGCAATAAGGAGCCGCTATGAGTTTTCGGCTCATGACAACTTTTCAGATTTGAGGCTCCCTATTGCCTTCTGAGGCCCATATTACATTCCTTGTGCAGCGCATTTGCGCGCACGCAAATGCGCATTTGCGCGAGGAAAAAAACATTAGCGCATAAGTCGTATTATGACGTTCTCGCAAACGATGCGCGTTAACGTCCAACGCGAGTGACCCTGCGCGAACCCACCGCGAGCACAAGTTTCTGCGCGCATCCTATATTTAACATTGTGAGCGCCAATGCGTTTGTAATACCATGCGCGCAAATGTGTACTATCAGCGCAAAATGTTACATTTTGCGCTAAGATTGTAATACCATGCGCGCATACGTGTACTAACGCATTGGTGCTCACAATGTTAAATATAGGATGCGCGCAGAAACTTGCTCGCGGTGGGTTCGCGCAGGGTCACTCGCGTTGGACGTTAACGCGCATCGTTTGCGCGAACGTCGTAATACGACTTATGCGCTAATGGTTTTTTCCTCGCGCAAATGCACAACGTTTGCGCGCATCATTTTAACGTCTTTGAAAACCTGGTGTTAACTTACAATCTGAACGTTCTGGCCGAAACGAAATGAACCTGCACAAAATAAAAAAAAATTAAAAAATTACAGCACAGTACAGTTACACATCCTACACATACCCAAACAAAAAAAATATTTTTGTTGCAGCACATATACGCAGATTAACTTTGACAGGCGCAACAACCGAAACCTAGCAAATGGTGGTTCTTAATTCTGATTGCCCACCGATTCCTGCACGCAACGGTCATTTGTGCCCAGCTTTGGGCGTCGGATTTGCGCTCGAAAAAAGTTGAAGGCTGAAACAAATGCACTCGGATCGTAATACTAATTATTATATTAATTTTGCGTGCGCAAAAAAAATTTGCGCCACGAGTGTAATAGAGGCCTGAGTCGGAATAGGGGCTGGAGTTTGTAGGGTTGCTAGAGTTTTGGTAAGTTTTCACCTGATTTGGAATCTTACCCGTAGTCAGGACTGCCAACAATGGGATGACAGCCCATGATATGTTCTGGGGCCCAGTTGCTCCAGGGGGCCCTGGCTCTTCCCAAACCCTGTGCAGCTTGACGAAGAGCCACAGATGTAAGCGTCTCTTCATGCCACTCATAACTGTCCCGCCGGGATCCCAAAAAAATTCCCGGTGGGTAGGAGCATCTGGGGCCAGATACTGCTCTCTGACTCAACGTTGAGTGAATAGTGTGGTCTGTGCCAGATATAGGAGCAGACTGAACGCTCTACCAGGGAACACTTTTTATCCCATTGCTGGACCACCATGGATTTAGCCCACTCCCTGAAAGTCAGTTAAGCATAAGGGGAGGCAAAATGATTGACTTTTAGTTTACTGAGATGGGCAACTGAGGTAAGGGGGCCCGACCAGTGGTTCAGTAAGGGGCCTTGAGATTTTTGATGGTGCCCTACCCAGGGCTCTATTTCATAGTTAGCGCCTCAATATGTACGCGTTCTTGCCAGGATAAGTGTGTTTAACGCATGCCCCCCATATAACATTCCTGATGCTACCCCCGTTAGTAACCCGGTAGCGCATCTTTATTTGCGTGAGCTTCCACCAACTTACTGTTCTTTGCGCATCCTATACTTAACATGGAGAGCGCAAACATTAGCGTTTCAATAAGAAAGATATTTCATAGCGCTAACGCAAATTTATTTATTTTTTCTTTAGAAAGGATTGTTACCAGGAAGGATACATTGAGATTTCTCTCGTTTTCAAGTATGTCCTGGGTGGCGAGTATGTCCTGTTATTGGTGTCTTGCCCAAGGACACTTACTGGAGAGGTGCGCTTGCTGAGATTCGAACCTGTGTCTCCACTGTTATAGAGCAGTGATGTTACCTCTACTCCACCCAGCCGGTAATTACCGTCGTGACGCGCAAACTAAAATTGTAGCACCTTCTAAAAGCTGGTGCTAAATGATTATGCAAATGCAAAATCATGTAGCACCCCCTAAACGCCCCATACTTACCGATCATCCCGCGGCGAGAACGGTGGCCCGATCCAACGCTTCTTCTGGCCGGGAGCAGAGTGAGACTGGGAACAAGTAGTTCCCAATCTTGCAGAAGCGCAACCCTCCATGGATTCCTATGGAATCCAGGAAATGATTGTGGAAGCGATTATCCCAGCGGTTAGCACTGCATTCCGGGCGAGGTGCTGAGGTAGCCCCTGCCCCGGAATATCGTGTTAACACGGGGACGCTACATGGGAATCCTGCAGGTGCAGACGTTCTTCGTTAGCGTCCCCATTCTAGTGCGAAATAGGGCCCCAGGCGTGATATTTCTAAGAAGCGCGGCTCGCTGGATCTTGGGATTTTCCACATCCTGTTGTTAAACGTTAACTTCTCAGAGGCGCGGGCTGAATACCGATTAATGAGAAACCTCTTCCCTTTTTACAGAAACGCAAGTTCCCCTTTGTGCTTCAATCACCCTCTCCGTCGGCTGTCTGTAGCAACGGAGAGAGAGAAAAAAAACCTGAGCGAACCTCTCCGTGCTTTAGGTTCTCTCGGAATACGCTCAGCTCCTGCCTGTTAACCCTTTCACTTCCAGACGGGGCAAGCCGCGAGACGGACAGCTTTTACCAAGCTCGGCAAAGCAAAACCGGGCCTAGATATTCAGCCAATAAACTACGCACGAAAGCGAACGACTGTCATAAAACCTGAAAGAAACGCTGCAACGAAAAAAAAAAAAAACTTTTTTTAATAAAGTCAAATTGAATCATTACTCATTATTATTAAGTGCGCTTATGTAGAATTAACAGCTTGCAGGTCTTAAAAATAAGTAAATACATAAAATATCTATATTTACTTTTAAAAAAAATTGCAAGTTTTAACAAAATATATATAGTTAGAAAAAATATTTAATTTATAAGCGGAAAATTAAAAAACCGGCAAAATATTCTGAAAAGCACATTTTTCCAGCATCATGACGTAATTTCTACCACTTGTCCTGATCGTAACAATGGCGGATTGTTCCCAGGCAGACAATCAATTTGGAGTTGGATTTTTCCATTCAACTGGTCAACGAGAGACGTGCGCCAGCAGGACCAAGCATGAAGGGACCTAGAAATCAAACCTCAATACAGGCTTTGTCTCGGGTCATGTTGGCACCTGAAAATTGGACCCTAGGATGATTTTGGCAGAGACGCACTGATACATTGAGACTAGTCGAGCTACACTGATCATTATGTAAGAATAGCCCAAATAATAATAATAATGAAGAATGCGGTGATGACCACATCCAGCTCGGCTCTTTCTCGGACTCCATGCGGCTTCTTTTGAAGATGGTTTACAAAGGCTTTACTGGAATGAGGCCTCCAGCAGTCTACGGCCGGACACTTTCCGGATATTCCCCGGGGCGATCTCCCTTTTAGATGTACTACAAATAAAAGATATAAAACATTCCGGCAGCTCAGGAAGAACGACAGGGTAACAGGCACGGATAGCCGGCATCTCATACATTCATTAATGTCAACAGAGTCGCGATGGTTCAATGAGAAGATACTAGAGTTTGGATCCATCGTGTCAAAAGGAAACTAACTGGAAGCGAGTTAGTTTCCGCTTCCGCGATCATTTCCTGGATTCCATAGGAATCCATGGAGGGTTGCGATTCTGCGAGACTGGGAACTACTTGTTCCCAGTCTCACTCTGCTCGCAGCCAGAAGAAGCATTGGATCGGGTCACTGTACTTGCCGCGGGATGATCGGTGAGTATGGGATCTAAATGGGGGGTTTAGAGGGTGCTACATGATTTTGCATTTGCAGAATCATTTAGCACCAGCTTTTAAAAGGTGCTACAATTTTGGTTTGCGCATCACGACGGTAATTACTGGCTGGGTGGAGTAGAGGTAACATCATTGCTCTATAAAAAGACACCCGCACACCCTGAATATATGGAGGAGCCCCTAAAAAGACACCCACACACCCTGAATATATGAAAGAGCCCCTAAAAAGACACCCGTTGTTACAGTGGGCTACGCCTGGCATGAATGCAGAAGGGTGTGAGCCTACGGTGCAGTGAAACATGATCCAGGATATATCACAAAGATATTTATAATAAGTTTCCTGAGACATAAACAAGACTGAATCTAGAACAGGGATCCAGCACAAACGCACAATAGACAGACACAAGAAATTAAACCTAAGAACTATGAAACCAAATACAAAGATACAATACTAATACAGAGTACAGGGCTACAAGCAGGGTTAAATACACTATGCAAGGATGCAGATAGACCAGAACTAAAGTACAATAGACTAAACCAAATAACAGGAGGGGGCTGGACACTACAGGAATGAACTAGATCAGAGGAGAGATACAGAAAGGGGCTACGCAAGAGAGGGATGGCTGAGAGTGATAGGAATGAATGAGAACCTAAATATAGAAGCAGCACGGAGGCAAGAGAAACAAGATGGGTAAATGAGGGACTGAACCGAGAGGGAAGGGAACCTAAATGGAACACAAGAAAGGCAGAATATAAATAAAATCAAATACTGAACAGATCTGAATCAGGCAATGGTACAGAATGACATAACATGAATATATCCAAGAAACAATATCAGAAAGAACAAGCAAAGAATTAACAAAACTAAGCAGGAGGTCAAAGGCACAAAATCTATGAAACAGAACACGAGGGCAACAGGAAGGTACTAACAAATAAACCTGAAAAGTCCTAAGATACTCAGGTACAGACAGGAGAACCTAGAAGCAGTACTGCAATCAACCAGGGCAAAAGTGAAATGAATGAATGAGACCGCACCCTTCCTAGGGTGTTGTCTCATTTTACACACAGTTCAGTAAATTCAAGGTGTCTTCAGGTGAGTTCCAGGGCTTGAACCTGCGAAGAGAATAACGTCCAGAAACCTGCATCCTCAATGCAGGACATAGCAAAGTTCATATACCAGAGGGGGCGCAAGATGCACATAATCAGTCCAGATCGTAACACCCGTACACCCTGAATATATGGAGGAGCCCCTAAAAAGACACCCACACACCCTGAATATATGGAGGAGCCCCTTAAAAGACACCTGCACACCCTGAATATATGGAGGAACCCCTAAAAAGATACCCGCACACCCTGAATATATGGATAAGCCCCTAAAAAGACACCCACACACCCTGAATATATGGAGGAACCCCTAAAAAGACACCCGCACACCCTGAATATATGGATAAGCCCCTAAAAAGAAACACACACACACACCCTGAATAAAGGGAGGAGCCCCTAAAAAGACACCCGCACACCCTGAATATATGGAGAAGCCCCTAAAAAGACACACGCACACCCTGAATATATATAGGAGCCCCTAAAAAGACACCCGCACACCCTGAATATATGGATAAGCCCCTAAAAAGAAACACACACACACCCTGAATAAAGGGAGGAGCCCCTAAAAAGACACCCGCACACCCTGAATATATGGAGGAACCCCTAAAAAGACACCCGCACACCCTGAATATATGGAGGAGCCCCTAAAAAGGCATTAAGGAAGAAAAGAGGAACAAAGGGATTTAAAGTGGAACAAAGGGATTTTAACTCAAAATACAGACTGTCTCTCCTAAATAAGGACACCTCCAGACATATGGCATTGTGACATGACTGTCATGTGGGTATTGCATGTGGTTGCGACATGGGGGTGATGTGATTGTCATTCAATGGTGTATGTTAAGTTTTAATTTGTTTCTGTCATTATTCTTAGTGTAAAAAAAACACACAAAACCAGGTCAATTCAACCGAGAAATGTGTTTCGCTGCTTACGCATTACTGAAAAGGACAGATTTATGAGAAAAAGGAGATGCCGAAAAAAATTAAAAGCAATAGAATTTCCGTGTAGTTTTATATTTTCTTGTCTTGTTGTTTTCATATGTCCAAACGACAGGCCATTTTATTGAGAGATATTCTTGTGATGGGTTTGGCTGCGTCAGGTGTCCACGTCGCCTCTAATACTCTGGAAATAAAACGATTGGACTCGAGGGGGTAAAACACTTGCACACAATCACCAAAATACACTACATTTACATCAAATATCCAAAGAATACATGGAACACAGGCAACGGGCATACCCGAAATAACGTCACAATCGAAAAATTACGCCCCAGACTGCCGCTAAATCATCCAGCATGCTGCAGCTGCTGCAGAAACTCTTGGACCATATCAAGTGATTTCACAAAAAGAGACGGGTTTCTGTACGATTCGTTTTTTTGGCTCCGGTTCTCTATTTCGTGTAATGGAACGACGTGAAATATCAGTGATAGATTCTATACAGCTAATCTGGACTGCAACGCCCATCATTCTCAGCCAGTTTAAGGGTTTGGCGGATGTTTGTAGACAACCTGTGGCGTTCCGGCTGCTGGGGGGCCGTGGCTCCCAGGTTTACGTATCATTCCGTGGGATGTAAGTTGGCAGTGGAAGATGCTGTGGCCCCTTCCAGGAACTTTTTCACAGGAAGAGTCAGAGGGGGGAGTCCAGACCCCGCACAGCTGCCTTATGGCATTCCCTGCCAGCAGCCAACACCTGATCCCCCCCTCCTCTCCCCGAGCTATGGGTGTTACCATGAAAACATGTAACGCCGCAAACAAACAACACGAACAGTGCAAAACAATAGCTACAGTAACAAACGTGCAGGACAGTTAGTCAGGGTGCGGGCGCAGGAATCCGTTAATACCTTTCCTGGGGATCTGATGCTTCTCTCACACCCATTAAAGTCCTTTAAAAAGGTACAGTACCTCGGATTGATCCCCTCTGAGTCCAGACACTGCCTCTGGGGTCCTTGTCTAAGAGCAGAACCCAGAACACAAACAGGGGCTGAATGTACAACCAGAGAGAGATCACAAACAGGGTGTGTTTATACAGAGGGGAGGAGAGAGCAGCCAGTGTATCACATCATCAGGCGAGATCCAGTCTCACTATACACAGCCCGACTGTCTGATACACTGTGTGCGACACATCCTCACTGTATCACATCACCAGGCGAGATCCAGTGTCACTATACACAGCCCGACTGTCTGATACATCACCAGGCGAGATCCAGTGTCACTATACACAGCCCGACTGTCTGATACATCACCAGGCGAGATCCAGTGTCACTATACACAGCCCGACTGATCCAGTGAGGATGTGTCGCACACAGTGTATCACATCACCAGGCAAGATCCAGTGTCACTATACACAGCCCGACTGATACAGTGAGGATGTGTCGCACACAGTGTATCAGTCGGGCTGTGTTTAGTGACACTGGATCTCGCCTGGTGATGTGATACAGTGAGGATGTGTCGCACACAGTGTATCACATCACCAGGCGAGATCCAGTGTCACTATAACCAGCCCGACTGATACAGTGAGGATGTGTCGCACACAGTGTATCAGTCGGGCTGTGTATAGTGACACTGGATCTTGCCTGGTGATGTGATACACTGTGTGCGACACATCCTCACTGGATCAGTCGGGCTGTGTATAGTGACACTGGATCTCGCCTGGTGATGTGATAAACTGTGTGCGACACATCCTCACTGTATCACATCACCAGAGGAGATCCAGTGTCACTATACACAGCTCGACTGATACAGTGAGGATGTGTCGCACACAGTGTATCAGTCGAGCTGTGTATAGTGACACTGGATCTCCTCTGGTGATGTGATACAGTGAGGATGTGTCGCACACAGTGTGTCACATCATCAGGCAAGATCCAGTGTCACTATACACAGCCCGGCTGATACACTGTGTGCGACACATCCTCACTGGATCAGTCGGGCTGTGTATAGTGACACTGGATCTCGCCTGGTGATGTGATAAACTGTGTGCGACACATCCTCACTGTATCACATCACCAGAGGAGATCCAGTGTCACTATACACAGCTCGACTGATACACTGTGTGCGACACATCCTCACTGTATCAGTCGAGCTGTGTATAGTGACACTGGATCTCGCCTGGTGACGTGATACAGTGAGGATGTGTCGCACACAGTGTATCACATCACCAGGCAAGATCCAATGTCACTATACACAGCCCCTGTAATACAGTGAGGATGTGTCGCACACAGTGTATCAGTCGGGCTGTGTATAGTGAGACTGGATCTCGCCTGGTGATGTGATACACTGTGTGCGACACATCCTCACTGTATCATATCACCAGGCAAGATCCAGTCTCACTATACACAGCTCGACTGATACAGTGAGGATGTGTCACACACAGTGTATCACATCACCAGGCAAGATCCAGTGTCACTATACACAGCCCGACTGATACAGTGAGGATGTGTCGCACACAGTGTATCACATCACCAGGCGAGATCCAGTGTCACTATACACTGGGCACACAGCCTCCTTTTACAGGCAGGTTCATTAGACAATTCAACTACAGCAACGTTTCGGCAAAAAGTCTTTGTCAAGCTTTCTGCCAAAACGTTGTGCTGTAATGTAATTGTCTATTAATCTGTCGGAGAATGGAGGTTGAGTGCACGCCAATTCTTCTTTCGGTCCCTGTCGATATCTTGGAGGTAGTCGCTCCATGGATCATGGTGGCACCTGCCAGGCCTTGCATGATCAGAGTGCTGCTCTACATTATGGAATATACACAACTGATGACAGTGCTGTCTGGTACATTGTGTGCAACATACATCCTCACTGTATCACATCACGGTCCGAGATCCAGTTTCACTATATACAGATCGAATGAAAGAAGAACTGGACAGGGCACTCGACATCCTCTTTCAGACAGGATTATTAGACAACTCAATTAGAGCAACGTTTCAGGAAAAAGCCATTGTCAAGCGTTTTACCAATATGTTGCTGTGCTGTAGTTGTGTTTTCGAATAAACCTGTCTGAGAAAGGTGGTTGAGAACCATTCCAGTTCTTCTTTCGTGCTGCCCGATATCTTGGAGGTGGTTGATCCATGGATTGTGGTGGCACCTGCCTGATCTTGCGTGATGGTAGTGTTGCTCTACATTGTGGATACATGGTTGAAGACAGTGCTGTCTGATACAGTGAGGAAGTGTTGCACATATTGTAACACATCACTAGCTGAGATCCAGTGTCATTATACACAGGCCAATCAGACTTTGTGGAATATGGTGGTTTTACACCACTTCAAAATGTCACAGCTGGAAATGAATTCTGGTCACCTCCTGGTCTCCTCATCTTAGTTGGGTCATCCAGTGGCCCAAGTCTCTCCTTGGGTGGCTGCTCTTTCCCTGAATGCTTGAACCTCACTCCCTGCTTTTTTCCGACCTGCACAGGGTTGTGGGTCTCTTTTGCTATGAACAGCTTCACCTTGGGCCCATGACTGAAGTGTTGCACACACCTCATGGAGAAGACGACTTGTTTTGATGCTTGGTTCCTGTCTGAACGTGTGTTTACAGAATGCCATTGCCTCTGCTCATATTTTGTACATTGTTTTTGTCGGCACGACTTTGTGTGTTGGCCAGGTGACTTGGATCCACCATGTCGGCTCGGCTGAGTGAAGGAGCTGCAGAAGGAAGACTGATATACTCACAGTTTTCTTGCCTCGTGAGGGTCTTACGTCCAGTTTAGGGCCTCAATCGACCTTTGCGGGAAACTGGCAGAAACAGAAAAGTATTTTACTCAAGTATTCCTAATCTCTTTAATCACATGCATGGCGATGCTAATCTCTCGATTAACTAATTTTTCCACTTGTACTACAGAGATTTGTGTTCTATTTCCCCCCCTGTAGTGTTAACAACAATCACTGTATTCCCTTTGGATTTAATTCTTAAAAGCTATGATTATTTCTACGGGTCACTCACACATTCTTTCTTTACTTTTCGTGCTTATCCCCGCTCAACCCCTTCAATCCCATCCAAAGGTCAAAGTTAATTAAATGCATTCATGAAGACGCGGTGCGTTTAGTGGCGAGTTGGTCACTCAATGCAAATCCCGAATAAATACTAAACGGACCATTGGGTGGTTAAAAAAGCCCTCACAACTATCATCCCTTGTGTAGGCATTTTAGAGCTTAAGGAAGTGGAATATGGCAGCAGCGAAATTTTCCTGAAACAAAATGAAGGCAAATAGGAAGTGCACTTGTCATACTGACCTAAAAAGCTTGGTAATAGCACTGGCACAGAAAACTGAGGTCCAAACAGAGCCGCCGATGTTTGAGATGAGGTGAGATTAGAAGAGATGGTCTATGGAAGATGGGCATGGGCGGCCCTCAGCAGGTGAGCAGAGCTTTAAAATAAGACTTAAATATTTAATATAGGAGAACATAGAAACATAGAATATGTCGGCAGATAAGAACCTTTCGGCCCATCTAGTCTGCCCAATTACATGGATACTTTACCTGGATTTATCTTTTGTTTAGGGTAGCCTTATGCCTATCCCATGCCTGCTTAAATTCAATTACTGTTTTGGCCTCTACCACTTCTACTGGAAGACTGTTCCATGTATCCACCACCCTCTCAGTAAAATAATGCTTCCTGATGTTACTTTTAAACCTTTGCCCCTCTAATCTAAGACTATGTCCTCTTGTTGTGCTACTTTGTTTCCTTTTAAATATACTCCCTTCCTCTACCTTGTGGATTCCCTTTACGTATTTAAATGTTTCTATCATATCTCCTCTGTCTCGTCTTTTTTCCAAGCTGTACATGTTAAGATCATTAAGCCTTTCCTGGTAACTTTTCTCCTTCAAGCCGTACACCATTTTAGTAGCCCTTCTCTGAACTCTCTCTAAGATGTCTATATCCTTCTGGAGATACGGTCTCCAGTACTGCACACAGTACTCCAAGTGAGGTCTCACCAGTGCTCTGTACAGTGGCACGAGCACTTCCCTTTTCCTACTGCTAATACCTCTCCCTACACAACCAAGCATTCTGCCAGCATTTCCAAGCATTCTGCCAGCATTTCCTGCTGCTCTATTACATTGACTACTTACCCTTAGATCCTCTGAAATAATGACCCCTAAATCCCAACCCTAAGATGTTGAGGTTAGGACTGTATCAGATATTCTATATTCAGCTCTTGGGTTTTTACGTCCCAGGTGCATTATCTTGCACTTATCCACATTAAAACTCAATTGCCACAGCTCCCACCATTTTTTTAGTTTACCTAAATCATTTTTCATTTGGCTGATCCCTCCAGGAACGGCAACCCTGTTGCAAATCTTTGTGTCATCAGCAAAAAGACATACTTTTCCATTAATACCGTCTGCAATATCACTAATAAAAATAATAAATAGAATGGGTCCAAGTACCCCTGAGGTACCCCACTGGTAAAAAGACCTTGCGCCGAATAAACTCCATTTACCACAACCCTCTGTTGCCTGTCACTTAGCCACTGCCTAATCCATTCAACAATATTGGAATCCAAGCTCAAAGATTGCAATTTATTGATAAGCCTTCTATGCGGAACAGTATCAAAAGCCTTACTGAAATCTAAATAAGCAATGTCTACTGCACCACCCAGCGTCTATTATTTTTGTTACCCAATCAAAAAAATCAATAAGATTAGTTTGGCATGATCTCCCTGAGGTAAACCCATGTTGTTTCTGATCCTGTAATCTATGTGTTTTTAGATGTTCAACAATCCTTTCCTTTAACATGGTTTCCATTAATTTCCCCACTACTGACGTAAGACTAACTGGCCTATAGTTCCCCCGATTCCTCCCTACTACCCTTCTTGTAAATGGGCACAACATTTGCTAATTTCCAGTCTTCTGGGACAACTCCCGTTAACAAGGATTGGTTAAATAAACCTGTTAACGGTTTTGCTATTATAATCACTGAGCTCTTTTAATAACTTAGGGTGGATCGCATCAGGCCCCATTGACTTATTTGTCTTTACTTTAGACAGCTGCTGTAGAACCTCCTCCTCTGTAAACTCATATGTAAATGTCTCTTTAGTGTTTCCTCCTAACTGAGGTCCCTTTCATTACTTTTCTTCTGCAAAGACTGAATAAAAATATTCATTGAGGCAGTCAGGGAGACTTTTATCCTCTTCTACATACCTTCCTTCCTTTGTTTTTAATCTAACTAATCCTTGTTTTACTTTTCTTTTCAACAATCTGCATTTGACCTTGAAAGCACAATCAATCATGATGCATGTAATTGTCTTTTTTCTGACTCGAGAAGTACCAACTTGACCCTCCAGACGATGCTTAAGTAGGCCAAAAAGATTGTCGGGGGTTGCTGGATCTCTTGTTGAAAGGATCTTCCATGGCATCTCATTTGTGAACGCCATTTTGGCTCGATGCAGGCTGATTTGTGTTTAGTCAGGTTCCTCTGCAATGGCACCACTAGGTCAAAACCTTCCTATGAATCCTGAGCAGGTACACGCCGTAGGGTAGGACACTAGTGGTGTTGCCCTTCATAGTGGTCTTGTCGTGTTTTCGTTTTATCTTGAACCCAGGGCTCGTTCAATAGTGACTATTGGCAAGAGTGTCGAAAAACCTTCTGGTGACAAATATTGACCCCGAAACATCAAGCAATCATCATGACGTTAAAATCTGTATGTTGCTCAACTCTGTCTCTATCCAACATGTTCTTGATGAGGTCAGTCAATACAAGGCTGGCAAACATCAATCAGTGCTTCATTAAGCAGAATCGAAGACCAATATATCACTATGACACACCCGAAACACACACAACACCGATATCGCCATGCCAAGGCACACAAACATCCACATCTTGGCAAAACACACACCCTAAATATTCTAGTTTAACACAGGGAAATATCCAACAGAAATAACTGGTACTCAGAATTCCCTGTTATATATGGGAGTTTGGCAAAGGAGCCTTGTGTGTAGGCAAGTGGTTGATCTGCTTGGACGATGAAATGTTTTTGCAATGACTTATATTCTCTGGTGCTTTCTTGTTGATATTTTGTAAGTAATAAATTGTTGATAGGTAAGGTCAACGTAAGCCTTTGGATTGATGTGGTCCTTCCATTTCATCCAGCTTTTTCCCTTCTCCGACACACAAATTTGGTTCTACTGGGTCTACATTTATGGCGTCCTCCTGATGGTATTCACTGTGAGTATGGCGTTCTTTCATCGGCCACCCTTTCTCTTTTCCACCCCCTGTAGTGTAAACATGACCATTGAAGAAAGCAATGTTGGCCCATATTCCAAGGTGGGCTGATGTTTGGCAGAAGTAGAACTCCATGGATTGAGAAAGGCTGGTGATCCAAGTTAAATGACGATGGTCTCCTAATAAGATGCCATATGTCTGAGCATGATTTCAAGGTTTCTTCTCTTTTTTTATGGATAAGACTCAATGGAATCTTCCGACAGGAGCTCTTGGGAGCCGGTTAAAGATTTTCAGTAATTTTTTGGACTCTCACATGGCAGTCACCGATTATTCTCCAGGCTCCGCTGCATTTGCACTTGGTACATAGTATACAAAGCATAAGAAAGGTAAATACACAGCGGTTTACTATGTAAACAATGTCACTTTTTGATCGCTTTGGAAAACAACACGATAAAAACGGTGACACTCCGATTCGTGTTTCCTACAAAATTCGATTTCCAGTTCCCTATAAATGTTTCACAGCGTGATTTTTCAGAAGTGTTTTTCAGGAGCAATCAAACATTTTGGGACCAGTAGAAAATGTTCGATTGCTGCTGAATTGGACCATTTGAAAAGCAAATTGCCAAAGTTTTTTCTAACAGTGCTTTTAATATTTTTTAACTTCTGTCTTCTTGGCTGTGCTGCTGCTACCGATACGGCTAGGGTTATGTTACTGTTTATGCTTGTTTTAGGGTAAGGGTTTCCTTTAGGATTAGTCTATTTTTTGTGCTTGTTTAAGGCTTAGAGTTATCCAGGGCTGGACTGGGACAAAAAAGTCGACCCTGAACTTCATCGAGACTGGCCCACTTTAATTATGCAAACATGCACCAAATATACAATACTGTGCAAAAGTTTTAGGCAGGTGTGAAAAAATGCTGTAAACCCACAGGGTTATCCAAAGAGATTCGAAAAGTCACCGCACGTTCGGTGACTTTTCGTTCTCTTCAATTCGGTTCCTTTTGCTGATTGCATTTCGGTGACCCTGCGGTGTATTCAGCAAACATCACAGGGTCCCCGAATTGCAGGGAAAAGCTGCTGCAAACCTGACGAAAACTAACCGAATGCACGCTGAAAACAAGCAAAAACATCTGGATTAACCTTCGAAAAAGCCGAACAGGAGCCGAACAGGAGCCGAACAGGAGCCAGGAGCCGAATCACACAGAGCCGAAGCAGCTGTGACATAGAGGAGGCAGTGAATAAATTAGCAAAACCATTTGTATGAATCTGGGAAAATGAAACGCTGTTTGCAAAGAAACTACTGAGCGAAAATCTCTGAAATTTTCACAGGAGGTCCAGGGAATGATAATAAAGAGGGCTGTTACAAAAAAAATAAGTAAACTGAAAAAAAATAAAAAAATAAAAAAATCGGACTTTTAAAAAAAAAAATTCAGAAAAATGCTTAAAGTATCCTAAAAAATCTATAAATAAAGAGACTTTTTGCTGCAGAATTTTATAATGAACGGTTTATTAGATATTGAATTAAAACGGGAATATTTTTAACATTGAAGCCTATGGGATTCTCCTGAATAAACCTGCCGAATTAAACCACCGAATGGCAGGGCATTAGGGGAACCTTTCACTGCTGGTTTGTGTTCTCTGAATAGCCGAAGCAGTGCTTTTTCATGGGGATTTCACTGCCCTCGAACAGGCACCGAACAGGCACCGTATGTGCAGGCAATTCGCCAGGATTTGGGGAACTGCCTGCTCTCTGGATAGCCGAATGGCCAGGAAAGGTAACCAAACATTGATTTTCAGCGTTCGGTTACCTTTCTCAAGCAATTCGGATCTCTTTGGATAACCCTGAAAGAGTGCTTTCACAAATGGAAGTGTTACACATTTATGTTCATGAATGAACAACGTGCAGCGAATGAACAAAAGAGAAATCTAAATCAAATCAATATTTGGTGTGACCACCCTTTGCCTTCAAAACAGCAGCAATTCTTCTAGGTACACTTGCACACAGTTTTTGAAGGAATTCGGCTGGTAGGTTGTTTCAAACATCTTGGAGAACTAAGCATAGATCTTCTGTGGATGTCGGCTTTCTCACATCCTTATGTCTCTTCATGTAATCCCAGACACACTCGATGTTGAGATCAGGGCTCTGTGGGGGCCATGTCATCACTTCCAGTACTTCTTGTTCTTCTTTACGCTGAAGATAGTTCTTAATGACTTTGGCTGTATGTTTGGGGTCGTTGTCCTGCTGCAGAATAAATTTGGGGCCAATCATACGCCTCCCTGATGGTATTGCATGATGGATAAGTATCTGCCTGTATTTCTCAGCATTGAGAACACCATTAATCCTGACTAGGGATTATTATTATTATTATTCTTTATTTATAAAGCGCCAACATATTCCGCAGCGCTGTACAATAGGCACAGTATAGACAGGGTTACAATACAATACATTGAACAACATTTGACAAACAGTACAGGAGGAGATGAGGCCCTATTCCCGTAGGAACTCACAATCTAGGAGGGTTGGGGTTGGAAACAGGAGGAGAGGATGAGGGATGAGCCGAATACGGATGAGCCAAACACCCCCCGAGTTCGGTTCAGACCCGAACCCGAACTTTCCAAATGTTCGGATCCGAACCCGAACTCAAACTCAATACAAGTCAATGGGGCTGAAAATTCAGTTTTTTAGAGTGCCCTCCAAGAGGGCATATATGCTAGATATTTGCCATAAAAGGTGTATGGGGGTCCGGGTAGTGCCCTGGGGGACAGGAAACAAGGACAAAAAGTTAAAAAAAAAAAAAAATTTAAAGGGACAGTGAGTTTTCCATGAAATAAGGGTTAAAAATAAAAACGAAAAATTCCTTCAAATATCGTGCCTAGGAGGTCCCCATAACCTGCCCGTGAAGTGGCGGATTTCTAGGATGTATAGAAATATGTAGAAACCAAAAAATGACGTTTCAAATGACGGTAAATGCTTTTCCTTTAATCTGTCCATAAACAACTGCTTGGGGCGGCAGTCTGTATGAAAAGAGGAGACATTTTCGGACACACAGAAAAAGTTTACTGATTTTTTGGCGGTGAAATGCAGGAGAATGACTGGAGAATGGAAAATTCTAGACCAAATAGCCGATTTGGAAAGTGAGATAAATGGGAGAATTTTTCTGGTTCGGCTATTTTGACCTAGAATTTTCTCTTCAGTCATTCTCCTGAGTTTCACCTTTCTCTGAATAACCCTGACAGGGTTATTCAGAGAGCGGTGAAGAGCAGGAGAATGACTGGAGAATGGAAAATTCTAGGTCAAAATAGCCAAACCAGAAAAATTCTCCCATTTAGGCTAGGGTCAGACTAGCGAATTTTTAACATGCGTTTAGGCGCACTTAATCACGGCCGCACTAGCAGCAAATGACGGGCAATGACGGCCAATATACGAAGTACGGTCGCATGAAAGTCCGGCTGCGCAACGCAAGTGGAAAATGAACGCATTTTTTCGAGAACGAAGAACCGCTAGTACGGACGTACAGAGTGCGCTGCGTCCACTAGCGGCGTGTGTGTGTGATTTGGAGACGTCAGACCCTGCTCATGTCCGGCCAACATAACGTCCAGACACCCAAAGTTTCCTGGTTTGGATCCGAAAAAAATCACGCACAAAAATGCGCATCGTATGACCGGTTTCGCGCATTCCGTGAAAAAATACGGCAATGCGTTCGGATGCACTTTTTGACGGTCGCTGCGAAAAATGCGTTAGTCTGACCCTAGCCTTATCTCACTTTCCAAATCGGCTATTTGGTCCGTTCTCTTTTCCTGCCATTCTTCTGGTTTTCACCTTTCTCTGAACAACCCTGAGAGAGAGGTGAAAGCCAGGAGAACTGGCAGGAGAAGAGAACAATCTAGACCAAATAGCCGATTTGGAAAGTGAGATAAATGGGAGAATTTTTCTGGTTCGGCTATTTTGACCTAGAATTTTCTCTTCAGTCATTCTCCTGAGTTTCACCTTTCTCTGAATAATCCTGTCAGGGTTATTCAGAGAGCGGTGAAGAGCAGGAGAATGACTGGAGAATGGAAAATTCTAGGTCAAAATAGCCAAACCAGAAAAATTCTCCCATTTCGGCTAGGGTCAGACTAGCGAATTTTTAACATGCGTTTAGGCGCACTTAATCACGGCCGCACTAGCAGCAAATGACGGGCAATGACGGCCAATATACGAAGTACGGTCGCACGAAAGTCCGGCTGCGCAACGCAAGTGGAAAATGAACGCATTTTTTCGAGAACGAAGAACCGCTAGTACGGACGTACAGAGTGCGCTGCGTCCACTAGCGGCGTGTGTGCGTGATTTGGAGACGTCAGACCCTGCTCATGTCCGGCCAACATAACGTCCAGACACCCAAAGTTTCCTGGTTTGGATCCGAAAAAAATCACGCACAAAAATGCGCATCGTATGACCGGTTTCGCGCATTCCGTGAAAAAATACGGCAATGCGTTCGGATGCACTTTTTGACGGTCGCTGCGAAAAATGCGTTAGTCTGACCCTAGCCTTATCTCACTTTCCAAATCGGCTATTTGGTCCGTTCTCTTTTCCTGCCATTCTCCTGATTTTCACCTTTCTCTGAACAACCCTGAGAGAGAGGTGAAAGCCAGGAGAACTGGCAGGAGAAGAGAACAATCTAGACCAAATAGCCGATTTGGAAAGTGAGATAAATGGGAGAATTTTTCTGGTTTGGCTATTTTGACCTAGAATTTTCACTTCTTCAGTTATTCTCCTGCTTTTCACCGCTCTCTGAATAACCCTGTGAATGTTTAATCCCGAGGTGAGAAATAACATTGCTTTAGATGTTAAAAGCGGGAAATGAGGAAATTTGGTATTTTTTCTACATGATCGTGTTTGGTCTCATTAGAAAGGCAGCATATTAGAGGAGAGAAATTAACACTTCTCAAAAGCAGACAACACACCCCTCAGTATAGTCTACATACATACAAAGTATCAAATTCATTAGAACAGACTAAAACACCTGGTGTTTATGCCCGTTTGTGAACAGAGGTCATTTAGAGTTGAGAATCTTTGCATGTACACATTAGTTTTTAATTCAATATCTAATAAACTGTTGCTTATAATATTCTGCAGTATTGACTTCTGAAGAGCCTCTCTATTTCTAGATTTTTTAGTATTTTTTTAAGCATTTTCTATACTTTTTTCAAAATTTCTTTTTTTTTTTAACTCGAACCGAACACACCCAAAAAGTTCGAAGTTCGCGAACTTTCGAACAACCAAAGTTCGGGCCGAACTCCGAACCGTCCGAACCGAACAGCTCATCCCTAATCCTGACCAAATCTCCAACTCCATTTGCAGAAATGCAGCCCCAAACATTCAAGGAACCTCCATCAGGCTTCACGGTTGCCTGCAGACACTCATTATTGTACCGCTCTCCAGCCCTTCCACGAACAAACTGCCTTCTGCTACAGCCAAATATTTCAAATTTTGACTCATCAGTCCCGAGCACCTGCTGCCATTGTTCTGCATCTGCACCCCAGTTCCTAGGTTTTCGTGCATACTTTAGTCGCTTGGCCTTGTTCCCACGTCGGAGGTATGGCTTTGTTGCTGCAACTCTTCCATGAAGACCACTTCTGGCCAGACTTCTCCGGACAGTAGATGGGTGTACCTGGGTCCCACTGGTTTCTGCCAGTTCTGAGCTTATGGCCCTGCTGGACATCTTCCAATTTCGAAGGGCAATAAGCTTGATGTGTCTTTCATCTGCTGCACTAAGTTTCCTTGGCCGACCACTGCGTCTACGATCCTCAACGTTGCCAGTTTCTTTGTGCTTCTTCAAAAGAGCTTGAACAGCACATCTTGAAACCCCAGTCTGCTTTGAAATCTTTGTCTGGGAGATACCTTGTTGATGCAGTATAACTACCTTGTGTCTTGTTGCTGTGCTCAATCTTGCCATGACATGAAACTGTCTTTCACAACCTCACCTTGGTAGTAGAGTTTGGCTGTTCCTCACCCAGTTTTAAGCCTCCTACACAGCTGTTTCTATTCATGATTGGGTTTCAACCTACATGTGACATTGATGATCATTAGCACCTGTTTGGTATAATTGGTTGATCATACACCTGACTATAATCCTACAAAATCCCGGACTTTGTGCAAGTGTACCTATGAGAATTGATGCTGGTTTGAAGGCAAAAGGTAGTAACACCAAATATTGATTTGATTTAGATTTTTCTTTTGTTCGCTCACTTTGCATGTTGAAAACAAGCATTCACACCAACCAACTGAGCTATCGGCCTGCCGGAAATCTCCTGGTAGTCCCGATGGCCAGTACATGCCTGGGGTTACCTTTAGGGTTTGGCTACGGTTTGTGCTTGTTTTAGGCTAGGGTCAGACTGAGGCAGTGCGAACGCGCGTGCAGCCGCACTTAATCACGGCCGTGCTAGCAGCAGATGCCGGGCAATGACGGCCAATATACGAAGTACGGTCGCACAAAAGTCCGGCTGCGCAACGCAAGTGGAAAATGAACGCATTTTTTCGAGAACGTGAAACCGCAGGTACTGACGTACAGAGTGCGCTGCGTCTGCTAGCGGCGTGTGTGTGTGATTAGGAGACGTCAGACGCTGCTAATGTCCGGCCAACATAACGTCCAGACGCAAAAAGAGTTTTATTGATGATCCGTACAAAATCACGGACGAAAATGCGCATAGTATGACCACTATCACGTATTCTGTGAAAAAATGCGTCCATTCGTTCGAACGCACTTTTTCACAGACAACATAAAAATGCGTTCGTCTGACCCTAGCCTTAGGGTTAGGGTTTGGTTACTGATTGAGCTTGTTTAAGGGTTAGGGTTACCTTAAGGGTTAGGCTACTGTTTGTGCTTGTTTTAGGGTTAGGATTTGGTAACTGTTTGTGCTTGTTTTAGGGATAGGATTTGGTTACTGTTTGTGCTTGTTTTAGGGTTAATTTAAGGGTTAGGCTACTGTTTGTACTTGTTTAAGGGTTAGGATTTGGTTACTGTTTGTGCTTGTTTTGCGGTTAGGGTTACCTTAAGGGTTAGGCTACTGTTTGTGCTCGTTTTAGGGTTAGGATTTGGTAACGGTTTGTGCTTGTTTTAGGGATAGGAATTGGTTACTGTTTCTGCTTGTTTTAGGGTTAATTTAAGGGTTAGGCTACTGTTTGTACTTGTTTAAGGGTTAGGATTTGGTTACTGTTTGTGCTTGTTTTGCGGTTAGGGTTACCTTAAATGTTAGGCTACTGTTTGTGCTTGTTTTAGGGTTAGGGCTACCTTTAGGGATTTGTTAGTGTTTATGCTTGTTTTAGGGTTAGGGTACCTTTAGGGTTGGTTTACTATACGTGCTTGTTTCAGGGATAGAGTTCTTCCTAAACCCAAACCCTAACATTCTGCTCCATTTTTGCTTATTTCTAGGCAACAGATTAATGAGCAGCAATCTTGTCACATTCACTGCTGTTAAAGGGATATTCATTTCATGTAGCATTCAACTGAAGCCTCAATTTATTCGATCTCCGCAACTCGAACCAAACTTCCTTAGGACCCGCTTTATAAAACTTGCCAAATAATTCAATTTTTTACCCTTTTATTTGGATGCAATAGAAGTTTGTGCCCGTTTCCTGCCATCTTCTGTCTGTTTAAACTGATTGTAATCCCCTTTCCCCTCCTCAGCAGCAATGAACAAGGCAGCAGAAATTCCCAACACCTTCATGTGGCCCAGGAAGACAAGGAGGACTCCAGAAAGCACCTCTTTTACTAAACTGGATTAATTAAGGCTTACTTTAAAAACCACTAGAATTGTTTTTTTTTTAATATATCTTCTCTATCTGTATGGACAAGAGAAAGTATTTTTTGGGTTCTCTTTTTCTTCTAGGTTTCCAAGAACAGTTGGGAAACCCCGAATCTGCACGTTTCATCACTGCTTAGAATTTATTTTTTGTGTGTGTTTTTGTTTTTTAAAGATCGAGCGAGCTCTAAACCTAGAAAGAGGAAACTACTATTTGGCTTCAGGTCGAGATGACAAACCTGAATGCCAGCAAATGTATTACTCCCCTTTGTCATGATATATTACGCCGAGGAGACGGCTGCCAGACATTGCACAATTAATAATTTACGCTGATTACAGAGAATTAATAGAGTCACTATTTCTTGTTGTCTCTTCGGTAGATTCTCCCCAGTGTCTAGATAAGCGGTTACGTCATTCAATGGAAGAGGCAGCTTCAATGCATACGAAGAATCCTAATCAGCATCGGCGTAAGGCATAACTTTATTAGCCCCTCCACTGTCGTGATAGTGTTCATACATGTTCATCAGCAGCAGACACATCAGCCCGAGATCGTGTTATCACGATCTGTAGTTAGGTTGTATCATTGCAAATGAAATACGTTTGACGTAAACAAATTTTATTTACATTTTAGGTCCAGAAGGTACCCCCAAAATTTTAGCACCCCCCCCTCCATGATGCTAAAGGTGCAAATTACTTTTAAAATAAGCAGGGTAATGTCTCTAGCGTCTGGACTTTTCCTCAGCTGATCATGAATGGAGTTCTGGTCTTCAGCTTATCCCCTTCACTACCAAGCAATTTTTGTTGAATTTTTTTTTAATTCACACCATTTATTTGAAACATGGAATGTGAAGATAAGAATTAAATATGTGGAAAAATAAAAATTCTTCACAGAGATTTCTGTTCTGAGATAGTTGAAAAAATCATGTAAATTTGTTAATTTTTAATTTTTCATGTACTGGTTTATCCTTTACAGATATTTCGCTGGGATGAAAGGTTCTAAACTGTAGATGGCGTCCCTTATCTGTCACAATGTCACACGGGGTTTGCTTTATCAGCATACAGGCAGAAATGGCCTTTGTGTCAGTAAATGTGCTGCAGACAGATAATAAAATGGTGAGATCTCCTGCCTATGGGGATTTGTAGTGATCAGAATGAGATTGTTAGCAATACAATATCTGTATGTGCTGCATAATGCCTGTATATGGCAATTACAGCAACACCTTGTATCTGTATGTGCTGCATAATGCCTGCGTATGGCAATTACAGCAACACCTTGTATCTGTATGAGCTGCATAATGCCTGTGTATGGCAATTACAGCAAAACCTTGTATCTGTATGTGCTGCATAATGCCTGTGTATGGAAATTACAGCAACACCTTGTATCTGTATGTGCTGCATAATGCCTGTGTATGGAAATTACAGCAACACCTTGTATCTGTATGTGCTGCATAATGCCTGTGTATGGGAATTACAGCAACACCTTGTATCTGTATGTGCTGCATAATGCCTGTGTATGGAAATTACAGCAACACCTTGTATCTGTATGTGCTGCATAATGCCTGTGTATGGAAATTACAGCAACACCTTGTATCTGTATGAGCTGCATAATGCCTGTGTATGGCAATTACAGCAAAACCTTGTATCTGTATGTGCTGCATAATGCCTGTGTATGGAAATTACAGCAACACCTTGTATCTGTATGTGCTGCATAATGCCTGTGTATGGAAATTACAGCAACACCTTGTATCTGTATGCGCTGCATAATGCCTGCGTATGGCAATTACAGCAACACCTTGTATCTGTATGTGCTGCATAATGCCTGCGTATGGCAATTACAGCAACACCTTGTATCTGTATGTGCTGCATAATGCCCGTGTATGGCAATTACAGCAACACCTTGTATCTGTACTGTACAGGGATTTACACTCATTATAACCCCCTGAATCTTATCCCTGCACAGCAGCGACTGACCCTACAGCTCTCCCTGTATTCTGACACATCCCTGCCTGCTGAAATGCCGCAGTCTAGTGTTTCACCTTTTCATTAGAGTGAGGTTTGGGGCTTCTATTTTCAGCTTGCTTTTTATCTCTCGAGGGTGACTGGAGAGAGATAAGACAGTGGATTTTCTCTACAGGGGCACACTAGTCTTGCTTTAAAAGATGTGATATCCCATAGATCAGGTAAACACAGAAAAAAATGGTTAGCCACTCACAAAGATGAAAATGAGCTGAGCCCCTCGTCCTCTAGTGTAGTTACTTGGTAATGCCGAAGTTCTCACATCAATGTTATTAAATCATTGGTGCTGATATCACATCAATACTGGATCCATCAAATGGTGTATGGGATCTCAAGATAAATAACACACAATGATCGCACCAGACATCAAAATTTAAAAAAATAGAAAAATTTATTAACTTACTCTTAAGAGTAGGTAAAAGCAGCTCAGCAGCCCAGTAACCGCAACATGGAGGCTCACAGCTCGACGCGTTTCGACCCTATAGGGTCTTCCTCAGGAGCAGGTATGTTGTCCCCTCACCCCCCAAATTTTGCTATTTTTTTAAAAAATTTTGATGTCTGGTGCGATCATTGTGTGTTATTTATCTTGAGATCCCATACACCATTTGATGGATCCAGTATTGATGTGATATCAGCACCAACAATTTAACAACATCGATGTGACAACTTCGGCATCACCAAGTAACTACACTGGAGGACGAGGGGCTCACCTCATTTTCATCTTTGTGAGTGGCTAACCGTTTTTTTCTGTGCTTACCTGATCTATGGGATATTACCCTAAATGCCTTTTATATTTTCTGTAGAATTTATCCCGTTTTTTATATATATTTTTTTTTAAAAGATGTGAAAATGGGGTTTTGATGTGCTAATGAGTACTTTTCAATGTATTGTAATGCAAAATCGAGTTAACTCGACTTTAGAATTGAAGGGGATAATTGCAGTAATTCCTTTTGGCCAGCACATTGTGACATCTGCCTGCCATATAGGTAATCACAGTAAGGAATACATTGGTAGTATACACAAATATTTTTACTGTATAATTATTTAAAAATGATCGGCTTCTGACAGTGGTTTTTTTGGAAGCTCACTTGGTAATGAATGAGGTTAATAAAAAAGTCCTTATTCTCATTAAATGAGTCTTTCTTACCTTTCGCTGCCATTCAGTGGCGTAGCGTGGGTTGTCAGTGCCTGGGGCAAGGCTAAAATTGCGCCCCCCAACCTGTGGACATGGTAACACACCCTGATTCCCTTCCACCAGAAGAGTATTGACCCTGTTACCCCACAAGTACATGTATTATATATTAACAAAATACTGATACAATAAAAAAAGAAACACACATGCCGCCCCACGCTACGCCACTGCTACACCACTGCTACCAGTCACCCTGTCCCAGTATACCGTAGCATAGTTCCACTCTCACACTATACCCAGTCACCCTCTCCCAGTACCCCCAGTCACCCTCTCCCTCCAAGGACCCCCCCAGTCACTCTCTCCAGCTACCCAGTCACTCTCAGTACCCCAGTCACTCTCTCTCTCCCAGTACCCGTCACTCTCTAAGTACCTCCAGTTACTCTCCCAGTACCCTCAGTCACTCTCTCTCCAAGTACCTCCAGTTACTCTCTCCCAGTATCCCCACTTTCTCCCAGTACCCCCAGTCACTCACTCTCTCTCTTTATCCAAGTACCCCCCCGTCACTCTCTCCCAGTATCCCTAGTCATTCTCTCCCCGAACCTCCAGTCACCCTCTCCTCATACCCCCTCACTGTGTGTTGTTCACGCTGCTCTGGTGTCACACAGTGTCGCCTACCTGTTCAGCGGCTGCAGGGCTATCAGCAGCGCGGGGCTGGCACAGGGCCTCAAGGGGGGCTGACAAGCATTGTACAGGGTGTTCTGTTGAATAATGCTGCGCTGCTTCACGTGACTCATGTCAGCGTTAAGGAGGAGTCAGGACAGGACCAGAATTTTCTGTCCTGGTCCTCCCTTCCAGATGCTGAGTGCTAAGTCACTGCTGGCGCCGCAAAACTGGCAGCTGCCCATGCAAGGGCCTCTCATGGACACCAGTGCTGATCCCTGCTGGAAAATATTAGTATTTCAATTTTTTTAAAAAAAATTTGTGCCCCTTAGAAAATTGCGCCCGGGGCGACCGCCCACGAGGACCCCCCACACTATGCCACTGCTGCCATTGTATGATATATAAGAGCTGTCTATTGTGTGGCACACATCGTGCACCATTTTTTTCAGAGTGGACCTCAGCTTCCAAAAGGTCATGCACGCCTGTATCAAAGAATGAAGAAATACTGCCGATGGAAGACAGAGGAAGCGCCTGTTTAAAAGGAAGGAAGTGAGAGCGCTGAGTACGAGGAGAGAGCTGGGGACAAAATGTGCCAAAGAGAGGGGTTTTGAAATATCCAACTCGAAGAGGAAGCTAAAAAAAGTCAGTTAATAAAAATGAGTTTGGAAACTGTAAAAATAGATAGATGGTGACAATAGGAGGTTCACCCTATAAGCGTCACTTACAGCGACATGTGGACCTGAGGCTGGGCTGCCACCCACCAGAATTTGTGAGGACCCTTACTGAATCACTGCTCGGGGCCCCACTCTTCCCCACAGATGCCTATTTCATTAAATTAGTGAGAAATAAAGCTTTTTGTTTTGGTATCCTGGAGGCCCTCCAGCAGAGACACTGACAGCATGCAGCCCCTGTCTGATAGGAGGTGCAGAGGGATTGGGACAGGAAGGAGTGGGGGGTTTCTGAGGGCCTGTGATCTATTTCTGGGGGCCTGTGATTTCATTTTGGGGAACTTGTGACCTTTTGCTGGGACCCTGTGATCTATTTCTGGGGGCCCTGTGATTTCTTTATTGGGGCCCTGTGATTTAATGCCGGGAACTTGTGACCTTTTGCTGGGACCCTGTGATCTCTTGTTGGGGGCCTGTGATCTCTTTCTGGGGGCCTGTGAGCTCTTTCTGGGGGACCTTGTGATCTCTTGTTGGAGGCCCTGGTGATCTCTTGTTGGAGGCCCTGTGATCTATTGCTGGGGTCCTGTGATCTCTTGCTGGGGGCCTGTGATCTCATGCTGGGGGCCTGTGATCTCTTGCTGGGGGCCCAGTGATCTCTTGCTGGGGGCCTGTGATCTCTTGAAGGGGGCATGTGATCTCTTGCTGAGGGTACTGTGATCTCTTGTTAGGAGCCCAGTGATCTCTTGCTGGGGGCCTGTGATCTCTTGCTGAGGGTCCTGTGATCTCTTGTTAGGGGCCCAGTGATCTCTTGCTTGGGGCCCTCTCCTGTTGGGGGCCTTGCAGGGCAGCCATCAGAAATGACATCACAGAGCTACACAGCAATAAAACTCACAGTAATGTGCGGTGTGTATTAGCGTATCACAGAGCTACACAGCAATAAAACTCACAGTAATGTGCGGTGTGTATTAGCGTATCACAGAGCTTCACAGCAATAAAGCTCACAGTAATGTGTGGTGTGTATGAGTGTATCACAGAGCTACACAGAAATAAAACTCATAGTAATGTGCGGTGTGTATTAGCGTATCACAGAGCTCTACAGCAATAAAACGCTCAGAAATGTGCTGTCTGTATGATGGCCTTTGGGCTTGGCTGGTCCCTGGGGCTGGCCTGGGGCTTGGTTGGCCCTGGGGTTTGACTGGGCCCTGGCTGGGCCTCTGGGTCTGGCTGGGTCCTAGAGTCTGACTGGGCCTTGGGGTCTGACTGGCCCCTGGGGTCTGGCTGGGCCCTGTGGTCTGGCTGGGCTCTGGGGTCTTGCTGGGCCCTGTGGTCTGGCTGGGCCCTGGCTGCTCCTTGGGCCCTGGCTGCTCCTTGGGCCCTCACTGGGCTTTGGGGTCTGGCTGGGCCTTGTGGTCTGGCTGGGCCTTGTGGTCTGGCTGGGCCTTGGGGTCTGTCTGGGCCCTGTGGTCTGTCTGGGCCCTGTGGTCTGTCTGGGCTTTGGGGTCTGGCTGGGCCTTGGGGTCTGGCTGGGCCTTGGGGTCTGGCTGGGCCCTGGTTCACTGCTCCGCCGTCTTCGGTCCCTGTACTCTGCTCCTCTCTTCTTTACTTCTCCCGTGCCCTCCGTCGCAGGCTGCAACTCGTGTGTGACGCTTACATCACACACGTGAATGGAGGGGGCAGCGCCAAAGCAGCGTGCTTGTGAGGCATACGGACACTGCTTGGCCAGCCAGCCTTCCAGGAGAGGAGGAGACACACTCAGTACAGCTACGCATTCGGACTCATAGAATCCGATACCGGAGCTGTTAAAACCGGGCCCCCCCCCCGGGCCCTAATGCCCTGATGGTGGCCCTGGAACCCTGTGATCTCTTGTTAGGGGCCCTGTGAGCTCTTGTTGGGGGACCTTGTGATCTCGTACTGTACTGCGCACGTCCTATACTTAACATTGTGAGCGCAAATGCGAATGAACGCTGGTACGCGGATGGTATTACAATCTATGTGCAGGAATTAACGCATAGATGTTGCGCGCATAATTTTAGCAACTCCTAAAAGCTGGTGGTAACGGCAAATCTGAACGTCCTGGCCGAAACCAAATACACCAGCCCAAAAAAAAAGACCAGCACAGTATAGTTACACATTCTACTCATACCAAACCCATAAATTTGAGAAGTTGTGCGTGCATTTATTATTGATGCAGCATATATGCGCAGATTGATTTTGACAGGCGCAAAAACTTAACGTGAGATAATTGTGGTTCTTAATTCTGAATGGCTGAGTCGCGTGAAAAAAACAGTGCGCACACTAATTTCTGCGCGCAACGTTACTGCGCGAGCATTTGTGTGCGTCCGTTTTACGCGCGCTAATGCTCGACGGATGAAAAAATGCACGAGGATTGTAATTCCAGCGGTGATTTACGCGCGTTAACGTTTAACGCTTGGCACACAAATTCACGTGTTGCGCGAGCGTTTTTACGCAAAGATTGTAATTTAGCCCTATATCGCTTCATTGTGGCACATTGACTCGGTACAGTCTGGGGTAGTCCATGGAGAACGTCTTAATGCCAAAGGTCCTATCGAAGCCAAAACTTTTTATTTATCTTTAAATTTGCTCGAAAATGGTCTTTTTCTCTTCGCGTTTTCTTCGTGTAATGCCCTTCCTGTGTCGGAGTTATCAGATCGACGCGGAATCTTCTTTATTTTCTGTTTCTAGTGGCAGATTTATGTGTTTTTCCGAATAATCTCAGCTCCTGAAACCTGCGCTTGCTATTTACATTTTGTCCGTCTCTGTTGGGATGACACAAGCCGTGTGTTACTATGGAAATATTTGCGCAGAAACGGGGGGGAAACTCTAAACTTCCGCTTCTTTGAAATGATAATGAAGCTGGATCTCCATGAATCTATCTCCAAACTCCAAACTGCTAATAACGCGTCTTGCCGCCTGGCATGTGTTTCGATTTCCCTAATGACTAGTCTGGCTTGATTTAATTAAATGTTGTTAAGGAAGGGTGCGGAGGAGTCAACGCCAAGAGGGAAGTGACAGCTCCGCCACCTTTCCTGATGGGAATAAAAGATGTTGGAGGGAGGGGGCTTTATCGAAAATAATGAACCCCTAGAAATGCTGTGGGAATTCCGTAGGTTGGAGCCACATGGATGTATAGGAGTGAGAAAAGAACGTCCGTGAGAACCTACTTTCTTACCACTTGGATGGTGGTGTGGCCACCTTGTTGTGTACGCACAGCTCTACATAGCAGAAGCTTCCTATGGAGGCTCGCCCTTTTTTAGATTTGTTTGACGTCCGTCGTAGCGCTACGACGGGGATGTAAAATCCACGTCCGTTGCAACATGCGTTAAAAGTACACACGTTACATCGTGAGGTCCTCGCCGGCGGGAGGGACATGCTATGGTATTCGACGAGCAGCAATTTCTGTCCAAAAAAAAAGAGTAAACTTCAATAATTTACCACAAGCAAAAAATAGTCGGACCGTAGGACAGAAGATCTCTACAAATTCTAGATTGTTGGAAAGGGTTGAATGGTCTTTCTAATCCTGTTTGTACGTCTGCCTTTTATTGCTGTTGATTACGTCCAGATCCATGACACTGTCCACCTCAAGGGAGAAGATACATTTTGCTTGCTTAAAATTTCCACAAAAGCTCCATTCAAGACCCGTTATGAAGGTGCTTATTCCCAGAGTGCTTTTGTTAGGGCTACGAGAGAAAGCCGAGGGTATTAGGTTATAGCGTGACCTCGTCTTCCCACACTTCATTCATTTTAACGCGTTTTGGCCATCGTCCAAGAGCTTCTCTGGGCCACAGTACGAACAACGGAAGGGCCAGAGCGTTCTCTTATTACAAAGTGCACAGTGGGTCACTCCAAGAAGGTTCCCCCAGTTGCATGTCACAATCTCCTTCGCCTTTTCTCCTCAACGGTTTTGTCCTTTTTTTTTATGTGTATAGTTTCTCTTTTCTTCTCTAACTGAGAAAAAGGGATTCTCTGAGAAGCAGACTCCGATTTGGCATTTCTCCAAGGAATTTCTTTATAGTTCTTGTTCCTCGCGGCTCTTACAGTCAAGCCACTGTTGGTCTTGAATTCTCGCAACTTCAGCCAAAATCCCCATTTTCCCACCTAAATTTTTACCCTAAGAGAAAAATCATGGAAAAATAATGTGTAAAAAAGGGTCTCAAAGACTTCAGGCTCTATAACATTCTTCCCGCAAAAATGTGCGCGTGCGGAAAAATGCGAGGGGTAAAATCCTTTGCGCTGACCGTCAAATTACGACATTCGCGCATACGATGCGCGTCAACGTCTAACACGAGTTACCCTGTGCGAGTGAAAGTTTGTGCGCGCATCCCATACTTAACATTGTGAGCGCAAATGCGTTTGTGCGCTGGTACGCGGCTGGTATTACAATCGATGCGCAACTTTTTACGAACGACGTTTCCGCGCAGAATTTTAACGTCTTTGAAAAGCTGGTGGTAACTGCAAATCGAAACGTTCTGGCCGAAACCAAATACACCAGCACGAAAAAAAAATATAGCAAAGTATAGTTACACATTCTACACATACCCAAACAATAAAATGGAGAGGTTGTGCGTGTTTTTTTTTATTGCTGCAGCATATATAGTCAGATTGATTTTGGCAGGCGCAAAACTGAACGGGAGACAATTGGGGTTCTTAATTCTGATTGGCTGAATCCAGTGAAAAAACAGTCTGCACACCAATTTCTGCGCGCAGCGTTAATTTGTGCGTTTTTTTTCCGGGCGACATTTTTTGACGGATGAAAAAATGCGCTCGGATCGTAATACCTGCGTTAATTTACAGACGTTAACGTTTAACGGTGCGAGCAAAAAAAAATGCGCTGCGCGTACGAATTTGCGCGGAGAATGTAATAGAGCCCATCATGTCACCAGGACATACTTGAAAACGAGAGAAATCTCAATGTATCCTTCCTGGTAAAATCCTTTATAAATAAATAAATAAATAAATAATGTGCAACTTACATTCACCTGAGAAGTCTGTATCACAACTCCTCCTAATTTTGGAGCTCACACATAGATTGTGTGGCACTCTGTGTATTAAATGTGTATTAAACACATTGCACCCCAAAAGAGAATACAGTATGCAGAATGAAGTAATAAGCATTTTTTTAAGTAGGTCATTATTGACAAGCCCATAACTATATTGTCAATAGCTCTGTTGCTGCTGCCTTATCCTCCTACCAGCAGGTGGTGATCGCTGTGTTTCTCAGCCACAGGGACTGTGATTTGTGCCATGTGCATGTCTCAGTGGTTTATTAATTATGAGACAACCATTGAATGCAGAGGAAGAGAATCAGCAGGTTCAGAGTAAAAACCTGAGTTATTTCTCTGTTTCAGGTAGGCAAAAAAGCATCCAAGGATGTCAGTTAATGGGAAATGATATGAGAGTGTGTTGTTTATATTCAGTGGGATGCACCTGGATAAACAGGTTGTATTATGGATCCACTGCAGCCACATGTCACTAACACTGCTGAAGTATGAAGCAGGCTGAGGCTGGTAGAGCTATAGAGACTTTATGTCAAAGAATCCAGTAGCCAGAATCTGTTTACAATATGTTTACTGTATATAATAAATGTCCTGGACAAACTCCCACAGGGATTTAAAGTGACAGAGGCTGTTGTCCAGAGGTTATATAAATATGCTGTATAGATTTGTTTAGTTCCAGAAGTGTTTGTACCCATTTATTTATTAAAGACAGAAATGTATTATTATTTTAGATTAGAATATTATGTATAGTTAGTGGTTTATTAGTTATGAGACAGCCATTGAATGCAGAGGAAGAGAATCAGCAGGTCCAGAGTAAAAACCTGAGTTATTTCTCTGTTTCAGAATGAAAAATCAAAAATAAATGTGTTGTATTAGAACAAGCTCCGTCTCTTGATTCCACAAATGCAACAATTACATCTTCAAATAGTCAACGTGTCCTTCTACCAGGTAGCAGTTACTGTTTGCAAATTTGTTCAGGACCTGGAATAATGGTGGCAAGTGCTAACATGACATCTACAGGTAGAGAGAGACACAGAAACACAGACAGACGACATACATAGCATGACACACTCAGAGGAAAAGACAGACACAAACACTCAAGGGGATATTCACTAACCTCTGAATTGGCCCAAAATTGCACTGAATTTCGGGCCAATTCGTCTATTCACTAATACAAATACTGGTGAATTGACAGCAAAATACGATGCAATTCGACGGCATCGTAATTGCCCCATAGAAGACTTATCATCGCGTCTTCTATTCACAGAACGCCGAACTGCACCAAAATTTTGGCAAAAAGCCCTGATTTTTAATGAATCTGTTCGACCGATTTAAACAGGTGAATTCCATAGGTTTCAATGTAAAAAAGCAATATTTTTTTTATTTATTGTTTTTAAAAACACCTTTTTTTTTTCATTTTCAGGAAAAAGACTCTTTATTTTTTAGACAAAATTGTTTCTCAATTTTTTTAAAAGGCGTTTTATTTTATTCTGTAACGGGCCTTTTTATTATTTTTAAAGGATCTTTTTAGACACAATTTTACTACATTTTTATTGGTTTAATCCCCTCAATGCTGAGCCATTTCACCTCTGTGTGCTCATTTTAATCGTTTTGTGCTCATCATGTTTAAACGCGATTTCAAGTCATATTTTATTGTACAACTGAAAAATAACACCCAGACAAATTATATATTCCTTTTTTTTTACGGCAGATTCATAATATATCATTAATATATGTATACGTCATTTCTTGCCAGAATGCTATAACTTAAAATGTAAAAATATTTGAATTGCCATTAAAATTTCAATCATCTACAGCGTGTAAAATTATTTTTTCACATTTTATCATCCGAGCGTTTGCGGTTATATATTCTGTGGGGTAAGCACGTTGAAAAAATTAGAAATGGGAACTTGTTACTGTATTTGTCTGAGAAAATATGTGATTTTACGTAAAAAAAATATATTTTTCGTTAGTGCAGCATCATTGTTCATATTATAATTGAAAAGTGAACAATAGTGCTGCATTAATAAATTTTTATAAAGAAAAAAATACATTTAGATTTTTATATATTTTTATCTATTATCTTTTTTTACTTTTTTTATTTTTACATGTAACTTTGTCATGTTTGATATCATTGAAAAGGCCATGCTGCCTCTAGCTGCCACTGAATGGGCGATAGGGGGGTCCAAAGGACCCCCCATCTCCACCATAGGGATTTCCACAAGAAATCCCTGGGCAGCTGGGGTTAATTCCCTAACTGACATCATCGCGCCCATGGGCGATGACGTCTGTGGGTGGTGGAGGCCCCAGCGGCTTGGCTAACATCTAAGATGTCAGCCACCTCTGGGAGAAGTCTGCAATTCCACGCTGATTGGCGCCGGATCGCCGAGCGGCACCTAACGGGTTAAAGAAAGACATCACTGGAAAGGTCAGACTGTGACCTTCCCAGCGATGCCGCTTTCGAATTTGACCTCCCAATCGGGAGGTAGATGGGTCCAAAGAAACCCCCCCCCTTTCTGTAAGGCACTTTTCCGGCCCTACCGGGGGGGGGGGCGCCTGAAACTGATGTCATTGCGCCCGTCGAGAGAGAGGCTGGAAAGGGATAGGGAAGATACCTGCCTCTGTATCAGGACCTGCTGCCGCTGCCGGGATGGAAAGGGCGGGGCCAGCACTCAGGGGGACTGCAGCTGCATTCTGCCCCCTCTGTGCCCGGCCAGGCAGAAGGGGAGTGTGGGTTGTGCCTGAGCAGGAGCAAGTTAGGTGGCTGATGTGAGGAGGCGGACCTGCTGTGGTGGGGAGGAAGAAACGTCACAAAACCACCCTTACATGTCAGTTACAAGTGACTGGCTGTCAGGCTTCCACCTTCCAGCCAGGCCCCATGGTGGTGATAGCAATCCGGGCCATCTCTTGTGGTGTTTTGCGCTAGCCAGTCCAGGCTCTCCGCCCCTGGACTTCCCTGTGGCTGATCTGGCCTGTGGTCACATGACCTGCCCTGTTCTCATAAATATGGCCAGCAGTGCATCAGCTCCCTGCTCCTAAATGGGTCATTATTTATTGAGTGTCTGCTATTGTGATACTTGTTCTGCTACCCTGTGTATGATCTTGGTCTGTTATATACTTCTCTTTTGGATTATCCCTGTCTGCTGTTTTGTGTTTCTGTGTATGACTATTGGCCTGTATTCTTGACTATTATCTCGTATGCTCCCTGTACCCTGTATATTGATATTCCTGTGTACCGACCTCGGCATGAAACGCACGCCGCTGAATGAGAGCGGAAGTGGCTGATCCGGCGGCACTTGAAGAGGATTATAAAGACGGCAAGCAGCATCCAGGAGGACAGACTTTAATTTTATGTATTTTATGTACTTTTTAATGTATTAATCCCTGAGGAAGTGCAGTATTTGCACAAAACGCGTTGGATTACCTAATTGTACCCCAAACTTTCATTAAATTTCTACTATCTACGGAAAAGCCTCGCGTGTGTTCCTGTGGCGGTGGGAGATATCGAGCTGAGTGTCCAGTTTTTCCGGTGAACATAGCAGTGGGGTAACAATGACATTGCCGGCACTCGCGGACACTTGGCTGATGGCACGGCTTGATGAGACACTCGCTGGATTCAGATCACCATAACCGTAAACCCCCTGTACCCATAATTCTCAGTGTCGCCCCTAAAATTAAGCGGCGTAAGCATCATAATGTTGCTTGTCATTATAACAGGTTGCTATTATGTATAGTGATATTTTACTTTACTGTATCAGTGTCGACCATTTAAATTTAAGCTGTCCCCGTCTGGCTAACGTCGTGATTGAGAAGCATTTAAGTTGCTAAAGATCATCCAATGAGAAATAGTGGTTCTTTATCAAAGCATTTGATAGTTGTAGAAGAAATAAATGGTGGTGAGGAGGGGGGTGTGACCGCCATTTTTATTTTTAGCACTTAGTAAAAGCCTTGCTAGACAGCGAATGTCTTTACTTTTTCGTGAAAGACCCAAATTGTTGGGAAAGCCATAGCTTAGGTGATACGGGCTGCCATCTGGTGGTGGTAAAATATGAATACAGTTGTACAGTTTTCTCATTGCAACTGCAGGGCTTGATCCCAGTCAAAGGCAGTAAAGAGGGCTATGATCAGTAATGGGTGGGTTGAGGTCATGTTCTGACGTTTGGGGCTCCTGACCCAACTGGTGCTCAGCAACATCTCCTTTGCTGCATGCATGGAACACGGCATTATGACGCGAGCCAATGAGAAGTGCCCGCCAAGTTCAAATGCCGGGATTCCCTTTACCAAGGTGCCCTGTCGTGGTTTCTATTGCCAGATGGTGCGTTCTTGTTCCTACTGTATATTATTAACCCAGTGTACCGTCCTTGGCTTATTTCTTGACTATTCTCTTAGCATTAACCCTTGCTGTGTGGCTTGTACAACTACCATCTCAGGTCTATGACTCTGTGCTTTCTGCGGGTTCATCTATTAGTTGGCTATTTACAACTACCCTGAAGACCGTCAGTTCAGGTTGTGCGTGTTGGGATCAGGGATTCATTACATATGTCCCTTTTCATTTGATCCAGCTGTTTCTGCAAGTGCCCACTGCTCATCCCTTTTGATCTCCCTCGGCTGTTACAGCCAGAGCCAGATCAACGTAGAGGCAAATAGAGTGGCCGCTCCAGGCCCCTACCTTAAAATAGGCCTACAGCCAAGAGGAAGAGCCACTGGCCTGGCCAGTGTTCTGACAAAATTGTCACTTCGTCAAAATCACCAGACAACAGGCTGCAGGCAGCTTCTGAACGCGCCACTTTTTACACGCCAGCACGGCTCTCACTCTCGGCCACATGAGATGATGTGAGTGTGGCCAAGAGTGAGAGTCGCGTGGGCGAATATAATGCGACGCGCTCAGAAGCTGCCTGGCAGTCGTGGCCCCGCATTACTCGGTGGATCAGTAAGATCCACGCCCGAACCGAAGGGGGAAGGTTTCAGCAACTGGCCAAATGTCACTGGCTGGCTGCCCACCCCTGCATCACCCAGCAGATCTGAATAGACCCAGGGAGTGCTCCATCACACACAGCACCAGCTAGAGGCCAAAAACTTCACAGAGGATGGTAAATATTTTTAAAAAACTAATTAAAAAAATGCTGTGAATCCTATGTATGCTCATACTCACTGCCCATTACGTGAGAGTTTTATTGCTGTGGATTCAGCGTAAATACTTACCGTCCATTACAGTGAGGGTTATTGCTGTGAAGCTCTGTGATATGCTTATACACACCCCATGCTATGCTGTCCCTGCGGCAGGTGGGTCTAAATGCTGTGGGATGGCATGCCCTGTGGTCATCTATGGGCCGCATCTGGCCCACCCATCAGTTGGCGCATACGGTGTGTCATTCGCTGCCGAGGGACAGCTTGAACTCAAGCCGCCCCCTGCAGCTAATGACACGCACTGCGCGTCAGCTGTGTCGGTGAGCTGGAGGAGCCCGGCGCACTGCAAGTCGCGCTATGCATCATAGCACACCACGTCCGAATCCGCAGTCAGGTTTCCCAGTCGCTCTGACATTCGCATTGCGTGACATACTCACAGTGCACCACTTGATTCTCTAAACGAGAAAGCAGTGTGGACTGAGTGTTGCCTCAATATCTATAAAGGTCCACAAAATCCTCGGCAACAAGCCCATGATACTCTTAATCCGGCCTTGGTTACGGCCCACCAGTAATCTGCCCGGCTTGCCCATCAGCCGGTCCTTTCAATATCTCTCTTTCATGTTGCTACCACGTTGTATTCAGTCAGTATTTCTCTCAGGGATTTCCGCAGGACACAGGGAGGGGAATCCAGAAACATTATCTTACAATCTACGTTTCCATTAATGAGGTCTTCCCACCAAGTCGCAAAGTACTGATACAATGTGTTTTTTTCTGATGGGACCATTAAAGGGACGAGCTACTCATCCTTACCACTTTATTGATTTAAAGTGATCAGGATGTGACTTGTGCCCCCCCTCCCGTCCAGCACCGCTGATCTGGTAAAAATCGCTGGGCGAAGTGGAGCAATTTCCTCCACCTCACCCAGCGTCACCAGCAGCCGGGCTTTTTTAATTTCCCATCTGCCGGTGATCGGATCGGTCACTAGTGATGTCACACAGAGAGCGGTCAACGTCACCCTCCGAGACCAATCGTTGTAGCGAGCTTTCTCAGAGAGGCAGCGATGGATCAGATCTGTACATGCGCATGCAGCTCCGATCCTTCACTCCTTCGCAGGCGCTACGGAACATTTGTATGTAAAGTGTGTAAGTCCCTTAGCGCTGGGCAGATTTCAGTTTCTACGCTATGCAAGTTGTGTAGTGCCATGAATTGCATAGAAAAGCTTCAGGGACTTCTGGGTTTGGGAGTCTCTGAGCTGAAGAGGAGGCGCAGCAGCGCGCGGCAAGAGACAAAGGGTGGGTAAAATTTGCCCTTAAATAAATGGGCAGATGCTGCTGTCAGAAGCATCTGCCCAGTTATTTAATGGCAAATAAAATGACCTCTATTTTCAACAGAGCATCCCTTTAATCAGCCATTAATACAGGATCCTAATATTTAAAGATACAGCACATATCGTCTTTGCCAAGGGGGGTGGGGGATGCTGTGCTGTCGCTGGTGAGGGATGTGTTACACGTAAGAGAAATGTCTATTCTTCCATTCCATTCAGCATAATGACTCAGCCAGGGCTTGTGTTACCATCCGATAAGAAACAGCCCAATCCGACGCGCTGTGTGCCGGCGCACGGCATATCATTTACCCATTTACCTGGGCAGACGATGAATAATATATGGGGATGCCAGGCATTAAACGCCGGGAGAGACGGGCCTGGTGGAACCCTCACAATGAGTTGAATAATAGGTGTGAGCAGAGGCGGCCAGAGATAAGGTTAGAATTAGCCCTTTCGAAAGGCAGAAATGTGAGGCTCTTTATGTAATACCAAAAAAATACACGATTTAAGCTAATACATTTCATTGATAATTGCTCCCCATACTCTCCTCGCATGTATGTATAATGTAGAAGATAATTTGAAATATCAGCATGAATTCCATTTACAGACTGACATTACACAAAATTCCACCCTATGAGGCCCTTGTCTGAGTGTGGCCTTAGGCGGCCGCCTAGTCTGCCTAATCATAGAGCCGCCTCTGACTTTGAGTTTTCGCTATCTATATTTACACAAACACTATTTTTTCTCTGGGATTATAATTCGGATCAGAGTAGTACTAATTTACATATTTAAGTATTGATTTAAAACTAGTATTAAAACTCTGGTTGGAAATAAAAGTCTGAAACAAAAAAAGTTTTGTTAATCCTTTTGCTGCTGGACCATTTCACCCCCCCCCCATGTGCCGAGCTCATTTTCACAGTTTTTCTCATCACTTTTAAGCACTATTCTAAGCCATGTTGTATTGTGGGGAAAGCCAACATTGTTCTCATATATGCTCGGATGCCATCAACCTACACACAAGAACACGGAGCTCTATTCCATTGTTGGTGCTAATGTAACCAACCAGCAATGAAACTCACAGTAATGCGCAGAGTGTATGAGCTCCACAGCAATGAAACTCACAGTAATGCGCAGTGTGTATGAGCTCCACAGCAATGAAACTCCACTATCCACCAATTACTGTTTGAATAATATTGGGGGACTCCAATGAGAGGGTGTTTGACCTTGAGAACACCCCCACATGGTGGTAACAGCAGGAACAGGTGAACATACCGGTGTTGCCAGAGCTGATATTTTTAAATGCTGTTTTGAAGTGTATTTGGAAGCAGCAGCAGTTTTTTTTTCTTTGTTCTGCCTGTCACTGAGTCCCTGCAGAGCAATGCAGCCAGGACTTAAATTTCCACCTTCTCACCTTCCAGGGTGCACCACACGCTGTCTGGAACTGCTGGGGAGGCTGGGGGTAGGGTGGCAGTGTAGACTCCTTTTGGAACGCCCTCCTCTTGACATCATCAGAGGGGGTCAGGCACCAGCAAGGAGGAAGGGACCAGGAGGAGAGAGAGCACAGGCTTCCGTATCCAGCACCGCGGGGGAGTCTGCTCTCTGACCTGGCAGATACAATGCAGCTCGCTGGGCACCGGCTGCATCTTAGAAGAGAAGCAGCAGGGACACAGCGCCAGGCAGATAGTTTAAAAATTTGGATCCCTGTCAAGGCAAGTGACCAGGGATTCAATTTTTTTTCTGCACCCCCTCCTGGTCTTGTGCTCTTAGGCGGCCACCTTACAGTACCAGCTCCTCTGATCACACCGCTTGCATGACAATCTGCAGCTCTGCCAGATAGTGTAAAAACATGCTGCACCCCCCCCCCATGCTGTTCAAAGTTGAAGCGGCTGCAGAGAGAGTGGGTGCATCATGTTTACATACAGTTGTGTTCAAAATTATTCAACACCCACTGAAATTGAGTGTTTTGGCCAGTTTGACATTAATTTTGATCATTCAGTCATCTTGCTTACAATTAAATCAAAGAGGCATGTGTAGGTCAGACAAATATAACATAACATTTATAATGAAATAACCACAAATGTCTTTTCTGTGCTCACATCATTATCAGTTTTATTCAACCCCCAAGTGACATTCAATCTTAGTACTTAGTACAACATCCTTTTACAGTTATAACAGCTTTTAAACGTGAAGCATAGCTTGACACAAGTGTCTTGCAGCGATCTACGGGTATCTTCGCCCATTCGTCATGGGCAAAAGCCTCCAGTTCAGTCACATTCTTAGGCTTGCGCACTGCAACTGCTTTCTTTAAGTCCCACCAGAGGTTCTCAATCGGATTTAAGTCAGGTGACTGCGATGGCCACTCAAAATGTTCCAGCCTTTAATCTGCAACCATGCTCTAGTGGACTTGGAGGTATGCTTGGGATCATTGTCCTGTTGAAAGGTCCAACGTCTCCCAAGCCTCAGGTTTGTGACGGACTGCATCACATTGTCATCCAATATCTCCTGGTACTGAAGAGAATTCATGGTACCTTGCACACGCTGAAGCTTCCCTGTACCTGCAGAAGCAAAACAGCCCCAAAGCATGATTGACCCCCGCCATGCTTCACAGTAGGCAAGGTGTTCTTTTCTTCATAGGCCTTGTTCTTCCTCCTCCAAACATAGCGTTGATCCATGGGCCCAAACAGTTCTAATTTTGTTTCATCAGTCCACAGAACACTATCCCAAAATGTCTGTGGTTTGTCCACATGACTTTTGGCATACTGCAGTCGACTCTTCTTATTCTTTGGAGACAGCAAGGGGGTACGCCTGGGAGTTCTGGCATGGAGGCCTTCATTACGCAGTGTGCGCCGTATTGTCTGAGCTGAAACTTCAGTACCCACATCTGACAAATCTTTTCTCAGTTCCTCAGCAGTCACACGGGAACTTTTCTCCACTCTACGCTTCAGGTAGCGCACAGCAGTCGAAGTCAGCATCTTCTTTCTGCCACGACCAGGTAGCGTTTCAACAGTGCCCTTTGCCTTGAATTTGCGAATGATGCTTCCTATGGTTTCTCTTGGTATGTTTAACATCTTTGCAATCTTCTTATAGCCATTGCCCTTCCTGTGAAGAGTAATCACCTCTTCTCTTGTCTTCCTGGACCATTCTCTTGACTTCACCATGTTTGTAACCACACCAGTAAATGTCTAGAAGGAGCTGAGTATCACAGTCATTTTAAAGCTGCCTAATTGGTGCTTATTATGCTTTATTGCTGCTCCGTGACATCCACAGGTGTTTTCAATACCTGATTGAAAACACTTGAATGAACCTCTGTTCTTCAGAGTGGTGGTCTTTAAGGGGTTGAATAATTGTGTCAATGAAGAATTTACAAAAGAAACATTTACTACTGTATTACTAAACCAATTGATGTCATTTTAGTTGCATATGGTTCTTTAAAAAGTCCTTGTAGGATTTCATTCTGAATACAATTACAAATGTACACTAAATTCCCTAAAACCCTTTACAGCATTGGGGGTTGAATAATTTTGAACACAACTGTACATCTGCCAGAGCTGGGGCACTGAAGAAACAGAGGGGAGATTTTATTTAATCAGCCCTCCCTTGTCACTTACTGGGAGAAGTGGGGGGTTATCGGTCCCTACATACACTCCTGACAATCAAAAGCGTTCAGGAGCAATATGAGCTGCCAAGCGCTTCTGATTCTCTGTCTGCCACTGCAGGAGGAGCATCATGCTCTCTCTTGTTAGTTCGGGCTGGTGGTGAGGTGCCGTTACTGAGTGGGAAGGTGCCGGTACTGAGTACCAGCGAGTACCCCCTGAAAAAAAGCCCTGTGTATGATTAAGGCCATTACGGCCAAAACGTCACATTCTTAGTGGGGTTGTGATTTCCCCCTTGAATAAATCTTATATGCACGGATACAGCCTGGGAGCCCTTTCGTTTTTGTTCCTGTGCTGTGGGTATTCCGGCGTCCTTTGCGGTGACTTGGCGGACCGAGTGCTGTGGGTTCCCACCTTTGTAGGATCGCGCCGCTTTGTTGTTACTTTATTGGAAGCTAATCAGTGCTCATGGCTCACCTGTGAGAGGGTGCTGAAGACAGGGAAAACCAAAGCTGGAGTGCTGAGCATAGGACTGGAATGTGAGGCTACACCAAAATCTGGGGTGAGACGTACACAAAACATGAAAGGTGCTGCCTTCAGGTGCGGGTACGGTTTCGCGTGTGGTTAGGAGCCAGACAGAGGTACCGAAAGGCACACTTCGATTTAATTTCAAATTATTGAATTCAATATTCAACGCAGGGTCCCTGAAGTACACCGAACATGGTGTACCCGAGGTCCGCCGCTGATGATCCGCTGAACGCAGCCAAAAAAGTCGATTAACTGCCGAAAAAAGTCGATCGGCCCTCAAACTGGGGGAAAAAAAAACCTGCTATTTTTTTAAAAGGTGTTTAAAACAATATAAATGCATGAAAATACATGGAAATAATAAAAAAAAGTCCTATAAAAAAATAATACAACTTTCTGTTACAGAATTACCACCGGCCGATATCATTGCTATATTTCCTACATATTTATTTCCTGTTAATCTGTATATTTGTGTTGTTTTTTAATATCTTGCATTGTATAACTTTGTATTTCTGTAACTGTAACAATTCAATGTTGTTGAATCCAGGACATACTTGAAAACGAGAGAAATCTCAATGTATCCTTCCTGGTAAAATACTTTATAAATAACTAAAATAAATAATTGCCCCCTGTAATGTCAAAAATTTTGGAAAAATGCGTCTACATACAATTACGGGATTATTATCAATATTGGAACTACTTACAGGGGTGTGGGAATTGTATCGCCCGATGCCCGGGACATCATGAAGATCCGGGCGCCGGGCGAGTAGTTTTTTTTTTAGATGCAGTCCGGCGGGCTAGAAGCCCACCGGACTGCGGACTAATTACAGGGACGCCCCCGATACCGGAAGCCGGCATTGAGCCGGCTTGCCGGCATCCGAGGGGCTTGGGCGGCTGTTTGAATGCTCTATCGGCATTCAGACAGCCGCCCCTGGAGCTCTCAGCCGCATACTTACCTTCCCGAGCGGCGCCGACAAAGTCTCCGTGCTTCCGCACATTGAAGGACCCAGCCGCGATCATGTGGGAGTCCCACGTGATCGCGGCTGGGGGTCCTTCAAAGAGCGCAGGCGCGAAGACTTCGTTGGCGCCGCTCGGGAAGGTAAGTATGTGGCTGAGAGCTCCAGGGGCGGCTGTCTGAATGCCGATAGAGCATTCAAACAGCCGCTCCATGTCTGGTATGGGGTCTGAGCTGGGGGGCAATATCCATGAGAGTGGGGTGGCAATATCCATGAGCTGGGGCAAATCCATGTGTGAGCTGGGGCAATATCCATGTGTGAGCTGGGGCAATATCCATGTGTGAGCTGGGGCAAATCCATGTGTGAGCTGGGGCAAATCCATGTGTGAGCTGGGGCAAATCCATGTGTGAGCTGGGGCAATATCCATGAGCTGGGGCATATATCCATGAGCTGGGGCAGTATATCCATGAGCTGGGGCAGTATATCCATGAGCTGGGGCAGTATATCCATGAGCTGGGGCATATATCCATGAGCTGGGGCAGTATATCCATGAGCTGGGGCATATATCCATGAGCTGGGGCATATATCCATGAGCTGGGGCATATATCCATGAGCTGGGAAATTATCAGGACAAGTTGATCGTCCTGAGGGACAAGTAGATTGGACTACTACTTAGTCCGTTGGACAAGTAGATTTTTTTCAAATTTTATTATTATTATTATTCTTTATTTATAAAGCGCCAGCATATTCTGCAGCGCTGTACAATAAGCACAGTATAGACAGGGTTACAATACATTGAACAACATTTGACAAACAGTACAGGAAGAGATGAGGGCCCTATTCCCATAGGAACTCACAATCTGGGAGGGTTGGGGTTGGAAACAGGAGGAGAGGACTGTAAGGTGAAAGTGATTGATGGTTGCGTCAGTGAGTTGGGTGGTAGGCTTCCCTAAATAGGAACGTTTTAAGGGAGCGTTTGAAGGAAGAGAAGTTAGGGGAAAGTCTGACAGTACGAGGGAGAGCGTTCCAGAGAGTGGGGGCTGCGCGTGAGAAATCCTGCAGTCTATCATGGGAAGAGGTGATGCGGGGAGAAGCTAGGCGCAGGTCACGTTTGACCTTAGGGAGCGGGCTGGGGTGTATTTGGTGATTAGTGAGGACAGGTAGTGGAGAGCTGAGTTAGTGAGGGTTTTGTAGGTAAGGATAAGGATTTTGAACTCAATTCTGCAGTGGATGGGGAGCCAGTGAAGGGACTCGCAGAGGGGAGCAGCAGAGACAGAGCGGCGGGTGAGGTGAATTAGCCTGGCGGAGGCATTCAGGATGGATTGTAGGGGGGAGAGGCGGGACAGAGGGAGGCCAGATAAAAGATTATTGCAATAGTCGAGTCGGGAGATTACCAGGGCGTGTATGAGTTGTTTTGTGGTGACAGCGGTAAGAAATGGCCGAATTCTGGAAATATTACGCAGTTGGTATCGGCAGGAGGAGGAAAGAGACTTGATGTGGGGGATGAAGGAAAGAGCAGAGTCAAGTGTAACTCCAAGGCAGCGAACTTGGTTTGATGGGGAGATGGTGATACCCTCTACCGTGATAGAGAAGTCAGGAGGTGGGGAGGCATTGGAGGGAGGAATAAGTAGGAGTTCAGTCTTTGACATGTTGATCTTTAGGTGGTGGGAGGCCATACAGGAGGAGATGCCAGATAAACAGTCACTGACTTTTGAGAGGACAGGGGGAGAGAGATCAGGGGTAGAGAGGTAGATCTGAGTGTCATCAGCGTAGAGGTGGTAATTAAAGCCAAATCTGTTGATGATTTTGCCCAGGGAGGAGGTGTAGATGGAAAAGAGCAGAGGACCAAGGACAGAGCCTTGAGGTACACCAACAGATAGAGGCAATGAGGAGGAGGAGTTACCAGCAAAGGACACACAGAAGGACCTGTTGGATAAATAGGAGTCAACCCAAGCAAGTGCAGTGTCACCGAGACCCAGAGAGTTGAGGGTCTGTAGAAGGAGGGGGTGGTCAACAGTGTCAAAAGCAGCCGAGAGGTCAAGCAGGATGAGAATAGAATAGTGGCCGTGTTTTTTAGCAGTTAGGAGGTCGTTGGTGACTTTGGTGAGGGCAGTTTCAGTCGAGTGTAGGGACTGAAGCCAGATTGCAGGGGGTCAAGTAGGGAATTGGAGGACAGGAAGAGGGAGAGGCGGTTGAAGACTAGTTTTTCTAAGAGCTTTGATGTGAAGGGAAGCAGGGATACAGGGCAGTAGTTGGATGGAGAGTTGGGATCTAGGGATGGTTTCTTTAGTAAAGGGGTAACTAGCGCGTGTTTGAAGGCGGATGGAAAGGAGCCAGTGGAGAGAGATAGGTTGAAGATGTGTGTGAGAGCAGGGGTGAGGGAGGAGGAGAGGGGAGGAATTAGATGTGAGGGAATGGGGTCGAGTGGGCACGTGGTGAGATGTGAGGAGGACAATAAGGAATTGACTTCCTCCTCAGTGGCTGGGAGGAAGCGACAGAGGGTGGCAGAGGGGACCTGTGGGAGTGGAGGTGGCAGATAACTATCTTGTGTTGGGATGTTGCTTCTGATAGTTAGAGTTTTACTGAGGAAGTAGTCTGCCAGGTCTTGAGCGCTGAAGGCAGCTGTGGGGGGAGGTGCAAGTGGGTAGAGGAGGGTGTTGAAGGTGGACCAGAGCCGTTTAGGGTTGGAGGACAGCGTAGATATAAGAGATGAGAAGAAAGATTGTTTGGCCAAGTGGAGGGCAGAGGTGTATGACCGGAGAATAAACTTGAAGTGAACAAAATCAGCTTCAGAGCGGGATTTCCTCCAGGCACGCTCTGTGGTGCGGGAGCATCTTTGCAGGTAGCGAGTCTGGAGTGTGTGCCAGGGCTGAAGCTGGTGGCATGGGGCCTTACAGAGTCGAAGAGGAGCAAGAGTGTCTAGAGCAGAGATAAGCGTAGTGTTGTAGTGATTAGTAGCAGCATCAGGGCAGGTGAAGGATGAGGTATGAGGGAGGTGGTGAAGTAGGTTGGAGAATTGATAGGGGTCCACAGCATGTAGATTTCTGCGAGTGTGTGTGCGGGGTGGGGGAGCAGGGTGTTTAGGAAGTCCAGATAGGTTGAAAGAGAGAAGGTGGTGGTCAGAGATGGGGAAAGGGCGACAGTTGAACTCAGAAATGGAGCAGAAGTTGGAAAAGACAAGGTCAATAGCGTGACCATCGCAGTGGGTAGGGAGGAGGGAGGATTGTGTGAGTCCAAGGGAGGACGTGAGTGAAAGAAGTTTGGAGGCAGCAGGGGCGGAAGGATCGTCAATGGGAATGTTGAAGTCCCCGAGAATTAGGCATGGAAGATTAGAAGACAGGAAGTGAGAAAGCCAGGTAGCAAAGTGGTCAAAGAACTGGGAGGTTGGTCCCGGTGGGCGGTAGATGACTGCCACCCTGAGAGCCAGAGGAGAGAACAGGCGGATGCAGTGTGTCTCGAAGGAGGAGAAGGAGAGGGATGGGGGTGGAGGGAGATGCTGGTAGGTACAGGTGGGAGAGAGCAGGAGTCCGACCCCGCCACCATTTCTCTCACCCGGTCTGGGGGTATGGCTCAAGTGTAGACCGCCATGTGAGAGAGCAGCAACGGAGGCCGTGTCAGAGGGAGTTAGCCAGGTTTCAGTTAAAGCTAGGAGGTTGAAGGAGTTTGAAAGGAAGAGGTCATGGATTGCTGTGAGTTTGTTGCACACAGAGCGAGCGTTCCAGAGGGCGCAGGAGAAAGAGGACAGGTGCTGAGGGATTATGGGAATGAGGTTGCTGGGCTTGCAGGGAGGTGATTTATGTGCGATGGAGATAGGATGAGAGGGAAGTATTGGATGTGTTGTGGGGCCAGGGTTAGGGGATATGTCACCTGAATAGAGTAACAGCAGGAGGGTGAGAAAGAGAAGGTGGGAATGGGATTTGTGGGAGTGTGAGTGATTGGCAGCACGAGAGTTAGAGGGAGACCATGTTCTGAGGAAACAAAGGAGCTCATGCGAGGCCATCATGTGGGACACCCCTGTGCTTAACTACGGATCAATCCGGCTTTTGTCCAAATCACTCAACTATTGGATTGGATTTAATACTCACAAATGGAGGTTTGGTATCGGACGTTGTTGTAGGTGAAAATTTGGGATCTAGTGATCACCAGTCAGTATGGTTTAATATAACAACAGGGATGGAGCCGCACCACACAAGAACGAAAGTTTTAGACTTTAAAAAAACAGATTTTTCTAAAATGAGATTTTGTGTGAAGGAGTCATTATCAGACTGGAGGAGTTTAAAGGGAGTCCAGGAGAAATGGGATTATTTAAAGGAAGCATTATTGCAGGCCGCAGGAAATTGCATTCAGCTTGTTAGCAAACACAAAAAAGGGAAGAAACCACTGTGGTACTCTGCAGAAGTGGCCAAAATAGTGAAGAACAAAAAGATAGCATTCAATAATTATAAAAAAACTCAGTGTGAAGAAGATAGGCAAACCTATAAAATTAGGCACAAAGAGGCAAAGCAATTTATAAGAGCTTCCAAAGCACACGCAGAAGAGAAAATAGCTCAGTCAGTAAAAAAGGGGGACAAAACATTTTTTAGATACATAAACGAGAAAAGAAAAGTAAAACAAGGATTAGTTAGATTAAAAACAAAGGAAGGAAGGTATGTAGAAGAGGATAAAAGTCTCGCTGACTGCCTCAATGAATATTTTTGTTCAGTCTTTGCAGAAGAAAAGGAAGGAAAGGGACCTCAGTTAGGAGAGAACACTAAAGAGACCTTTACATATCAGTTTACAGAGGAGGAGGTTCTACAGCAGCTGTCTAAAGTAAAGACAAATAAGTCAATGGGGCCTGATGGGATCCACCCTAAATTATTAAAAGAGCTCAGTGATGTAATAGCAAAACCATTAACAGATTTATTTAACCAATCCTTGTTAACGGGAGTCGTCCCAGAAGACTGGAAATTAGCAAATGTTGTGCCCATTTACAAGAAGGGTAGTAGGGAGGAATCGGGGAACTATAGGCCAGTTAGTCTTACGTCAGTAGTGGGGAAATTAATGGAAACCATATTAAAGGAAAGGATTGTTGAACATCTAAAAACACATAGATTACAGGATCAGAAACAACATGGGTTTACCTCAGGGAGATCATGCCAAACTAATTTTATTGATTTTTTTGATTGGATAACAAAAATAATAGACAAAGGTGGTGCAGTAGACATTGCTTATTTAGATTTCAGTAAGGCTTTTGATACTGTTCCGCATAGAAGGCTTATCAATAAATTGCAATCTTTGAGCTTGGATTCCAATATTGTTGACTGGATTAGGCAGTGGCTGAGTGACAGACAACAGAGGGTTGTGGTAAATGGAGTTTATTCGGCGCAAGGTCTTGTTACCAGTGGGGTACCTCAGGGGTCAGTACTTGGACCCATTCTCTTTAATATTTTTATTAGTGATATTGCAGACGGTATTAATGGAAAAGTATGTATTTTTGCTGATGACACAAAGATTTGCAACAGGGTTGACGTTCCTGGAGGGATCAGCCAAATGACAAATGATTTAGGTAAACTAAAAAAATGGTCGGAGTTGTGGCAATTGAGTTTTAATGTGGATAAGTGCAAGATAATGCACCTGGGACGTAAAAACCCAAGGGCTGAATATTGAATATTTGATACAGTCCTAACCTCAACATCTGAGGAAAGGGATTTAGGGGTTATTATTTCAGAGGATCTAAGGGTAAGTAGTCAATGTAATAGAGCAGCAGGAAATGCTGGCAGAATGCTTGGTTGTGTAGGTAGAGGTATTAGCAGTAGGAAAAGGGAAGTGCTCATGCCATTGTACAGAGCACTGGTGAGACCTCACTTGGAGTACTGTGTGCAGTACTGGAGACCGTATCTCCAGAAGGATATAGACATCTTAGAGAGAGTTCAGAGAAGGGCTACTAAAATGGTGTACGGCTTGAAGGACAAAAGTTACCAGGAAAGGCTTAATGATCTTAACATGTACAGCTTGGAAAAAAGACGAGACAGAGGAGATATGATAGAAACATTTAAATACGTAAAGGGAATCCACAAGGTAGAGGAAGGGAGTATATTTAAAGGGAAACAAAATAGCAAAACAAGAGGACATAGTCTTAGATTAGAGGGGCAAAGGTTTAAAAGTAACATCAGGAAGCATTATTTTACTGAGAGGGTGGTGGATACATGGAACAGTCTTCCAGTTGAAGTGGTAGAGGCTAAAACAGTAATTGAATTTAAGCAGACATGGGATAGGCATAAGGCTATCCTAAACAAAAGATAAATCCAGGTAAAGTATCCATGTAATTGGGCAGACTAGATGGGCCGAACGGTTCTTATCTGCCGACATTTTTCTATGTTTTCTATGTAACTACAACCGCCCTTTTAAAAGTCTGCAATGATATCCAAGCTGGGATGGAACAAGGAAACCTAACTGGAACCATCTTCCTTGATTTTGCCAAAGCCTTTGACACAGTAGACCAGTGGTCCCCAACCCTGTCCCTCAGGGCCCACTAACAGGCCAGATTTTAAGGATTACCTTGGAGAAATGCAGACTGAATCCTTCAATTACTGAACAGCAAATCATATCACCTGTGCTGTGCTTCAGATATCTGGCAAACCTGGCCTGTTAGTGGGCCCTGAGGACCTAGGGTTGGGGATCACTGCAGTAGACCATAGCATCTTGTTAGAAAAACTTAAAAACTCCGGTATTGGTGATAGCACGCTAACCTGGTTTCAATCATACAGTTGTGTTCAAAATTATTCAACCCCCACTGAAATTATTATTATTATTATTTATTTATAAAGCGCCAGCATATTCCGCAGCGCTGTACAATAAGCACAGTACAGACAGGGTTACAATACATTGAACAACATTTGACAAACAGTACAGGAGGAGATGAGGGCCCTATTCCCGTAGGAACTCACAATCTAGGAGGGTTGGGGTTGGAAACAGGAGGAGAGGACTGTAAGGTGAGAGTGATTGATGGTTGCGTCAGTGAGTTGGGTGGTAGGCTTCCCTAAATAGGAATGTTTTCAGGGAGCGTTTGAAGGAAGAGAAGTTAGGGGAAAGTCTGACAGCACGAGGGAGAGCGTTCCAGAGAGTGGGGGCTGCGCGTGAGAAATCCTGCAGTCTATCATGGGAAGAGGTGATGCGGGGAGAAGCTAGGCGCAGGTCACTGTTTGACCTTAGGGAGCGGGCTGGGGTGTATTTGGTGATTAGTGAGGACAGGTAGTGGGGCGCTGAGTTAGTGAGGGTTTTGTAGGTAAGGATAAGGATTTTGAACTTAATTCTGCAGTGGATGGGGAGCCAGTGAAGGGACTCGCAGAGGGGAGCGGCAGAGACAGAGCGGCGGGTGAGGTGAATTAGCCTGGCGGAGGCGTTCAGGATGGATTGTAGGGGGGAGAGGCGGGACAGAGGGAGGCCAGATAAGAGATTATTGCAATAGTCGAGTCGGGAGATTACCAGGGCGTGTATGAGTTGTTTTGTGGTGACAGCGGTAAGAAATGGCCGAATTCTGGAAATATTACGCAGTTGGTATCGGCAGGAGGAGGAAAGAGACTTGATGTGGGGGATGAAGGAAAGAGCAGAGTCCAGTGTAACTCCAAGACAGCGAACTTGGTTTGATGGGGAGATGGTGATACCCTCCACCGTGATAGAGAAGTCAGGAGGTGGGGAGGCATTAGAGGGAGGAATAAGTAGGAGCTCAGTCTTTGACATGTTGATCTTTAGGTGGTGGAGGCCATCCAGGAGGAGATGCCAGATAAACAGTCACTGACTTTTGAAAGGACAGGGGGAGAGAGATCAGGGGTAGATAGGTAGATCTGAGTGTCATCAGCGTAGAGGTGGTAATTAAAGCCAAAGCTGTTGATGATTTTGCCCAGGGAGGAGGTGTAGATGGAAAAGAGCAGAGGACCAAGGACAGAGCCTTGAGGTACACCAACAGATAGAGGCAATGAAGAGGAGGAGTTACCAGCAAAGGACACACAGAAGGACCTGTTGGATAAATAGGAGTCAACCCAAGCAAGTGCAGTGTCACCGAGACCCAGAGAGTTGAGGGTCTGTAGAAGGAGGGGGTGGTCAACAGGTGAAATTGAGTGTTTTGGCCAGTTTGACATTGATTTTGATCATTCAGTCATCTTGCTTACAATTAAATCAAAGAGGCATGTGTAGGTCAGACAAATATAACATAACATTTATAATGAAATAACCACAAATGTCTTTTCTGTGCTCACATCATTATCAGTTTTATTCAACCCCCAAGTGACATTCAATCTTAGTACTTAGTACAACATCCTTTTACAGTTATAACAGCTTTTAAACGTGAAGCATAGCTTGACACAAGTCTCTTGCAGCGATCTACGGGTATCTTCGCCCATTCGTCATGGGCAAAAGCCTCCAGTTCAGTCACATTCCTAGGCTTGCGGACTGCAACTGCTTTCTTTAAGTCCCACCAGAGGTTCTCAATCGGATTTAAGTCAGGTGACTGCGATGGCCACTCCAAAATTGTCATGCCCCACCTGTGAAAGACTGCTGATGTACCTGTAATGCACAGCCTGGCTCTAAGAACTTTGCCCTGGATCTCTTTCCTGGATTCCATTCCAGGTTTTGCCCAGGCTCAGCACCTTGTCCAGGCCCCTGGAGATCCAGCCTGGGTTTTCCTGTTCAGCCTTGGAGTTCAGCTGAAACCCATCTGCTATCAGGCCTCCATAAATAGCAGTGAGACCCAGCAAAGTTGGTTCTGCATTAAGGTCCCTGAACTGAAGTCACTTGGCCGTGTGCATACCTGCAAGCTGAACCTGTGTTTCCTGTGGCTATACTGTGCCTACGAAGTTATCCTGTGCCTACAAGTCTACTCGCTGCCCTGCAACCCGCAGGATCTCAAGTCGTTGCTGCCCTGCAACCTACAGGATCTCAAGTCGTTGCTGCCCTGCAACCCGCAGGATCTGAAGTCGTTGCTGCCCTGCAACCCGCAGGATCTCTAGTCGTCGCTGCCCTGCTACCCGCAGGATCTCAAGTCGTTGCTGCCCTGCAACCCGCAGGATCTCTAGTCGTCGCTGCCCTGCAACCCGCAGGATCTCAAGTCGTTGCTGCCCTGCAACCCGCAGGATCTCAAGTCGTTGCTGCCCTGCAACCCGCAGGATCTCAAGTCGTCGCTGCCCTGCAACCCGCAGGATCTCCAGACCTATCACCACCTTCCCTGACCTTTTTTCTCTGGCCTCTGATGGCTTTATTATACCGGACTCCGACCTTGCTGCATATGAACAACAGTTGGCGGCCAGGAAGAAGGTTCCATCATCCATCATCGCGGGAGTTGTCACCTGCAGACCTCTCGAGCCAATGCCACCCATTACAAGTCCTACTCCTGAGGGCTGCGTCTGGGCATCGAACGGAACATTGGTCCGCAGGGAAGACCTCGAAATGTTTGAGAAGGCCCTGCTTGCTCATAGTGACATTTCTAGCGATCCTGACTCGGAGTCTGGAGGGTGGTGAGGTCTTTGCTATCTATCTGGTCCAGCATCTATACCCTAGGTGCCCGGAGTGCACCTTTAAGGAAGGGGGTACTGTCATGCCCCACCTGTGAAAGACTGCTGATGTACCTGTAATGCACAGCCTGGCTCTAAGAACTTTGCCCTGGATCTCTTTCCTGGATTCCATTCCAGGTTTTGCCCAGGCTCAGCACCTTGTCTAGGCCCCTGGAGATCCAGCCTGGGTTTTCCTGTTCAGCCTTGGAGTTCAGCTGAAACCCATCTGCTATCAGGCCTCCATAAATAGCAGTGAGACCCAGCAAGGTTGGTTCTGCATTAAGGTCCCTGACCTGAAGTCACTTGGCCGTGTGCATACCTGCAAGCTGAACCTGTGTTTCCTGTGGCTATACTGTGCCTACGAAGTTATCCTGTGCCTACAAGTCTACTCACTGCCCTGCAACCCGCAGGATCTCAAGTCGTTGCTGCCCTGCTACCCGCAGGATCTCAAGTCGTTGCAGCCCTGCTACCCGCAGGATCTCAAGTCGTTGCTGCCCTGCTACCCGCAGGATCTCAAGTCGTTGCTGCCCTGCAACCCGCAGGATCTCAAGTCATCGCTGCCCTGCAACCCGCAGGATCTCAAGTCGTTGCTGCCCTGCAACCCGCAGGATCTCAAGTCGTCGCTGCCCTGCAACCCGCAGGATCTCAAGTCGTCGCTGCCCTGCAACCCGCAGGATCTCAAGTTATCGCTGCCCTGCAACCCGCAGGATCTCAAGTCATCGCTGCCCTGCAACCCGCAGGATCTCAAGTCGTCGCTGCCCTGCAACCCGCAGGATCTCAAGTCGTCGCTGCCCTGCAACCCGCAGGATCTCCAGACCTATCACCACCTTCCCTGACCTTCCATTTAGGTAACAGTGCCAGCCGTCCTAATTCTTACTTGGTGGATCCTGTGTGCATTCTGGACTACTATACCCACTATCCTCTCTTGTCAATAGACTTTGCCGGTGTTATACAGAATTGGCTTATTCTGTTCTTTCCAGTGCCTACTGCCAAAGTCCCATTTGTGTTATTCATTAAATCTGTATATTTGCTTGACATACTGTCTGGCCTCCCCTCTGTGTCGCCGCCTGCTGGGCTCACACCCGAACCGCACACGTCACCTGACAAAAATCTTCCAGCCTTTAATCTGCAACCATGCTCTAGTGGACTTGGAGGTATGCTTGGGATCATTGTCCTGTTGAAAGGTCCAACGTCTCCCAAGCCTCAGGTTTGTGACGGACTGCATCACATTGTCATCCAATATCTCCTGGTACTGAAGAGAATTCATGGTACCTTGCACACGCTGAAGCTTCCCTGTACCTGCAGAAGCAAAACAGCCCCAAAGCATGATTGACCCCCCGCCATGCTTCACAGTAGGCAAGGTGTTCTTTTCTTCATAGGCCTTGTTCTTCCTCCTCCAAACATAGCGTTGATCCATGGGCCCAAACAGTTCTAATTTTGTTTCATCAGTCCACAGAACACTATCCCAAAACTTCTGTGGTTTGTCCACATGACTTTTGGCATACTGCAGTCGACGCTTATTCTTTGGAGACAGCAAGGGGGTGCGCCTGGGAGTTCTGGCATGGAGGCCTTCATTACGCAGTGTGCGCCGTATTGTCTGAGCTGAAACTTCAGTACCCACATCTGACAAATCTTTTCTCAGTTCCTCAGCAGTCACACGGGGACTTTTCTCCACTCTACGCTACAGGTAGCGCACAGCAGTCGAAGTCAGCATCTTCTTTCTTCCACGACCAGGTAGCGTTTCAACAGTGCCCTTTGCCTTGAATTTGCGAATGATGCTTCCTATGGTCTCTCTTGGTATGTTTAACATCTTTGCAATCTTCTTATAGCCATTGCCCTTCCTGTGAAGAGTAATCACCTCTTCTCTTGTCTTCCTGGACCATTCTCTTGACTTCACCATGTTTGTAACCACACCAGTAAATGTCTAGAAGGAGCTGAGTATCACAGTCATTTTAAAGCTGCCTAATTGGTGCTTATTATGCTTTATTGCTGCTCCGTGACATCCACAGGTGTTTTCAATACCTGATTGAAAACACTTGAATGAACCTCTGTTCTTCAGAGTGGTAGTCTTTAAGGGGTTGAATAATTGTGTCAATGAAGAATTCACAAAAGAAACATTTACTACTGTATTACAAAACCAATTGATGTCATTTTAGTTGCATATGGTTCTTTAAAAAGTCCTTGTAGGATTTCATTCTGAATACAATTACAAATGTACACTAAATTCCCTAAAACCCTTTACAGCATTGGGGGTTGAATAATTTTGAACACAACTGTATGTATCTGATCAGTCGCAATATGTGTCCATTTCTGGCAGCTCCTCCCTCCCCCTCCCAGTCACATGCGGTGTACCCCAAGGCTCAATACTCGGCCCCCTGCTATTCACAATATTCATAAATGTTCTGCCCAATGTCTGCAAAGCCTCAACTGTCTATACCAGCAAACCAGATCTCCCACAGCTGGAGGCCGTGCTGCAAGAACAATTCACAGGGGTAGAAAAGTGGATCAAACACAACAAACATTTTTTAAATACTGACAAAACAGTTACGATGCTCTTTGGAACAAAACCTAAACTACACAAATTACAAACACCCCATCTGTGTGTCAGGACAAAATCAAATGGCACGCTGACCACAGTCACTTCTCTCAAATATCTAGGTATGTGGTTAGACCCAAATCTATCCTTTGGCCCCACATCGAAAAACTCTCATCTTAACTTTACCCCAAACTAGGTGCCCTGTACAGAAACAAATCCTGCCTGAGCCCCGCAGTAAGAAAGCAGATTGTACAACAAATGCTTATGCCCAGGGCCGGCCCGTTCATGGAGCAGCCGCTCCAGGCAGCCCTTTGTTAGGGGCAGCATTTTGCCACCCTGGCAAAGGCCATGGCATGGAGAGCGCTCGGCCCGAACAAGGCACAGCCCTCCAGCAGGCTGTTGTTTCGTGGAGAAAGCCAGCCACGCCCGCCCCTCTAGCAGGCTGTGCCCACCCCTTTAAGCAGGCCTCGCCCACCCCTTATTAGGGAGAGACTGGCCGCTTCATCTGCCCAATGAGTGATACATCGGATCTTGGATTAGAGATATGGGGGTGCTCTAGACCTGTCTGACCCCCTGGATAATATTGGTGGCTGTCTGTGTGTATCCAGGGGGCTCTGTTTAATGTGTGGTTGTTTCCGGGAGAACAGGTTTTGAGCTAGACCTGTTTCCGGGAGAGGGACTTGACATCTGGTCACTGCAGGGAATGCGGTGCTGGCCGGGATCCGGGATGCTGCAGGCTCAGTGCTCCATGGCTGAGTCCGTGGATGGAGATGAGCTGGGGCGTGATGACGGGTTCCAGGGAGAGAGGCCCTGTCGCACCTACTACTGCCTTTACCTGTACCAGGAAGGGAGGTCAGACCTGTGTGTAACACTCACACTGTCTGGGGGGAGGGGTCTTTTACCAGACTGAGACACCTGACCCCTGTACACACAGCTATCAATTTCCAGACTGACAGGTCAAATCTCTATATAACACTCACTGTGCATGTTGTTATTTTGCAGCCTATCACAGCCGCTTGCAGACAGTGAGTTTTATTGCTGTGGAGCTCTGTTACGCTCACACACACATACCGCACATTATTGAGTTTTATTGCTGTGGAGCTCTGTAATAAGTTCATACACGTTGCATGTTTTCTTTTTGGGGGTGGGGCAGCAATTTGTCCATCACTCCAGGCAGCACAGTGGCTTGGGCCGGCCCTGCTTATGCCGACTATTGAATACGGAGATGTAGTGTATGCAGCGGCCCCGCAAACACACCTCCAGAAACTTACTACATTGTAGCACAAAGCGACAGCATGAGTTATACAATGTATCTACATGACCCACCATTGTGACATGTTAAAAAGAACTAAACTGGCCGTCGCTGGAATCTAGAAGCACCCTTCACCTTTCCAACCTGGTGTTTAAGAGGTTTTCTGGGAAGCTGCCACCCTACCTGAATAGACTGCTTTCCCCAGCAGTTTCTCATCCTATAACCTCCGATCCAGGACCAGCACCTTACTTGCAATACCACAATACAAAAAGAAAGTGTCTCGATCCTCATTTTCCTACAGAGCACCACAATTATGGAATAACCTTCCAGGCGCCAGCAAATCTTCCCCCAGTCTAAAGTCACTCAAGAGCTCCCTATTAACATACCTCAATACGGAATGCACCTGTAAACATGTAACATAGTGACTATATTTCCTACATATTTATTTTCTGTATATTTGTGTTTTTAATATCTTGCATTGTATTACTTTGTATTACTCTAACAACTGTAACATTTTAATGTTCTTGAACCCAGGACATACTTGAAAACGAGAGAAATCTCAATGTATCCTTCCTGGTAAAATCCTTTATAAATAAATAAATAAATTAGATAAAAACGCCATTTAACCCCTTCGCTGCGGTGGACGCGCTCAGCGCGTCTACCCGCAGGTAGCGTTCCTTGCGGAGGACGCGTTGAGCGCGTCCTCCCTTTGGGGCCAGCGATCGGCCGGGTTCCGGCCGATCACTGTGCCCCTCGGTGCGGGCTGACATCCTCGATGTCAGCCTAGCACCCGGAACCGCCGCCGGCCTAATTAGATGTCATCGCCGATGAACCCCCCCCCCCCTATCTCCCGATCCGTGGCAGCTAGGGGTTAATGTTTGGTACTGTTGGATCGGCCAGAGCATGGCCGTTCCAACAATACCAAACTTGACTATGAAAAAAGTTTTTAATGCAGCAATATTGTTCACATTTCAATTATAATGTGAACAATGATGCTGCACTAACGATTTTTGTATGCAGTGTGTTTGTTAAAAATCGCATAATTTTCCCCAAAAAAAATTGGAACGAGACCCCATCTCAATTTTTTTTAACAAGTGCACCCCATACAAAATATAACCGCAATTGCTCGCATGTTAAAATGTGAAAAAAAAACACTTTACACATTGTAAATTATTGAAAATACATATTTTATTGCATTTTTTGTTATAATATACAGACAGGACATGACGTATACATATAATAATGACATATCCTGAATCTGCCGAGTCTGACGGAAAGAACGATATATAATATGTCTGGGTCATATACTAAAATAAGCCTTCAAAACGCATTTAAACATGATGAGGGTGGTGGATACATGGAACAGTCTTCCAGTAGAAGTGGTAGAGGCCAAAACAGTAATTGAATTTAAGCAAGCATGGGATAGGCATAAGGCTATCCTAAACAAAAGATAAATCCAGGTAAAGTATCCATGTAATTGGGCAGACTGGATGGGCCGAAAGGTTCTTATCTGCCGACATTTTTCTATGTTTCTATGAGCAAAACCGGTAAAAATGACCTCAGCGCAGAGGCGGGAAATGCCTCAGCAGCGAAAGGGTTAAAACAAATATCAAAAATTGTCGCATGAAAAATACCAAAAAAGTCTACAAAAAAGACGGTTTGCTGCAAATAAAAAGAATAAACAGTTGAATATAAATAATATTAATAAAAAACAACAAAACTTTTTTTACATTGAATCCTATGGGATTCTTCTGTTTAAACCTGTCGAACCAAAAATCAGGACATTTCACTGACACTTTCGTGCAGTTCGGCCTTCTCTGAATAGATAAACCATTACCGTATATACTCGGGTATAAGCCGAGTTTTTTGACTCAGATTTTGAGTCAAAAAAACGTGATTTGGCTTATACCCGAGTCAACAGCGTGAGTCCGTCCGTGTTGAAGGGGATGCGGCTGCGTGCAGGCGCAGCTGGTCACGTGGTCCGGCTAATCAGGTGGTACTGAGTCCGCACGCAGCCGCATCCCCTTCAACACGGACGGACTCATACTGTTCAGGACCGGGCAGGCACTCCCGCTGCCCGGCATCTGGGCCCCCTCAACCCCTGCTGGATCCGGAGCTGGGGCAAGTATCCATGTGAGAGCTGGCTGCCGCTGGGGCAATATCCAGGTGAGAGCTGGGGCATATCCATGTGTGAGCTGGGGCATATCCATGTGTGAGCTGGGGCAAATCCATGAGCTGGGGCAAATCCATGTGTGAGCTGGGGCATATCCATGAGCTGGGGCATATCCATGTGCTGGGGCAAATCCATGTGTGAGCTGGGGCATATCCATTGAGCTGGGGCAATATCCATGTGTGAGCTGGGGCAATATCCATGTGAGAGCTGGGGCATATCCATGTGTGAGCTGGGGCATATCCATGAGCTGGGGCATATCCATGAGCTGGGGCAATATCCATGTGTGAGCTGGGGCAATATCCATGTGAGAGCTGGGGCATATCCATGTGTGAGCTGGGGCATATCCATGAGCTGGGGCATATCCATGAGCTGGGGCATATCCATGAGCTGGGGCAGTATCCATGTGTGAGCTGGGGCAATATCCATGTGAGAGCTGGGGCAATATTCATGTGTGAGCTGGGTCAATATCCATGTGTGAGCTGGGTCAATATCCATGTGAGAGCTGGGGCAATATCCATGTGAGAGCTGGGGCAATATCCATGTGAGAGCTGGGGCAATATCCATGTGAGAGCTGGGGCAATATCCATGTGAGAGCTGGGGCAATATCCATGTGAGAGCTGGGGCATATCCATTAAATATTTTTTTTTTGGTATCTATATTTATTTTTGAAATTTACCAGTGGCTGCTGCATTTCCCACTTAGGCTTATACGCGAGTCAATAAGTTTTCACAGTTTTTTTGGGAAAAAGTAGGGGGGTCGGCTTATACCCGAGTATATACGGTACTTCTCTATGGGACAATTTCACTGCCGCTTCACTGTATTTTGCTAATATTTGGCAAATTGACAAGCTTCTGAATAGAAGAACTGCCACACCGTTGCAAAGTATGGGGAAATTCACAGTTCGGCACAATTCGGCGGCAAGTTGAGCGCTTATTTATTAAAGCCTCAGGTGACTGGCTTTGGTTACTTCCTGCAGCATATGAATTATACATGTTGCAGGGTCCCGTGCTCCCCCTCTGCATGGAATACTAGTAAGAGGTATCCAGAAAAACATGGCCGACCTGGCAACCCTATAATAGACACAACAAAAAATGTCAGGTTTTATAAGAAGAAAAAAAAAGCAATTTTTTTTGCAGTTATGAGGAGAGTGGTGACGTCATTGTTAAATACAACCTGTAAACTCTGTTAAAGTCATAAAATAGTTTGAGACCCATTTCAATCACTTTTGAGACAGAACATCTTACCCTTAATAAAAATGGCGTTCAATATCATACAGGACGTGACGTCATTAGACTTCCCGTCAATCTGGCAGGCTCACATTTTTCGAGATCCTCGCACGTAGCCACGCCCACGTCCACAATCCGTCAGCGCCATTGGATTGTTGATTTGGCGCGAGTCTACGGAGCCAATCGGCGCGACGACGAGGTGATTTCTGCGGTGCAGTTTGGCGGGAAAACACTATTTTCGCGCCATTCGACTCTGAGGGGACGGAAAGAGACCAAGGGGGTGTGACGTATTCGGCGCCGAGCACCGCAAGCAACTATCCCCTTCACCCACCGTCAGCCTAGACACGCTAACCCCCGTCTGCCCGATATGGCCGCCCCAGCTGGAGGGATGGAAGTGGACGATCAAGAGATGAGGGAAGCCCAACGGGAGTACCTGGACTTCCTAGATGATGAGGTGAGGGCTGTGAGTGTGGCCCCTGGGCCCCGCCATTACCCGGGCACGTTGCACATGGGTTGCAGAGTGAGCACCCTCCCCCCCTCGTCCTGTCACACACCTGAGGCTGTGCCGGGTTCCATCTATTCCCAGGCATGATCACATCAACCATGTTTCCCGGTAGGACGGGCACGACGGGCAGCGCATGAAGTGGGGCGCCTCAGGCTCTGTTCTCGCCTGCACCACAGCACTGGGCACCATATTCCGTGGAGATGCTCAGCTGCAACTACAGGGGTGTATTTACTTAATAAAATACATTAAGATTCCTCTAGTTTTCACGTATTAAATGCATACAGTATACACACACAGCACATTAAATACATACAGTATACACACACAGCACATTAAATACATACAGTATACACACACAGCACATTAAATGCATACAGTATACACACACAGCACATTAAATGATACAGTATACACAAACACATTAAATACATAGATAGTATACACACACAGCACTTCATTAATACATACAGTTACAACACACAGCACAAGCACTAAATGCATACAGTATCAACACACATTCACTTACAGAATCCACATTACAATACATATCAGATATACATACACCAGCACATACAAATGCATACAGTATACACACAGCACATTAAATGCATACAGTATACACCACAAGCACATTAAATACATACAGTATACACACAGCACATACATTAAATACAGTTACAGTATACACAACAGCAACATACAGTATACACACCAGCACATTAAATACATACAGTATACACACAGCACATACTTAAATACATACAGTATACACACAGCACATACAGTATTACACACAGCACATTAAATGCATACAGTATACACACAACACATTCATTAATGCACACAACATATACACTACACAGCACAGCTTAATATTAATGCATACAGTATTACACACACACACATACATTAAATACATACAGTATACACACAGCACACATAAATACATACAGTATACACACACACACATTAAATACATACAGTATACACACAGCACATTAAATGCACATACAGACACAACACACAAAAGACATACCAACACACAACAGCACATTAAATACATACAGTATACACACACAGCCACATTAAATACATACAGTATACACACAACAATTAAATGCATACAGTATACACACACAGCACATTAAATACATACAGTATACACACACAGCACATACATTAAATGCATACAGTATACACACAGCACATTAAATACATACAGTATACACACACAGCACATTAAATGCATACAGTATACACACAGCACATTAAATGCATACAGTATACACAAGCACATTAAATACATATAGTATACACACACAGCACATTAAATACATACAGTATACAACACACACACATTAAATACATACAGTATACACACACAGCACATTAAATACATACAGTATACACACAGCACATTAAATACATACAGTATACACACACAGCACATTAAATACATACAGTATACACACACAGCACAATACATTAAATGCATACAGTATAACACACAGACACACACAGTTATACACATACAGTATACACACACAGCACATTAAATGATACAGTATACACACAGCACATACATTAAATACATACAGTATACACACACAGCACATATAAATGCACAGTATACACACACAGCACATTAAATGCATACAGTATACACACACAGCACATTAAATACATACAGTATACACACACAGCACATTAAATACATACAGTATACACACACAGCACATTAAATGCATACAGTATACACACACATATACATTAAATACATACAGTATACACACACAGCACATTAAATACATACAGTATACACACAGCACATTAAATACATACAGTATACACACACAGCACATTAAATGCATACAGTATACACACAGCACATACAGTATACACACACAGCACATTAAATACATACAGTATACACACAGCACATTAAATGCATACAGTATACACACAGCACATACAGTATACACACAGCACATTAAATACATACAGTATATACACACAGCACATTAAATGCATACAGTATACACACAGCACATACAGTATACACACACAGCACATTAAATGCATACAGTATACACAAAGCACATTAAATACATATAGTATACACACACAGCACATTAAATGCATACAGTATACACACACAGCACATACATTAAATACATACAGTATACACACACAGCACATTAAATACATACAGTATACACACACAGCACATTAAATGCATACAGTATACACACACAGCACATTAAATACATACAGTATACACCACAGCACATAAATACATACAGTATACACACAGCACATTAAATGCATACAGTATACACACACAGCACATTAAATACATACAGTATACACACACAGCACATTAAATGCATACAGTATACACACAGCACATTAAATACATACAGTATACACACACAGCACATTAAATGCATACAGTATACACACAGCACATTAAATACATACAGTATACACACACAGCACATTAAATGCATACAGTATACACACACAGCACATTAAATGCATACAGTATACACACACAGCACATTAAATGCATACAGTATACACACAGCACATTAAATGCATACAGTATATACACACAGCACATTAAATGCATACAGTATACACAAAGCACATTAAATACATATAGCATACACACACAGCACATTAAATGCATACAGTATACACACACAGCACATTAAATGCATACAGTATACACACAGCACATTAAATACATACAGTATACACACACAGCACATTAAATACATACAGTATACACACAGCACATTAAATACATACAGTATACACACACAGCACATTAAATACATACAGTATACACACAGCACATTAAATGCATACAGTATACACACAGCACATACAGTATACACACACAGCACATTAAATACATACAGTATACACACACAGCACATTAAATGCATACAGTATACACACAGCACATTAAATGCATACAGTATACACACAGCACATTAAATACATACAGTATACACACACAGCACATTAAATGCATACAGTATACACACAGCACATTAAATGCATACAGTATACACACAGCACATACAGTATACACACACAGCACATTAAATACATACAGTATACACACACAGCACATTAAATACATACAGTATACACACACAGCACATTAAATACATACAGTATACACACACAGCACATTAAATGCATACAGTATACACACAGCACATTAAATACATACAGTATACACACACAGCACATTAAATACATACAGTATACACACACAGCACATTAAATACATACAGTATACACACAGCACATTAAATGCATACAGTATACACACAGCACATTAAATACATACAGTATACACACACAGCACATTAAATACATACAGTATACACACACAGCACATTAAATGCATACAGTATACACACACAGCACATTAAATACATACAGTATACACACACATACATTAAATACATACAGTATACACACACAGCACATTAAATACATACAGTATACACACACAGCACATACATTAAATACATACAGTATACACACACAGCACATTAAATACATACAGTATACACACACAGCACATTAAATACATACAGTATACACACACAGCACATTAAATACATACAGTATACACACACAGCACATTAAATACATACAGTATACACACACAGCACATACATTAAATACATACAGTATACACACACAGCACATTAAATGCATACAGTATACACACAGCACATTAAATACATACAGTATACACACACAGCACATTAAATACATACAGTATACACACAGCACATTAAATACATACAGTATACACACAGCACATTAAATGCATACAGTATACACACAGCACATTAAATACATACAGTATACACACACAGCACATTAAATACATACAGTATACACACAGCACATTAAATACATACAGTATACACACACAGCACATTAAATACATACAGTATACACACAGCACATTAAATGCATACAGTATACACACAGCACATACAGTATACACACACAGCACATACATTAAATACATACAGTATACACACACAGCACATTAAATGCATACAGTATACACACACAGCACATACATTAAATACATACAGTATACACACACAGCACATTAAATGCATACAGTATACACACAGCACATACATTAAATACATACAGTATACACACACAGCACATTAAATGCATACAGTATACACACACAGCACATTAAATACATACAGTATACACACACAGCACATACATTAAATACATACAGTATACACACACACAGCACATTAAATGCATACAGTATACACACAGCACATTAAATACATACAGTATACACACACAGCACATTAAATACATACAGTATACACACACAGCACATGCATTAAATACATACAGTATACACACACAGCACATACATTAAATACATACAGTATACACACACAGCACATACATTAAATACATACAGTATACACACAGCACATTAAATACATACAGTATACACACACAGCACATTAAATACATACAGTATACACACAGCACATTAAATACATACAGTATACACACAGCACATTAAATAAATACAGTATACATACAGCACATTAAATACATACAGTATACACACACAGCACATTAAATACATACAGTATACACACAGCACATTAAATGCATACAGTATACACACAGCACATACAGTATACACACACAGCACATTAAATGCATACAGTATACACACACAGCACATTAAATACATACAGTATACACACACAGCACATTAAATGCATACAGTATACACACAGCACATTAAATGCATACAGTATACACACACAGCACATTAAATACATACAGTATACGCACACAGCACATTAAATACATACAGTATACACACACAGCACATTAAATGCATACAGTATACACACAGCACATTAAATACATACAGTATACACACAGCACATTAAATACATACAGTATACACACAGCACATTAAATACATACAGTATACACACACAGCACATTAAATACATACAGTATACACACAGCACATTAAATGCATACAGTATACACACAGCACATACAGTATACACACACAGCACATTAAATGCATACAGTATACACACACAGCACATTAAATACATACAGTATACACACACAGCACATTAAATGCATACAGTATACACACAGCACATTAAATACATACAGTATACACACACAGCACATTAAATACATACAGTATACACACACAGCACATTAAATACATACAGTATACACACAGCACATTAAATGCATACAGTATACACACAGCACATTAAATGCATACAGTATACACACACAGCACATTAAATACATACAGTATACACACACAGCACATTAAATGCATACAGTATACACACACAGCACATTAAATACATACAGTATACACACACATACATTAAATACATACAGTATACACACACAGCACATTAAATACATACAGTATACACACACAGCACATACATTAAATACATACAGTATACACACACAGCACATTAAATACATACAGTATACACACACAGCACATACATTAAATACATACAGTATACACACACAGCACATTAAATGCATACAGTATACACACACAGCACATTAAATGCATACAGTATACACACAGCACATACATTAAATACATACAGTATACACACACAGCACATTAAATGCATACAGTATACACACAGCACATTAAATACAGTATACACACACAGCACATTAAATACATACAGTATACACACAGCACATTAAATACATACAGTATACACACAGCACATTAAATGCATACAGTATACACACAGCACATTAAATACATACAGTATACACACACAGCACATTAAATACATACAGTATACACACAGCACATTAAATGCATACAGTATACACACAGCACATACAGTATACACACACAGCACATTAAATGCATACAGTATACACACACAGCACATTAAATACATACAGTATACACACACAGCACATTAAATGCATACAGTATACACACAGCACATTAAATGCATACAGTATACACACACAGCACATTAAATACATACAGTATACACACACAGCACATTAAATACATACAGTATACACACAGCACATTAAATGCATACAGTATACACACCAGCACATTAAATGCATACAGTATACACACACAGCACATTAAATACATACAGTATACACACACAGCACATTAAATGCATACAGTATACACACACAGCACATTAAATACATACAGTATACACAGCACATACATTAAATACATACAGTATACACACACAGCACATTAAATACATACAGTATACACACACAGCACATACATTAAATACATACAGTATACACACACAGCACATTAAATACATACAGTATACACACACAGCACATACATTAAATACATACAGTATACACACACAGCACATTAAATGCATACAGTATACACACACAGCACATTAAATGCATACAGTATACACACAGCACATACATTAAATACATACAGTATACACACACAGCACATTAAATGCATACAGTATACACACAGCACATTAAATACAGTATACACACACAGCACATTAAATACATACAGTATACACACAGCACATTAAATGCATACAGTATACACACAGCACATTAAATGCATACAGTATACACACACAGCACATTAAATACATACAGTATACACACACAGCACATTAAATACATACAGTATACACACACAGCACATTAAATGCATACAGTATACACACAGCACATACAGTATACACACACAGCACATACATTAAATACATACAGTATACACACACAGCACATTAAATGCATACAGTATACACACACAGCACATACATTAAATACATACAGTATACACACACAGCACATTAAATGCATACAGTATACACACAGCACATACATTAAATACATACAGTATACACACACAGCACATTAAATGCATACAGTATACACACACAGCACATTAAATGCATACAGTATACACACACAGCACATTAAATACATACAGTATACACACACAGCACATACATTAAATACATACAGTATACACACACACAGCACATTAAATACATACAGTATACACACACAGCACATTAAATGCATACAGTATACACACAGCACATACATTAAATACATACAGTATACACACAGCACATTAAATGCATACAGTATACACACAGCACATTAAATACATACAGTATACACACAGCACATACATTAAATACATACAGTATACACACACAGCACATAAATGCATACAGTATACACACAGCACATAAATACATACAGTATACACACACAGCACATTAAATACAGTATACACACACACAGCACATACATTAAATACATACAGTATACACACACAGCACATTAAATGCATACAGTATACACACAGCACATTAAATACATACAGTATACACACAGCACATTAAATACATACAGTATACACACACAGCACATTAAATACATACAGTATACACACACAGCACATACATTAAATACATACAGTATACACACACAGCACATACATTAAATGCATACAGTATACACACACAGCACATACATTAAATGCATACAGTATACACACAGCACATACATTACATACAGTATACACACACAGCACATACATTAAATGCATACAGTATACACACACACAGCACATACATTAAATGCATACAGTATACACACACAGCACATACATTAAATGCATACAGTATACACACAGCACATTAAATGCATACAGTATACACACAGCACATTAAATGCATACAGTATACACACACACGACATACATTAAATACATACAGTATACACACACAGCACATACATTAAATACAGTATACACACACAGCACATACATTAAATACAGTATACACAGTTGTTTTAGCCCTACTTAAAACATAGAAATTGTGGATTGGGGCATGTGAGGATATCCAACACTTTTGTACATACTCTTACATCTGGCTTAAAGAGGCGTTTGTATGTCAGTTATTTCCTCTTAGCTCCAGAAAATCCAATATAGTCCATAGAGTGAATAGCCCTTAATAAATTAATATAAAAACACGGTATCGTGCAGTTTTTTTGATGTTCATAAATGGCGATCATTCTTGTAAAATTACACTCGCATACTATAGAGCAGGGCTGGCTGCAAACCCATGGCCCTTCAGATGTTGATGCCTACAATTCCCAGAATTCTTTAAATGCAATAGATTGCCTGGGCATCATGGGAGTTATAGTTCAGAAACCTCTGGAGTTTGACAGCCCTGCTGTGGACCCCTCTGCTGGCACCATTGCTACTATATATTATAATAAATCCATGTCTCCTTGTTGCAGGAAGACCAGGGGATTTACCAGAGCAAAGTGAGGGACATGATCAGCGAGAATCATTACCGCCTGATCGTAAACATCAACGACCTCCGTAGGAAGAATGAGAAGCGAGCCAGTCTGTGAGTATTCCTGCCTTGTATATACAAAGTGCCGGGGCTGCCCCTGGGCTGTGTAACCCACGGGAAGAAGGGGGATACACTGTATATCAGCACTGCAGAATAAGCTGTCGCTTTATAAACTTGTTTGGTCTCTTATGAGATCTCTACAGGACTCCTCTTCATATAAGCCCTTATTCCAATTTACCAGCGATTTCCCCACTTGCAAACACTGACAGCTTGGCTGCGATTCCAAGACGCGCGGTATCTTCTGTCACAGTTCAGCTTGTCTGGCAGCTTACTGCACTTTATTTTTATTTTTTTCCTCCGGTTAGTTACAAGTTTTTATAAAGCGCTACCAAGTTCCGTAACGCTGTACAATGAAAGGCAGAATAATAAATATACGTACACGTTAAACACACAGAGCAGTGGGAGAGAGGACTCTGCTCAAGAGCTTACAATCTAAGTGGAGAGGGGTGACACTCGGTGAGGGTTAATAGAGAATATGAAGTAGCGGGGAGCGTGTGGGCTGTGTTGGAAGATGCCGTAAGAACTGAATAGGGCGATTAGGGAATGAGATGATAGGCTTCTCTAAAGTAATGTGTTTTCAGAGACTTCTTGGAGAGACGGGAGAGTCTGATGTTTCGGGGAGGGAGTTCCATAGAAAGGAGGCAGCTGGGGAAAAGTCTTGAAGGCGGGAGTACATTCTCTTTATTTAAAGTATTTAATAGATACAGTGCAAAGGAATCCGACCACATACTGTAGCTCCAATCAATAAACTGTACATACAAGAAAATACACTGAAATGGTGAACCAGCTTTTTGCTTTCAACGAGGAACAGATGGTGAAAACGGTTTATTCCTAAAGTACTAAACGTAAACTACAATAATACAGAAAATGAGTGGTTCTCATACGGTCTCTAGTGGGTAACAGAGGAAACGAGCCACACAGAGCTGTTAATTATTATAATCCTTATTTACATAGCACCACATACCCCAGACCTCCGATACATACTTGCCCACAGACCTCAGACACGTGTGTGCATATATATTCTTCATGCACGCACACACATCCCAGTCCTCAGATACCAACACTGGGGTGGCTGGCAGACTGCTCTAACGGCCACCGGCAAAGGTTGTAATGCGGCTGCTCACCTGGACCTCCAGCCGCAACCTCGTGAGATCTTGCAGGGGGTTTGGGATTTTTTTTTATCCAGATTCAGGATTTTTTACGTGCAATAATGAGATATCTTGGGGGTGGGACCCGATTCTGAACACGAAAAATAACATGTTTCATACACACAGCCTGAAGAGCATGTTCTACTGTATTTTAGTGTGTCTCCGTCACATGCGGTCAGAAGTCAAAAGTTCCACTTTTTTTGGCGGCGTTTTGGATGATGGCGATACTGGGGAAACTGGTCCTGCAGATTTTGTAGAAAACATGTAAAAGCGGGATGAGGGCATAACTTGTCGTCATGATTTTCCCCGCAGGCTCATGAATAACGCGTTTGAGGGGCTTATTGCTTTCCAGCGAGCACTCAAGGATTTTGTCGCCTCTATTGACGGCACGTATGCCAAGCAGTATGAAGATTTTTATGTCGGTATAGAGGGAAGCTTTGGCTCCAAACATGTCACCCCTCGTACCCTCACATCCCGTTTTTTAAGCAATCTGGTTTGCGTGGAAGGCATCGTTACCAAGTGTAAGTAGGAAGAGGTTAAATTCTGCTTGAGTGGTGTTTTTTTAAAAAAAATAAATTATTTGGTTCATACTTTGGTTTGTTTTGCAGGCTCCTTGGTACGGCCCAAAGTGGTTCGCAGCGTTCATTACTGCCCCGCCACAAAGAAAACGATTGAGCGGAAGTACACTGATATGACCAGTCTCGAAGCCTTTCCATCCAGTGCCATCTATCCCACCAAGGTAAGACGTGCCGCTACTCCTAAAAGATTGCCAATGCCAGTGTGACCCTCTCCCAGCCTGTGCGTATGCTCTCACTGGGATTGCGGACAGCTGGCGGGTAAAGATCACACATGTGCACAGGCAAAGAATTCAGGTCAGAATATTTCTGAAATCTTCGGAACAAGCTCATTCTGAATATCGGAAGGATCTGAGATATTCGGGCATTGCAGTGAATAAATAGAATAAAAACCTACAGGATAGGAGCATATGATCCAGGAAATGCCACGCAGGATGGAGCATATGATGCAGGAAATGCCGCGCAGGGTGGAGCATATGATCCAGGAAATGCCACGCAGGATAGAGCATATGATGCAGGAAATGGCGCGCAGGATGGAGCATATGATGCAGGAAATGCCGCGCAGGATGGAGCATATGATGCAGGAAATGGCGCGCAGGATGGAGCATATGATGCAGGAAATGCCGCGCAGGATGGAGCATATGATCCAGGAAATGCCGCGCAGGATGGAGCATATGATCCGGGAAATTGCGCGCAGGATAGAGCATATGATCCAGGAAATGCCGCGCAGGATGGAGCATATGATCCAGGAAATGCCGCGCAGGATGGAGCATATGATCCAGGAAATGCCGCGCAGGATGGAGCATATGATCCAGGAAATGCCGCGCAGGATGGAGTATATGATCCAGGAAATGCCGCGCAGGATGGAGCATATGATCCAGGAAATGCAGCATAAGCATCAATGAAGCTGTGAAGTGTCCTGAATTTATCGGATTATATTTGGATTTTATCCCAGGACTCGGAGGCTCCTATTTTGCCATCTCTTTCTTTACTTTATTTATAGCAGCAAAGGTTTAACAGTGTGAAAAAACAAAAACTTCCCCAACAGGGGTAAACACGCCCACACCCTCTCCCAACCTGTCAACTTAGGCCCGCCCAGAGATAGGCTCCTCCTCTTTCTTTGCTGCTCTTCAGACAGATAAGTTGTTTTGTATATTTCTCCTGTAATTTCATGCTTATCTATTGTTATTTTACACTTAATGGTTTTTGGATAATCACACTGTTGTATCTTGGGACGCCGCTACCCTCCGGTGTTAGCCGCGGGGGTCGGCGCTCCCCACCGGATCTTACCAGGAGACCAACCAGGTCCCTGCGTCTAACCCGGCACTCGCGCACTGTGTTTCCCCCGCTCGGACGTATTCACGTTCGTTCGGGACATTTTCCCTGCTCACCACTGCCTGCATCTGCCTCAGTTTCGCGGGCTTCCCGCTCGAGGCGCGCTTCCTCCACACAACGGCGGATCCCCGTGAGATTTCCCATCCAAGCTCTACCGCTTGGACCCCCCAACCCCATATCGAGCGCTGGGTCGACAGCGTTATGCGCTGCCCTCTTGACAAGGGAACTAGACTGAACCTGAGGGCAGAATGCCCTCGGCCCACCACTGCTGGTAAAACATGTATCACCCCCGAGGTGGATGAAGCCTTCCAGCAGTTTGTCGCCAACAAAGGTTGGTCGGCTAAGAAAGGCATAGATTTTGCCATAAAGACATGCCAAGGCAAATTGCTTGACATGGCTGGCCCTTTAGTAAAAGCTCTAGACATCGTTAACCACGCTAAATTAACGGAGCTCCAACTGGATCCCTCAGAAATTGAGGAATGGCTGCAGCGCTCCCTTTGTCTGCTAGGTAACGCGAACGCTGCATCAGAGCGCAGAAAGACTATCCTATTAAAAATGGATACAAACCTGACCCACATGGCCGCTACCGATTTGGGCGCCTAAGCGGAAGACCAACTCTTTGGCGACCCATTTGCTAAGAAGCTCAACACATATGTGGGGTCTTTCTCTATGCTGGACAAGGCCGAGGCCACGATGAAAAGAGTATTCCCAGGACGGGTCTCCCACAGGGCCGGCAGAGGCAGGGGTCGCTCTACCGGCCGAGCGGGATACTCCCGTACCTCCGGCCCCGCCTTCAACTCCACCCGCTATGCTGCCGACAACCCCAGTTCCGGCTCACGATTCTTTACATCCAGAGCCAGACCATGGTGCGGAAACGCCTACAGAGGAGGCAGATCCTCCTATAGAAGACCCTCGGGTGAGCACCTTTCAGATTATCCCTTCGTCAGGGGTACGGGTTGGGGGTCGGCTGACCGACTTTGCGCACGCGTGGTCGCGCCTCACTACCGATGCGTGGGTCCTGGCCACGATACAGGGTTTCTCTATAGACTTTGTGGACACACCTACACAGACACAACCCCCCGCGCCGCTCCACTTCGCGCACGCGCAGGATTTACTGGTGCAGAGAGAGATTTGGGACCTGTTGTCCAAAGGGGCGATCGAACCCGCCCACTCGTCCACGGATGGTTTTCTCAGCACTTTGTTTTTGGTCGCCAAAAAAGCGGAGGTTTCCGCCCAATCGGTCGTTTACCGCCATTTCAAAATGGAAGGTATTCACACGTTACGCCACGTCCTCCGGAAGGACGATTGGTTGGTCAAACTGGACCTGAAGGATGCCTACCTGACGGTACCGGTCTGCTTGGCCCACAGGGACTTCCTCAGGTTCATCTGGCAAGATCGGGTGTGGCGGTTCACGTGCCTCCCGTTCGGCCTCTCTTCAGCACCATGGTGCTTCACGAAGCTACTGAAGCCGGTGGTCGCTTCCCTGCGAACCGGAGGTCCGCCTGATTATATACCTGGACGACATCCTCCTGATGTCCGAGTCCAGGGACACACTTCTGACGCACCTTCAATGGACGATCTCCCTCCTGCAAGGACTGGGTTTCTTGATCAATGCAGGAAAGTCCCTACTGTCTCCAACACACTGCATCGAATTCTTGGGGTTTCTCCCGGATTCCCATGACCTATTATTGTTCCTGCCTCCCTCCAAGATTCGGAGTATCCGCAAGGAAACTTCCTCTCTCCTCCGACACTCAGCGCCTACTCTGAGGATTTTGGCCAGGGTAGTAGGTCTTCTGGCGGCGGCCGACTGGCGATAGTACCAGCTCCCCTACACTATCGGGCCCTCCAATGCCTGAAGCCCCGTTCCCTCCGAGCGGGTTCGGATTACTCGGATATGGTGTCCCTGACGGAAGACGCCCGATCGGATCTGACGTGGTGGCACTCCCAGATGACGTCTTGGAACGGCAAACACCTGTTTCCTCCTCCCCGACTCTCACCATAGACTCCGATGCCAGCGGCCTCGGATGGGGTGTCCACTGCGACGGTGCGGAGACAGGGGAACGATGGTCTCCCACAGAACAGACCCGACACATCAACGTCCTGGTGCTGCTGGCGGGATTCTTCGCCATACGCTGTTTCACACGGAACTCCCCACATCGCTCGATCCTCCTTCGTCTGGACAACTTCCCGGCAGTGCGTTATATCAACGCCATGGGGGGCCCCAGATCGGAATCTCTGTCGCTCATGGCTTCCGACTTCTGGGGGTACTGCCTTCGACACGGTCTCTGGGTTCAAGCCCAGTTCATCCCGGGCCTCTCCAATCGAATCGCCGACTGGAATTCTCATCACCTGTCGGATTTAGGCGACTGGCGGATACCGTCTTCAGTGTTCGATCAACTTCACTCACTATGGGGTCCTCTCCGCTGGGATCTGTTTGCCTCGAGATTGAACGCCCAGCTACGGGAGTTCTTCAGCTGGAGACCGGATCCGGACGCTCTGGCAGTGGAATGGAAGCCTTCTTGCAGGATTGTTCCGAGTCCCGTCATTATGCCTTTCGCCCTGATTGCTCGGACGTTGGGTCAACTCAGGACACAGGGAGCAACACTGGTCCTGATTACTCCCTTTTGGACGACTCAACCCTGGTTCCCGACCCTCCTGGAACTCGCGATCGATGTCCCCAGGTTGCTACCCAGCCGGCCGGACCTCCTTCGGGACGCAGCAGATGCACCCCACCCTCTGATGGTGGACGGCACTCTGGATCTTCTGGCATGGCTGGTTTCCGGTTTGCCTGGCAAAGCCAAGAGATTTCGATCCGGACTGGGGAACTTCTGTTACAAGCATGGGCACCCGGAGTGCGTACGGATCTGCCTGGGGCAGATGGGCTGACTGGTGTATGGGACGGCATCAAGATCCCGTTTCTGCATCTCTGAATTCGGCATTGGACTTTCTGACGTCTCTGTTCGACTCTGGACTGGCTTTTCACACCCTGAACGTGTACCGATTGGCCATGTCTGCGGGTCATGTTGGTTTCGCCGGAGTGGCTCTAGGACAACACCCTCTGGTCTGCCGTCTGTTGCGGGGAGCTCGCATCGAACGACCCCCCCCCCCTTCCTCGGTATTCCTCCACGTGGGATGTTTCCCGGGTGTTAAGTTTGCTGGAGGCCTGGCCGGATAACGGGGATCTGTCCCTATGGCAATTGTCGGCAAAACTGGTGATGCTTTTCTGTTTACTCTCTTGTAAACGTGTGGGTGATGTTCGGGCCCTGGATTACCCTTCACGTTCCTTTTGGCCCGGACGGCGTCACTTTTGATGTGTCTAGACGTACTAAGACCTCTATTTCGTCTGTGTTTTTTCGGTCCTACCCGGACCGTCCTTTGTTGTGCCCGGTTAGATGTCTCAGGCTCTATAAGATCCGCCTTGTGGGCTTTCGGACTGGGTCCGTTTCCCCCCTGTTCCTGTCCTTCCGTGCCCCGCATCGCCCAGTGGCCTCGGCGACCTTGGCTCGATGGGTGCGCTGGTTGCTGGAGCTGGCGGGGGTCGATACCGCCTCCCTATGGGGCCCACTCGGTCCGGGCCGCCATGGTTTCCTCAGCAGTGGCGACTGTCTGTCGCCTGGAGGATGTCATGCGGTCCGCGGAACTGGTCGAGGGAATCTACTGCTCGTCTTTTCTATGTACGTCCTCTGAGACACTGGACAGAGACTGTTGTTGCCCAGCTTTGAATTGGCAAAATAGGAGCCTCCGAGTCCTGGGATAAAATTGAGGAATTTTCCTATTTCCATGACGGAAAGTTCTAATTTTAATAAGGACTGCGAGGCGAGTATCCCCCCCCCCCTTAGGGAGGGAACCAATCGACTGTTCCTTCATTAAAGCTTCCTCTGGTTGTCCGTGTCTTATTTACTGCTCGTGCCTGCGCCTTGCGTTGTAATCTACGCCGCTTCTATGAGCATGTTCCTGAATAAAGGGTTTTACTGGGACTGGTTTCGTGTTCTTTGACTGCGCCTTGCGTTGCAAGTTGCTGATGGCTCGGTTTTAACCTCCGCCCCGTGTTTCTTTTCTTCTCTTCCAGCCTCGCGCTGATCGGCCTGCCTTGACGGCGTTTTTCGTGGTTTCCCCACGCCCGGCCGTGTTTGGCTTCTTTGTCTCCCCGTCGGGTAGCTCCGTTTCGTCCTGGAGATTCTGACTTCTGGCCTGCAAAGAAAGAGGAGGAGCCTATCTCTGGGCGGGACTAAGTTGACAGACTGGGAGAGGGTGTGGGCGTGTTTACCCCTGTTGTTGGGGAAGTTTTTGTTTTTTCATACTGTTAAACCTTTGCTGCTATAAATAAAGTAAAGAAAGAGATGGCAAAATACTCGCCTCCGTGTCCTTATTAAAATTAGAACTTTCCGTCATGGAAATAGGAAAATTCCTCAATTTGGCAGATTATATTTGGATCAATTTGAAAAAAAAATATTCGGCGATCTAGTCGGATAGTGCCAGTTAGGACTGATCTAAATTGCCATTTATTCATCCGAATTTTTAATTCATCCAAACCAAATCGCACAGTCTAATAAAAAATAAGCCAATTTGAAAAAAAATTTGTCCAAAAAGAGGTTAAGCTTAACATTTTTTTCCCCCTGTCAAAGTTTTGAGGCTCTTCCAATCACATGATCTCTCCCAGCGTTCCTGGAAATAACCTACCACAGAGGGACTATACACAAACCCAGTTACATTTAACAAATCGACACACTTCATTTCTGTTCTGCAACTTCTGTACATAAACCTCACTCGGGGTTATTCAGAGAGAGGTGAAAATCGGGAGAAGAGAACAATCTACACCAAATAGCCAATTTGGAAAATGAGATAAATGGGAGATTTTTTATGGTTTGGCTATTTTGACCTAGAATTTTCACTTCTCCAGTCGTTCTCCTGGTTTTTACCTCTGAATAACCCTGACTGCAATTTGTCATCCCTCAGGACGAAGAAAACAATCCTCTGGAGACAGAATACGGCCTTTCAATATACAAAGATCACCAAACCATAACCATCCAGGAAATGCCTGAGAAGGCACCGGCTGGGCAGCTGCCACGCTCTGTGGACATTATACTGGACGACGACCTTGTTGACAAAGTGAAGCCGGGAGACCGCGTGCAGGTTATCGGGACGTACCGCTGCTTGCCCTCAAAACAAAACGGCTACACTTCTGCAACTTTCAGGTGTGTGTTTCTGCCACCAATGTGTTACATTGTCACTGTTGCAGCTCAGCGCCACATCATTCTAATTAAACCCTTTTAAAATTTTAAGTTGGAGAAACGAGTCCATATTGCGGTATTAAGTACCTCTTTTAGCATTGTTTAATGCCATGAGCTAAACCCTATAGCAGCCAAATGCAGTCATAGTAGCTTGTTTATTTTTAATTAAGAAATGTATTCATTTTCAGATTAGGTTACACAAAGGGGAAACAGGAAAGCCGTACAGACAAGGACTTTCATTTTTAATCCGTCTCATGTCCTGTGTGACTTTTGGGTCTGGCATTATAAGCTATTTAGATCTTTCGTTAGGTTCCTTATTAATATAGTTTAGCTTTATGTTTGCTCGGCTGTATGTCCCAAACTTTTTATTTCCTGTTTAACTATATAATCCGCAAAGTTCCCCCTGGCACGACTTTGTAATCACTTTAGTGTAATGCCTAGACAAGTGCTGTTACTGTACTTGTCCTGCGCAGGTGCAGTGTACACCTGGATGTGTGGGTGTTATATATACCTGTAGGAAAGTGTAGCTGCCCAGGTCTAAGAAAGTGGCATGTTTCACGCAGATGTCTTTTTTGCTCTTTAGTTTGTCACTTTCTTTGAAGAGGATACTGAACACTACACAAAATAAAAGCAAATAATGTTCAACATATGCATAAACCCAGTCCTTTAAAAGTCTCTCATGCAAAATGAACATGTCTATCCAACATAAGTATGATAAATCCAGTTACATCATTAACAGGTCACATTGTCCTTGTAAAGTGATATAAAACAACATTATACACAATATAAAACAAATGCAGAGGTAAATTACCGTGTGCGCCTCTAGACCACATGCAGATAAGTTCTTTTGAGGAGTTATTCAACACCCTGTTCTTCTCCCAACAGCTGCAGCAGCTTTCTAACAGGAAGCTAGTGGGTGCTCCTTCCTACTGTCTCTTTTGTATACACCTCTTGAAACCAGGAAGTGCTTGTTCCCATACCTTTTTTAACCCCTTAAGGACCGCTGACGTACCCTGTACGTCCTGTCCACGGGTCTCCCTTAGACACGCGGACGTACAGGGTACGTCAGCGGCGCCTAACCCCCCTCCCGCCCGATACTTACCTCCCTCGTTGGATCCCTCGGCGACCTGGCAGGGAGGAAGTCTGCCCATGTGATTTACATGGGCAGGCGAGGTTGATGACGTCGCCACGCTGCGTGGTGACGTCATCAGCAGGCGTCCCCATGCAAATCAATGGAGGGGAGGGGGGGCTCCTTCGGAGCCCTCTATCTCCCCAACCATTGAAGCTAGGGAGATGCTTTTTGCACCGCTGAAAAGGGGAGAGTCTTAGTTGGCATTAACCTTTTCGCCGCCGAATCACGTTTCGGCGCCAATTGGCGCCAAAACGCGATTCGAACCTGGAGGGGGGCTGACATCTTGGATGTCAGCCAAGCCTCCAGGTCCCCCCCCCCACCCACTGACAACCTCACCATATGTGTGAGGATGTCAGTGGGCCAGTTAACCATCTAGCTGCCATGTAGAGATAGGGGGATCCTTAGGTTCCCCTTATATCTCCCGATCCATGGCAGCTAGATGGTCATATTTGACATCATTTGAAAGGCCTGATCATGGCCTTTTTACAAAAATTAAATAAAATAAAAAAATGTGTTTTTTTTTTTTTTTTTTTTGTCTGGGGGGGTTTAATTAAATAGGACCTAGGCTGTCATCTCAAAATAATTAGCACAAAATGGTCAGAATGAGCGTAGCGCACATAGGTGAACTGGCTCAGCAGTGAAAGGGTTAAAAAGCAAAAACATGTAAAAATTGGGTATTTTTATTCTCGGGACAAAATTTTGAAAATATTTAGCCCGGGGTCTTTATTGGTGGTCGTAGATTTTGGGGATTAAATTACGAAAAAGTGTGTTTTTACCATTTTTTTTCATCATATTTCATATTTTTTTTATAGTAAATTATTCGATATGATGGAAATAATGGTATTTCTAGAAAGTCCATTTAATGGCGGGAAAAAGGGTGTATAATATGTGTGGGTTGAATAAACGAGTAAGAGGAAAATTTGACCTAAACACTAACAGCGCAGAAACGTAAAAACAGCAGCGGTCACTAAAGGACGGGTTTGTGTAAAATCGCCCGGTCACTAAGGGGTTAAACATACGACAACACATCTCTAAAAAAAAACATGTCCCTTGACGGTTACAAAAAGCATTTTTCCAGTTTTTTTATACACAGTGTATAAATCTTTGAAGGAAGTGACTTTATTTTTGTCTTTTCACATGCATTTCTTTTAGGACCATTCTGATAGCATGCAATGTGATGCAGATGAGCAAGGAGGTCTCGCCGGTGTTTTCTGCAGAAGACTTGGCCAAAATAAAGAAGTTCAGTAAAGGTCATTCAAAGGTAGGATCATGGATCTAGCCTGGCCCTTTAGGCTGATACTCTGCCAGTCTTTAGGCTTTGCTTAGCAGCATATGAAATTTAGATTTCTAAATATCCTGGGGTTTAGATCGCTGAACCCACAAGTTTTGCTACGTGTACTCGAGCTCGGAGATATCTTCCTTAAAGCGGGACGACACCTAGAAAAAATATACAAAGAATTTAGATTCTGTGCTGGCCATGGTGGATCCCCCGCCCCCGCTTTGTAATGTAATCTCCAGGGCTTTAAAATGGTCAGATATTTTATAAATAACTCGGTTTGTCCCGTCATATCCTCAGGATGCGTTTGAGCAGCTCGCCAGGTCACTTGCTCCCAGTATCCACGGACACAACTACATCAAGAAGGCGATCCTCTGCATGCTGCTCGGAGGTGTAGAAAAAATTCTGGAGAACGGGAGCCGTATCAGGGGGGATATTAACGTCCTGCTTATTGGTAAGTTAATATATGTGTAAGCGCTGGCAGTAGTATGACTGAGCGTTTTACACTGGTGCGTATTCTACAACAATAAAACCTCCCAACAAACAAAATACATCTCCAGCTTAAAACGGATTTGTTCTTTTGGTGTATTTTCTAGAACAGGGCTGCCAAACTCACACCCCCACCCTGGTGTTTGTGCCTACAATCTCAAGAATTCTTTCAATGCAATGCCAAGGAGTCATGGGAGTTGTAGTTCAAATCCCTCCAGGGTTACCGGAGTCTGACAGCCCCGTTCTAGAGATTTTCTTTGTGTTAGAGATCCAGTCGAAGATTCAGCAGCTGTTAAACTTGTTTGGGTCATGATATGTAACTTGTGCGTTTTCAGGTGACCCATCTGTTGCAAAGTCCCAGCTCCTCCGCTATGTGCTGTCCACTGCTCCGCGAGCCATAACGACGACTGGCAGAGGATCCTCTGGTGTGGGTTTAACCGCAGCAGTTACCACAGACCAAGAGACTGGTAAGATGCTGTGTGCTCTGCCAGCTGGCAAGCTTCCAGCTACCACAAAATGCATATATATTTGTATAGAACCCGTGTCTGGATCTTGACGCTTTTTAACATTGCGTAGACGTGCAGTGATCACTTTGAAAACACTTGGGGCCCTATTACACTCTTAACGCAAACGTTAACGCTCACATGCGTGAGCATTAACGTTTGCCGCGGTATTTACAGCATATTACAATCCAAACGCAAACGGGTTAAAAAACCCGTTTGCGTTTGTTACCTTGCGTTTCTCAGTGCGAGGCTACTGTACTTTGCACTCCCTATACTTAACATGGGGAGCGCAAAGTCCCAGCGCTGATTAACACCTGGCTGTGGTAAGCGAAAAGTTAACCAGAGCCAGGACTTGGTGTTAACGGATTCCGCTTCTGCAGAATCCGTTAACACCAGCCTTAAAAAATAAAAAAACGAATCAGATACTCACCCTCTGTCCCGCGGAGAGGACCGCGGCTCTGTTCGCCTCCTCCAGCCGGTGGGAGCAGCAAAAGACTGGGGGAAAAGTCCCCCCAGTCTCTCCCTGCGTATCACTACGTCGACCGGCCGGATCTTGCGAGGAGAGATCCGGCTCGTCACGTGACCGGCAGGGAGGAAATCAATGGAGTGCTATGGACTCCAGCGAGTGGATGCTCGCGGCTGCACTCTGCGCAGCCGCGAGCATCCCGGAATTTTACGCTCGGAAACAATGCAGGCAGCATTTTTTGCGGCTGCATTGTAATCCAGCGTTAAAACGCGGGTGCAAGGGGGAAAACTGCGGGCACAGTTTTTCCTCCCTTGCGCCTGCGTTTTAACGCGAAGAGTGTAATAGAGCCCTTACTGCTGTATGAGTTTACCTCACAATGGAAGATGTTACGGATACCTCTATGGTTGGAATGGAATCTCTCGTATGTATCGCTATTCTCCCCTTTGTTATAATGATTGTCATATTAATGCTCATCGTTATTTTGTTGAAGGAGAGTGTCTTATAGCACTTTATTAGCAAACTGCGAGATGTCCTGATTTAAATACCAATAAATACCAATACCATAAAATGCATTGTATTTTTTGAGCAGTGTTTTATTGCACATTAAATCTTTATTATTTTTTGTAGGCGAGAGAAGACTGGAAGCCGGCGCCATGGTGTTGGCAGACAGAGGAGTTGTCTGTATCGACGAGTTTGACAAAATGTCAGATATGGATCGAACGGCTATCCACGAAGTGATGGAACAGGGACGTGTGACGATCGCTAAAGCCGGCATTCACGCCCGGTTAAATGCACGATGCAGCGTCCTGGCCGCTGCCAATCCCGTCTATGGAAGGGTGAGTGTAGAGGTTTTCTCGTTTTTAAGGCGTCACCCTATGAAGCTTTCCAAATCACAGCTAGGCTGGGTTAAACCATGGGTGGTGCCACTACACCGCTTTGCGGTTTTGTTTTATGGGTCTTGCAAGAGATTCGTGATCAGATCCAGGTAGGATGGTTTTTTGTTCTGCCACCTCAACGGGCTTGAAGTCAGGGCTGCTAAGGGCCACATGCAGGTTGATTCCTCTGCTCTCACCTGTCACACCTCTATACCATTGCGAGTTTAGATCAGATGGGGTTGGTGGTGCGGGGACCTCTCATTTAACAGAGCATCTATATAATACATCTGCTTGCCATCTGAACATGTAGTTGAAGTTAAAATCGATCCTCTATGAGTTGAAGTGAATCTTGGCATAACCGGAAATGGGAGAATGATGTATGTAAGCTTCCGGCAGCGTGTGGATGATACTGATGTCACAGATGTGCATAAATTTCATTTATTTAACCTCTTTCCCCTAGTATGACCAGTATAAAACTCCTATGGAGAACATTGGGCTCCAGGACTCGCTGCTGTCCCGTTTTGACCTCCTGTTCATTATGCTGGATCAGATGGACCCAGAGCAGGATCGAGAAATCTCTGATCACGTGCTGCGCATGCACAGATACAGAGGAGCCGGAGAACAGGATGGCGATGGTGAGGTCCCATTGCTTTGGTGTCTGAACTCTATATTTTTAAGTGTGTTTTGCACAGTAATAATCCAATCGACTGACTTGACTGTGTATTTCTTTTGTTCTCAGCAATGCCTCTGGGCAGCTCCGTGGATATCCTTGCCACAAACGACCCCAATGTCACTCACGAGGAGCAGCAGGAACTTCAGGTTTACGAGAAGCATGATAACCTCCTCCACGGCAATAAAAGGAAGAGGTAACATTCCTATTGTCTGTTATAGTTTATTACGGAGTTCCTACTCTTTGATTTGCGTAATCAACAACTGCACACTCCTCGCATCAGGGAAAAGATTGTCAGCATGGAATTCATGAGGAAGTACATACACGTAGCCAAGATATTTAAGCCCTCGCTGACCTCCGAGGCTGCTGCTTACATTGCTGAGGAATATTCACGGCTGAGGAATCAAGATCAGATGAGCACTGATGTCGCTAGAGTAAGTACCTGTGCATTGTGTAAAAAAATTATATATATATATATATATATTTAATAGCTGTTATTTCCAGGTTTTACAGCTCTTTGCCTGCACCTTAATGCTTTGTATGCTCTGCAAGCCAGTCTTTGTATGTATCTCTTTAAATATCAAATGGCACGCTGACCAAAGTCACTTCTCTCAAATATCTAGGTATGTGGCTAGACCCACATCGAAAAACGCTCATCTAAACTTTAACCCAAACTAGGTGCCCTGTACAGAAACAAATCATGCCTGAGCCCCGCGGTAAGAAAGCAGATTGTACGACAAATGCTTATGCCGGCTATTGATTACGGAGATGTACAGGGTTATTCAAAGAGAGTCGATCTGGCCCCGAAATGTAACCGAACACTGAAATTCATTGAACGGTGACATTTCAGGCCATTCGGCTATTCAGAGAGCAGGCAATTCCTCAAATTGTGACGAATTGCCTGCACATACGGTGCCTGGTCGGTTCCTGTTCGAGGGCATTGAGTCCCCCATAGAGAAGCACTGCTTCATCTAATCAGAGACACCGAACACCAGAGAAAAGTTGCCAAAATGCCCTGCTGTTCGGTGGTTTCATTCGACAGGTTTATTCAGGAGAATCCCATAGGCTTCAAAGTTAAAAATATTCCCGTTTTAATTCAATATCTAATAAACCGTTTATTATTGTATTCTACAGTAAAAAGTCTATTTATTCATAGATTTTTTTTTTTTGTCAACATTTGTTCTTCCGTTTTTATTTTAAATGTTTTCTTCTGTTTCATTGGATCTTATATGTAAATTCCAGGCATTTAAGTTCAGTAGTTTTTTTGCAAACAGAGTTTCAATTTTCAAACTTTCAAGCGTACTGTTTTTTTTTTCTTTCCACCTCCTTCGTCTGCGTGTCAGGTTTTTTCCGGCGGCTGCTCTGCGCTGTGATCGGCGGCTAGTTGGGGGTGTTCGGTGGGGTTAATCCAACTGTTTTCTGCAGGTTTCGGTGAGTGTTCGGCGGGTTTTCTGCGGCTTTTCCCTGCAGTACGGGGGCCCTGCAGTTCTTGCTGAATACACCGCAGGGTCGGCGAAATAGGATCGCCGAATAGCCCTGAAGTGCAGGGAACGAAAAGTCACCAAACGTACGGTGACTTTTTGATTCTCTTTGAATATCCCTGGTAGTGTATGCAGCTGCCCCACAAATACACCTTCATAATCTTACTACATTGTATAACTCATTCTGCTGCTTTGTGCTACAATGTAACTACATGACCCACCATTTTGACATGTTGAAAGAGCTAAACTGGCCATCGCTGGAATCTAGACACACTCTTCACCAGTTCCAACCTGGTGTTTTTCTGGGAAGCTTCCACCCTACCTGAATAGACTGCTTCCCCCAGCAGTTCCCTCCTCTTATAACCTCCGATCCAGGACCAGCACCTTATTAATTGCAATACCACAATACAAAAAAAAGTGACTCGATCCTCATTTTCCTACAGAGCACCGCAATTCCGATTTAATGGTATGGCCGTGAAAGGGGGCAAAGAACGTCACTGTCCTGAATACGTCATCTTGTGTTACTGGGTTTGGGTGGTAGCAAAGCTTTATGAGTCTTTTACTTCCGAATTTGCTGCTGATCGTTTTTCCAATGACCTATGGGTATATAAAAACTTATTTGGTACATTTTGGGCTGATTTATCAACACCCTTGAATCGGAGTCTTTCCTCAGATTGATTAAAACCTATTTGAAACCCAGAGTGTTTCTGTGGTGATGTGCGGGCGCTGTGTAAAAACCCTAGCCTCATTGTATCCTTCTTTTCACAGACCTCTCCCGTCACTGCACGTTGCTTGGAGACTTTAATCCGTCTGTCTACAGCTCACGCAAAGATACGAATGAGCAAATCTGTTGATCTTCGAGACGCTGAAGCCGCGGTCGAGCTCGTGCAGTATGCATACTTCAAGAAGGTGAGAAGACCTGGTGATTGTGGGAGTAATGGTCCCGGTGTGTATTCACATGATTCGGTTTATTCAGTTTCTAGTGGATCAGCTTAATCAACCTCTTTCTGCTAATGTAGGTGTGTCTTAAAAGGGTTAATATGTGAAGGGGGGTGCGTTGTACTTGGACTGTCTATGATTTGGCAGCTGCCCACGGCCAAGCTTAAATTGGGGTCTCAGGTGACAATCACAGCTCTAACCCTGTCCAGCATTTAAAAACGTACACCTCGGCGCTGGTGCTTGATTCCTTGGCCATCTATTGCATTGTAAGGATTCTGGGAATTGTAGGCATCAACATCTGGTGGGCTGTGAGTTTGACAGCCCCGCTTTAAGCTCTCGGCATGGTCCCATGTTTCAGGCACTTGGAAAAGCTGTGGAGCATTGCAGGGTTTGTTGAGCTGGGAATTTCCGCCTTCGACAGCCCGTTGAATCTTCAAACCTTTAGCAAGGTTTTCTAAAATCTACAGCTGATCATGTTGTGTTTTGGTTCTTGCAGGTACTGGAGAAAGAAAAGAAACGTAAAAAGCACGACGACGGGTCGGGCAGTGAAGACGAGGAAGTGCAGACCCAGACTGATGCAGAAACGAGGAAGAAAAGGTGGGTTACAGTAACCACGGCATTTTCTTTGTGTAGTTTCTTATAGGGATACTCTAGGGTTAGAACCCGTGGCAAATCCACCACACTGACATTTTGCACTATTCAGTTAAAGGGACACTGCGCAGTGTTTGCACGCAATCTTATCTGAGTGGTCACCTTGCTGTCAGCTCCCTCTTTGACAAGGCTCTCGGGGCTGCTTCATCCATCCAGATGCACTTGTTTAGGCCTGCCCAGACCCTAACCTCAGGGAGCCCTCAGCTCCAGATTCCTGGACGTGGCGTACTTCCTGTACGAGCCCCGTCCAATGGAATCAAAGCCATCCTGCACTGTGAGCTTCTGGATGGCTGGAGCAGTCACATGATATGCTGACCAGGAAGCATGCTCTGGCCTTTCCAATGACACCTCACATGACCTCCTAGCTTCTGAGGTTCCAGACATAAGGACCCCTATCTCTGCCTGGCAGGGGGGGTGTCCTGTTTTGCAAAGAGGTCAGTGGGTGGGGGAGGATCACTGCAGGCCCCCCCCGGGGGGGGGGGTCTCCCCAGCACGGCCAGTACGTAATAGTGTGTGGGGGAAGTCCTCCGCATGTTGAGGTGCAACACTAGGACGTACCCCACACGTCATCCGCAGTCAAGGGGTTAATGTCACAAAATATGTCTTCTCCTTGGTTAAAGTTTCCTACGAATATTCTTCTGCCAACAGGAGGACTTCAAGAGCCAAGGATGGGGACCAGCCTGACCCTTACGAGTTCAGTGACTCGGAGGAAACCTCTGGTAGGTTCTTCAATTTACTTTTAGCGCGCACCACAGTTTCATGAATGGTTCTACGTGGACCATAAGCAATCCTGCTGTCAGATAAGGATACACTTTTTCTTTTTTTTGACCATGATTTTTTACTTGTATAGTTTTTTTCTTTCTGCTTCGCAGCGCTTTTGTCTTTGTTGCGCGCTCCATTCATAAGGAGATGTTCTCTTGAGACGCTGCGTGGCATGTGTTTAATAGAAGTTGCAGTCCAGCTGCTGCCGCCTGTCGCGCAGTCCAGCTGCTGCCGCCTGTCGGGCAGTCTGCTTTGCCTTTTCTGTACATAAAAGGCTTCTGTTATGTTTTTTTGTCAAACTGCGTTTCACATCAGCTTCTGATGATCTGCAACCGTCATGCGGTGGGCCCGATTACTGGAGAGCTGCGCTATGCCATTTTCATAGACGGGCATTGCCTGATCTGATTGGCTGGAGAGATGTATGTCCTTTGGCATCAGCCCAAGTTATTTTACTCCCATGCTTCAGAACAGTGATTGACCGATGAATCTAAAACTCTAGGAGCCAGCTATTCATGTACTTGATCACGCAGACCTACGTGTGTGTGTTGCTGTCTTTTAAATACGGGTGCAGAGGAGCGCTGTCTGGGTTGCGGCTGCTTGAGAGCATCACCTGGAGCAGCAGCTTCTAAAGCCTTGTATTCGGGCTGGATAATTATATCGATATACATGATTTAAATTGAGTTTATGATTTACATTGATTTTACTTTTGTGAAAGTCTGAGGAATCTGTATTTTTGTCCCGATGGACGAAAGGTGCACATTTTTAAAGAATCCAGATCCCCCCCCACCCTCCGGGACAGTAAAATCAAGGTCGACTGAAAACTGTCTGTGCAGCGAACTGGCATGCAAGTATTATGTAGGCTAATTTTAAAGGGTTACGCTGCTGCAAACGGGTCCCTATTTTTGCCCTTAAATAATAGGGCTGACAGATGCTGCGGATTATTTTTTTTTTATTTAAAAAAAAATATTTTTATGCGACTTAACCACTTCCTGACCACTGACGTACCATGTACGTTTTGCCCACGGGTCCCCCTTAGACCCGCGGACAAACATGGTACGTCAGCGGGCTCCTAACCTCCCTCCCTGCGATACTTCCCTCGCTGGCTCCCGCGGTGTCTGTGGCAGTCTGGATGCCTGCCCTGCCGTTTCCATGGGGCCGGCAGGCACGATGACGTCATCACGACATCTTGGATGTCAGCCAAGCCTCCGGGTCACCCCCCACCCACTGACATCCTCACCATATGTGTGAGGACGTCAGTGGGCCAGTTAACCCCCTAGCTGCCAAGTGGAGATAGGGGGGGGGGGAGAAGGATCCCTTTATCTCCCGATCCCTGGGGCAGCTAGAGGGTCATGTTTGACATCACTGATCATGTGGCCTTTCCAATGTTACCAAACATGACCAGGTTTGATGTAAAAATAAGATAAAAAAGAAATAAATGTTTTTTTTTTTTTTTAAAAAAAAGACCTTTTTTGTCTGGGGGGGGGGTTTAGTTAAATGGCACCTAGGCTGTCATCTAAAAATAATGAGCATAAAACGATCATAATGAGCTCAACGCACATAGGTGATCTGGCTCAGCAGTGAAGACATGTAAAAGTTGTGTTTTTCTATTCCCGGGACAATATTTTGAAACTATTTAGCCGTGGTCTTTTTTTGTGGTTGTAGATTTTGGGGATTAAATTATGAAAAAGTGTGTTTTTACCATTTTCTTTTTCATCATATTTCATATTTTTTTTACAGTAAATTATAAGACATGATTGAAATAATGGTATTTTTAGAAAGTCCATATAATGGCGGAAAAAATGGTGTATAATATGTGTTGGTCGAATAAACGAGTAAGAGGAAAATTTGACCTAAACACAAACAGTGTGGAAACGTAAAAACAGCAGCGGGCACTAGAGGACGGATTTTCTTAAAACGGCCTGGTCACTAAGGGGTTAATTCACCTTTTCCACCTCGCCACGCGCTGCTGCTTTTCCTTTTCACCTCCCAAATCCGGAAGTCCCTGAAGCTTTTCTGCGCTATTTGAGCTCGTGTAGGGACTTGCACGCTTTACATGCGCCTGCGCAGAGCGATGGATCGGAGTAGCACGCGCATGCACAGATCTGATCCGTCCCTTTAATCGGTAATGATCACCGCCAGTCATTAGACAGCGGGCCAGAGGTGACTTCCGGCCTTGTATTCAGCGCTGTGTTGTGTCTCATTCGGCTGCAGCCATATATTCGCTCTGTTATAGGGGCACTTGTTCTAAATGCTTAATGCATGATGATCAAACTTTTGAATCCTACAGTCCAGGTCCACACTCCGAAGACCCCCGACGCAAGACGCGAGCCGATGGAAACCGATGAAGACCCATCGAAAGCTGCAAGTCTGTCCGGGGACAGGTAACTAAGCACGAAGCTTCTGTTGATCTCTGGGGATTTCTCTTCACACCATTTGATGTATATCTGTCAAGGTCTTTGTCCTCTTTTACTGTTTATTTTGGTGTAATTGAGCCCCTGTTATCGTAGTGAATGAAAATGTGAGCTTTCGATGTGTATGATCCGTAGAGGGATTTTACAAAGTCGTGACGGCAGTTTTAGTATTGAGCAAAAACAATGTTTTGGAGGGCCCTTTGAACGCGCAACAACACAAGGTTTTAGGATGTAGTTGACGTAAAGGGGTCACTGATGCCTAATGTATTTAACTCCCTGTGTGCTGCAGCTTTGCCCTCTATCCTATGAATGGCGCTTGCTTTGTCCGGGATGCTCGGCATCAGGTTGATTTGAATTACTTGGGATAATGTTTTGGGCCCGTCTCTTGAGAAGAGGGGGGATTAACAAAAACAAAATCTGCTGGCTTTAAATTTATCCCACTTCTTTTTCCATGTATATATTACCTTTTGTCTTTGCAATAAAACTTTCCATAAGAATAAAAAAAAAGAAGAATAAGGGGGGGGGGGCTTTTCAATTAGCTGGCGCCTAACTTGGCAAGCCGGATCTTCTCAAACTAGACGCTGTCTCACGTCCAGGTAACCATGCACCGGTGCAGTCCTGGTGCTCTTTGCTCGCGATATCCTATCAGGGGATATGTGAAATCTTATCACTTGATGAGACATCGCTGTTTGTGCTCGCCTCAGTCCAGCGACGGGTTCTGCCATTCGTCACCTTCCGTGGCCAGAGATAATCGGTGGCTGCCTTGCAGTGATGTGCAATTGGCCTTCAGTGGTGACCATGGCACACAGACTGGCATGTCAGCGCCCGGACGGTTAATCAGGCACGCAGTCTGTGTGGAGGGCTGTCCTGCAGGATGGTTGTTGTCTGCTCAGAGCTGTCCCTTTCCTCCTGGAAACAGGAGATAAAAAAACCTAACCTTATTTCTCAACAACCCAGCGGCAGCAGCATGTGTTTTATAATGTGTTTTGTCATGTGGTTTTGTTTGTAATCTAGTTACAGCTCATGTAAGTGTTCGTGTGTGGCCCCAAACTGGTTATGTGGCATATGCCAAGGTGGGTCATGTCCCCCCCCCCCCCCCCCCCCATTATTCCTCCTGCTGGTTTACCAGGACGGAAGGTTTGAGAATATTTCAACCTATGCATTTAAATAGTCTTTAACCCCTTAATAACCAAGGGTCTTTAAAGTCAATGCATTTATGAACCGAACAGTTACGTCATTGGTCCTTAAGTGGTTAAAGAAGCCTTTGTTCCTTACACTACTTCATATTTTTTTGTTACCTCTTTTCTTTAGACTCAAGACCTTCAAGGCCGCCCTGCTGGACGCGTTTAAGGCCGCACACGCGCAGTCCATCGCCATGCCGGCACTATTGGACGCCATAAACAAGAACAACGACTCGCCCTTCTCTCAGGGCGAGGTGAAAGCTGCTCTGGAACTTATGGAAGATGCCAACCATATTATGGTTTCCGACAACATTATTTTCCTGATCTGATCTTTTAGCCTCCCTGCCGTGTTTAGGCTCTCGATGTTAGATTCGGCGTATGTTTTTCCCGGGCGACCTGAGCTGCCGCCGAAGATAATTTGGCTTATTTTACAAGCTGTCGCAGTGGCCTCAGAGTTTCACACCTTGCTTTTGTTTTGCTGCTTTTTGCTACAGCAGGGAAATTTTTGGGTGTAGCATCGCTGCTACAATCTGTGTTGGATTGGACGGAACTGGTTTGACTTTTTTATGTAAATAGTTTTTAACATTCTGTTACTGTCCTTTAATGGCAGAAAGTATAGGTGCACCTAGAGATGGGCGATTTCCTCGAATTTAAGCGTTCAAGGTTGCCCTCCTTTTTGTTTTTTTTTTAACTTTTTTATTGTTCCCAAAAATTCAGGATTTGGGATTTTTTTTAAATTGTCCACCTGAGCATCGGCAGAGTGAGAGGTAGCCAGAAAACTGACAGTACACCAAACTGGGAGTAAATGTACTTTGCTGCGCCTCCTGGCGGCAACAGCTAAGAAAGAGGACGTATTAGAAGGCAGAACAAAACAAGGCATTTGTGGATTAGACTGTGGGGACAGTTCCTTGTTGTTACGCTGTTTTTATGCATTTTTCTTGCTGCGAGGTTTGGAGTAAATAAAGAAGAATGCAAATATTCGCCTCCAAGTGTTTATTAAAGCCAAGACTTTCCTACGTTACATTGGGAAAATCTGGGAGTTTAAAACTCAAATTGTGGAAAATCGAGGAAATCGCCCAGGCCTAGTTGCACTTGGCACAAGCTGATTCAATCTCTGTGAACAGAAACCACGTGTTTGCAGTTCTGAGCTTTTAATTACTGTGCAGCTTTCATAAATAAGCAGAGACGTCACAAACTTCCCATCTGGCCCCGAAAATTAAACCAATATTGCGTTGGCAGTTCTTAACGGAAAGTGCCTTTTTTAACATTTTTTATATATATATTACACATAGGTTCAAGGGTGCAATAACCACCTAAGTGACTTCTAAGTCTCGAAAAATGAACCTTTTACCACTGTGTAAAGTATTGTTTCCTCTGCATTTCGGTTGCAATCTGTGTTTTTTTTTCTGACAAAAATAGGTATATTCCTTTTTTTTTTAAATAAAATAAATGCAACAAAAAGTTTTTTTTTTTTTTTGTGGTTGCTACACGCATAGTGCGGTTTAATTATAGAATTTAGCTAAGTATGACGATAAGTTACTACTCGCCTCCGAGTCTTATTTATTAAAATTCGAACTTTCCGTCATAGTAACTAGGAAAATTCAACAATTTTAATAAAGGACTCCGAGGCGAGTATTGCAATCTCTCTTTCTTGCTTTTTAATACAGCAGAAAAACAGAAATGTCGAAAAAACATCAGACATTAAAGAAAAAACACATATTGCTAACAATGGACCAGTCTAACCCCCCCTTTCCCAGTGAGTCAGTCCAAAGTCCATAAGTAGGTCCCTGTTCCCGCCTTTTCTCCCTCTTTTCTTGCCAACAATGATAACTCGGCGTAGAAGTGAAGAAATACGATCCAGCCGGATGTCAGAAGAGCAGGAACTGCCAACAGACGGATCTAAACATCTCACTGAGCTGAAATAAAAGGAAGAGTGAGACCCCAGCGTGACAACGCGAATGCGCTATCAATCCATAAGTCAGCCCTGGGAGGGCAGGGTGGGCCATACTCGCCTCTGAGTCCTTTATTAAAATTCTAACTTATCGTCATACTTAGATAAATTCTATAATTTTAATACAAGGACTCAGAGGCTCCTATTGCAAGTTCAAAGCTGGTCCATAAGAGCGGACGACCAATGAACAATCGGCTTAAAGTAGAAGGTACGGAAGGTGGTCTCTCTAGATCAATCAGCCGATTTGAGCAAATCTTCCAACCGACAACCCGCCGTTACCGCGGCAGTCACGCTACGAACGGAATGAGCCAAAAATCTAGAAATATCCACCAGCGCCAACAGCCACTTAAGCCAACGCGCCAGAGTACTGGAACCGGAGCGCGGAAAGAAATAAAAAGAGGCGATACACCATCCGTTTGCAACGACACCGTACGAGCATGATACACTCGTAAACAATTTACAGGACAAAGGACCGGTTGAGAAGGAAGCGTCGGGTAAAACACTGATTTTATAGACGTCTTAGTCCGACGGGAAACCTCAAACCAAACCCATTCCGGTACAAAAGACCTGACCTGAAAGTCCAAAGCACGGACATCTCCTACTCTCTTACACGAGATGAGACAGAGAAGGGCCAAAAGTTTGGCCGAAAGCTGCCTCAACGATAACTGTTGATTAGAGGGCCAGTCACTCAAGAAATTGAGCAGGATTGCTACATCCCAAGTCTCTGAATACCGAGGGAGCGGAGGTCTTGAACACCGAATGCCTCTCAGTAAACGACAGATTAAGGGATGCTTGCCCACCGGAATCCCCTGGAAACCCACATGATAGACCGACAAGGCTGAACGATAAACGTTAATAGTTCTATAAGCTTTACCGTCATCAAAACTTTCTGATAAAAAAGTTTAGGATGAAGGCAATAGGGGCTTGAAAGGGATCCAGATTCCCTGGCATACACCAACCAGACCACTGGGCCCAGGCGGAGTCATAACAAGACAATGTGCCTGGAGCACATGCGGCCCGTATGAGGGCTCTAGCCCAGCTCGAAACGTTTCCGAACGCCACGGGTTCCCCGAGACCAGGGAGGCTACTACGCGACCCGAGTCTCGCAGCAACAGAGGGTGCGGAAGTCCCTGCCCGTCTAACAACAGATCCTGACGTCTCGGTAATAGGGCTGTGCAATTAATCGCAATCGCAAAAAAATTGCGATTTAAGCACATGCAATTTCTAAATCGCATAAGGCTGAAATTTTATCTATTCATTTTTATATGGCCTCCCTGTAAGCTTCCGGCGGCATGGAGCTTTGGGCGCTCGCACGGGGAACCACGTGTACAGACGCGTTCTAGCGACTCGTCACATGGTTCCCCCAGGCGAGCGCCCAAGCTCCATGCCGCCAGAAGCTCACAGGGAGCCGAACACGCGGCACAAAGAGGTGTGCTGGGGCAGTATTCATGAGCTGGGCGCAATATCCATGAGCTGTGGGCAATATCCATGAGCTGGGGGCAATATCCATGAGCTGGGGGCAATATCCATGAGCTGGGGGCAATATCAATGAGCTGGGGCACTATAACCCATGTGCTGGGACAGTAAATCCATGTGCTGCCGCAGTATATCCATGTGTGAGCTGGGGCAGTATATCCATGTGTGAGCTGGGGCAGTATATCCATGTGTGAGCTGGGGCAGTATATCCATGTGTGAGCTGGGGCAGTATCCGTGAGCTGGGGCAGTATCCCATGTGTGAGCTGGGGCAGTATCCATGTGCTAATCGCAAATAAAATCGCAATATTCATTCAAAAAAATCGCAATATGATTATTTTGTCCATATTGCACAGCCCTACTCGGTAATAACCGCGGGAAATCCACCAGGAGTTCCAGAAACAGGGGAAACCAAGGTTGGTTGGGCCAGAACAGGGCCACTAAAACCAACTCCGCCTCCTGCATCCGCACCAGGTGTAACGTCCTTGCGACTAATTGAAAAGGAGGAAATGCATATTGACAATGTCCCCTCCAGTCCTGTAGGAATGCATCCGTGTATAACGCAACTGGATCCGTCCGCCAACTGTAAAAGTTGGGAACCAGGTTGTTCAGTCGCGACGCAAAGAGGTCTATCTGAAACGGACCCCAAAGCTCCGTCACGACGGCAAAGATTGACGAGTTCAAACGCCAATCCCCGGAGTCCTCCGTATGTCTCGAACTCCAATCTGCGAGTAGATTCGAAACACCCGGAATGAACTTGGCTTGCACCGTGATCTGCCTCCGAAAGCACCAATCCCAGAGCTGTGTTGCCATCTCTGTCAGTAGTGAGGACCGAGGACCCCCAGGGCATTGATGTACCTCACGGCTGGGAAGTTGTCCATCCGGAGGAGAACGGACACCTGAGTCGCTGACTTGAGAAAGCTTTGCATGGCAAACAGACCTGCCAATAGTTCTAGACCATTGATATGGTTGTGAGCTTCTTGTGTCGACCAAGGTCCCCCTGTCATCAAGGTTCCGAACCTGGCCCCCCAACCTAACAGGCACGCATCGGAGTCTATTGTCACTGTGGGAGGTGATAGACCTGCCATTGCAACACTGGAGGTTCCTGATCCACCAGAGGAGATCCTCTCGTGCTCCCATCGAAAGCTGAACCCGATCTGAATAATCCCGACCCTCTCGTAGGAAATGGGCCATCTGGCGTTGGAGGGCCCGATAGTGGAGAGGTGTCGGATTTATCGCCAATTTCGTGGCCCCCAAAAGCCCTATCATGCGTGATAGATATCTCAAAATCGGAGTGACATTGTTGAGAAGCGCACGCACCTTCTTCAGGATAGACTTGCACTTGTTCTCTGGTAGCACCAGGGACATCAGTACAGGTTGAACCGTGAATCCTAGAAATTCTAGAGAACACACTAGGTGAAGAATCGACTTCCGAGTTCACCAGAAAACCCAATTCCTGTAAGAGTGTTATCGTCTGTTGAATATGAATTCGCAGTCGTCTCGCGGACTCCGCCATCAGAAGGATGTCGTCCAGATAAATGATGAGGCGGATCCCTTGCGATCTGAGACGACATACCACTGGTTTCAGTATCTTGGTGAAGCACCAAGGCGCCGAAGAGAGTCCGAAAGGCAGGCAATGGAAACGCCACGTGACGTCTTTCCAGCGGAAACAAAGGAATCTCCTGGATTCCACCGCCATGGGTACTGTTAGATAGGCATCTTTCAAATCTATCTTTGCCAACCAGTCCCCTTGTCGAAGGAGATCCTTTAACAGGTGTAAACCTTCCATCTGAAAATGGTTGTAAATTACCGATAAATTACTAAATTTTCCTACCTTATGTGATGGAAAGTTTAGATTTTAATAAGGACTCGGAGGCTCCTATTTGCATCAACTTCTTTTATTGCACCCACAGAAGCAAAAGATGAATGCAACGAACACAAGAAAAATAAACATAGGTCAATCCCCGCAGCAGGGAGGTCCCAACCCCAGTCCTTGGTACCACCCCCAAGTTTATATAAGTCCTGAGCGAGAGCAGCTTAAGCCTCTTCTTTTAGCAGCAACTTCAGAAACCAAAACGGCCAACAGCGGCGAACGAAGAGCCAAAGGCGACAAACGAGGAGTCGAACCAGCTGGAAAGTGAAGTCTTGCCGCATTTACGAGGCTGTGAAGAGAACACAAACACGAGCCAGGCATTAAAACAGGGAACCCGTCAGGAACCCAACAACGAGCACCCACCCACCGGTAGGAAGTGGCCCATCAGATCTACATAAAGGGACATCCCAGAAGTGAACAGAGAAAGGGTAAAAACCCCGTCAACAGAGTCCCCTCCCCCCGTCACCCATCAACGGCAAAAGGAAAACATCACAAGTAAAAAACTCGATGTTCAATAATTTATTAGCTGTATACATAGTCAAACATGAACGGGAGAGTGTGGTGGGAAATACTCGCCTCCGAGTCCTTATTAAAATCTAAACTTTCCGTCACATAAGGTAGGAAAATTTACTAATTTCAATACAGGAACTTGGAAGCTCCTATTTGCAGGTTTAACGCACCAGAGACATATGGGTGAGCGGGCGGAAATAAAAACGGTGAAAGGTAGATTCCTGTGACCAATTCGCCTCCTTCATCAAATCCTCGAGCACATCAGGACACATCGACACATCAATGCCCGCCAACAGCCATCGGGCCCACCGTTCCAACGTAGAGGAGCACACCGGAGCTTGCGGAGACCTGAAAGACACAAACAACGGAGAAACCTGGGCATCACGGAGAGACATCGTGCGAGCTTCATAGGCCTGAAGGAACCGCACCGGGCACAATTGAGGATCACCAGCGAAGGCGGGATAGAAGACTAAACAAATAGCCGTCTTCGTACGTCTGGAAACTTCAAACTGAACCCCTTCCGGTGTAAAGGAACGGACCTGGAAGTCCAGGGCTCCAACATCGCCCACACGTTTGCAGGAAATGAGACATAACAGGACTAACAACTTGGCGGATAATTGTTTCAACGACAGATCGTCATTCTCTGGCCAGCTACGCAAAAACTCGAGAATCAAAGAAACGTCCCAGGTTGAGGAATATCGAGGGGCCGGAGGCTGGGAGAGACGAACGCCTTTGAGTAAGCGACACACCAGGGTATGGCGACCCACCGGGATGCCCTCCAAACCAACATGACCAGCCGAGATCGCCGAGCCATACACATTGATAGTCCGGAAAGCTAAACCCGAATCAAACAAGGACGACAGAAAATTCAACACCACCATCACAGGGGCAGTAAGGGAATCGTGGCCCCGTCCCAAACACCAGCGATGCCAATGGTCCCATGCCGACTTATAGGCGCTCCGTGTGCCTGGAGCCCAGGCCTGTTGTAGTAGGGAAGCCGTTCCCTCCGAAACGTCTGCGGTTTGCCAGGCGAACCTGAAACCAACCACGCCACCAACGTCAACCGATCCCCCATCACCAAGGGATGTGGAAGGCCCTCCGGGTCTGACAGCAGGTTTGTTGGACAGGGCAACACCCTCGGCACATCTGTCGCCAGTTCCAACAGGTCGGGGTACCAGGGTTGGGACTGCCAGAGCGGTGTCAGGAGTACCAATTCCGCCCCTTGCTCTCTCAGCGCGGATAAAACTCTGCATAATATCCGAAACGGAGGGAAGACGTAATGACGACCCTGCGGCCATTGAAGTTTTAGGGCATCTGTGGCCAGCGCTTCCGGGTCCGGTCTCCAGCTGAAGAAATCCGGCAATTGATGATTCAGTCTGGACGCAAAGAGATCTACCTGCATTGGACCCCAGAGAGTAGCGATGTCGTCGAAAATTGATGATAGTAGACGCCAGTCCCCGCTGTCCGTCAGATGGCGAGAGTTCCAGTCCGCCACCGTTTTGCACAGGCCCGGGATGAATTCGACCACTATGAAGAGTCCTCTCTGCAGGCAGAATTCCCATAGATCGCGGGCCTTGGATGTCAGTCTCGAGATCGAGTGCCCCCCAGGACATTGACATAACGGACCGCCGCCTTGTTGTCCATGCGTATCAGAATGCATTGAGCCCGGGTTCGGCGAAGCATTGAATTGCGAAGAACGCTGCTAAGAGTTCCAGCACGTTGATATGGGCCTCTGCCTCTGAGGGGGACCATCGACCTCCTGTCTCCAGGTGTCCGCATCGGGCACCCAGCCCCTGCGGCTGGCATCTGACTCTATGGATATGGTCGGGTCCATCACCGGACGAGAGTTCCACCTGGTCCAGTCGGAGAGCCACCAGCGGAGGTCTTCCCGCGCCTCTTCTGATAGCAGCACCCTCTGCGAGTAGGCCGGATGAAAACGGGCCTTCCAGGTCTGGAGGGCCCGATAGTGTAGGGGAGCAGGGAGAATTGCCAAGGGAGTTGCCGCGAGGACTCCGATGACTCGAGCCAGGGATCGCAGTGACGGAGCAGGGTTCCTCAATAGAGAGCGTACGTCCTTCCGAAGGGAGCGGACCTTGGACGGTGGAACACTGAGGGTCATGGTGATGGAGTCGACCAGAAATCCCAGGAATTCTATGCTCCGTGTCGGCACCAATAAGGATTTCTCCTGATTTATCAGAAATCCCAGGTCTTGCAGCAGGGAAATTGTCCACTTTAGATGGAGTCTCAGTAGGTCGATGGAATTTGCCATTAACAGGACGTCGTCCAGGTAGATGATTAGATGGACTCCCCGGGCGCGCAGGGAGGCAATGACCGGCTTCATGAGTTTTGTGAAGCACCACGGGGCTGAGGCGAGGCCGAATGGGAGGCAGGTGAACCGCCATGTGTGATTTTGTCATACGAAACAAAGGTAATTGCGGGATGCGGGCGCCATAGGGACGGACAGGTATGCGTCCTTTAAATACAGTTTTACCATCTAATCTCTGTAAACTAGAGTTTCCCTGAGGGTGTGTATGCCCTCCATCTTGAAGTGGTTGTATTCCACTCCCACATTGAGGTCTCTCAGATTTATCACTGGCCTCATGTCGCCCCCTTTCTTGGGCACCAAGAACAGATTGCTTACAAAGCGGGGCCCCTCCGGAGTCACCCCCTCTATAGCTCCTTTGCTCTGCAGAGCTCGTACCTCCGCGTCTACCAACGCCTCGTGGGCGATTGAGAATTTTAACAGTCGAGGAGGGTTTGTTTGAACTGGGGGCAGGTCGGTGAACGTGATGGGAAAACCCTGTACAGTGCTCAGGACCCAAGGATCTGATGTGAGCCTTTCCCATATGTGCGAAGCGTGCTATGCGACCCCCAATAACCACATTTGAATGAGGAACAATCTGAGGCAGTCTCACCTGCTCCACGACGGGGGTATTGGAAACCACGGCCACCTCGGAAGCCAGGCCAGGGACGGGAGCGGAAGGGAGCTCCGGTAAAGCCCGCAGGCTGATTGTAGGAGGGTGGATTAAAGGAGCCTCTGTTGGTGCCCGAAGCACCTCACCTGCCAGCCCGTCCAAAAATCCGATTAGGGGAAAAAACTTTTTTCATATTAGCCTCCACTTGTCCAACTGGGTGAAAGTGCCAGAGTACAAACCCAGGTTTTTTTATGGATTTTTCCCCAAATAGGAGGCCCTGTGCCTTGGCACCCAAATCCTTTACAGCCTGGGAGGTAAGATGTGTGTCCATGCGCATTAGCATCGACTTACGCCTTTCGGCAGCGATCGCAGCATTAGCGCCCCCCAAGAGGCATAGGGACCTCTGTAGCCAGCCGGAGACGTCTTAAGGGGGTATCGTTTAGACGGGTGTCTTCCACCGAGTCCAGGAGGAAAATCAATGGAGCCGCCACATCCAGGACCTTGTCCTCACAAAGACGCAGAGCATGTTCAATGCCGCGTTTGGCTGACCAGCCTTTAACGCCGAGGAAGTCAGCCATGTCCTCATCTACTTTGGGCGTGAGGCATGTTTTCCCCGCAGTGGTGGGGCGGGGGCATTTGGCCTTGAAATTGGCTCTCGTAGCCTGATCCATAGGCAACCGCATGTTAGCGTCAACCCACATTTCCACATGTGGAAGGGGCGTCCAGGCTGAGGATCTCGGGTGTAAGACCTCAGAAGCGTGGAACATTGGTTGGCCACGCGGGTCACATACCACATTTTTTTGAGACAACGGTGGTGGTGGCGGGTTTTGCTCCCCTGGATCATTCGGGGCGTGGATTTCTAACCCCTCATCCTGCCCGGACACGATGCCTTCTGAGTCCGTATATTCTGGGAGTTGGTCTGAATCCGCAGATTTGGACCGTTTCTCAAAAACCACTACTGTTGCCCCGCGGTCAGGGGCTCTCTTACGTGAGGCGACCTCGCTCCTCTTTTTAGGCAAGTTTACGGGGTTGCCAGCCTCTCGGAGCTTTATCAAGGTGCTTGGTTTTAGCACTGCTCTTTGACCCAGAAGGGCCTGAAATCATGGGTACTGCCGAAGCAGTGGTCACATCAATAGGTTGGGTAGGGAGCCCAGGTTGTCTATTTAAGTTAGTAACAGAACTAACAGCGTCATGCATTGATGATTTAAAGGCATCAGTTAAAGTGGACACAGCAGAGGACAAAGTGGATGCTATGGAGGCTTGGAGATTAGCCTCCAGGGTGGCAAAACGTACCGCTGTTTTGGAAATGCGTTTGGACGGAGGAGTGGGGGAATCCCTGTCTGAGGGATTATGTACTTGCCGCACACTGGAAGCAGAGTCTGAGTCTGCCGCTGAGGAAGGGCTTTCCCGGCGAGGGAGCTGAGCGGGGCACATTGCAGCAAAGTCTGGGGCCATAGGTGTATCCCACGAGGCAGTTCGTGGAGTGAAGCACGCGAATCTGATTTCCAAGATGGCGGCGCCGAAATCCCGTGAGATCTCGGCACTCACCACAGGCTGTGAAGGACCTGAGGAGCTGCGCGCTGAGATGGGAGCTCAAGCGTTGCGGCTCGCAGGGTCACCGCGGCAACCAGTTCAAAGGGGATAGTTAATAAATTACTTGAAGTAAATTCCGGGCACGCTGCCAAGCCGTGCGAGACAGCCGGCAGCGTCCCGGTCACGAGGGCGCCCGACCCCCGCGGTGTTAGCCGGGGATAGTCGGGGCCTCGAGTGCGTTTAAATCAATGTAACTGTGTTCAAAGAAAACAAGATAAACAGTAATACTTTTAAAACAGTACACAAGGTAAATGGCAGAATTCTTTTAAGAACAGTAAAAAGATACTTAGCTGATGGGAGCAGCAAAAGACGAGGCTTAAGCTGCTCCCGCTCAGGACTTATATAAACTTGGGGGTGGTACCAAGGACTGGGGCTGGGACCTCCCTGCTGGGGGGATGACCTATGTTTATTTTTATTGTGTTCATTGCATTCATCTTTTGCTGCTGTGGGTGCAATAAAAGAAGTTGATGCAAATAGGAGCCTCCGAGTTCCTGTATTGAAATTCAACCCTTTTAGATTAAGGACGGGTCGACTCCCCCCACCCTTTTTGGGAACCAGAAATAAATTGCCCAAGAATCGTGCGTCCTTCCGCGAGGACTGTTCTATGGCTCCTTTCCGAAGGAGATCCGCAATCTCTGCATCCACCAGCGCTCCCTCCTCCGCGGTGAAACAGGAATCGAGACAAACTCTATGACAAATCCTTGTATGGTGTGTAACACCCATGCATCCGACGTGATCTGTTGCCATTGTTGCAGACATGCGGCTAATCGGCCTCCCACTTGCACATTCATATGATGTATTAAAGAATGCATTACCTGGAGACCTGTATCGGAAGTCGCGTCCTCCTCGAAAGCCTCTGAAACGCCAGGGTCGGGAGCGTGAGGGGAAGAAATTGGAGACTCTAGTCTCTGATTGAGAGGCGTCCTATGCCACTGAACCTCTTGAGGCGTCGTACGCCACGGAGCCTGTGAATTGGCGGGAGAAACCTGCCCTTGCACGGCCTGCAACGCGACTCCTGACCCTGGCGGCCCGTGACAAAACCCCAGCGGTGAACACCTTTTTTATTGAGGTCGTGACTTTTTCCATCGTGGTAAAAGCTCCTGTATATTCTGACATGTCTTTTAAAAATCCCGGGCCAAATAAGACTCCTTGGGCTTTAACCCCAAGCTCATTATCTGCAACTGCCGCCAGTTGCGCATCCATTTTAAGCAAAATACATTTGCGTCTCTCCGTGGCCAAAGCTGTATTCGTATTGCCCACGAAGCTAATAGCTCTCTGGACCCAATTAGTAACCTCATAAGGGTCGAGTGTAGCATCGTTAAGTTTAGCCTGTTCAGCCACATCTAAAAGTTAAGCCAAAGGACCCATCGCATCCAGGAGTTTATCCTGGCAATTTTTTAAACGCAAGGTTTGTTCTGAGACCAACCTTTGGTTTCTACAAATTTTATAAATTTTTTGTCAACTTCCGGGGTCAAACATGTTTTCCCTAAGGTAGTAGGTCGGGGACACTCCGCTCTCATCCTAGTTCTAGAAGCCTTGTCAAGAGGCCTGCGCACACGGGCATCAATCCATGTCTCAACATGAGGAGTGAGGGTCCACTCTGTGGATCTAGGGTGAGATAGATCTTCGGGCTCGAACATGGGGTTCCCCATAGGGTCGTAAATGGGACCTTTCGACCCAGCCTCCTGTAGGGGAACTAGAGCTTTATCGTTAAACTCCTCGTCAGATGCATAAACTTCCAAAGCGTCCTCTCCACCTCCTCCCCAGACAAATTTTGGGGATTATACTGTCTACTGGAGGAGGAAGGATGGTCCTCATTATGAGAATGGTCAGAGCGTCTACTACGCTCTATTCCCCGAAGGGTTGGCTGCAACCACCAAATGCATCCAGCCCAACAACATGTGTAGAACATAACAAAGAAAAAAATGTCATCTGCGCTTACTCCAATTATACCGTGTGAAACTAAACACAATTAGAGGTTTGGTTTCTTATTAATGGCCATTAAAAGACTAGCTCGCCCGCCAACGTCACGGCACCTCTATAATGGCCATTAATAAGAAACCAAACCTCTAATTGTGTTTAGTTTCACACGGTATAATTGGAGTAAGCGCAGATGACATTTTTTTCTTTGTTATGTACTACGCTTAATTGAATCTGACTCAACATGATGAGTTTTATGTGTGCGTTTTCGTGGAGTGTGTGTCCCCGGTATTGAATCCCCGGGCAGTGTTACAGGGATGACAGCACCTCCAACCTTGTGTTTATCTTTCTTGTCAGGCTGTTTACCCGTGGTTAGGGGAGAATCAGAGGGCCTCACCTCGGTGAGAGATCCGCCCAAATCTTTAACCGGGAGAACCGGCGTGACATCAAGTTTATGTTCTAAAATCGCTTCTTTAAAGGACTGGGTAAAAGAAGTGGATAGGGCATTAACTGCTTTAAAAACTGCGGATTCTATGGAGGCTTGAATATGGGGCTCTAGACCTTTTTTAATTGTGTGATTAGAATTGCCCGCGGCTCTAGAGCCTGCCTTATTACCAGTCTTATCAGGTGATTTATCCATGGGAGCAGCGCTGTCCTCCGGACCAGAGTCCCTTGCGGGAGAAGAATCTTTCGAGCTAGCTCGGGAAACTGACTTTGCTAACGGCATTCTGATAAGTGTGAGGTAACGCTAAAATGGCGGCGGGGAAAAGCGCGTGAAGGTACCGCTCATGCGCCCCGCCCCTTAGCAACGGCCGCTAGCGCGAGCAATATGAAGTGGAAATGAAATTGTGAATAAACCAGAATAAAACAGCTGCACTAATTCCTTCGTCAATGATAATGTTAGATACAGATACTAAAAGAACTCCGGTCGCCTCGGTTAGAGCCGGATGACCGGAAACAAATCGCTAACAATTTAACTGGAGAAACAAAATTTTATACTTATCTTCTCCAGCAGCAAAAAAGAGGGAGAAAAGGCGGGAACAGGGATCTACTTATGGACTTTGGACTGACTCACTGGGAAAGGGGGGTTAGACTGGTCCATTGTTAGCAATATGTGTTTTTTCTTTAATGTCTGATGTTTTTTCGACATTTCTGTTTTGCTGCTGTATTAAAAAGCAAGAAAGAGATTGCAATAGGAGCCTCTGAGTCCTTGTATTAAAATCATGATCATTGTCGTCTGAATTTAGAGGGCAAATATAGGTTGAGCGAGCACCCCTAATCTGCAAACCTTGGGATTTTAGAATCAGAAGGAAAGGGGAAATGCGTCAGGAGGGCCTTGATCCACTTTCCTCCGCAGGACCAGCTTGTCCTCATGCTGGGAGACGCTGAGCTGTCTTTTTTGCGATGGGCATGCTGCACACATCCGGCGTGTTTCTGAGCAGCATGTCCCACGCTGGTTCTGGACAAAGTCGCCCAGCGTGTTTCGCAGCCGTCGAAGGAGCACCGGACTGTAGGAGGACCTGTCCGGAGCATCAGGGACGTAAATTATTCTGAAATGTGGAAATCTCCAAAAATTATGGATTTTGGAGTCTTCTGGATTTCAAAATTCGAGATAAGGGGTGCCCGCCTGCACCCCAATTTGTAACATAAGGGTCTCTGCGCTAAACCCAGAGCTGTGGCCGACTATCAAAGTCAATCATCAAGTGAAATACTGCCAATCATGGAGGGTAGTAGGTAAATCCACGCTCCTTCTGCCACTGCCCTTATGTCATAAAATGTTATCAGTGTTTTACTTTTGCATCAGACGCCAATCTTGTGCATCGTGGGGTTTAGTAAATAAAACTCTGTAATAATACAGGTTGTATATATTTGGTAGAACAATGTCTGTATATCTGGCGCCACCCAGTGGTCAAAATGTGGTAAAACAGTTCAGTGAATTAAAATAAAATAGTTTGTACTTTGGTTTTAAAAATAGTTTGAATTGAATCAGCCGCTGTTCCTCGCCACGTGGTGGTATATCCAAATCCACCAGGAATAGTAGGGTCTAGAGAAAGTGTGGCGAAAACAATGTTACCTTCAAATGAAGACGGCGCAATTTCTTTGTCCTCTTTATGCTTTTTCGATTGTCTTCTTGCCTAAAAGAAAACACAAAGGCAAAGACATAGTGCAACCAATATGGACAATAAATAAAAGAATGAAAAAGGTACACACTCACGTTTGGTGGTGTCGCAGAGCGGACACCAGATGTAACTGCCTCCGGTAAAGTTATGAGGTACCGGATCCCCTCTCGGCAATCAGATGTCTGCAGCGTTCCTCTACACAGATCATCACCGGAACCATAGATAAGAAGTTTCAAAGTAATTTATTAAAGTACAATGTAAAATAAATACAGCCGAGACGCGTTTCGCGATTTAAATCGCTTCCTCTGTCGCTGTATGTGTTCGTAAAAGTCCTGTGTTGTCTTTAAATTGTCCCTCTTGTGATGTTTTCTGCTCGTATCCTCAAAGCGAAAGTGAATCCGTTCTGCGTTGGCAGCTACCGGTGCGCATGCGCTTGTCGTCATACTGCTGCGACTTGCGTTCCACCTCCAAGATGGACGTATGTTCCATATACGATCGTTGTGCATTTTTCCCTTTCCTTTCATACAACAGAGGAAAGGGTTTGGTGGTGAAAATAGAGGTAGAAGTGCCTAGTCTTATCTTTAATGGACCAACATATAGCGGTGTGTGAAGTTAACGTGATTTTACTGGGAATATTTGATATAGTGAATCATTAGCCATTACTTGATTTAGCTGATGATTTTAATATCAGGTAAGTGATGTATTTAAAGAAAGAGAAGTAGGCTTGTGCACCGATTTTTTTTTTTTTCCGTTCGATTCGGTTCGATTTTTCGGATTTTTAAACTTTTCGATTCGGCCTGTTTCGACCGATTTCGGTTTGGATTCGGTTCGGCACGTTTTTCGGGTACATTTTTTTTTCGGAATTTCGACCATTTTTCGTATTTTCGTGTCACTGCTCGGTTTTTGTATCGACTTTTCGTAATTTCGGAAATTTTCGTTTTTCAGAATTGCACATTTTTCGGAATATCGACCATTTTTCGTATTTTTCGTGTCATTTTGCCCGTTTTTTGTATCGACTTTTCGTTTTTTCGAAAAAATTTCGTTTTTCAGAAATTTTCGTTTTTACAAAATTTTCGTTTTTCAGACATTTTCGTTTTTACAAAATTTTCGTTTTTCAGAAAATTTTCGTTTTTCGGAAAATCTGTTCTCCTCGTTTGCCACATTTCAAGTCCATTCGAAAAATCCGAAAATTTTCGTTTCGGCTCGGAAAACATTTCGGATCTGAAATTTTCGGATCTAAAATTTTTCGGAAATTCGGCCGCATCCGAAAACACGAATTGGGAAATTTCGTGAAAATTCCGAAATTCCGAAACCCGAAACGCACATCCCTAAAGAGAAGTAGTGTATGGTACTATAGACAGTAACGGTGACATTCGATAAGAGATCGAGTGGATGGTGTTCAGATGCTTATAATATGCTCATTCTAAATATTCAGTGCATATAGAATACATTGCAGACATAACAATTCATAGTTTTATATGTTTGGACCTGAACAGCCTCTAGTGGCCTGTAACTACTGAATAATTGTACAATAATAATGATAAATTAATTAATACTCTGCAGTCGTCAAAAAAGGACAGTTATTGGTGTATGACGATGTATGTTCCTCACTACGGGATACATCCTATACTCGTTTGTAATCTCGTAGGTATTAATTATGCTAGTGACCTCAAATAAAAAAAAATTGTGATGTTTTATCTATAACAATAAAAACGTTTGCTTCCGTCGCTGCAGGCGGCGGACGCAATGCGCATGCGCGACGGGGGAACCACCGGCATGCGCGCGATTAAGATAGAAAAAAAAAAAGCTGCTAAGCCTTGCCACCGCTTACTGGACCCACTGCACCGCCGCTCGCCGGACCCACCGCTCACCGGCTCCCCTGCTCCCGCAGCCTGCCGGACCTGCCGCTCACCGGACCTGCTCTCGCCGCTCACCGGACCCGCCACTCACGCATCAAACGGGATGTGTGTGTGTGTGGGGGTTTAATGAACTGAAGAGGGGGAAAAAAAGAAGGGAGGGAAAAAAGAAGATGGGGGGGAAAAACAGGGAGGGATGGGGAAAATAAAAAAGGGAGGGAGGAAAAAAGAAGACAGGAGGAGGGGAAATAATAACTGCCGGCATGCGCTCAGTGAAAAGGAAAAAAAAAGCTGATAAGCCCTGCAGCCGCTCACTGAACCCGTCGCTCACTGGACCCGCTGCTCAGTGGACCCGCTGCTCACTGGACCCAAATCAAAAGGGGGGGGATGAAAAGAGTGTGTGTGGGGGGGTGTTAATGAAATTAAAAGAGTGGGGGGGTGTGGACAGAGCCAGCCAGCCTGCCCTGGGAAGAGTAGCCGCTCCCGGGAGCTTACAATCTAAGAGAGGGAAGACGAGCCCGCACACGGGAGCTTACAATCTAAGAGGGGAAAGAGGAGCCCGGTCACAAGAGCTTACATTCTAAGAGGAAAAAGAGATGCCCATTATAATATATAAATGCCATTGTAATGCGCTGTCAGCTGCGTGCGCGCACCCATCACAGCTGCTCACTCGGCCCTCCCGTCGTGGACTGGACGGCGACAGACTCGTTACAAACGCATTTATATAGAGAGATACTCTTGGATAGGACCTTGAAAAGCAAATATGTGGACACAGATTCTGAACTGGCAACAACAATAAACTTCCCTACGGGCAGGCTTACTTACTAGTTATATATAATCCGACGCGTTTCGTTGGACGTGCCAAGAGATGGATTAACGTCTCACGCCGCTGATTGAGTTAATAAATCCTCATCTGGGAGAAACAGAAAATTGATCAGTTTGGGGGCTATTTAAATGGGTCTTATATGTGTGTAATATTATTTGTATCCCTGAGGAAGTTGGCGCGTCCAACGAAACGCGTCTGGGTTTTGCTGCCTACACTGGCTTTCACTGGCTGATTTTAGATGCTGCTGTTCCCGGCGCCACCATATACTGAGGAGGGTAACATTCCGATATGCATTCTAAATTTATTGATCGTGCGAGGGAATTTTGTTACATACGCTGGTGAAGCCGCATTATGCTAGGTTTGCAAAATTTTTGTCTTTTATAGATACACTCTTGTTTTTACTAAGTTATAGAGGAGAGGGGTGAGTTGTGTCAGTGATGTGGTGCGCTAATCTGAAGAGATGGGTTTTGAGGGATTTCTTGTAGGCCTGAAGATCGGGAGAGAGTGCTAGGGCGAGGTAGGTCATTCTACGGGACCAGAGGTGGTCTTGAGAAGTCTCGGAGGTGAGAGTTGGTAGCACGGGTGGAGACAGGACAGGCGGAGGTCGCCCGCTGGTCAGAGTTGTCTAGACTGGACGTGCTTGCGGAGTAACGAAGATATGTAGGGAGGGGTCGAGTTATTGAGTGATTTGAACGTGAGCGTCAGTATTTTAAACTGTATCCAGCAATGTACAGGAAGTCAATGGAGGGACCAGCAGAGAGGGGGGGGGATACATGAGGTGCGTCTGGTGAGAAAAATACACCTGGCTGTCGAATAGAAGATCAGTCATCGCCTCCAATATCTGTAATTGGGGTGAAATATCATTATGCAATGCACGCTGCCTTTTACGGAAACTTTATTAAATTCATAAATATATTTACACTTTACTGCACATGAAATGCATCAAAATAAACGAGCGGCGTTTGCGTGGCTCGGTTGACTCGCGGCCTGCTGTGCATCTCACAGGTGTCTGAGTACATTAGAGCTGTGGAATGACGCACACCGTGGTACCCTTCAGCTGAAGTGATCGCACAAAAAGGTTTCTGAGACCATATGTTACGTTTTGCTTCGTGCAAAGAGCACAGCTCACGGCTGGCTGCGGCATTGCCTTAACCCTTTCACCACCGAGTGGTTTTCTATTTTGAGAGAAAAATAAATACTTGCAGAAACTGATGATTTTATAGAAAACCACTTTACCCCTTAACCCTATCCGCACCATACACATGCACACAAACTCGCTTATACGTTCTAAATGCAAACAATTCCAATGCATTTACGGATCGTGCACTATTTTACAGTCAGAGGCCTCCCCCTGCTGGTCACACAGTTGTAATGCAGTTTCCGAAGGAGACTGTGACACATCCCAGCGCTTCAAAGAGCTCCAGCACATCAGCTGTCATGCGTGATGTACTGGAACTATAGGGCGTCTTTTGGAGCCCGTTTGCAAAGGTATTTTGTGTGCATCCCTCCAATACAGATAGAGGTCACGCGATCTCGGGCACCTGTAGGTGCATCTGAAGACGGAATATATTAAGAAGGCACACTCGACTCATCCTGACCACTTAAGTGTTTTAAAGTGTGGTCATAGTGTGAGGAGTACCCCCTTCCTGTTCCCCCGATCTAGCTAAATCGTGGTGTGAAGTGGAGGAGTTTCCTCGCTGCGGACCACCAGGTCGGTCACTAGTGACAAAGGCAAACAGCATGCCGACGTCATACGGAGACCGTCCATGATAGCGATCGGTCCCAGAGCAGCAGCTGATGGATCAGATCTGTGCATGCGCGTGCAGTTCCGATCCATCACTGCGCATGCGCTATGGAACTTGCCTAAGTAAAGTACAAAAGTCCCGGAGTGCCGTGCGACTTGCGTTTCCTTCGCTACGCCAGTTGCATAGGAGCGCAAACTGCTCAGAGAAGCTTCAGGAACTTCCGGGTACGAGAGTCCCTGAGCCGAGGGGGGGGGGGAGCAGCACACGGCGAGGGGGAAAAAGGTGAGTAAAATCGACTAAGGTATGTAAAAAAAGATCAATCGTGAGCGGGATCTGCCCAGTTATTCGAGGGCAAAAAAAGGGAACTTTGATTTGAATTTAATATCCCTTTAATGACCTAACAGTGAAGGTGAGTTTATTGCCGTTCAAGCACGGTAGACGACGTCACGCACACAGTTGTCCTCTTGGTAATAAACGTTTTTCAGGCCTTTCAGCGTTAGTTCTTTTTCGATATCCGCTCATCATATTACTGCCCGCAGGAGCCTGTGAATCTCATCGTTTACCGTTAATGCGTTTAAGAAGCCGCATGTAGCTTGATGGCGGCATTGCGTTTGGAGTTGCACTCTGCATATCTGAAAATAGTTCTGGCTGTTGTGACAGGGGTAGCAAATGTGTGACCAAGTATCAAAAGTAAGGAGGACGGTAAAGTGACGTTCCTTTTAAACGACGTCACAACAGAGTAACAGTCATCGCATGCCTGAGCCAATCGGAGCATTGCTTTGGGCCCGCAGCGTTCCAGGTATGCAGCAAGGAATTCTGGGTAGGAAATGCAAACGAAGTCCACCATTTCTCACTTTTTTGCATCTTATAGTCCACATAGACCGCTTGGCATTTATTTACAAAGCGTTACTGTAACCTTTTAAAACGTTATTGTGCATTTTACGTGGTATCGATGCAGGGCCGTGGCACGTGCGGTCTTACTGCGTGTTCATTTTGGGACCGTTCGGGCAGGGACTTGACTGTAACCGACAAATGCTGCCATCGTTATTGTTTACCAAATCGAATACTTAAAAGGGAGAACTTTTGAGAGATGTCGCGCGCGCCACAACCCCATAGCACGGTGGTGTGTTGTTGTCCGCACACAGCACCGCAGTGGAGGGGAGGCCACGGTGTTAATCTGCTAGTTTATATGAAGTTATCAGTACTTGATCGAGTCAATTACACATTCTTTCTATGAATCATAGCGTTACAGTGTCCTGTTTCCTATCGCAAAATCACTTTACGGTTATAAAATAAAGTTATAAGGGGGGGGCTTGGGGTTTAACCCCTTCACTACTAAGTGATTTTCCAAAAATCCCCTGCCTGGAACCAGTGGATTTTTGGAAAATCATTTTTAATTAATTATACAGGAAGAAATATTTAGGAACTTCCCCATTGTATTCCTTACTGTAATAACCTATTTGGCTGGCGGATGTCCCAATCTACTGGCCAAAAGGAATTACTGCAGTAAGAACTACAGCTCGTGTCTGTCACGATGACCCTTGGCTTGAGCCAAGGTGGGCCCTTATTTAGCCCTTTAGGAGGGTTAGCTGCTGGCTGCATAGACACAGACCACAGCACACAGATACTACACGGATACAAGACAAGATATAAGAGGACTGTAATAAGAATGGCAGTAGAACAAGGAGAAGACAGAAGAATCTGTCCCTAATCCCTAACAATGGGGTAAAATCCTCGAATGGTCTTCTGTCTAAAGAAAACCTAACAAGAAATAACACAGACAGGAGAACCGGCAATGCGAGGGTTAAACAAGACAACCAGCAGCGACACACAGGAAGCCCTGAACTGAAATGAGGTCCTTACACTGGCCTCTGTGCTAAGGATAAATATATATACTGCTGGGTAATACACAGAACATGAAACAAGGAACAAATATACAATAGTCAGGACTGAAGCCAAAGGATCAAGAGTCAGGAGGAAATGTTATACTAGCAGAGTTCGGTACACAAATGAATAATACAGAGTACATGGAGCAGACGAACGAATAGTCAGGAAGAAGCCAAGATCAAACCAGAAAATCCAAGACACGATGTGGGAAGCAGTACTCAGGAACCGGGAAACATGAAGATCACAGGAACTCCCAGGAACAGGAATCCATGCAAGAGCAATGGGCCTCGCTGCTGCTGCATTTAAATAGTGATCAGGACTGAGCAATTAGGCCTGGAGGTCACATGTCTTAACAGCCACAGGGGAATCCAGGAGCGGCACAGGGTGGAATGGCCAAACCCAGACATGGAAGCGCCAGCCTGGATCGCTCCCACCACCAGGGGGCACAGTTGGAACTGGTGGAAACGTGACAGTGTCTCTGTCTCGGCTGCGGAAAGCCTGATATGTCCGGACATTCCCCAGATCATTTTACACAGTTTTAGCACCTTGGGCATTATACCCACAGGGCCAAGACTTTTGGGGGGCACCTTCTGGAGCCCAAAAGCAAACGAAATTAATTTGCAACAAACGATAAAGTACAGCCTCCGATTGTGTTAACACGATCTTGGGCTGTTGTTCCTGTTACTGCAGCTTGTGTATACATGATTACAGTAGTGATGGGGTTAATGTCTTTGTGCATTCGCTAAAGGCTTATTTGTTTTTACCACATGGATCAAAATGTGTCAGGCCTTTCCTGATCGGGGTCAGCGCCACCTCTAGCATTTGATGAGCTCTTCGCGAGTAGCGTATTTAGGGCCCCTTGCCGTGCCATCAACTCTACACTTCCTTTTACACGACCTTTTTTGACAGATACACACAATGACCTCCGATGTAGACACCCCTGACCCCTCCTGTCCCTAGGAGAGTTGGAGGACACTTTTTATCACACCGAGGGTGTCAGCGGTGGTGTGGGCCCCTCCACACTTCAAGGACCAGGGCCTGCACCCTGCCTGCCCCATCCAATGGGTGGGCCTATCCAGCATTGTATGGAAAATCTGTTTAAATAAAGCCTGCAACGCAATTTGGTTAAAGCGTCGGCCGCGGCGCGCCAGGCCTTTAGTTCTATTTGATTTTCCAATCTGATCAATAAAGTTATCTACATTTGAATTACCGATTAGCTGCCGAATCTGGTAAATCTGCACAAAACGACTCGAGGTCCAGACGAGAAGAAATTGTAAGAAAAAGATATATTAAAATAATAATAAAAATACTCCAGGATTTAGAATACTGTTCTGGATTGTGGGAATGTCAGTGCGTTGTGGGTTGTAAAGGTTGTCTCTGTGCCTCGCACGTCTGTTTCTGCCGCTGGAGGGAGACGGGAGGCTGATCAGTCATTCCTCTCGATGACCTTGGGGTAGACGCATGTGCAGCCCACGATGACCGTCTTGGTGTACAGAGTGTAGATGCCGTTCTTTCTTTTCAGGTAGACGATCTCTCTCTCTATGGGGACCGCGTTCATCTCCGCCTCGAAGCCCACACACTCGTTGGCGCAGGTGATCTTCGGAAGGGAATTCGGCAACGTGTGAGGGCTGATGTTTGGCCTGCGGAGACAATGGTTTTTAAAAAGCTTTTTGTTTTATGCGTCAATTAATCCAATTTTTTTACGGACACAGACGCAGAGGGTTATTCGCTAAACTCTGAATTTGCCACCAATTTGCACCAAACGGTGAATTTCATCAAAGATGCCAAATACAGGTGAATTGACAGCTTTGTGAATAGACAAATTGACCCGAAATTGCTATTGGGGCCAATTTGGAGGTTAGTGAATAACTACTTCAGAAATTAAAGGAAAACGTGAGATCCAGATCACATTTCAGATTGCCGAGGGATCCGTCTCGCTTTTTGGGAGGCGGTGTTTGAGCTACCGGATGCTTAATTGCAGTGTCTGTGTTGGAGGACACCATTGGTTGTAGCACAGATCTCTTTTTATGGTCCTCGGAGTCTGTTCCTGCTGTCCTCACTCCATCTCTTACATCCATAAGGCACCATAAGGCAAGAGTCAGCATCCTTGACCCTCTAGATTTTTTTGGGAACGTTTCTCATGAGGCTGGGCCTATCTAATGAGTAGCTGTGCATCGTGGGAGGTGTTGAAGCTATGGTAACATAGTTGTCATTAACCCCTTCACTACCAAATCATTTAATTTATTTGAATAACAAGATGCAAAGTTAACAATTACACCCAGGGTAAAATAGAAAATTAGCGCAGAGACGCTTCATCTGAAATAGTTAAAAATTATCTCTGGGATGAAAGGTTCTAAGCTCTAGATGGCATCCCTTAACTGACACAATGTCACACGGGGTCTGCATTATCAGCATAAAGGCAGAAATTTGTGTCAGTGAATGTGCTGCAGACAGATAATAAAATGGTGAGATCTCCTGCTTATGGGGATTTGTAGTGATCAGAGATTATTAGCAATGCAATATCTGTATGTGCCGCATAATGCCTGCGTATGGCAACTACAGCAACACCTTGTATCTGTATGTGCATGCTGCATAATGCCTGTGTATGGCAATTACAGCGACACCTTGTATCTGTATGTGCTGCATAATGCCTGTGTATGGCAATTACAGCAACACCTTGTATCTGTATGTGCTGCATAATGTCTGTGTATGGCAATTACAGCAACACCTTGTATCTGTATGTGCTGCATAATGCCTGTGTATGGCAATTACAGTAACACCTTGTATCTGTATGTGCTGCATAATGCCTGTGTATGGCAATTACAGCAACACCTTGTATCTGTATGTGCTGCATAATGCCTGTGTATGCCAATTACAGCAACACCTTGTATCTGTATGTGCTGCATAATGCCTGTGTATGCCAATTACAGCAACACCTTGTATCTGTATGTGCCGCATAATGCCTGTGTATGGCAACTGCAGCAACACCTTGTATCTGTACTGTGCAGGGATTTACACTCATTATAACCCCCTGAATCTGACTGACCCCACAGCTCTCCCTGTATTCTGCCAAATCCCTGGCTGCTGGAACGCAGCAATAATGAGTTTGAAATTTCAGTTACAGTGAGGTTTGTGGCTGCTATTTGTAGCTTGTTTTATCTCTCTTCTGTGTGTTTGGAGAGAGATAAGACCTGTGGATTTTTCTTTTCTCCACACGGGGCGCACTAATCTTGCTTTAAAAAAGTTTGAAAATGGAGTTTGGGGTGCTTAGGAGTGCTTTTTCAATGCATTACGATGGAAAATCGAATTAACACGACTTTGGGAGTGAAAGGGCTAAAATATTTTATTATTGAAATTTTCATTTCAAGGTCACATGTGACCTTTAACCTTGAATATATTATATATATATATATATAAAGAAAACTTTGTTATACTTCTAAACGCATTCTCTAAATTTGTTTGGGAACAGAAGTAAAAAAAAATATACGCATATAAGTACACGTGTCCAGATATACTGTATCAGTCCCATGCAGTGTCTGCCCACACCACAGAGTCTCTAGCACAGGGATCTCAAACTTTGCCCCCCCCAGATGTTTCTAAATTACAACTCCCATGATCCTCTGGCCATCTGTTGCACACAGAGAATTCTGGGAATCGTAGTCAATTGGCATTCAGTTGGTAGAGTTTGAGGTCCCTGCTCTATCAAGACAATGGGATAAGTCTGAACGTGCCAGATGCATGTGTCGTGCAAGAAGGGCTTAACTATTACAAACCCACATTCGCCACAATTCGTCGATCTTCGGTGGCAGCGAAATTGTCCCATAGAGAAGTAATGGTTAATCTATTCACAGAATGACGAACTGCACCGAAGTGTCAGTGAAATGACATGATTTTCGGTGATCCAGTTCAACAGGATTAAACAGGAGGATCCCATAGGATTCAATGGAAAACAATATAAGCGTTTTTTTTTTTGTTCAACCGTTTATTCTTTTCATTGTCAGCATTACCGTCTTTTTTTTTTTTTATCGTTTGTTTATTTATTTGTATTTTTTAGGCAAAATTTTTGATTCCCAATTTTTTTAATGCCGTATTTTTTTTTTTAATTCTTAAACAGAACGTTTTATTATTTTTATAGGACCTTTTTTTTTAAATTATTTCCACATATTTTCAGGCATTTTTATTGTTTTAAACACCATTTAAAAAATAATCAGAGTTATGCTTTTTTTTCCCCCTGCAGTTTGGCGTTCAGTTCTTTGCTGTTCGGTGGCGATCTGTTCAGCGGTCGGTGGCGGTCTTCGGCGGCTCCACTTCGGGGACCATGCAGTGAATAGTGAATTCACTTTAGGGTCGGCGAACTGGAATCGCCAAAGCACACCAAGTGCGCCGAACGAGAAAGCACTGAAATTTCAGTGCTTTCTGAATAAGGCCGGGGTCAGACAAGCGTTTTTGAGAGCGGAAGGAACGTCCGTGAGAGTGGATGTTCCTTCCACTCTGACGCCCATCTGGCCGGCTCGCTGAGTGCAGTTAGTGTGCTCAGAGCTGCAAAGTGCAATCCTCCTATGGAGGATCGCGCTTTGCAGCCCCGTCGAGCGTGCGTCGTAGCGTTTCGACAGGGAGTCTTTCAGCGCGTCCGCTGTAGCGCGGTCAAATCATACAGGCGCTACAGCGTGTGGCCGGCCCCATTCGAAACGTCACAATGCTGCGACGGGCGCCGGGAGGCACGTCAGAATGCGTGCACATAGTGCGCTCGTCTGACCCCGCTCTAACCCTCTAAGTATTAATAGTACTTAATATTAAGTGGTTAGGTTGAAAACTTCACTTATTTGTGATGACTGGGCATAGACTGACCCTTATGTATAATCTCCATTTTAATAAAAAAAATTATTGCTACTGCTGCTACTTTTTCGTTGAATGGAATAAAATTAATGATTCGATTCGTCAGGAGAACAATTAAAAGAAACCGTGAATGCGATTGGTCTGTGTCGTATCTTAGGCTACAATTTTACTCGACCGAATATTATTTGGTAATTGGTTGACCACTATATACCCCCCAAGGGTTAAAGTCTTAAAAAAAGAAGCGTGGGAACTCCCCAAGGTTTCTCCCCCCAATTTAGCAATTTATCTGGCACTTAACACAAACACACACTGAAATCTGATATATATATATATATATAGTGTCTACAAGGGTTGTGGTGGAGGACTAAAAGTGAGATAAAAAGCCTCCACACTATAATAAGTTATGTTTATTATTGCAGAAGCCTCCTGCACATCACAGCAATTCGATGAATTGCATCCCAGAGCCCCTGTGCCACATTCCCCATATGCAGCAAGGAATTCTGGGTAGGATATGTAAATGACCTCTGTCCCACTTTTATGCATCCTGGATCTGATATATATATATGGATTGTGCCAAAAATCTATGATAACTCCTACATTTATTGTGCCTTAACAAGGAAAGGTATGATTGATCGCCTCAATGCAAGCTTCATAGTGTATTGCGTCCAAAGGGAACTCCTTTCCCTCTGCAAAAAAATAGTGGGGGAACTGCGTTCCCACTGGACTTGACACCTGCCCCCCCCCTCCGGTTTCTCCCCCCTCCAGCTAGATCAAACTCACGGCTTGTTGTGACGATGTTGATGACTACAATTCCCAGCATTCTTTCAATGCAACAGATGGCATGAGTATCATGGGAGTTGTAGTTCCGAAACATCTGGGGGGGCCGAAGTTTGACAGTTGTGAGTTCCCAAGGGAATAGGAACCCTTAATTCCTCATCTAGGTGAAATATTGACTTGCCTTTTTTGGCGTATTGTAGAATTGTCTCGTCTTTACCCACTGGGCCTTTGTACAGCACCGCAGGACGTGTTGGTGCTTAACCCCTTCATTACCGATATCGAGATATCTCGGTCTTCAAAGGCACCATCCGGTGCCCCGATATCGAGATATATCGATCTGCTGATCTGCATCCCAAAAGCAAGTGAATTTCGTTTTCTTTTGGGCTGCAGAAGGTGCCCCCAAAGTTTTAGCCCTGTGGGTATAATGACCAAAGAGCTAAAACTGTAAAATCAGCTGCTGGAAGCTGTGAAATATCGAGCTTTCAGCAGCCGATGCAGGGGGAAAAAGAAACCCATAGACCTGCTGCTCAAACCTCTGTGACTCAATTTGGCAGTAGATGGCGCCATCTAATGGCCAGATAGGTTATTTACTGTAATGAATATTTATTAATGTATAATTAATTAAAAATGATTTTACATAAAAATAACACTGTTTTCTGACAATGTTTTTTTGGAAAATCACTTGGTAGTGAAGAGGTTAATTAATAAAAATGATAATACTTCAGTATAATAAATTTCCAGAGTAACAAAAAGCGCAAAACAAATAAATAATGAATTCTGTGACAAAGTAGTTAAGAAAACAAATCTTTTAGTAACTTGAGGGGTTATTCACTAACCTCCGAATTTACCACCGAATTGCACCGAACGGTGAATTGCACTTTCTGGTTCAATTTCGGGGCAATTCGTCTATTCACAAGATGTCAATTCGCCAAATACAGGTGAACTGACAGTGAAATATGGCGCCGCCGAAATTGCCCCATTGGAAACTATCGATTCATCTATTAATAGAACGCCGAATTGCACCACAATTTCATTGAAATTACCTGATTTTCAGTGTTTTAATTTGACCTATTTAAACAGGCGTATCCCATAGGATTCAAAGTAAAAAAATATTTATTAAAAACCATTTATACTATTTATTTTTTGCAAAATCCCTTTTTATTCGTTTTTAAGTTTTTTTAAATTCTAATTTAACAGACCCTTTTATTATTTTTAAAGGACTTTTTTAATTATTTGGACACATTTTTAATATATTTTTATTGGTCTGAACACCTATTAGGAGACTTTCTTTCATTTATTATTTTCACTTCAGTGGAATTCACCGAGTCTAATTCGGCGCCATTCAGCGCTTGTCGCCGGCGTCTGACGACTGCTTCATCGACTACAATTTAAGCAAAATACGAGGAACATTCGCTAAATAGTGAATTCACCGTATTTTCGTCAAAATGGAATCGCCTGAGTGAACTGAAATGCACCAAAATGCAAAGCATGTGAATAGACCCCAAAGTTTCCGTTCTGTCGTCTCCAGCGTTGGAGAACCTGTGAGGTTTTAGCTCCCTGGTTTGGTAAATCTATATGGTAATCCTCCTTACTTCTCTGAGCTCGTGTGAATCCATTAAGCCCGTGCCGGGCATTCTAACACAGATCAGAAGCAACGAAACGTCAGGAAATAATCAGGAAACCTACTCGTATTTCCAAGGAGCAACAGAGCGGTTGTGCAGGTCCGCTATGTGGCGGAGGTGAGCGGTGTCATCGCTAGACTTGTTCGAGAACTTCACGAGGATGCAGCCTTCGCACACCGGTTTGTTTTGACATCTCCGCTTTCTGGACGTGTTGTTTTTAGCAGCTTGCGCCAGCTGGCTGACCAGGATAAGAAGGAGAGGCAAAGCCTGAGGAAACAAGTGTTGGTTGTGAGTTCTGTGGGGGGTTTTTTAGGCTCGCAATTCCACACGACGATGGACACACAAATTACCCTCACATCAAAACGAGGTTTCAACGTAAAAAAGCATAGAGGAGAACATATAAAACAATGCCGGCAATGTCTTGGATTTTATTGGATCTACGAGCATTCCGTGCCATGTTCCAACCCAACCGACATGATGGCCCAAGGTGGAGCAATGACTCCTGTCCCTCATGTAAGTCATTATCAGACTGAAACGCACTTGGTGTGCATCTCCTCTGTAATGGCACCGTGAGAACTTGTCTGGAACCCCACCAAAGAGCAACCTATTGTCAAACGTCTGCTGAAAAGTTTGTTTTTACGTGTAATATTACGTTGAAATTGACCCATTGTGGGCAGGTCTGGATTCTACCTGCCTGCCTTTCCGATAAAGTTTACATCTCGTCTACCAACCTCTAGCCGAGATTGCCGCTAGTGCTGCTTCCCATGTGCAACCACATCTAGTTCCATTTGTGGAAAGCAGAGCTATCGATGGTTTATTAGAAGTTGCCATGCAGTTTCCAATACCTTGTACAGTAGTACTATCAGTATACTTTCTTTGCTTTCTAAAAATGAAACTGCTGGATATTTCCCATGAAGCCCCACATGGCTTCAGAGGTGGAGGTGAGAGTTGGAGGTGAAGTAGGGATTTCACGACATTCAGAGAGATATTTGGGAAGAGCTGAGAGTGATAGTGGGAAAGGATGGTTGGACCCTCAGAAGGAGGCAGGATATGATAAGAGTCTAGAGTTAGCAGGGAGGAGTCGCAGAGGGATACGGATTTGGAGACTCCACTTTAGAGTCATGTAGGAGAGGGACGAAAAACAAGGCAAGAGTACTCAGAGTTGTGGTAGAGTAGGGATGCTGAGACACTCAGGAGCAAGGTCTCAAGAGAGAGTGAGATAAAGGGCCAGGGGTACAGAGGGTCATCGCATGACCAGGAAGCTGAGAGACTTGGAAGGAACGAGTGGATAGAGTAGACATAGGAGAAGATGAGAGGCAGGGTCAGGGGAAAAATTAATGTCGCGGTGCGATAGGGAAGCTGAGACATTCAGGAGGAAGGTGTCAAGAGACAAGAGAGGTTGACAGGGCCAGAGGTACAGATAGGGAAGCAGAGCCACTCGGAAGCAATGTGTGGCTAGAGTAGACATAGGAGATGATGAGAGGCAGGTTCAAGGGGGGTGGGTTGTGGTAAGATAGGGAAACAGAGGGGGAAGGTGTTCAGCAGGAATTTCAAACTCTGCCTCCCCAGATGGCAATGGCCTACAATTCCCAGAATTCTTTGAATGCGATACATGGCCAGAGAATCATGGGAGTTTTATTTGAGGAAAACCTGGGGGACCAGACTTTGCGATCATCGCCGTGCAGAGATGTAGGAGAGGATGGGGTCAAGAGAGTCGTATGATAGAGAAGCCGAAACACTTAGGTAGGAAGAGCCTAATGACATTAGATACTGAGAATCATTGAGAGGTAGGAATTCTCCGAGACAAGCGGCACAGGGACAGGCATTGAAGGACAAATGAAAGAGGAATAAATGCGGGATATAGGGATGTGCTGATAGAAAAAAGGCAATATTCCTTGAAAAACATTCCACTGGCCCCATATTCCATAACCAGATGAATTGATGAGTAAACTTATATTAATTCCCTTCTAGGTTCCCAAATGAAACATCTATAGCAGTCACAGGTCACATTTTACGAAGAGAACCAAAACTCTCCAGCCTGGCTTTCCAGAAGAATACTGAAATATACACAGATTTTCTTTTTCTTTTTCGATCAACGCCTTCAAAACAAATTCTTTTTGGCTCCGAACAAGGAGCTCCGTCTATAGATCAGTCTCTTATGGTAAATAAATATAGTAAAAACGTGCAGTTTACTAATTATTGAAAAGAAAAGAACCCTGCTTGACCGAATGCCAAATAATATATATATATATTAAAAAAATTCTAACACACACGTCATATTTAATGAACAACCGAAAAAAATATTCATATATCCAATTTTTATATATATATATATATATATAAAACTAAATTATGGCCACTAGATGTAAGATGCAGTGAGTGTTCATTAAAAGGGACATTATCGATCACGTCCGTTGAGTGTTCTGCTGCTTCTGTATAATACATATATATTTTATAGGAATAGCCAGCACTTCAGGGTCTTCTTTATAATTAAAATAAGTATTGGAGACCCTGGAGTGCAGGATATTCCTATAATCTATTAGGTGGAGCTGAGCACTGGGCAATATTAAGTGGATTTAACTCTGGAGTATAGGAGTAGTATATATATATATTTATATATAGATATACTTTGTATATATTGTACTTCAGTTTCGTCTTACCTGCCATAAGAGGGTACTGCGATGTGACCTCATCCTTGCGTGGTGACTGTGCCAGAGATGACAGGGATGCACTTGAATTCTTGCTCTCGGGACTCGCGTAACCGTCTTATAATACCTTTACATCCCCTCCTCTTTCTTGTGGTTGTGAACGTTCAAGCCCTCCTATTCATAAACACCAAGTTCAAATTACTTACCGATAGCACAAGGCTCTCGCAGAAAAAAATAAAATAAAATAAATAAAAGGCATCTTCTTCGCAACCTTTCCACACTCACCACAAAAACCACCGAGCGAACAGAACAGTTCAAATGAACAAAACGACTAATAAAGTTTATTTCCGCCGCTAGTAAGGAAAACAAAGATACGTTTTAAGGCCACCCAATATTTTCCTCTCTGAGGCTTGACAGGGTCGTACTTTAGCAACGAAAACAGGGTTTGTTGTACAGCCAAGAGGATGTGTCTGTAGACACGGCTGAAGGTGGTTTTGATGGTTTCTGTTCTTCTGCGGTGGGGAAGCAAAACTTGATATACGATAGTGAAGGGGATGCTATAAAAATGAATGCAACCGTTACTTAGGTGGAGATAATGCCATTTGATTGGTTTTTCCATGCCCTTGAAGGCCTCTCACAGTAAGAATTTAATGCCCACTCAAGTGTGTGGCTCGATGAGGGCTGGTGGTTTCTCCCCATTGCTGTCTTGTTGGTCGCCACTGTGAGTGACGGGGAAGGCATTCCTTGGCACACATACATTCTGAGATATGTACACGCAGAGGGAATGGATTTCCCAGGTTACACAGACACAGATTTGTGAGAAGTTGGAGTGTGGATTTTGTGGCGCACCCTCCTGTTGCCATCTTATGAAAGGTGAGAAACAAAGAGGTTTGTGAGGGTTCTGAGAACGGGCATCGACACTAGTGGCCTGCTCTACGGTGGTTGCCTGCTCCTGTCTTTCAAGGTTGTAGCTCGATTGTGCCATTACAGGGACAACTGCTCCATATGCAAATCAGATGCCATCACCCTGAAAGGGTGGTCATTGCTGAAATGCCAAGGAAGTCATCCCTGCACCAGAGGTGCAGCAACCCCGATGATCGTTTCGGCTTTGTTAGGCCTCGTCAGGAGGATATAGCTGACACCAGTTACAGATACAAGCTTTTATAAAGCGCTAACAAGTTCTGTAGCGATGTAACCCTCTAGGCATATTGAGCAAGGAGTCCACGTCTGGATTACCCAGTAAACTTAAAGTGAAAAACAAAGAGGTTCTGAAAGGTGTGTGCACAAGGAAGGCAGTTCCTTTCTCCGGTGAGGGCAACCTAGGCTATCAAGGAAAATATGGCTTGTGTAGGCCCTACATGGGTTTTGGATGGTCTACTTAGCCAGAAAAAAGAGACTAGGTACCCTATTGCGACCCTGCTTTAATGTATAATGGATCCAGTGGCTTGAGCCACTTTTCCAACATTGCCCCATGCTTTGTTGGTCAACATTAGCAAGCCCCGGTGCAAAGGAGGCGAGTAACAGCTCAGCACGTGAACAGCGAGCTGTTCCCTGGTAGTTCACTCTTCTCAGCTCAAGCAACACTGGTGTTCCATCATTTGATTAAACCCGTGGCGACTCGAGACCCACGGGACTTCCTGTGCAACCATGTCACTTCCGGTGATGTGAACTCGGCTGTGAAGCTCATAAGCCACACATTGCGCATGTACACTATAACATAGCCAGACATTGCGCATGCACACGCCACAGTATACTGACACGTCACTGCTGATGTGTCTGGTGTGGAATGTGTGACGTAGTTATGTAGCTACGGCGTAGCGTGTATGCGTATTTCGAGCCACATGGATGATTTCACATCAACGGAAATTAGGTTAGCGCACCTGTAGTGACGTGGGTCTCGAGTGGCCGTGGGTTCGATTGATGGAACACCGGCTTGGAGACCCTGTTGTATTAATGGTTTTACTTTGGTGTTTGCCTGGCAGAAATTCAAAGAGAATTCCACCTTCCCACAAACCGTCTGATCTGTGACATGCCCACCAGGTGGAACTCGACATTGGCAATGCTGCAGCGTCTGTACTAGGGATGAGCCGAACACCCCCAAGTTCGGTTCGCATTCGAACTCAAACTTTTCAAACGTTCGAATTCGAACTCGAACACGAACTCAATACAAGTCAATGGGACTCAAAGTTCGATTTTTAGAGTGCCCTGCCCTCCAAGAGGGCATATATGCTAGATATTTGCCATAAAAGGTGTATGGGGGTCCGGGTAGTGCCCTGGGGGACAGGAAACAAGGACAAAAAGTTTTAAAAAAAACGTTTTTAAAGGGACAGTGAGTTTTCCATGAAATAAAGGTTAAAAATAAAAACTAAAAATTCCTTCAAATATCGTGCCTAGGAGGTCCCCATAACCTGCCCGTGAAGTGGCAGATTTCTAGGATGTATAGAAACATCTAAAAACAATGTCCGGGTCCAGGTAGTGCCCTGGGGGACAGGAAACAAGGACAAAATGTTTTAAAAAAAGACGTTTTTAACCCCTTCACTGCTAACGACGTGTGGGACACATCCTCAGTTACTCCCGCTGTATGCTGAGGAGGACGTGTCCCACACATCATCAGCTTTGCGGGACCCCGGCGGAGATACTCACCTCTCTGTCCGGGGTCCCGCAGTGTTCTGACTTCAGTGTCCTCAGACGCTGAAGTCAAGCTCCTCCCGACGTAAATGACGTCATGCGCCATGTGCGATGACGTCATTTCCAGGCGACCCCCGGCAATGCCGGGAGATCGCCTGGAAGGGAGGGGGGGATCCGTTCGGATCCGATCGGTATCACAAAAAAAAGCCAGGCACCACTTAAAAGGGGAGAGTCTCCCCTTTTAAGCGGTGCCTGGCTTTAAGGCTAAGGTCAGACTAACACAGTATTAACGTGCGTTTAGCCGCACTAAATCATGGCCGCGCTAGCAGCAAATTACGTCCAATGCCGGGCAACATACGAAGAACGGACGCACAAAAGTGCGGCCGCGCAACGCAAGTGGCAAACTAACGCATTTTTTGCGATTAGGAGACGTCAGACGCTGCTAATGTCCGGCCAAAATCACGTCCAGACGCAAAAAGTGTTTTATTGATAACTGTACAAAATCACGGACGAAAATGCGCATCGTATGACCGCTATCGCGTATTCCGTGAAAAAATGCGTCCATTCATTCGAACGCACGTTTTCACGGACAACGCAAAAAATGCGTTAGTCTGACCCTAGCCTTACCCCTTAGGCAACGGGTCGCACTTCGGCGCCTTGCGGCGCTGAAGTGTGGCCTAGCTCTGGTGGGGGCCACCATCTTGGATGGCGGCTCCACCCCTGGGTCCCCCCTCACTGCCTGACGTCCTCACGCATAGCGTGAGGACGTCAGATAGCCGGGGGAACCCATAGCTGCCCGGAATCCCCTGGTGGAGATATCGGGGTTCAAATGAACCCCCTATCTCCAGTACCTAGGCAGCTAGGGGGTCATGGAGGGTGTCAATCGAAAGGCCTGAACATGGCCTTTCGAATGATACCCAACCAGACCAGGTATAAAGTAAAAAAATAAAAAAACATGTATTTTTTTTGTGTGTTATTTTTATTAATTCAGCAATATTGTTCACATTTCAATTATAATGTGAACAATGATGCTGCACTAATGATTTTTTTCGGTGGAGTGCGTTTGCTAAAAATCACATAAGTCCCCATTTCTAATTTTTTTACAAGCGCACCCCATAGAAAACTAACCGCAAATGTTCATGTGATAAAAGGTGAAAAAAATATACAGGCAGAACATGACGTATACATATAAAAATTATATATTATGAATCTGCCGAGTCTGCCGGAAAGAACGACATATAATATGTCTGGGTCGTATAATAAAATGTGGCTTCAATTCGTGTTTAAACATGATGAGCGAAAGCGGTAAAAATCAGCTCAGCACACAGTGGTGAAATGCCTCAGCAGTGAAAGGGTTAAAGGAACAGTGAGTTTTCCATAAAATAAGGGTTAAAAATAAAAGCGAAAAATTCCTTCAAATATCGTGCCTAGGAGGTCCCCATAACCTGCCCGTGAAGTGGCGGATTTGTAGCATGTATGGAAACATTGCCATCACAGACCCACACACGACACCTGGCACTCCCAGTCTGCGTACAATGTATCAAATTCATGAGACCGGACTAATTAGAAGCACATGTTATTTCCAAACACTAATTAAACACCTGTTGTTTACTCCGTTTGAGAGCACAGGTCATTTAGAGGTGAGAATCTTTGCACCTAGACATTAGTTTTTAATTCAATATCTAATAAACCGTTGCTTATAATATTCTGCAGTAAAGAGTCTCTTTATTTCTAGATTTTTTAGTATTTTTTAAGCATTTTTTATACTTTTTTCAAAATAAAAAAAAATTTCAAACTCAAACCGAACACGCCAAAAAGTTTGAAGTTCGCAAACTTGCGAACGGCCAAAGTTCGAATCGAACTCCGAACTGATTGAGCCGAACAGCTCATCCCTAGTCTGCACAAGCAGCAGAGGGCCATCAATGAGTACCTGTGTGAGTATGGCACAAGGACAGGTTCAGGTCATCTTGTTCTCCCCCCCCTGCAGTGGCTGATGATCAAGGATGCATGCACTGTACTGTCACCATTTGAGGAGGCAACGAGGATGGTGAGCAGGAACAGTGCATGCATCAGTGACACAATTCCTTTAGTGTTCCTGCTGGAGCGCACTCTGCGGGGAATTATAGATGTGGCACTAGAGGCAGAGCAGCGGGAGGATGAGGAGGACTTCCCTAGCTCTCAAGGCCCCAGTCTTTACACAGACAGCATTCCTGCAGGTCCTCAGATCAGACAGGAGGAGGATGAGGAGGAGGAGGAATATTAAAGTTGTGGGGGCATTGAAGGTGGGGATTCCTCAAGGGAGGGTTTTGTGTTCCCAGAAACCCAAGGACTAGTACATGGCTGGGAGGAGGTAGTGCACAATACGGTCATCCTCAATGACCAGGAACACTCGGAAGCTAATGCCACCTCCAACCTACACTGCATGGGCTCCCTTATCCTTCAAAGCCTGCTAAAGGACCACAGGATTCGTGCTATCAAGGAGAGGGATCATTACTGGTTGGCAACCCTTCTTGATCCACAATACAATGGTAAGGTTGCAGAGCTCATCTTGCCCTCACAGAGGGAGGACAGGATGAAACAACTTGAGGACACTCTAAAGCGACACTTGTGTAACACCTTTCCAGGCACTGGTAGGTTACCAAGTGATGACACAGGTGCAGGGGCGGACTGACAACTAATGGGGCCCCCGGGCAATAGGAGGTCACAGGGCCCCCCTTGTTCCGCACCCGCAGGAGGCCACACCCATACAAAACCCCACCCCTACAACGCAACACCCACATGTACATTATTGTACTAAAGAATTAATTTTTGAACTCCTTAAAATAATCTTTTTGAAAATTGTGTGAAGAAAATCCACTTGGACCCAGCAGCGAATTGGGGGATCCATTGTGGCCCCTCCAGGCGAGGGCAATATGTCAGCCCACTGTGAAAGTAGAAAGATATGGCACTGAGCTGCAGGACTTCAGCGATGTGACAAGCACATCCTTCTGCACACAAACATGAAACCAGAGGATGTGCTCAGCACGTCGCCAGCAGCAAAGAGGAAAAAGGGGATAAAATTTAAAGTAGGGTGCCCATTTAACCTCTTGCTGCCCGCACCAATATTTAGTCTCCTACCTGTACCTCATGATGCTGTCAAGACGCTGTCATTCTTACTTTGTGGAGTGCAGGCAGCAGATAATGTGGCGATTCTACGAGCAATACCAGCCTTTTGGATGCAGGACAAGGGGGCAAGGACACAGGCACAGAATTTTACTCACAGCAGCCTGTTTAAAAGCAAATATATGTATTTACACACTCAACCAAGAATCCCCTACAACCCAGGGGTATGTAGCAATAAAACTCACAGTAATGTGCAGTGTGTATGAGCGTATCACAGAGCTCCACAGCAATAAAACTCACATACTGGGGGTTGAATAAACTGTCATCTTATTACCCCCCCATATATCAATTGTATTTCACCCCCCAGGATATCAATTGTATTTTAACCCCTTCCTCCCCCCAGCAAAATCAATTGGATTCCCCCTTCCTTCCCCCCAGCAAAATCAATTGGATTTTATCCCCTTCCTCCCCCCAGCAAAATCAATTGGTTCCCCCCTTCCCCCCAGCAAAATCAATTGGATTTTATCCCCTCCCTACCCCCCAGCAGAATCAATTGGATTCCCCCTTCCCCCCCCCCCAGGAAAATCAATTGGATTCCCCCTCCCTTTCCCCCTAGCAGAATCAATTGGTTCCCCCCATCCATCCTCCCCAGCAAAATCAATTGGTTTCCCCCCCATCCATCCCCCAGCAAAATCAATTGGAATCCCCCTTCCCATCCCTCCCCAGCAAAATCAATTGGTTTCCCCCATCCATCTTCCCCAGCAAAATCAATTGGTTTCCCCCATCCATCCTCCTCAGCACAATCTATTGGATTCCCCCACCCTTCCCTCCCCAGCACAATCAATTGGAATCCCCCCTCCATGCCCTCCCAGCACAATCAATTGGAATCCCCCTCCCTTCCCTCCCCAGCACAATCTATTGCAATCCCCCCTCCCTTCCCTCCCAAGCACAATCAATTGGATCCCCCCCCCTGTTGCTCATCTCACTGGCATTCACAATCTTCAGCTGGACTCAGCAGACAGGATGGAGTCCAGCCAGCCTCTCTTCCTTTGCCCTGCGTGCATCAGTGAGGGGGCGGAGCCAAAGCAACGTGCCTGCTGGAGTAAACAGTGTGCGAAGCCGGCACGTTGCAGCACCGCAGCTGGGAGATGGCTGCCCGGGATTTGAGGGAAAACGGTGGACAGGGGCGGACTTGCCACTCGTTACCACATGTGCAGCGGTGGGCCCCCTGCTGTTCTCGGGCCCTCAGACGGTGCCCGAATGGACCGAGTGGTCAGTCCGCCCCTGCACAGGTGATTCTGAGGCTGCGGTTTATCAGAGGAAGAGCGGTGAAGGGGCTTGACTGATGCCTTGATCACTTGACTGATGCCTTTTGCAATTTTTTTAGTCCACGACGCCCAGGGACGTCAAATGTAGGCACCCATTGCCAGCATCTTCACCATATGGTGCAGGACTACCTAGGGGCAAGGGCAGACCTGGATACCTTTACAGCAGATGATCCACTGGCTTACTGGATGTTGAGATTGGATCACTGGCCAGAATTTAGCCAATATGCTATGCAGCTACTAGGTTGCCCTTCATACAGCGTGCTTTCTCAAAGGACGTTCAGTTCCACTGGTGGTTTTGTCACAGACAAAAAAGAGTGCGTCTGTCCACCGACTCTGTAGACATGCTGACATTTATAAAAATTAATCAGTCCTGGATCAGCAGCTATCAATCCCCTGATGCTGATGTAACTGAATAGATCGGGGATCTCTTCTGCATTCCCAAAACCTCCACCACTGCACTCTTCCACAATACCTCAGAGGGGTTACGTTGTGAAGGCACTAGCTGGCACCAAAGGCCTAATATTTGGGTGCACTGCCACTGACGCGTGTACCAGATTCATATCATTGTAATATTTGATGGCAGGGTCCACCCCTGCACTCTTCCACAACACTTCAGAGGGGTTACGGTGTGAAGGCAATAGTTGGCACCAAAGGTCCAATTTTAAAGCACCTGTTGTTACTTTCATCCAAAGCCTGCATAAATTTCACCATAATTTAGCCAAAAAATCACTAAACTTGTTCTGCGTGTCCTAAAACGTCTCCTCTTTTCATACAGGCTGCCACCCCTAGCAGTTGTTTATGAATAGATTAAAGGAAAACCATTTACTGTCATTTGAAATGTCATTTTTTTCTTTTTAAATGTTTTTATACATCCTACAAATCCGCCACTTAATGGGCAGGTTATGGGGACCTCCTAAGCATGATATTTAAAGGAATTTTTCATTTTTATTCTTACCCTTTATGTCATGGAAAAATCACTGTTCCTTTAAAAATGTGTTTTTTTTTAAACTTTTTGTCCTTGTTTCCTGTGCCCCAGGGCACTACACGGACCCCATACACCTTTTATGGCAAATATCTTGCATATATGCCCTCTTGGAGGACACTAAAATTCGAACGTTCGAGTCCCATTGACTTGCATTGAGTTTGAATCGTGTTCGAGTTCGAATTCGAACTTTTTCAAATGTTCGAGTTCAAATGTGAACCGAACACGGGGGTGTTCGGCCCATCACTACTTGTGAGGGTTTGTGCATCTCTGTCTATACAGAGCACCATCAAATATGTCTCTAGGTTCTGTTTAGAGCATACATTTCATTCCTTGGTCTTTTCCACTGGACAAGGGTCATCAATAACTGAGGACCCTGAACTCATCTTGTCTATCTGGAGTTTCCTTCACTGAATGGGTGAGAATAGATCCCAATGTCCTTAACAACAGAGCCTTGTGGTTCTCACTGTGTTACGGACCTTCTCATACAGGTCGTTGAGTATTTATTGATCATGGGATCCCTCACAGATTTATTTATTTATATATTTATAAAGGATTTTACCAGGAAGGATACATTGAGATTTCTCTCGTTTTCAAGTACGTCCTGGGTTCAAGAACATTAAACAGATGAAAGTATGTGCTTCACACAGTCTGGCAGGCTATGTATAGACCCCAAGGTCATTAACGATACAAAACAAACACTCCATCTTTGTTTTCCAAAGCCCTTGACTGGATGGTTGGATATGGACCATGAGCCGTTGCACCTTGCTGGCTGTTCCTCTATCTGTAAGAACTACTTATACTTTTTCCAGGATAATTAGCTACTAGAGGAACGGACTTGAAACCATTTATCGAGACACAGCTGTGTCTGTCTAGCAAACAGCAAATTTGCATAGTGTTCATGTTTTGAAATAACATCTGACTTGTGGATTTGTGGGCAACCTGGACTTTGTTTATAAATGCCACGTCGCACTATTGGTTGCTCCTCTGGTCTTCATGCTCCCTATAATCCTTTGAGTCCTCCACCACACATATGTAGACAAATTAACATGCAGTACAAACAAACTATTTGATTGTGGTCCCTGGGGGCTTAGACAAAAGCCACATAATTTCACTTTTGTTTTTTGGTTTTGTTTCCACTTCTGTCTCATACATATTGGATTTATGCAGCAATGCTCTTGAAGTTCTTTTCAAGGAACCTGCGATTTGGTAGAAAATGTGTATTTAACCGAAACTGCAGCTTCTAAAAAAAATAAGAACTGTGGGACAGATCCGTGGCATTGAAATAGAGGTACCACCGATGGTCACAGGGACAAGTCGTGGAAATGCATGGAAACTTGAAGGATCGAATACTCTAACGAGATATCCAAGTTGAAGTGTCAAGAACGTAGCTGTTTTGGAGTTACCTTCAGACAACAATTACAGTTGCAAGAAAAAGTATGTGAACCCTTGGGGATTACGTGGAGTTTTGCATGAATTGGTCATAAATTTGCTCTGATCTTCATCTAAGTCACAACAATTTGAAAAATACAGTCTGCTTAAAATAATACAACACAAACATTATTTGTTTTTATTTGTTTATTGAACAGAACATGTAAACATTCACAGTGCAGGGTGTAAAAAGTATGTGAACCTTTGGACTTAATAACTGGTTGACCCTCCTTTGTCAGCAATAACCTCAACCAAACGTTTCCTGTAGTTGCAGATCAGACCAGCGCAACGATCTGGAGTAATTTTGGACCACTCCTCTTCACAAAACTGTTTCAGTGTAGCAATATTCTTGAGATGTCTGGTGTGAATCGCTCTTAAGGTCATGCCACAGCATTTCAATCGGGTTGAGGTCAGGACTCTGACTGGGCCACTCCAGAAGGCGAATTTTGTTTTGTTGAAGCCATTCTTTTGTTGAATTACTTGTCTGCTTTGGGTCATTGTCCTGTTGCATCACCCATCCTCTGCAGAGCTTCAGTTGGCGGACAAATGGTCTTACGTTTTCCTGGAAAATGTCTTGATAAACTCTGGAATTCATTTTTCCATCAATGACAACAATCCGTCCAGGCCCTGAGGCAGCAAAGCAGCCCCAAACCATGATGCTCCCTCCGCCATGTTTTACAGTGGGGATGAGGTTTTGATGTTGGTGTGCTGTGCCTTTTTTTCTCCACACATAGTGTTGTGTGTTTTTTCCAAACAACTCAATTTTGGTTTCATCTGTCCACAGAATATTTTGCCAGTAGTGCTGTGGAACATCCAGGTGCTCTTTTGCAAACTTCAAACGTGCCGCAATATTCTTTTAGGACAGCAATGGCTTCCTCCGTGGTGTCCTCCCATGTACACAATTCTTGTTTAATGTTTTCCTTATTGTAGATGTGTCAACAAAAATGTTAGAATGTGCCAGAGATTTCTGTAAGTCTTTAGCTGACACTCTAGGATTCTTCTTTACCTCATTAAGCATTCTGCGCTGTGCTCTTGCAGTCATATTTACAGGACAACCACGCCTAGGGAGAGTAGCAACAGTGCTGTACTTTCTCCATTTGTAGACAGTCTGTCTTAACGTGGACACATGAACATCAAGGCTTTTGGAGATACTTTTGTAACCCTTTCTAGCTTCATGCGAGTCAACAATTCTTGATCGTAGGTCTTTGGAGAGCTCTTTTCTGCGAGGCATGGTTCACATCAGGCAGTGCTTCTTGAAACCAGTAAACCCAAAACTGGTGTGTGTTTTTAAAGGGCAGGACAGCTTTCAGCAACACATCCAATAATATCACACTGATTGGACTCAAGGTTGGCTCACTCCTGGCTCCAATTAGCTCTTGGAGAAGTCATTAGGCTAGGGGTTCACATACTTTTTCCACCCTGCACTGTGAATGTTTACATGTTCTGTTCAATAAACACATGAAAACATATAATGTTTGTGTTGTATTATTTTAAGCAGACTGTGTTTTCAAATTGTTGTGACTTAGATGAAGATCAGAGGACATTTTATGACCAATTCATGCAAAACTCCACGTAATCCCAAAGGGTTCACATACTTTTTCTTGCAACTGTATCTCCTTGTTTTGAACTCAACCACTAGAAGAAACATTTTCCCTTGGTATGATTTGTCTGCAGCCACATAATGATAACATGCCCTATAAGGAACATTCTATTAAAAAAATAGAGTTCCCTTATTTGGCCTTAAATAATTGGGCAGATCCTGCTGACAGTCTTTGCCCAATTATTATTTTCTGTGTTCTTCCTTATCGGGTGATTTTACTCACCTTTTATCCCTCACCGCACGCTTCTCCTCCTCTTTGGCTCAGGGACTCCAGTAACCGGAAGTCCCTGATGCTTTCTAATGGAATTTGCGCTCCTATGCATAAATTGTGCTGCGCTATGGGACTTGTGCACTTTAAGTAAACAAGTTCTGTAGAGCCTGCACAAAACAACGGATCAGAGCTGCACGCGCATGCACAGATCCAACCCATCGACTGCCTCTATAAGAACGCGCACTACCGTTATTGGTCTCAGAGGGTGATGTCGGCTGCTCTGTGTGTGTGACATCACTAGTGACCGTTCTGATGACTGGCAGCCGAGAAATTAAATATCCCGACTGCTGGTGACACTGGGTGGGATGGAGGAAACTCCTTTACTTTGCCCAGCATTTTCACCGTATCAGAGGTGCTGTGGGGAGGGAGAAGGGGGCACTCCTAACAACCTGACCTCTTTAACCTGTTACTGCCGCTGGGCGTACAATGTCTTCCCCACGGTGGGTAGGCCTTGAAGCTGTGGGGTGGCATAGCACGCCCCATTGGCTTCAATGGGCGTCTGTGCTCCCACCCACCAGTTGACATACGTCACCTGCCATCGGTTGCCGCAGGATGGTCTGAACTCAGGTAGCCAATGATGCGTGAAGAGCGTCAACTGTGTTGGTGTACTAGTACGCCCCGCCAACGTTAACGCCCCACCGCCAAGCACAACCTGCCCAGCGTCAACGGGTTAAAAGTGTAAACAGGTCAAGATGAGTAGAGTGTTCCTTTAAAAGCCAGTGGCCTCATAGAATGCCTAGATTGTGTTGAGCCAAATGCCCCATGTGGCTGTTGAGGAGCCAAAAATGCAATCTGGTAAAATGAACACATCGTCATTCATAGTGTTTGTTCTCATAACCCTACGGGGGTCTTCTGCAGGAAAGTAGAACCCTGCTTTTTATCAATAAATAGCTGCATCGTGTACCCCTTTCTTTCATTGCATAATGTTCTTATTGTGTAATACATCACAAATATCTGCATCCAGGTATACAGTTATGTATTTGTTCCCTCCTACACGTTCTGAGAATTAATATTCCAAGTGGGGCGACACGTTACAGCTAAGAGGTTTGCCCTTGAGATCGAACGTTCGATAACACAAATGGATTAGTATGGTGCTTTAAAAGAGGAAGCAGAGTGAGGTAGTGAAAAATTAACCAGTATAAATTAGTTTTTTTTCTGAAAAATACTTCATCGAGTTTAAACGTATTAAAAAATAGCCACATTTTTAATTTCTAAGTTTGTTTTTAAGTGTAATAACACGTTGTGTGTCTAAGAATTGCAAAAACTGCTGCAAGCAAAAATCATCTGGTCTTGACCTTTCGGTGTTGCAGACACACTTCAGCACAGAATATAAATAACCCGACCTAATTGTATTTCAGAAGCAGATTCTGCTTTTTTCTCATTCTGAAAAAGTGGAAATTTCCAAATTATGTCGTTTTCTAATCTGTAACTAAAGAGTATTTTTACTGGGATTTTTACCATTTCATTTGCACCACATTACGAACATATTGGTTGAGTTGGACCATTTTGCGGTGGAATGGATAAGATGAAGATAAAGAAATGAGAGTTGGACCACGATGGAATAGAAAGATAGTGACACACACATTAGATCATTTTCGAATTGTAAGATATTGACGTTAGTTGGATCATGATGGAATTTAAAAATAGTGACATGATTTTGATCATAATGGAATAGAAAGATAAAGATCAGGGTGGATAGAAAGATAAAGACATGAATTGAATTCAACCATGATGGAATAGAGAGATAATGACATGAGTTGCATCATAATGGAATAGAAAGATATTAACATGAGTTGGATTATGATGGAAAAGAAAGATATAGGAATGAGTTGGGTCATGATGGAATAGAAAGATATTGACACAAGTTGGATTATGATGGAATAGAAAGATATGGGGGCAAATTGGGTCATGATGGAATAGAAAGATATGGGGACGAGTTGGGTCATGATGGAATAAAAAGATATGGGGATGAGCTGTGTCATGATGGAATAGAAAGTTATTGGCACGAGTTGGGTTTTGATGGAATAGAAAAATATTGACATGAGTTGGATCATGATGGAATCAAAAGATATTGACACAAGTTGGATTATGATGGAATTGAAAGATATTGACACAAGTTGGATTATGATGGAATTGAAAGATATTGACACAAGTTGGATTATGATGGAATAGAAAGATATTGACACAAGTTGGATTATGATGGAATTGAAAGATATTGACACAAGTTGGATTATGATGGAATAGAAAGATATGGGTACAAGTTGGGTCATAGTGGAATAGAAAGATATGGGGACGAGCTGGGTCATGATGAAATAGAAAGTTTTTGACACAAGTTGGGTCATGGTGGAATAAAACGACATTAACATGAGCTGGATCATGATGGAATAGAAAGATATGGAAACGAGCTGGGTCACGGTGGAATAGAAAGATACGAACATGATTTCAATCACGTTGGAATAAAAAGATAAAGATTATAACAGAATCAAAGGAAAAATACATACTTTGGAACATGATGGAATCAAAAGACATAGACATGCGTTGGGTCAAGATAGACAGGAAATATAAAGAAATGAGAAGGATCATGGTGGAACAGAAAGATAATTAGCTAGACTGAAAGCCTGTTGTAAAACTCTGGTATACTTAACATCTACATGGCCTTTAATGGTTTGGGCAAGTTTACCTAAGCTCTGGTCAAGGTTAGACCAACATTGGAATAAAACTGAATGACATAAGTTGGATCATGATAGAATAAAATGGTAAAGTCACAAGCTGAATCATGATGAATTAAAAAGGAAAGAGCACAAGTTCAGTCCATGATGTAATAGAAGGATCAAGGTGAAGGTTGGACTATTATGGAATAGAAAGCTAAAGACACAAGCTGGATCATGATGTAATAGAAAGCTAAAGATAGAAGTTGGATGATAATTGTCACATTCCTCCCCAATCACTAATAAGCTTATCCCTGTACGCAGCACAGCTGTCCTACACGTTCAATCCTTGTAATGGTCGGCACAGCTACCTATGACTCAAACTCAGAGGAGGAACCCTAAGAACAGATATGGATACAGATGTAACCTACAAGGAGGCAGTATCTCTGAGAGCAAGATATTGTATAACCAAGCAGACAGGGTAAATGGCATGAACACCCAGCAAGGGTTAAACACTATCAGGGTTATTCAGAGAGCGGTGAAAAGCAGGAGAATGACTGGAGAATGGAAAATTCTAGGTCAAAATAGCCAAACCAGAAAAATTCTCCCATTCATCTCACTTTCCAAATAGGCTATTTTTACCTAGAATTTTCCATTCTCCTGCTTTTCACCTCTCTCTCAATAACCCTGTTAGTGGTCTATTCACTAAAGGTGAAACGCAGGAGAATTGGCAGGAGAAGTGAAAATTCTAGGTCAAAATAGCCAAACCAGAACAATTCTCCCTTTTATCTTACTTAACCAAATTGGCTATTTGGTCTAGATTGTTCACTTCTCCTGACAATTCTCCTAAGTTTCATCTTTACTGAATAGACCTGCTAATGTCACCAGAAGGTAGAGATACCAGAGAATAAAGCCAGTCATATGCCAGGGTCAGTAACCAGGGAGAATGACAGCCGTATGCCAAAGTTGGTAACCAGGGAGAATAGTTACAAGGAAGCCAAGGGATTAATCGCTGGGAGGGTAGGCAGAAATAGCAATGGTCATACACGGGTAGGAGATATTGAAATACGGACATGCCCTGAGAGGATTGGTAAACCACGTCAGGGCAACGTATGGACTTTAGGCGCTTGGTTACAAACCAAGCATGCCACATCATCACGCCATGCCCCGCCGGCGAACTCGACCTGTGACTGCGAGGAGTGATTTTATCAGTCGGCGCCGGGTCAGTGAGCAGCGAGGAACACGCTGCCCGGCACTACCTAGCAAAGATGGCGTGGGACGTGACAATAATATGGTGGATTGGGAAGACAATGGATCATATAATAGGGGAATAGAAAGATAGTCTCATGAGCTTGATGATCAGATAATCGGATGAAAAGATAACGATCAGAGTTTGATCATGATATAGTGGAATAGAAAGTTAATGACATGGGTTGAGTCATACTATAGTAGAATGGTTGATAATAACACGATTTAGATCATAATATCGTTTAATGGAAACAAATTGACTTGAGTTGGATCACAATATGGTGGAATAAAGAGATAAGGAAACCAATTGGACAATATAATGGAATGATAAGACAATGATATGAGTTGGATCTCATGATATGGAGAAATAGAAAGATAATGGTATTAGGTGGATATTAACATGGAGGAACGGAAAGATATATGGTATTAGTTGTGTAATGCAATGATGGACAAAATGGATAACAACATCCGGTTAATTAAGATATGGTTGTAATTGGAGGTCAGAATATAATGGCATATATATGGTCGTTGAACTTGTGTTGAAGTAGAATGACACATAAATAGGGAAACTAAAAACGAGAGGAGGATACAAATCCTTAATGCAATAAGGAGGAAGATGAGGATAATTGGAAAAGTTGGGGGTATAGGGTGGAAGATAAATATCTCAATGTAGTTATGAGTATTAGAATTGTGTTACAAGAGAGTAAATAATATTTTCTAACGAAAGAGAGCTTAGATCTCTCGCAAACTACGTTCAGTGCCAAGTTGTGGTTTCTGTCAGCATTGCTAGATCTGATCGAGACGTTTGTGATGTGGATTTTGGTTTTGTAATCTCTTTATCGCTGATCTCTATGAAGTTTTAATATGATACAGTTGTAGGAAGATGAGTGGGTGGTGACATCAATAATATATCCAAAAGTGGGGGAAATTATTGAATCAGCAGTTTCTGCTACAATGTTTTTTGCTGAGTAAAGATCAAACGTAAAAGTGTCATTTTAAATTATTTTTTTTTATTTGTAAATGAGGACAAACTGAAAAGCAGAGAGAGAAAAAAATCATTACTACTTTTCAGCAAAATGTTAGGAAACGCACTTGTCTCTGATTGATAGGAGATATACCCTCCCGGACACTTTATTAGGTACACCTATTCAATTGCTTGTTAACACAAATTTCTAATCAGCCAATCACGTGGCAGCAACTCAATGCATTTAGGCATCTAGACGCGGAGAAGACGACTTGCTGAAGTTCAAGCCGAGCATCAGAATGGGGAAAAAAGGGGCTTTAAATGACTTTGAACATGGCATGGTTGTTGGTTCCAGACGGGCTGGTCTGAGTATTTAAAAAACTGCTGATCTACAGGGATTTTTACGCACAACCATCTCTAGGTTTTGCAGAGAATGGTCCCAAAAAGAAAAAATATCCAGTGAGCAGCAGCTGTGTGGACGAAAATGCCTTGTCGATGTCAGAGGAGAATGGGCAGACTGGATCGAGATGATTGAAAGGCGTCAGTAACTCAAATAACCACTCGTTACAACCAAGGTCTACAGAATACCATCTCTGAACGCACAACACGTCCAACCTTGAAGCAGATGGGCTACAGCAGCAGCAGACCACACTGGGTTTCACTTCTGTCAGCAAAGAATAGGAAACTGAGGCAACAATTACCACAGCCTCATCAAAATTGGACAAAAGAAGATTGGAAAAACGTTGCCTGGTTTGATGCGTCTCCATTTCAGCTACATCATTCAGATGGTGGGGGTCAGAATTTTGCATAAAATACATAGACATGGATCCATCCTGCCTTGTATCAATGGTTCTGGCTGGCAGTGGTGGTGTTATGGTGTGGGGGATCTTTTCTTGGCACACTTTGGGCCCCTTAGGACCAATTGAGCATCATTTAAATGCCACGGCCTACCTGAGTATTGTTGCTGAGCATGTCCATCCTTTTATGACCACAGTGTATCCATCTTCTGATGCTACTTCCAGCAGGATAAGGCACCATGTCACAAAGGTCAAATAATCTCAAACTGGTTTCTTGAACATGACAACGAGTTCACTCTGCTCCAGTGGTCTCCACAGTCACCAGATCTCAATCCAGTAGAGCACGTTTGGGATGTGGTGGAACGGGAGATTTGCATCATGGATGAGCAGCCGACAAATCTGCAGCAACTGCGTGATGCTATCTTGTCAATATGGACCAAAATCTCTGAGGAACATTTCCAACACCTTGTTGAATCTATGCCACGAAGAATTAAGGCAGTTCTGAAGGCAAACGAGTCCATCCCACTGCTAGCAAGGTGTACCTAATAAAGTGACCAGTGAGTGGAGAAGATAACATAACCAATACATCAATCCAGGGCGTTTCTCTAAGCCAATTTATTTATTTATTTATTTAGAAAGTATTTTACCAGGAAAGATTTAATTGTTAACTAACTAGTAATTCCATAATGCACCCCATGAGGCATTGGAATGCGATAACATGGAATGCGAGGTGTTGTATGAGCACACTGACACCTGTAGAGGATTTTGTAGGTGCTGTGTAATGGGCTGATGTCCCTGCCCAATTCCTCTCACTTCCTTTTGTACCTCATCCCATCCAACGCTACTGGGCCTCGGTATCCTATTAAAATGGTGCCACAAAAAAGTCACCTTAAAAAAAAGAAGCGAGAAAAAAGACATCTCTTCAAATAAGACACGTTAAAAAAAGATTCCACTTAAAAAAAAACTTAAAAAATACGCATCTTTTTTAAAAAAATCATTAAAAAAGACTCCAGAAATAGATGTGTTGAAAAAAATACGCGCATCCCTGCGCAATCTTGCCTGAACTGCTGGCTCGTTGTGTTGCTGCCTACCAGAAGCTGGCAGTTCAGGGCTTATTACGGGGAGCAGGTAGGCTGTAGTGCAACCCATCTGCTCCCCATCTAAACCTCCATGGCTCTTAAGGGGTTAATAGCATATGGGGGACCTCGGGTGCCTCCTAAGGATTATTAACCCTCAAAGTTTAATCTATCCCCCTAACACCCCCCAGCCTCAAAGTAAGAGGTGCCATTTCCACAGTAAACCCTGGACCTCTGCCTCATATTTATCATTACCCACAATACCCCTGCCTGATCTTCATTCACTAGGACATTCATCACTCTGCACTTTACAAAGTCATTCTCACTGTGCTTCTGTCCGATCCCTCTAACTTCCTATTGTGCTTCTGCCCTATTCCTTTCACCATCATTGAGCGGGATTTTTTTGCTGTTCCTCATGGGGGAGGTTTGCCCTAATAATTACAGACTACTATAAAGGTCTTTATAATCTCATCACCTTCAACTATAAAAACATTGCATACATCCACCCCTTATCTCCCACCTCAACTACTGTAACCCTCCCTTCATTGGCCACTCCTTCTCGGTGTAGCAGTCTGATTTATATATGAAGCAGTTGTCCCTGTAATGGCACGATCGAGCTAAACCCTTGTGAGACCTGTGCGGGCCCCACCATAGAGCAGGCCACTAGTGCCGTTGCTCGTTTTCAGGACCCTCAAAAACCTCTCTTTTTCTCACATTACATTTACAGGGTAATCCAGACATGGACCCCTTGCTCGATGTGCCTAGAGGGGTGTCAGCTATGCCCTCCTGATGAGGCCTAACAAGGCTGAAATGATCATCGGGGGTTGCTGCACCTCTCGTGCAGGGATGACCACCTTGGCATTTCAGTCCTGTCCACCCTTTCTGGGTGATGGCGTCTGATTTGCATATGGAGCAGTTGCTGTAATGGCACAATCGAACTAAAACCTTGTGAGACCTGAACGGGCTCCACCGTAGAGCAGGCCACTAGTTCATTCATAGGACCCTCCCAAACTTCTCTTTCCCTCCCATTACTGTCTGTAAATAATCCCTGATTATCTCTCTACAATCTGTAATGAACACCTCTGCCAGACTCATCTACCTCACATTCTGTACCTCTTACACCTCACCCCTAAATACAGGGCCGTATTAACATAGGGGGTGATGGAGCAGCAGCTCCAGGCCCATGTCCCAAAATATGCCCAGAGACAGGATAAATATGTCTGCATTGATGGACATTTGGACCCCTGTATCTCCAACTCCATAGCAGCTACAGGTCAAATGAGGTATCACTGGAAAGGCCAGAGATTGACCTTTCCAATGATATCATACATGACCAGGTTTTATGTAACAATAAAAATAAAATAATAAATATTTTTCTTTTTCTTTCTAACACAGAATTGTTACATCAAAAAGCTAAATTACTGCACTGCAGTGAAGAGCACTGGAGGAGGGACTTTGGACCCCTGCATCACTAATTTTTACACCTCAAGGTCAAGTGAGGCGTCATTGGACAGGTCAGAGTCTGGCTTTTGCATTAAAATGCATGTAAAAGCTAAAAAAAAATAAAAAAAATCAACTTTTTTTATTTACTTATTTTATTAGTTGCAAGGCGATGGCATTGTCCATTTGTCACATATATAATGAGCAATACCACTGCCATTACTCACCTGTTAATCTACCACTCTGGGAGCAAGGTCGCATTTTATACATAGTCATATTATTCATAAAATACCATACTCCAAAACACAAGGGAAATATTTCATTTTTTTGGTTAAAATCGTATATTTCCTTAGAAAAATGAAGGAACAGGTTCCTATTTCTCTCTTTTTTTAACAAGAATTCCCTATAGAATATATAACCACGAAGGATTGGATGATAAAATGGGAAAAAAATATTTTACATGCTTTAAATGATTGAAATCTTAATGAAAAATTAATCACACAGTATCTGCCTGGTTACATATACCCGTATCTGCCTGGTTACATATACCCGTATCTGCCTGGTTACATATACCCGTATCTGCCTGGTTAGATATACCCGTATCTGCCTGGTTACATGTACCCATATCTGCCTGGTTACATATAGCCGTATCTGCCTGGTTAGATATACCCGTATCTGCCTGGTTACATATACCCGTATCTGCTTGGTTACATGTACCCGTATCTGCTTGGTTACATATACCCATATCTGCCTGGTTACATATACCCGTATCTGCCTGGTTACATATACCCGTATCTGCCTGGTTAGATATACCCGTATCTGCCTGGTTACATGTACCCATATCTGCCTGGTTACATATAGCCGTATCTGCCTGGTTAGATATACCCGTATCTGCCTGGTTAGATATACCCGTATCTGCCTGGTTAGATATACCCGTATCTGCCTGGTTACATGTACCCATATCTGCCTGGTTACATATAGCCGTATCTGCCTGGTTAGATATACCCGTATCTGCCTGGTTACATATACCCGTATCTGCTTGGTTACATATACCCGTATCTGCTTGGTTACATATACCCATATCTGCCTGGTTACATATACCCGTATCTGCCTGGTTACATGTACCCATATCTGCCTGGTTACATATAGCCGTATCTGCCTGGTTAGATATACCCGTATCTGCCTGGTTACATATACCCGTATCTGCCTGGTTAGATATACCCGTATCTGCCTGGATACATATACCCGTATCTGCCTGGTTACATATACCCGTATCTGCCTGGTTACATATACCCGTATCTGCCTGGATACATATACCCGTATCTGCCTGGTTACATATACCCCTATCTGCCTGGTTACATATACCCCTATCTGCCTGGTTACATATACCCGTATCTGCCTGGTTACATATACCCGTATCTGCCTGGTTACATATACCCGTATCTGCCTGGTTACATATACCCGTATCTGTCTGGTTACATATACCCGTATCTGCCTGGTTACATATACCCGTATCTGCACTATTAAATAACCTAAAATATGTTTTCATTTCGCTAAATTCCAAAAAAAGCCACCAAAATATTCAGCTCCAGGCCCATAGAGATCTTAATCCGAGCCTGCTCATAACCCGTACCTCTCATACCTCATCGCTTTGTCAGTCTCTACAATGTCTCCCTGCTTCTTTTAGAATTATATTCAAAATACTGATTTACACACACACAATGCTCTCAAAAACCCTGCAAAGCAACTCCCTGCCTTATTAGCAGGTAGGGTCTATCCCAGTCACTTTTAGACTGTAAGCTCACCTGACCAGGATCCTCTTTTCCTATTGTTCTTCGTATGTCAAACTGTTTGGTTGATTTTTTTATTTGTTTTGTCCCACCCGTTGTACATCGCTGTGGAATATGTATTATCAGAAGACATCAACACCCTATATCAAGGTGTGCATAATTATTAGGCAGCTTCTTATCCTCAGGCAAAATGGGCCGAAAAAGAAATTTAACTGACTCTGAAAAGTCACAAATTGTAAAAGGTCTTTCAGAGGGATGCACTACTCCTGAAATTGATGAAATTGAAAAAAATTGATGACATTTTATCTACTCCAAAAAGATATTGGGGCGCGATCACAGAACCATCAAACGTTTTGTTGCAAATTAGAGATGTGCATTCGTTACGGAAAAATTCGGAATTTGGAACGAAATTTGATAATTCGAATTCGGAAGTACTTCCGAATAACGAATCGATACGATACGAATTCGAAATGAAATGGTATATAACGAATTTATTTCGTTTTACACTGTGTCATCATCATAAATGAAAAATTTTAATAACCGATATCAATTAGTGAATTTGAAATGAACTTACTGTTTGGTTACGTGAAGTGGAAAATATTCGATCGGCGGAAGAAAGGGTCGCCCTGTCTCTAGGTAAAGTTGCTGAACATTATCGCTCCTGGCATTATTGGCTAAACAACTGCCTGCCCCGGGTAGGTAGGCAGGACTGTCCCCCGACCTCATTGAACCCGCCTCATTCCCCGTATATTCTAGGGATGTGCGTTTCGGGCTTCGGAATTTTGGAATTTTCACGAAATTTCCCGATTCGTGTTTTCGGATGCGGCCGATTTTCCAAAAATTTTTAGATCCGAAAACGGCAGATCCGAAAAGTTTTCCTGAGCCGAAACGAAATATTTTCGGAATTTTCGAATGGACTTGAAATGTGTCAAATCGAAATTTATTGCTTTGAAACGAGGAGAACAGACGTTCCGAAAAAACGAAAATTTCCGAAATCACGAAAAGTCGATACAAAAAACGAGCAAAGTGACACGAAAATACGAAAAATGGTCGATATTCCGAAAACATGTACAATTCCGAAAAACGAAAATTTCCGAAATCACAAAAAGTCGATACAAAAAACGAGCAAAGTGACACGAAAATACGAAAAATGGTCGATATTCCGAAAAAAAAATGTACACGAAAAACGAGTCGAGCCGAACCGAATCGAAACAGAAATCGGTCGAAACGAGCCGAATCGAAAAGTTTAAATATCCGAAAAATCGAATCGAACCGAAAAAAAAATCGGTGCACAAGCCTAGTATATTCCCCGCCGAGTCCCCTCCCCCCACTCCTCCCTTCCCGAAGCTACACCTACCACTATGAAGCCTACACCACCCGACCATGGGCATGTGTCCCCTGTTCAAGCCCACCGACTCTGTATTCATAGCAAATGCCACGTTTTACGCAATGTATTAAGCTTTTCATTTATTTACTGCAATACTATACACTGTTGATATTGACTATGTATGTCTTTCCAATTTCTTAATAAAGAAAAATATGTAAAAAAAAAAAATAATTAAATGAACTATCAAATTTATATCAACTATCGAATTTATCTTAACTTAAAATACAAGTAATAGTCAGCAAAGGACTTTATGAAACAAATTAATTTTGTTTCACTGTTTAAATTGACTCAAATACTAAATCTGTGACACAGCTTAAAATTTAACCCTAGCCTTTCTTTTAACAGCAAAATTTGATTAATTGGGGTTTTATCTAGTGATCCAAAATTCGAGTTGATACCAACTACCGAATTGATATATGTATACGTCATGTCCTGTCTGTATATTTTAACAAAAAATGCAATAAAATTAGAATTTTCAATAATTTACAACGTGTAAAGTGGTTTTTCACATTTTATAATGCGAGCGTTTGCTGTTATATTTTCTATGGGGTGCGCTTGTTAAAAAAATTAGAAATGGGGTCTCGTTACATTTTTTTGGGGGAAATTACGTGCTTTTTAGCAAATGCCCCCGTAGAAAAAATCGTCAGTGCAACATCATTGTTCACATTATAATTGAAATGGGAACAATATTACTGCATTAACAAAACAATATAAAAAAAAACAGTGTTTTTTTTATATTTATATATATATTTCTTTTTACACTTAACATGGTCATGTTTGGTATCATTGGAAAGGCCATGCTCTGGCTGTTCCAATGATACCAGACATTAAAACCCTAACTGCCACGGATTGAGAGATAGGGGGTTCATTGGAACCCCCTATCTCCACCATAGGTGGCAGCTGGGGGTTAACTCCAGAACAGACGTCATCGTGCTATGCGCGCTGACGCCAGTCATCAGGGGGACATCCTCGAAACTTGGCCAACATCCAAGATGTCGGCCAGCTCCGGGAAGGGGCCGCGATACAGCGCCTGTTGGTGCCGAATCGCGATCCAGCACCATAGGGGTTAAAGACAGCCGCCTCTTAGAAGGGCAGGCTGTGCCCTTCCAAGTGGTGCCTTACTTTTCCCAGTGGCCTGCTCGGTTGGGGAGGGAGAGAGGTCCAAAGGATCCCCTCTCCCCTTCAGGCACTTGCGGGGTGCCTGCAATAGACATCATCGCGCCCACCGGGGTCCTGGATGCTGGGCTGACATCCGAGATGTCAGCCCGCACCGGAGGGGCCGCAGCGATCGGCCAGAATCCTCACAGGGGAACCACTTGGCTGGACGAGCTGAGCACGTCCTTAGCAGCCAAGTGGTTAACAGGTAAAAATAAACAAGTGAGATGGGAAAATGCTCATTTTTCATTGAGTTGCATAATAATTCTGCACATTAATAGTTGTCCAAAAATTGTGCACACATAGATATTCTCATAATATGCCAAAACCTAACTTTTACTTTCTTAAATATTCAGGTTTGAGGTTTATTAACAATTTGTTCAATAATGATTTTATTATTATCCTTTATTTATACAGCGGCACACATTCTGCAGCGCTTTACAAGATCGGTGTACAAGGGGTTGATACATTGTTATACCACACATGGATGATGACCTGATTCAGGGGGACCCTGTTCCCAAGAACTTACAATCTATGAGATGTACAAGTATTTTGTGAGGTCGGCGCATCCATAACGTTAGGTGTCTTGCCCAAGGACACTCGCTGGTGGCGTCTTCTGAGTGGGATCGAGTCGTCTTTCCATGATTGTAGAGCAGCGACCTGGTGGTTCGGTTGAACCCGCTTCTCGTAAAGTCGAGACTTGCTTCTCCACAGTTGTATTGGAGGGATGCGCTGAACGGGATTTAACTTGCTTCTCCACGGTCAAAGAGTAGAGACGTCACCACTGGACTCCACAGCCGATATTGTGTGTTAGGCGAGTATGTACCATTAGGTGTCTCGCCCAAGGACACTTACTGGAGAGGTGCTCTGGCCAGGATCCAACCTGTGTCTCCACGATTATAGAGCCGTGATGTTACCTCTACTCCATCCAACCGGTAATAAAATGAATCCTCAAAACTACAACTTGCCTAATAATTGTGCACACAGAATATACAGTATATACATATTGTAAAACACGGTCTTAGTAACTGATAACGATCATCAAATGTAACCAAACAACCAGGGAACCAATCAGATTTCACTTATCCTTCACCTATGCAAATTAGCTTGTTCCGAGACTTGCATCACTGGGGCATCCCCATCCTAAGTGCGAGATGCCCGATCGACACGTTCATGCGCCGCTGCAGCTCTAAACTCCACTGATGGTCTTTAAAAAAAAATACTTTTTGTAAATTCGTTCTTTCTTTTTTAGGTTACGTTACAGAAAGTTACTGGAAGTCCTAATTAGCTGCTGCTTGTGGTTTGGTGACAGTCAGCTGGCGCTTGTTTATGACTTCCCCCTCCTTAACAGTGACTAATACCTGAAAAAGCGCTCGAATGCAATGTGGGTTACGGAGCGAAGCACACAGCAAACATGGGCAGGGATTCAATCAGCAGCTCTGCTCGCCTGGACGGAGCAAATCACCAATTATTACTGATTACAGGGATCTTCTATTAAACATGACAGCCTCTGCCCAATTATTTAATTAATATATATATAGGGCCTTATTATTACATTCTTAACGCAAAAACGCACGCTAAACTCGTGTTTTTGTTGCGCGAAGCGTTAAACGTTAACGCCCGAAAATCACCGCTGGAATTACATTCCTCGCGCATTTTTTCATCCGTCGGGAAATTGCGCGCAGAAATCAGTGAGCGCAATGTCATTTTTAACGCGAGTCCGTCAGACGAACGCATTTTATTGCGGACTGCGCACAACAGACGTACGTTCTGACGGAAGACGGAAGAAGTAGCCGTCATTTTTGACGGATCTAGTAAAGAAAGCGTGCGCCTCGACGTTCTCCGTTGTGAATCCGCAGTTTGGTACGGTCGGGTTGTTACAATTTGCCGTTACCGCCAGCTTTTCAAAGACGTTAAAATTATGCGCGCAAACGTTGTCCATTAAGTTTTGCGCTAAGATTGTAATACCATGCGCGCACCAGCGCACAAATGCATTTGCGCTCACAATGTTAAGTATAGGATGCGCGCACTAAATTGCGCTCGCAAAGGGTTCGCGCAGGGTCACTCGCGCTAGACGTTAACGCGCATTTTGTGAGCGAACATCGTAATATGATGTTCAGCGCAAAGGGTTTTGCAACTCGCATTAATGTGTTTTTGCCTGCGCGCGCGCAATTGCACGAAGAATGTAATAGGGCCCCATATTGTTTTATTTTCAGGTGATTTTACTCCTCTTTTCTCCATCGTCACGCGTTGCTCCTCCTCTTCGGCTCAGGGACTCCCGAAACAGGGAGTCCCTGAAGCTTTCCTGTGCAACTTGTGTAGCATAGGAACCGCAAATTGCGCAGAGCTACGGGATTCATGCCCTTTACATCCGCAAGTTCTGTAGCGCCTGCGCAGAGCGATGGATCGGAGCTGCACGCGCATGCACAGATCTGATCCTTCGGCTGCCTCTCTGAGAATGCTCGCTACAGCGATTGGTCTCAAAGGGTGACGTCGGCCGCTCTCTGTGTGTGACATCACTAGTGACCGGCAGCTGGGAAATTCAAAATCCCAGTTGCAGGTGACGCTGGGTGGGCTGGAGGAAACTCCTCCACTTCGCCCAGCGGTTTCAACCGATTGGGGAAGCAGGGAGGGGGGACATTCCCCACATCCTGACTAGCGCTACAGAACTTGTTAGCGCTTTATAAAAACTTGTAACTGTACTAAGTGGTGAGGATGAGTAGCGTGTTCCCTTAACGCCCAGGGAGGGCATTGACAGTCATGCAATGTCACGATCATGGTGCAGGGTGGCAGGTGAGAGCCCAGGATGCAGGGGGCAAACGGCACAGGCAGACAATATGCAGTAGAACACAGAACGTTTTAGGCTGGGGTCAGACGAACGCAGCGTGAACGTGCGTTTAGCCGCACTTTATTACGGCCGTGGTAGCAGCAAATGACGTCCAATGATGACCAACATACAAAGTACGGTCGCACGAAAGTTCAGCCGCGCAACACAAGCGGCAAACTAATCCAATAACGTCAAACCTCTAGTACTGGCGCACAGAGTGCGCTGCGCCGGCATAGCGGCGTGTGTGCGTGATTAGGAGACGCCAGACGCTGCACATGTCCGGCCAACATAACGTCCATTTGTTTTTTATAGCTCTGTCAAAAATCACGGCCGTAATTGCGCGTCGTATGACCGCTATTGCGTCTTCCGTGAAAAAGTGCATCCATGCGTTCGGACGCACTTTTTGACAGTAGACGTGAAAAATGCTTTAGTCTGACCCTAGCCTTATTCACGAAAACAGGTTCCAATTAAGTCCCCCTGTCTCTCCTCACTGCACCGCCACGGTCTAGGTTGTCGATGAAACAATGCATTGGATAATTAGCTCCAAAGTTGGTGGCAGTGCGGGAAATGAGAATCTGAGGTAGCGCAGGATCACTGTTCACTTAATAAATGTAAACTGAATAATATTGCTGCGTTAGAAAAAAAAAAAAAGATTAAATAATATTCTATTTGTACATAAATCTAACCTGGTTATATTTGGTATCACTAATTTACCACACAGAACAAGGCACCCCCTTTTGACAGGCACCTGTAGGCACATGCCTACTCTGCCTAGTTATAAATCAGGCCCTGAGTGTTTCTCAAACCCGTCGTCAGGTCCCCCTAACAGGACAGGTTTTAAGGATTCCCTTGGAGAAATGCAGACTGAATCACTGCGCAGGAAATCATATCACCTGTGCTGTGCATCAGATATCCTGCAAACCTGGCCTGTTGGCCCTGAGGACCAGGAATGGAAACCACCGTCCCAAGGGATAGTGTCTAGATAATAGGATCTACTCATGATCACAACCCCTCTTTTATCAGTTGGTTTAATGACTAAGGCTGGGGTCAGACGAACGCAGTGCAAACATGCGTTTAGCCGCACTTTATGACGGCCGTGGTAGCAGCAAATGACGTCCAACGCAGGCCCACACACGAAGTACGGCCGCACGAAAGTTCGGCCACACGATGCAAGCGTCAAACGAACGCATTTTTGCTAGAACGTCGAACCGCTAGTACTGACGTACAGAGTGCGCTGCGTCCGCGTAGCGGCGTGTGTGCGTGATTAGGAGACGTCAGACGCTGCACATGTCCGGCCAACATAACGTCCAGACGCAAAAAGTTTCCTGGTTTGGATCCGTATGAAATCACGGCCGTAATTGCGCATCGTATGACCGCTATTGCGTATTCCGTGAAGAAGTACGTCCATGGCCATTGAAACAAACAAAAACCTCAGTTTTGTTGTACATGGAACACATAGAAACGAGCGCAGATGACACCTTTTTTCCTTGTTATGTTTTATACATTAACTGGGCTGTTACTCCTGGCAGTTGCTGCCGCTCCGGTGAGTATGGGCGCGACGCCATTTTTTCTGTATTTAAGTACGTCCATGCGTTCGGACGGACTTTTTTTACGGACGATGCGAAAAATGCGTTCGTGTGACCCTAGCCTCAGGGCTACATTACACTGTTGGAGTGAGCGTTAACGTTAGCCCTGGTGACCACCGCACATTACAATCCAAACGCTAACGGGTTAAGAAACCCGTTACCGTTTGGTATCTTGCGCTTTTCAGTGCGAGGTTACTGTACTTTACGCTCCCTACAGGGCCGGATTAAGATCTCTATGGGGCTGACTATTTTGGTGGCTTTTTTTGGAATTTAGTGAAAAAAATATATATTTTAGGTTATTTAATAGTGCAGATACGGGTATATCTAACCAGGCAGATACGGGTATATCTAACTAGACAGATACGGGTATATCTAACCAGACAGATACGGGTATATCTAACCAGGCAGATACGGGTATATCTAACTAGACAGATACGGGTATATCTAACCAGACAGATACGGGAATATCTAACCAGACAGATACGGGTATATCTAACCAGACAGATACGGCTATATCTAACCAGACAGATGCGGGTATATCTAACCAGGCAGATATGGTATATCTAACCAGGCAGATACGGTATATCTAACCAGACAGATACGGGTATATCTAACCAGGCAGATACGGCTATATCTAACCAGGCAGATACGGTATATCTAACCAGGCAGATACGGGTATATCTAACCAGGCAGATACGGTATATCTAACCAGGCAGATACGGTATATCTAACCAGACAGATACGGCTATATCTAACCAGGCAGGTGCGGCTATATCTAACCAGACAGATACGGCTATATCTAACCAGACAGATACGGGTATATCTAACCAGACAGATACGGTATATCTAACCAGACAGATACGGGTATATCTAACCAGGCAGATACGGGTATATCTAACCAGGCAGATACGGTATATCTAACCAGGCAGATACGGTATATCTAACCAGGCAGATACTGGTATATCTAACCAGACAGATACGGGTATATCTAACCAGACAGATACGGTATATCTAACCAGGCAGATACGGGTATATCTAACCAGACAGATACGGGTATATCTAACCTGACAGATACGGGTATATCTAACCAGGCAGATACGGTATATCTAACCAGGCAGATATGGCTATATCTAACCAGGCAGATACGGTATATCTAACCAGGCAGATACGGTATATCTGGTAGTACTGTATAGGATGGAGGAGATGAGTCTCCTAGGAGGAGGCAGCAGTGTTCCTACTTGGGATATAAGCACAGTCCAAAAAAGACCAGTATTAAAGTGCTATTCATATTCAAAAAAGTGCAAATATGCAAATATGGTGCATAAACAAATCCCAAACTAGGTGCATACGTCACAGTTGCTACCTAGGTATGGGTGTTAGCAGTGGTAGGGGTAGAGGAGGTAAGGAGTCCTAGGGAGAGACAGTGTTTCCACTTGGGATATAAGCACAGTCAAGAAAAGGACCAGTGGTAAAGTGCTATTGTGAACTGATTATGTGCTAAGTTGCAAAAATGCAGGAAAAGTGCATAGGCAAAAAGCGCATAGGCAAAAAAGTGCAAACAAAAAGCATGCGTGGCAATAGCCGTCTGGGCTTTTGGTATTGGCAGTGGTAATATACCTATTTAGCTCCAACCAATATAAGTGGAACCAGTTGGGTTGAAAAACAACGACAGTACATAAAAACAACTTGCATAAAACAACTTGCATAAAACGCGTCTTATGTAACATACAGGTGATCATAAAATGCTGATTGTCTGTCACTATGCAGATAGAAGGGAACAAACGATCAGTTCAAGGGACATGCACTTTAGAATGTTCACATGTACGCACGTCTTGTGCAAAATACAAAAAAGTGCATGCGAAAAAATGTTGTTTGTAAACAGTGGTAAAGTGCAACAGTGTCTTATGATAAAAAGAGGTAGTCCTGCGGGAGTAATAAAGCCGCAATCCCAAAAGAATGTGCACGTCGTAAGGGTAAGCTATTTGAGAGTGGAGAATAGGACCGAAAAAAAGTCTATGTAGGTCTCACACTCTTAGCATCTAGGCATGTGTGGGGGTCCGAATGGGTGTCTTCTCCTTGAGGTCCTGTTGTCTTTATATTCCTCGGGAGAAAAACAGGGATAATAGTGCAGTACTGTATAAACCCGTTAGCTATGGTGTAGATAAAATGAGGGGGGTACTTACACTTTCCAGAGCCTATATTATCCAGGCTCTGGTTTGAAGTACGTTGGGCCAAATAGAGAGTGGCCTCTTCCCTTCTTTGATTTCCTTTTCGTCTCGAATACAGGGGATTCAAAAGGACAGGGCGATCATAGCGTAACTCAAAACAATGTTAAATTGAGTATAAAGTGTAAATGATATCACTCACCGATGGTGGAGCCTTATTAATTCAGGCTCAATTTCATGGCATGCAGTGCTCCTTTACTCGGTGGGCACCAACACCTCCTTTGTCAGCTTTCAGAAAGTCTTGGTTAGGCAAATAAAATGATGCTCATATTATGTCTGAAGAAAAGACTTGTTAGGCATCTAGGTATACAGTCTGATTAAATGACCATATAGACTGAAACTAACAAAGAACCCCACACATGAAATCCAACAAAAATTTGACGATTATCTAGATGGAGGATATGCTTTAGGCATCCTCAATAACCAAGAACATCAATATCTAAAAAATCAAACACCCCAGAACACCAGTGTTTTATTTTCTCCCGAAGATCCATAAGGACATTAATAATCCACCAGGAAGACCCATCATTTCTGGAATTGGATCTATATCGAGTAGGCTCTCGGAGTACATTGATCGTTTGCTTCAACCCTTTGTCACCGACACTATAACCCACCTGAAGGACACAATGGCCCTTCTGAATGTATTGACTGATATCAAATGGGAGGATGACCTACTTCTGGTAACAAGTGATGTTCAATCTCTTTATACCATCATACCACACAAAATGGGATTTGAAGCAACAGAACACTTTTTGAAAACCGATGACACTTTACAACCAGAACAAGTTGTTTTTATCCTTGAAGGCATACGTTTAATTTTAGAAAATAACTTTTTTTATTTTCAGGAAGAATTTTATCTGCAACTTAACGGGACAGCGATGGGGACAAGATTTGCCCCATCATACGCCAATCTCTTTATGGCATTATGGGAAACATCTTTTTTATCAACATATCAAGAAAACCTGATATGTTATAAACGTTACATCGATGACATTTTTTTCATCTGGAGGGGTGGAATTAATACACTACAACACTTTTTAAAAATATTGGACCAGAACAACAGAGGCATTAAACTTACAACCACCTGGAGCACCGAGAGAATCAATTTTCTCGATCTGAGTATATTTATTCAAGACAACAAGATCAAAACCGAAACTTTTTTAAACAAGTAGACGTGAATAGCTTTATTGAAACTACGAGTTGCCATTTACCTCAATGGCTAGGGGGAGTCCCTAAGGGACAATTCCTATGTGTCAGAAGGAATTGCACAGACGTAACTACATATGAAACACAGTCAGAAAAACTGAAGAAAGATTTCGTAGAGAAGGGATATGACCCAAGTACACTTGAGACAACTAGAATAGAAGTTAAGAATGTAGAACGTACTACTCTACTCCAGAAGAAACAGAAAACAGCCACGGGATATGCAACTGATGTACCCTTTATTTTTCCATATAGCGCTCAAAACAAAAATATTAGAAAAGTGATAAGAAGATACTGGCCGATTCTGAGAAGGGACATACAACTACAAGAAATATTACCTGAAAACCCCAGGATGATATGCAGAGGAGTCAGTAACCTGAAAATGAGACTGACACACAAGCACACTAAGAAGTGCGTACCAAAATCCATCCTCTACAATATTAAGAAAGGATTCCACCAATGTGGAAACTGTTTAAACTGCAGAAACATATTATCACACAAATAGACGGGACCACTGGACCGATCAAAATTAAAGATATAATCACTTGTTTTACGAAAAATGTGATCTATTTACTTATATGCCCCTGCGGTTTAAAATATGTGGGTAGAACCGTTAGACCTCTTAATATACGGATACAGGAGCACATCAGAAATATCAGAAATGGAAACGATAACCACAGTGTCCCGCTACACTTTAAGCTTAAACATGCCATGAATCCAAGTGGAGTGACCTTTATTGGAATAAAAAAAGTTGAGACTCCATGGCGAGGCGGAAACTTTGACAAACTCATCGGAAGAGAGGAAATGAGTTGGATTTTTAATTTAGGTTCGCTACAACCACAAGGGTTAAATGCAGATTTTGAGCTGTGCCATTTTCTTAATTAAGAATATTTTGGGATATTTTAAAATTTAGGACATTTTTTACTTTTAACAAACTATTTTTAAATTATTCCTTAAATAATTTTTAATCTGTCCTTCTTAAAACTGTATAATTTTTCCTCTTACCCCACTCTTTAGCATGTCTCTACCATTGGTTTTAAGCTGATAATATGATTATATTTGCCTTTTCCCATATGAATATTGAACCCCTCCAGAAGATATTAATACACCCCTCTTTGAGTTTCCCTAAAATTGTCTCTCCCCCTATGCTTTCAAACACTTTGTCATGCACATACTGCATTTACATGTACTCTTCTTCCTGTTTAAAGAAGTTTTTAAGATACTTAATTTTCAATTTAAGCCTTCATTTTAAGCCTTCCCTTCTTCCTCCCATTTTAATAAGTTTATATTCCTTCCCGTTTTTATTTCATTTTATTATCATTCTTATCATTCTGCTTATTTTTACTGCCATACCAGGCAACTTCTTAATACCACGGTTTGTGCAATGTGTATAATATTCAGCGAGCAAGATGGACTTTTTTCCTCTTTTCTTCCTCTTCCCCATCCTGTTTTACATGTCCGCAGCCTGTTGTAGCCTTTTAGGTGCACTTTGACCACTGTAAAACCTGTTCCTCCAATATGTCCTGTACTATTGGAACGCACCGCCATGACAGTTGTGACACCTGGAATGAAACGCAAGCTCCGGGGTGGAACGCACCGCCATGACAGTTGCGGCACTTAATGATGACGTCACGGCTAACATGTGACCGGTAGATTGGCGAACCCGGAAGTAAAAGAAAAAAACGTTTAACACAGACTATGCATCAAACTATATAAGACCATACTTGTGGAGTGCCCCAGGTTGCCCCTTTTTTTCCTGATATGGACTGATGAAGGCTTTTTTTGCCGAAACGCGTATCCCTTTTGATTCTTCTCCCCTGATCCAATACCCTGTTCCATTTTTTATTCTCATAATAAAGTAATTGATCCCCCCCTTTTTCAGTCTATATGGTCATTTAATCAGACTGTATACCTAGATGCCTAACAAGTCTTTTCTTCAGACATAATATGAGCATCATTTTATTTGCCTAACCAAGACTTTCTGAAAGCTGACAAAGGAGGTGTTGGTGCCCACCGAGTAAAGGAGCACTGCATGCCATGAAATTGAGCCTGAATTAATAAGGCTCCACCATCGGTGAGTGAGATCATTTACACTTTATACTCAATTTAACATTGTTTTGAGTTACGCTATGATCGCCCTGTCCTTTTGAATCCCCTGTATTCGAGACGAAAAGGAAATCAAAGAAGGGAAGAGGCCACTCTCTATTTGGCCCAACGTACTTCAAACCAGAGCCTGAATAATATAGGCTCTGGAAAGTGTAAGTACCCCCCTCATTTGATCTACACCATAGCTAACGGGTTTATACAGTACTGCACTATTATCCCTGTTTTCCTCCCGAGGAATATAAAGACAACAGGACCTCAAGGAGAAGATACCCATTCGGACCCCCACACATGCCTAGATGCTAAGAGTGTGAGACCTACATAGACTTTTTTTCGGTCCTATTCTCCACTCTCAAATAGCTTACCCTTACGACGTGCACATTCTTTTGGATTGCGGCTTTATTACTCCCGCAGGACTACTCTTTTTTATCATAAGACACTGTTGCACTTTACCACTGTTTACAAACAACATTTTTTCGCATGCACTTTTTTGTATTTTGCACAAGACGTGCGTACATGTGAACTTTCTAAAGTGCATGTCCCTTGAACTGATCGTTTGTTCCCTTCTATCTGCATAGTGACAGACAATCAGCATTTTATGATCACCTGTATGTTACATAAGACGCGTTTTATGCAAGTTGTTTTTATGCAAGTTGTTTTTATGTACTGTCGTTGTTTTTCAACCCAACTGGTTCCACTTTTATTGGTTGGAGCTAAATAGGTATATTACCACTGCCAATACCAATACCCCAGACGGCTATTGCCACGCATGCTTTTTGTTTGCACTTTTTTGCCTATGCGCTTTTTGCCTATGCACTTTTCCTGCATTTTTGCAACTTAGCACATAATCAGTTCACAATAGCACTTTACCACTGGTCCTTTTCTTGACTGTGCTTATATCCCAAGTGGAAACACTGTCTCACCCTAGGACTCCTTACCTCCTCTACCCCTACCACTGCTAACACCCATACCTAGGTAGCAACTGTGACGTATGCACCTAGTTTGAGATTTGTTTATGCACCATATTTGCATATTTGCACTTTTTTGAATATGAATAGCACTTTAATACTGGTCTTTTTTTGACTGTGCTTATATCCCAAGTAGGAACACTGCTGCCTCCTCCTAGGAGACTCATCTCCTCCATCCTATACAGTACTACCTTCACCATCTATTCTACTTACTTCCGACGTATAGTAATTATTATTACCCCTTAGAATCTATTTTGCGCCACTGAACCAACTTCTCTTTTCGTACCTCTTTAACACATTCCAGTCGAGGTTTTGTGTTTGTCTCTCAGCAGGCTGCATATACACTTGTAAACCTTTACTTAAAGTGAACTTCAACTAGCGCCTCCACTGTACCCCCTACACCAGATACGCTATATCTAACCAGACAGATACGGCTATATCTAACCAGACAGATACGGCTATATCTAACCAGACAGATACAGGTATATCTAACCAGACAGATACAGGTATATCTAACCAGGCAGATAAGGTATATCTAACCAGACAGATACGGCTATATCTAACCAGGCAGATACGGGTATATCTAACCAGGCAGATACGGATATAAGTAACCAGGCAGATACGGGTATATCTAACCAGGCAGATACGGGTATACGTAACCAGGCAGATACGGGTATATCTAACCAGGCAGATACGGGTATATCTAACCAGACAGATACGGGTATATCTAACCAGGCAGATACGGGTATATCTAACCAGACAGATACGGGTATATCTAACCAGACAGATACGGGTATATGTAACCAGGCAGGTACGGGTATACGTAGCCAGGCAGATACGGGTACACGTAACCAGGCAGATACGGGTATATCTCACCAGGCAGATACGGGTAAATCTAACCAGACAGATACGGGTATATGTATCCAGGCAGATATGGATATATGTAACCAGGCAGATACGGGTATATGTAGCCAGGCAGATACGGGTATACGTAACCAGGCAGATACGGGTATATCTAACCAGGCAGATACGGGTATATCTAACCAGACAGATACGGGTATATCTAACCAGGCAGATACAGGTATATCTAACCAGGCAGATACGGGTATATGTAACCAGGCAGATACGGGCATATCTAACCAGGCAGATACGGGTATATGTAACCAGGCAGATACGGGTATATGTAACCAGACAGATACGGGTATATCTAACCAGACAGATACGGCTATATCTAACCAGGCAGATCCGGGTATATCTAACCAGACAGATACGGGTATATCTAACCAGGCAGATACGGGTATATGTAACCAGGCAGATACGGGTATATGTAACCAGACAGATACAGGTATATCTAACCAGACAGATACGGCTATATCTAACCAGACAGATACGGGTATATCTAACCAGGCAGATACGGCTATATCTAACCAGGCAGATATGGGTTTATTTAACCACGCAGGTACGGCTATATCTAACCAGACAGATACGGGTATATCTAACCAGGCAGATACGGCTATATCTAACCAGGCAGATACGGGTATATCTAACCAGACAGATACGGGTATATCTAACCAGACAGATACGGGTATATCTAACCAGGCAGATACGGTATATCTAACCAGACAGATATGGGTATATCTAACAGGCAGATACGGGTATATCTAACCAGACAGATACAGGTATATCTAACCAGACAGGTACGGCTATATCTAACCAGGCAGATACGACTATATCTAACCAGACAGATACGGCTATATCTAACCAGACAGATACGGTATATCTAACCAGACAGATATGGGTATATCTAACCAGACAGATACGGGTATATCTAACCAGGCAGATACGGTATATCTAACCAGGCAGATACGGGTATATCTAACCAGACAGATACGGGTATATGTAACCAGACAGATACGGGTATATCTAACCAGGCAGATACGGGTATATCTAACCAGACAGATACGGGTATATCTAACCATACAGATACGGGTATATCTAACCAGACAGATACGGCTATATCTAACCAGACAGATACGGGTATATCTAACCAGACAGATACGGGTATATGTAACCAGACAGATACGGGTATATCTAACCAGACAGATACGGGTATATCTAACCAGACAGATACGGCTTTATCTAACCAGGCAGATACGGGTTTATCTAACCAGGCAGGTACGGCTATATCTAACCAGGCAGATACGGGTATATCTAACCAGACAGATACGGGTATATCTAACCAGACAGAAACGGGTATATCTAACCAGGCAGATACGGCTATATCTAACCAGGCAGATACGGGTATATCTAACCAGACAGATACGGGTATATCTAACCAGACAGATACGTGTATATCTAACCAGGCAGATACGGCTATATCTAACCAGACAGATACGGTATATCTAACCAGACAGATACGACTATATCTAACCAGGCAGATAAGGTATACCTAAAGAGACAGATACAGCTATATCTAACCAGGCAGATACGGTATATCTAACCAGACAGATACGGGTATATCTAACCAGGCAGATACGGATATAAGTAACCAGGCAGATACGGGTATATGTAACCAGACAGATACGGGTATATCTAACCAGACAGATACGGCTATATCTAACCAGGCAGATCCGGGTATATCTAACCAGACAGATACGGGTATATCTAACCAGACAGATACAGGTATATCTAACCAGACAGATACGGCTATATCTAACCAGACAGATACGGGTATATCTAACCAGACAGATACGGCTATATCTAATCAGGCAGATATGGGTTTATCTAACCACGCAGGTACGGCTATATCTAACCAGACAGATACGGGTATATCTAACCAGGCAGATATGGCTATATCTAACCAGGCAGATACGGGTATATCTAACCAGACAGATACGGGTATATCTAACCAGACAGATACGGGTATATCTAACCAGGCAGATACGGCTATATCTAACCAGACAGATACGGTATATCTAACCAGACAGATATGGGTATATCTAACAGGCAGATACGGGTATATCTAACCAGACAGATACGGGTATATCTAACCAGACAGGTACGGCTATATCTAACCAGGCAGATACGACTATATCTAACCAGACAGATACGGCTATATCTAACCAGACAGATACGGTATATCTAACCAGACAGATATGGGTATATCTAACCAGACAGATACGGGTATATCTAACCAGGCAGATACGGTATATCTAACCAGGCAGATACGGGTATATCTAACCAGACAGATACGGGTATATGTAACCAGACAGATACGGGTATATCTAACCAGGCAGATACGGGTATATCTAACCAGACAGATACGGGTATATCTAACCAGACAGATACGGGTATATCTAACCAGACAGATACGGCTATATCTAACCAGACAGATACGGGTATATCTAACCAGACAGATACGGGTATATCTAACCAGAACAGATACGGTATATCTAACCAGACAGATACGGGTATATCTAACCAGACAGATACGGCTTTATCTAAGGCAGATACGGGTTTATCTAACCAGGCAGATATGGGTATATCTAACCAGACAGATACGGGTATATTACCAGGCAGATACGGTATATATCTACCAGGCAGATACGGGTATATCTAACCAGGCAGATACGGGTATAATACCAGACAGATACGGGTATATCTAACCAGACAGATACGGGTATATATCTAACCAGGCAGATACGGTATATCTAACCAGACAGATATGGGTATATTAACAGGCAGATACGGGTATATCTAACCAGACAGATACAGGTATATCTAACAGACAGGTACGGCTATATCTAACCAGGCAGATACGACTATATCTAACCAGACAGATCGGCTATATCTAACAGACAGATACGGTATATCTAACCAGACAGATATGGGTATATCTAACCAGACAGATACGGGTATATCTAACCAGGCAGATACGGTATATCTAACAGGCAGATACGGATATCTAACCAGACAGATACGGGTATATGTAACCAGACAGATACGGGTATATCTAAGGCAGATACGGGTATATCTAACCAGACAGATACGGGTATATCTAACCATAAGATACGGGTATATCTAACCAGACAGATACGGCTATATCTAACCAGACAGATACGGTATATCTAACCAGACAGATACGGGTATATGTAACAGACAGATACGGGTATATCTAACCAGACAGATACGGGTATATCTAACCAGACAGATAGGCTTTATCTAACCAGGCAGATACGGGTTTATTAACACAGGCAGGTACGGCTATATCTAACCAGGCAGATACGGGTATATCTAACCAGACAGATACGGGTATATCTAACCAGACAGAAACGGGTATACTTACAGGCAGATACGGCTATATCTAACCAGGCAGATACGGGTAATATCTAACCAGACAGATACGGGTATATCTAACCAGACAGATACGTGTATATCTAACCAGGCAGATACGGCTATATCTAACCAGACAGATACGGTATATCTAACCAGACAGATACGACTATATTAACCAGGCAGATAAGGTATACTAAAGAGACAGATACAGCTATATCTAACCAGGCAGATACGTATATCTAACAGATAACGGGTATATCTAACCGGCAGATACGATATAAGTAACAGGCAGATACGGGTATATGTAACCAGACAGATACGGGTATATCTAACCAGACAGATACGCTATATCTAACCAGGCAGATCCGGGTATATCTAACCAGACAGATACGGGTATATTAAACAGACAGATACAGGTATATCTAACCAGACAGATACGGCTTATCTAACCAGACAGATACGGGTATATCTACCAGACAGATACGGCTATATCTAATCAGGCAGATATGGGTTTATCTAACACGCAGTACGGCTATATCTAAGACAGATACGGGTATATCTAACCAGCAGATATGGCTATATCTAACCAGGCAGATACGGGTATATTAACCAGACAGATACGGGTATATCTAACCAGACAGATACGGGTATATCTAACCAGGCAGATACGGCTATATCTAACCAGACAGATACGGTATATCTAACCAGACAGATATGGGTATATCTAACAGGCAGATACGGGTATATCTAACCAGACAGATACGGGTATATCTAACCAGACAGGTACGGCTATATCTAACCAGGCAGATACGACTATATCTAACCAGACAGATACGGCTATATCTAACCAGACAGATACGGTATATCTAACCAGACAGATATGGGTATATCTAACCAGACAGATACGGGTATATCTAACCAGGCAGATACGGTATATCTAACCAGGCAGATACGGGTATATCTAACCAGACAGATACGGGTATATGTAACCAGACAGATACGGGTATATCTAACCAGGCAGATACGGGTATATCTAACCAGACAGATACGGGTATATCTAACCATACAGATACGGGTATATCTAACCAGACAGATACGGCTATATCTAACCAGACAGATACGGGTATATCTAACCAGACAGATACGGGTATATGTAACCAGACAGATACGGGTATATCTAACCAGACAGATACGGGTATATCTAACCAGACAGATACAGCTTTATCTAACCAGGCAGATACGGGTTTATCTAACCAGGCAGATATGGGTATATCTAACCAGACAGATACGGGTATATCTAACCAGGCAGATACGGTATATCTAACCAGGCAGATACGGGTATATCTAACCAGACAGATACGGGTATATCTAACCAGACAGAAACGGGTATATCTAACAGGCAGATACGGCTATATTTAACAGGCAGATACGGGTATATCTAACCAGACAGATACGGGTATAATCTAACCAGACAGATACGGGTTATATTAACCAGGCAGATACGGCTATATCTAACCAGACAGATACGGTATATCTAACCAGACAGATACGACTATATCTAACCAGGCAGATAAGGTATACCTAAAGAGACAGATACAGCTTATCTACCAGGCAGATACGGTATATTAACCAACAGATACGGGTATATCTACCAGGCAGATACGGATATAAGTAACCAGGCAGATACGGGTATATGTAACAGACAGATACGGGTATATCTAACCAGACAGATACGGCTATATCTAACCAGGCAGATCCGGGTATATCTAACCAGACAGATACGGGTATATCTAACCAGACAGATACAGGTATATCTAACAGACAGATACGGCTATATCTAAAGACAGATACGGGTATATCTAACAGACAGATACGGCTATATCTAATCAGGCAGATATGGGTTTATCTAACCACGCAGGTACGGCTATATCTAACCAGACAGATACGGTATATTAAAAGGCAGATATGGCTATATCTAACCAGGCAGATACGGTATATCTAACAGACAGATACGGGTATATCTACCAGACAGATACGGGTATATCTAACCAGGCAGATACGGCTATATCTAACCAGACAGATACGGTATATCTAACCAGACAGATATGGGTATATCTAACAGGCAGATACGGGTATATCTAACCAGACAGATACGGGTATATCTAACCAGACAGGTACGGCTATATCTAACCAGGCAGATACGACTATATCTAACCAGACAGATACGGCTATATCTAAAGACAGATACGGTATATCTACCAGACAGATATGGGTATATCTAACAGAAGATACGGGTATATCTAACCAGGCAGATACGGTATATCTAACCAGGCAGATACGGGTATATCTAACCAGACAGATACGGGTATATCTAACCAGACAGATACGGCTTTATCTAACCAGGCAGATACGGGTTTATCTAACCAGGCAGGTACGGCTATATCTAACCAGACAGATACGGTATATCTAACCAGACAGATACGGGTATATCTAACCAGCAGATACGGCTATATCTACCAGGCAGATACGGGTATATCTAACCAGACAGATACGGGTATATCTAACCAGACAGATACGGGATATATCTAACCAGCAGATACGGCTATATCTAACCAGAAGATACGGTATATCTAACCAGACAGATACGGGTATATCTAACCAGACAGATATGGGTATATCTAACAGGCAGATACGGGTATATCTAACCAGACAGATACGGGTATATCTAACCAGACCGATACGGGTATATCTAACCAGACAGGTACGGCTATGTCTAACCAGGCAGATACGCTATATCTAACCAGGCAGATACGGGTTTATCTAACCAGGCAGGTACGGCTATATCTAACCAGACAGATACGGGTATATCTAACCAGGCAGATACAGGTATATCTAACCAGGCAGATACGGGTATATGTAACCAGGCAGATACGGGTATATGTAACCAGGCAGATACGGGTATACGTAGACAGGCAGATACGGGTATATGTAACCAGGCAGATACGGGTATATCTAGCTACCAGAGATACGGGTATATGTACACAGGCAGATACGGGTATATGTAACCAGACAGATACGGGTATATCTAACCAGACAGATACGGCTATATCTAACCAGGCAGATACGGGTATATCTAACCAGGCAGATACGGGTATATCTAACCAGACAGATACGGGTTATATCTAACCAGACAGATAGGCATATATCTAACCAGACAGATACGACTATATCTAACCAGACAGATACGGTATATCTAACCAGACAGATATGGGTATATCTAACAGGCAGATACGGGTATATCTAACCAGACAGATACGGGTATATGTAACCAGGCAGATACGGGTATATCTAACCAGGCAGATACGGGTATATTAACCAGACAGATACGGGTATATCTAACCAGGCAGATACGGGTATAATCTAACCAGGCAGATACGGGTATATGTAACAGGCAGATACGGGCATATCTAACCAGGCAGATACGGGTATATGTAACCAGGCAGATACGGGTATATTATGTAAGACAGATACGGGTATATCTAACCAGACAGATACGGCTATATCTAACCAGGCAGATCCGGGTATATCTAACCAGGCAGATACGGGTATATCTAACCAGACAGATACAGGTATATCTAACCAGACAGATACGGCTATATCTAACCAGACAGATACGGGTATATCTAACCAGGCAGATACGGTATATCTAACCAGGCAGATACGGGTATATCTAACCAGGCAGATACGGGTATATCTAACCAGACAGATACGGCTATATCTAACCAGGCAGATATGGGTTTATCTAACCAGGCAGGTACGGCTACATCTAACCAGACAGATACGGGTATATCTAACCAGGCAGATACGGCTATATCTAACCAGACAGATACGGGTATATCTAACCAGACAGATACGGGTATATCTATCCAGACAGGTACGGCTATATCTAACCAGGCAGATACGGCTATATCTAACCAGGCAGATACTGGGTTTATCTAACCAGGCAGGTACGGCTATATCTAACGAGACAGATACGGCTATATCTAACCAGGCAGATACGGGTTTATCTAACCAGGCAGATACGGGTATATCTAACCAGACAGATACCGGTATATCTAACCAGACAGATACGGGTATATCTAACCAGGCAGATACGGGTATATCTAACCAGACAGATACGGGTATATCTAACAGGGGGGATACGGGTATATCTAACCAGGCAGATACGGGTATATCTAACCAGACAGATACGGGTATATCTAACCTGACAGATACGGGTATATCTAACCAGACAGATACGGGTATATGTAACCAGGCAGATACGGCTATATCTAACCAGGCAGATACGGTATATCTAACCAGGCAGATACGGGTATATCTAACCAGGCAGATACGGGTATATCTAACCAGGCAGATACGGGTATATCTAACCAGGCAGATACGGGTATATCTAACCAGACAGATACGGGTATATCTAACCTGACAGATACGGGTATATCTATCCAGACAGATACGGGTATATCTAACCAGGCAGATACGGGTATATCTAACCAGGCAGATACGGGTATATCTAACCAGACAGATACGGGTATATCTAACTTGACAGATACGGGTATATCTATCCAGACAGATACGGGTATATCTAACCAGACAGATACGGCTATATCTAACCAGACAGATACGGGTATATCTAACCAGACAGATACGGCTATATCTAACCAGGCGGATACTGTTTGAGGAAAGTTCCATTCAGATTTCAATCATTTACAGCATGTAAAATAATTTTTTCACATTTTACCATTAAAAGCTTTGTGGTTATATATTCTATAGGGAATTGTTAAAAAAAATTAAAATGGGAACCCATTGCTGCATTTTTCTGAGAAAATATACAATTTTAACCAAAATATGAAAAAAATTATATTTCCCTTTTGTTTTGGAGGATGGTGTTATATGAATAATATAACTATAAGGGCTATTAAGAGAGAGGTGAAAACTTGAGAATTGCAGGAGAATGAACAATCTAGACCAAATAGGCAATTTGGAAAGTGAGATAAATGGTAGAATTTTTCTGGTTTGACTATTTTGACCTACAGGGTTATTCAAAGAGATCCGAATGGCTGCCGGAGGTAACCGAACGTGGAAAGTCAGCGTTCGGTTACCTTTCCTGGCCATTCGGCTATTCAGAGAGCAGGCAGTTAGCCAAATCTTGGCGAATTGCCTGCACATACGGTGCCTGTTCGGTGCCTGTTCGAGATACGGGTATATCTAACCAGACAGATACGGGTATATCTAACCAGACAGATACGGGTATATCTAACCAGGCAGATACGGGTATATCTAACCAGGCAGATACGGGTATATCTAACCAGGCAGATACGGGTATATCTAACCAGACAGATACAGGTATATCTATCCAGACAGATACGGGTATATCTAACCAGACAGATACGGGTATATCTATCCAGACAGATACGGGTATATCTAACCAGGCAGATACGGGTATATCTAACCAGGCAGATACGGCTATATCTAACCAGACAGATACGGGTATACAGTTGTGTTCAAAATTATTCAACCCCCACTGAAATTGAGTGTTTTGGCCAGTTTGACATTGATTTTGATCATTCAGTCATCTTGCTTACAATTAAATCAAAGAGGCACGTGTAGGTCAGACAAATATAACATAACATTTATAATGAAATAACCACAAATGTCTTTTCTGTGCTCACATCATTATCAGTTTTATTCAACCCCCAAGTGACATTCAATCTTAGTACTTAGTACAACATCCTTTTACAGTTATAACAGCTTTTAAACGTGAAGCATAGCTTGACACAAGTGTCTTGCAGCGATCTACGGGTATCTTCGCCCATTCGTCATGGGCAAAAGCCTCCAGTTCAGTCACATTCTTAGGCTTGCGCACTGCAACTGCTTTCTTTAAGTCCCACCAGAGGTTCTCAATCGGATTTAAGTCTGGTGACTGCGATGGCCACTCCAAAATGTTCCAGCCTTTAATCTGCAACCATGCTCTAGTGGACTTGGAGGTATGCTTGGGATCATTGTCCTGTTGAAAGGTCCAACGTCTCCCAAGCCTCAGGTTTGTGATGGACTGCATCACATTGTCATCCAATATCTCCTGGTACTGAAGAGAATTCATGGTACCTTGCACATGCTGAAGCTTCCCTGTACCTGCAGAAGCAAAACAGCCCCAAAGCATGATTGACCCCCCGCCATGCTTCAGAGTAGGCAAGGTGTTCTTTTCTTCATAGGCCTTGTTCTTCCTCCTCCAAACATAGCGTTGAGAACACAGTTCTAATTTTGTTTCATCAGTCCACAGAACACTATCCCAAAACTTCTGTGGTTTGTCCACATGACTTTTGGCATACTGCAGTCGACTCTTCTTATTCTTTGGAGACAGCAAGGGGGTGCGCCTGGGAGTTCTGGCATGGAGGCCTTCATTACGCAGTGTGCGCCGTATTGTCTGAGCTGAAACTTCAGTACCCACATCTGACAAATCTTTTCTCAATTCCTCAGCAGTCACACGGGGATTTCTCCACTCTACGCTTCAGGTAGCGCACAGCAGTCGAAGTCAGCATCTTCTTTCTGCCACGACCAGGTAGCGTTTCAACAGTGCCCTTTGCCTTGAATTAAGCGAATGATGCTTCCTATGGTCTCTCTCTTGTATGTTTAACATCTTTGCAATCTTCTTATAGCCATTGCCCTTCCTGTGAGAGTAATCACCTCTTCTCTTGTCTTCCTGGACCATTCTCTTGACTTCACCATGTTTGTAACCACACCAGTAAATGTCTAGAAGGAGCTGAGTATCACAGTCATTTTAAAGCTGCCTAATTGGTGCTTATTATGCTTTATTGCTGCTCCGTGACATCCCAGGTGTTTTCAATACCTGATTGAAAACACTTGAATGAACCTCTGTTCTTCAGACTGGTAGTCTTTAAGGGGTTGAATAATTGGTGTTAATGGAATTCACAAAAGAAACATTTACTACTGTATTACAAAACCAGTTGATGTCATTTTAGTTGCATATGGTTCTTTAAAAAGTCCTTGTAGGATTTCATTCTGAATACAATTACAAATGTACACTAAATTCCCTAAAACCCTTTACAGCATTGGGGGTTGAATAATTTTGAACACAACTGTATCTAACCAGGCAGATACGGGTATATGTAACCAGACAGATATGGGTATATCTAACCAGGCAGATACGGGTATATCTAACCAGGCAGATACGGGTATATCTAACCAGGCAGATACGGGTATATCTAACCAGACAGATACGGTTATATCTAACCAGACAGATACGGTTATATCTAACCAGACAGATATGGGTATATCTATCCAGACAGATACGGGTATATCTAACCAGACAGATATGGGTATATCTAACCAGACAGATATGGGTATATCTAACCAGACAGATACGGGTATATCTAACCAGGCAGATACGGCTATATCTAACCAGACAGATACGGCTATATCTAACCAGGCAGATACGGGTATATCTAACCAGACAGATACGGCTATATCTAACCAGACAGATACGGGTATATCTATCCAGACAGATACGGGTATATCTAACCAGACAGATACGGCTATATCTAACCAGACAGATACGGGTATATCTAACCAGACAGATACGGCTATATCTAACCAGGCGGATACTGTTTGAGGAAAGTTCCATTCAGATTTCAATCATTTACAGCATGTAAAATAATTTTTTTCACATTTTACCATTAAAAGCTTTGTGGTTATATATTCTATAGGGAATTGTTAAAAAAAATTAAAATGGGAACCCATTGCTGCATTTTTCTGAGAAAATATACAATTTTAACCAAAATATGAAAAAAAATTATATTTCCCTTTTGTTTTGGAGGATGGTGTTATATGAATAATATAACTATAAGGGCTATTAAGAGAGAGGTGAAAACCTTGAGAATTGCCAGGAGAATGAACAATCTAGACCAAATAGGCAATTTGGAAAGTGAGATAAATGGGAGAATTTTTCTGGTTTGACTATTTTGACCTACAGGGTTATTCAAAGAGATCCGAATGGCTGCCGGAAGGTAACCGAACGTGGAAAGTCAGCGTTCGGTTACCTTTCCTGGCCATTCGGCTATTCAGAGAGCAGGCAGTTCGCCAAATCTTGGCGAATTGCCTGCACATACGGTGCCTGTTCGGTGCCTGTTCGAGGGCAGTGAATCCCCATAGAGAAGCAATGCTTCGTCTATTCAGAGAACACAAACCAGCAGAGAAAATTGCCAAATTGCCCTGCCATTCGATGGCTTCATTCGACAGGTTTATTCAGGGAATCCCATAGGCTTCAATGTTAAAAATATTCCTGTTTTAATCCAATATCTAATAAACCGTTGATTATAATATTCTGCAGTAAAAAGTCTCTTTACTTATAGATTTTTTAGGATCTTTTAAGCATTTTTCTGGATTTTTACGTTTTTTAGGATCTTTTAAGCATTTTTCTGGATTTTTACGTTTTTTTTTATCGTTTTTTCATTTTTCTGTGACAGCCCTCTTTATTATCATTCATTGTTTCTCATACGTAAATTTCAGACATTTTCGCTCAGTAGTTTCTTTGCAAACAGCGTTTCACTTTTCAAACATTCAAGCAAACTGTTTTTTTTTTCACTCCAATCGTCTGCGGTGTCGGGTTTTCCCGGCGGCTGCTCTGCGCTCTGATCGGCTCCTGCTCGGGTTTTTCCGGCGTGTTCGGCGGGGTTAATCCAGATGTTTTTGCGGGTTTCGTTGTGTGCATTCGCCTGGGTTTTGCGGTGAGCGTTTGGCAGGTTTTCGGCGGCTTTTCCCTGCATTACGGCGGCCCTATGGTGCTTGCTGAATACACAGCAGGGTCGCCGAAATGGGATCGCCAAATTGCACCGAATAGAAGAGAACGAAAAGTCACCGAACGTGTGGTGGCTTTTCGATTCTCTTTGAATAACCCTGCTAGAATTTACAATTCTCCAGTCATTCTCAAGGTTTTCACCTCTTTCTGAATAGCCCTGTATGTATAAAACCGTGACCTTGCTCCTAGGGGAATGAAAAGGGTTGTAATGGCAGTGGTATTGCTCATTTTATACATGACAAATGGACAATGCCATCGCTTTGGAACTAAAACGAAGTAAAAAAAGTTTTTACTTTTAGGTATTACATGGTCCCGTTTGGTATCAATGCAAAGGCCAGACTCTGACCTGTTCAGTAACACCTCCCTTGACCTTGTGAGGTGTAAAGATTAGTGATGCAGGGTTCCAAAGTCCCCCCTCAGTGCACTCTTCTGCAATGTGGCGGTTTCGATTTTTGATGTAGCAATTCGTAATAACAGATAGTGCAGCGTCATTGTTCCCTTTATAATTGAAAAGTGAAAAATATTGCTGTGTTAGAAAAAAAAAAATTGTTAGAAGGAAAATTTTATTTTTATTATTACATAAAACCTGGTCATGTTTGGTAGCTTTGGAAAGGTCATGCTCTGGCCTTTCCGGTTATACCTCACATGACACTGTAGCTGCTATGGAGTTGGAGATACAGGGGTCTAAATGCCCATCAATGCAGACATACAGGGTTATTCAAAGAGATTCGAAAAGTCACAGCACGTTCGGTGACTTTTCGTTTTCTTCAATTCGATTCCTTTTGCCGATCCCATTTCGGTGACCCTGCGGAGTATTCAGCAAACACCACAGGGCCCCCGAATTATAGGGAAAAGCTGAAGGAAACCCGAGGAAAACGAACCGCAAAACCCGGCGAATGCACGCCGAAAAGCCACAAAAACATCTGGATTAACCCGTCGAAAACCACGGAAAAACCCGAGCAGGAGCCAATCACCTGCAGCGAAGCCGCCGGAAAAAGCCGAGAAAGCCGAGACCGCAGACAGAGTGAAGTGAATAAATTAGGAAAACAGTTTGCATGAATGATTGAAAAGTGAAACGCTGTTTGCAAAGAAACTACTGAGCGAAAATGTCTGAAATTTACATATAAAATCCAATGAATGATAATAAAAAGGGCTGTTACAGAAAAAATATGTAAACTTAAAGAAAAAGAAAAAAAAATCAGACTTTTTAAAAAAAAAAGAAAATTCAGAAAAATGCTTAAAATATCCTAAAAAATCTATAAATAAAGAGACTTTTTGCTGCAGAATTTTATAATGAACAGTTTATTAGATATTGAATTAAAATGGGAATATTTTTAACATTGAAGTCTATGGGATTCTCCTGAATTAACCTGTCGAATTAAACCACCGAATGGCAGGGCATTTCGGGAACCTTTCACTGCTGGTTTGTGTTCTCTGAATAGATGAAGCAGTGCTTTTTTATGGGGATTTCTCTACCCTCGAACAGGCACCGAACAGGCACCGTATGTGCAGGCAATTCGCCAGGATTTGGTGAATTGCCTGCTCTCTGGATAGCCGAATGGCCAAGAAAGGTAACCGAACGCTGATTTTCTGTGTTCGGTTACCTCTCTCAAGCAATTCGGATCTCTTTGAATTACCCTCAGGGCCGTCTTTAACGCGGGGCAAATGGGGCAGTTGCCCCGGGCCCAGTCACTGGAGGGGCCCAAAGCAGTTGCCCCCATTGGGCCCCACGGCAAACCGCCGGCGGCGGCGCCGCCGAAAACGACTTGTGTGTGTGTACTACTGTCTGTAACTGACTCCAGACTCCTCCTATTTGTTGTTCCAGTCCCGGCTCGGCGGCTCTGCCTCCGCATGAAGCCCGGCGGTGGCGGCGCCGCCGGCCTGCCGCCATCTGACTGCAGCTGTAGTGCCAGTGTCACTGTCTCTGGACTGCAGTGCTCACGGGGAGGCCCGGGCTGGCAGCAGCAGGCAGGCACTGGCAGCCAGCCACGCACACAGATACAGAGCCGCTGCAGCAGCACCAGCGACAGCGTGCGTGCCTTCCTTACAGCCGACACAAGGCTGGGAACGGCACTCACGCTGTTGGCGCCGCCCTCTTGGTGTACCACGTGATGCGGCGCGGCGCGCATGCGCAGACCGTCCCCGCATGGTAGTCTCACTGTCGAGACATTTAATTTGGGTCCACTGGAGTCCAGAGCTGAGCCGGAGCGAACCAGGCCGGGAGCCCAGCAGCAGCACTGTGGTGGCGGGTGCATGTCACTGTCGATACGGCTACGGGTGGGTGGCTATTATTAGCAAGCTTAATCTTATTATAATTTATTAATTTTATGGTGGAGAGTAGTTGATGTCATGTCTGATGTGAATGATGTCATGTTGTTGTCACGGTCATAGATACATTCACACTGATGATGACTCTGAGGGTGTAGGTCCCGGCTGGGTATGTGATGCACTGCTGGGCATGTGAAACTCTGCTGGGCATGATGTGCTGGGCATGTGAAACTCTGCTGGGCATGCTGGGATGTGCTGGGCATGTGAAACTCTGCTGGGCATGATGTGATGGGCATGTGAAACTCTGCTGGGCATGATGTGATGGGAAGTGAAACTCTGCTGGGCATGATGGGATGTGCTGGGCATGTGAAACCCTGCTGGGTATGTGAAAAACTGCTGGGTATGTCAGATTCTGGCCTCTGCTGGGTATATCAGATTCTGGCCTCTGCTGGGTATGTCAGATTCTGGGCTCTGCTGGGTATGTCAGATTTTGGACTCTGCTGGGTATATCAGATTCTGGCCTCTGCTGCGTATGTCAGATTCTGGGCTCTGCTGGGTATGTCAGATTCTGGGCTCTGCTGGGTATATCAGATTCTGGCCTCTGCTGGGTATGTCAGATTCTGGCCTCTGCTGGGTATGTCAGATTCTGGGCTCTGCTGGGTATATCAGATTCTGGGCTCTACTGGGTATGTCAGATTCTGGGCTCTGCTGGGTATGTCAGATTCTGGCCTCTGCTGGGTATGTCAGATTCTGATCTCTGCTGGGTATGTCAGATTCTGGGCTCTGCTGGGTATGTCAGATTCTGGGCTCTGCTGGGTATATCAGATTCTGGGCTCTGCTGGGTATGTCAGATTCTGGGCTCTGCTGAGTATGTCAGATTCTGGCTTCTGCTGGGTATGTCAGATTCTGGGCTCTGCTGGGTATGTCAGATTCTGGCTCTGCTGGGTATATCAGATTCTGGGCTCTGCTGGGTATTTCAGATTCTGGGCTCTGCTGGGATATAGATTCTGGGCTCTGCTGGGTATATCAGATTCTGGGCTCTGCTGGGTATATCAGATTCTGGGCTCTGCTGGGTATTTCAGATTCTGGGCTCTGCTGGGTATATCAGATTCTGGGCTCTACTGGGTATGTCAGATTCTGGGCTCTGCTGGGTATGTCAGATTCTGCCTCTGCTGGGTATGTCAGATTCTGGTCTCTGCTGGGTATATCAGATTCTGGGCTCTGCTGGGTATGTAGATTCTGGGCTCTGCTGGGTATATCAGATTCTGGGCTCTGCTGGGTATGTCAGATTCTGGGCTCTGCTGAGTATGTCAGATTCTGGCTTCTGCTGGGTATGTCAGATTCTGGGCTCTGCTGGGTATGTCAGATTCTGGGCTCTGCTGGGTATATCAGATTCTGGGCTCTGCTGGGTATTTCAGATTCTGGGCTCTGCTGGGTATATCAGATTCTGGGCTCTGCTGGGTATATCAGATTCTGGGCTCTGCTGGGTATTTCAGATTCTGGGCTCTGCTGAGTATGTCAGATTCTGGGGTCTGTCTGGGTACATAAAATTCTGTGAGTTTAACTTCCTATTAGCAGTACAACTATGAGTATAAAAGTTAAAATCTAACACTATGCAGCGCTGTTGTTCACTGGCGCCCGGTTGTCTGATTTACTAGCTCAGTTATACACTTATACACACCTCACATTACTGTATCACAGAGGTCCACAGCAATAAAATTCTAATGTATGGTGTGTATGAGTGTTTGAATTTTATTGCTGTGGGCACTGTGATACGCTCATACACGCTGTGTGTTTTTTTTGGGGGGGGGCAGCATTTCATCCTTAAAAAATAAATACACACAGAGATATTGTGTTTTTACAGTATGCGTAGGATGTGTAATTGTAAAAAAAAAATTTGATGTGCGTGACTTTATTTTTGGGATGTTGGAGTGGAGAGCAAAATTTCAAGGGGGGCCCCCAAGAAAATATTCGCCCAGGACCCAGTCAATATTAAAGACGGCCCTGATTACCCTGATAGTTATCCTTTCTCTGGGCCTATTCTGGGGCATGGGCCTGGAGCTGCTGCTCCATCAGCCCCTTAATCCGGCCCTGGCTCCCTATATTTAAGATGGGGAGAGCAAAGTGTTAATCAGCGTTAGGATTACAAAGTCCTAACGCTGATTAACGTCCGGCTGCGGTTAGCAAAATGTTTACCACAGCCAGGACTTGGTGCTAACAGATTCCACTGGTGCAGAATCCGTTAGCACCAGCCGGGACCCCCACAATAAAATTCAGATACTCACCTCCTATCCTGCGGCGAGGACCATGGCTCCATCCGCCTCCTCCGTCCGGCGGGAGCAGGGAGAGACTGGGTGAAAAAGTCCCCCAGTCTCCCCCTGTGGATCACTACGTCGACCTGCCGGATCTCACGAGGCGAGATCCGGCAGGTCATGTGACTGGCAGAGGAGAAACTCATTGGAGTCCTATGGACTCCATCGAGTAGATGTGCGCGGTGGCTAGTGTTGCCACCTTTTCTTGAAGCCAAACCCAAACACTAACAACGCGTAGTAAAATATTTTTGCTGCTCACCGGTATGTGCACAGACACTCAGTCACACACACATATACATGTCCTTCCCTTTCACATCACATTTTAGTCTCTTTCACCGCAAACCTCAAATCAGACCTTTTAGCCCCCAAATCAGCCCCTCTCTGAACCACAAATCAGGACCTTTAATCTATCTGCAAATAAGCCCCTTTCACCCAAACTTCCTCACAATGTACGCATACAGATGAGAAAGGGAGAGCGAGAGAGAAGGGGGGTGTGAGGAGAAAAAGGGGGACAGGATGAAAAGGGGAGGGAGAGAGAGGGGAGAAAAGGGGGAGAGAGAGGCAGGAGAGGTGGCTGAAAAGGGCGAGAGGGGTGGCAAGGGGAGAGAGAGGAAGGGAGAGAGGGGAGAAAAGGGGAGTGAGAGAGGGAAAAAGGGGAGAGGGGGAAAGGGGAGAGAGAGGGGAGGGAAAAAGGGGGAGAGGGGGAAAGGGGAGAGAGAGGGAGGGGAGAGGGAGGGGGGGGAAAGGGGGAGAGAAGGGAGGGGAAAGGGGGAAAGGGAGAGGAAAGGGGGAGAGGGGAGATGAGGAAAAAGGGAGAGAGAGGAAGAGAAGGGGGGAAAGATGTCGGCTTTTCTAGCATATCTGCTTTGAGTCTTGCAGGGTTATTCAAAGAGAATCGAAAAGTCACCATTCGGTGACTTTTCGTTCTCTTCAATTCGGTGCGATTTGGCGATCCCATTTCGGCGACCCTGCTGTGTTTTCAGCAAGCACCACAGGGCCGTCATAGTGCAGGGAATTGTCGCCGCAAACCCGACGAAAACTCACCGCAAAACCTGGCGAACGCTCACCGAAACCCGCAAAAAGATCTGGATTAACCCTGCTGAACACGCCCGAGCAGGAGCCGATCACAGCGCAGAGCAGCCGCCGGAAAAAGCCAACACCGCAGACGAATGGAGTGAAAAAAAAAAACAGTACGCTTGAATGTTTGAAAAGTGAAACGCTGTTTGCAAAGAAACTACTGAACGAAAATGTCTGAAATTTACATATAAAATCCAATGAATGATAATAAAAAGGGCTTTTACAGAAAAAAGAAAAAACTATTTAAAAAACAACGGTAAAAATATTTTTGTCTAAAAAAAATCCGGGAAAAATGTCTAAAAGATCCAAAAAAAATCTAAAAATAAAGAGACTTTTTACTGCAGAATAAAATAATAAACGGTTTATTAGATATTGGATTAAAACGGGAATATTTTTATATTTTTAACATTGATGCCTATGGGATTCGCCTGAATAAACCTGTCGAATGAAGACACTGAACGGCAGGGCATTAGGGGAACCTTTCACTGCTGGTTTTGTTCTCTGAATAGATGAAGCATTGCTTCTCTATGGGGATTCACTGCCCTCGAACAGGCACCGAACAGGCACCGTATGTGCAGGCAATTCGCCAACATTTGCCGAACCTCCTGCTCTCTGAATAGCCGAATGGCCAGGAAAGGTAAGCGTACGCTGAATTTCAGTTACCTTTCGACCACAATTCGGAGCTCTTTGAATAACCCTGTTTGACTTGCCGGACAGTGGGAATCCCAGTCACCAAGCTAGTGTCCTGCAGTCTTGGCCGTGACTCGTGGTGTCTTCCCTGCCTGCTCCGTGGCCTACAAGCAGGCAGGGAAGATGCTGCGAGTGAATAACGAGACTTCAAGGTTTACATTAGTGACTGAGCCGCCATTCCGTCTGTGGGTCGTGCAGAAATCAGTATCAGGCAATCCGAAATGCCGCACGACACAAATCGGAGGCATTAAAAAAGTGATCGAGAGATCCCTACGCTCGGTGTATACGGCACCATCTTCTCGGGGCACTCAGCTGGCATCGGGCCGCGTGGCTGAGCGCCCTGAGTTGAAAACAGCCAGCTTTGGTCACGATGCTGGGCTTCGCACCGTGTCGTATCGCGGTCAGTGTGTCTCCGGCTTTATTGCTACTGATGCAAAGCATTGGCCCGACGGCAGGGTTCTACAATTAAAGAGTCAATTCAAGTTTTTTCGTGTAATCTGTAGGATATTTCCTTATAGGTCACCAACAAAGTAGCCATTTGTATTTTCATGAATGCCAAATCCTGACTCAGTTGAGTGAATGACACACTGGCTAGTAAGCTATATCATTTATTTTAATGAGTTCCATATAAAAGCATAACGAATTACATAACCAGTGTTAAGAAAAGCACTCCGATAAAACTATTCCTATAATATAAATCTCGCACGGAAGCTTTTCCCATTCTCATACAGAAACAGGTCGGACACATGTACACCCCACAGTGACCCTCTGAGTCTCCAGTTTAAACACGATGGCGCAGTCTCTCTGCTCCTTGTTGAGGACCATGATGTCCTGCAGGATGGGTACTGATGTCAAGTCTGGGTTCTGTGTCCCATCGGAGTCGATACAGCTGAAACTGTGACAGTTGGCCTCCGAGATGACATAAGGGTATCTGTTCGGGTCGATGTTGAGGCTGGAAGTGAAAATACCCCAAAAAAACATTTAGAATTTACATGTTAGTAGATGGTAGACATTAGTCGCACTTTACACGTTTAGAGGGACACTCTACTCATCCTGGGCACTTTGTTGTTTTAAAATGGTCTGGAAGTAAGGAACGCCCCCTTCTCCCCTATCTACTGCCCTGATCTGGCAGAAAATGCAGGGTGAAGCAGAGGAGTTTCCTCCACCCCACCCAGCATCACCAGCAGCTGGGATTTTTGAATTTCCTGGCTGCCGGCCACCAGATCGGTCACTAGTTGAAGTGGTAGAGGCCAAAACAGTAATTGAATTTAAGCAAGCATGGGATAGGCATAAGGCTATCCTAAACAAAAGATAAATCCAGGTAAAGTATCCATGTAATTGGGCAGACTAGATGGGCCGAAAGGTTCTTATCTGCCGACAATTTCTATGTTTCTATATTTCTAGTGATGTCACATACAGAGAGCGGCCGATGTCACCCTCAGAGACTAATGGCTGTAGCGACCGTTCTCAGAGAGGCAGCAATGAATCAGATCTGTGCATGCGCGTGCAGCTCCAATCCATCGCTCTGCGCAGGCACTACCAAACTTGCGCATGTAAAATGTGTGAGTCTCGTAGCACATTTGCGGTTCCTGGACTTCGCATGTTGTACAGAAATGCAAATTATGCAGAGGAGCTTCAGAGACTTCTGGGTTTAGTAGTCCCTGAGCCGAAGAGGAGGAGCTGAGCGCGGCGAGAGACAAAAGGTGAGTAAAAACACCTCAAATAAAAAAAATAATTAAAAAATAATTGGGCAGAGGCTGTCAGCAGGATCTGCCCAATTATCTAAGGCCAAAGAAAAGGGAACTCTGCTTTTCAATAGACTGTCCCTTTGATGATAAGGACTCCCAAGATTGAAAGAGGTGGTACCCACATCCATCTACAAACGGTACAAACACTCCCGCACATACTAAAAATGTTGACCTCCTCTTCCGAGGAGCATGATCCAATTCTGAATCATCTACATCGACCTTTTTAATCTTTTAGTTTGCTCAATTTACAAACCACCAGGCCTGGACACCTGATTGTAAGTTGAACATACTAAACGCATGATCACAACTTGGACGTTAAAGGCGTGACATTCGCGTCTGTCGTATCCCATTTGCAGCTCGCCTTTATCGTCTGTATTACGACCAAGCCGTTTTGCCAGCAGCTCTCCATGGAGACGGAGAAGATCTCACACAAGCTCTGCAAGAACGTGCAAGAACGAGATCTGTCCGGCACGCAGAGGGATACGCAGACAAACCTCTGCCCGCGTAGCGAGTAAGCGGCAGATCACGGGATTCTCTCCACCGAGGAATCTGAGGTGAGTATGGGATTTTTGGTTGGGTTTAGTTTTGTGTTTTATGTGATTGTGCTGAAGCGAAATCACTTAACACCAGGGTTAAAGACATTATTCTTTTCAGAATGACGTCAGACGCAGATGGAGAACGCGCTGGTTGGGATAGCTCTTCTCCATCTGCTGGGGCCACATTAGCGTCTCCCATACAAAGTATAGGAGACGTCAGCGTGCAGTACATCCGAGACGCAAGCTCAGTTTGCATCTTGGATCGAAGAGGATGAGTAAAAATTAAGCTCAGCGCTTGAGCCATCATTCTGTGCAGCTTGGACGCCGTGCTTAGCGTCCAGGTTGTAATATGACCCTAGATGTTTGAAAAGGCCAATGTAGTTGCTTCGGAATTCAGCAAAATATTATTTATTTGCTTATTTTCGAAATGTCATCTCCTCCCCATATATTGCTCTTAACTCTGCAAATCCTCGGCAACTCTCTACCAGTTACCTGATTAGTGGACCTTTCAGTAGATAAAGGCCTACCTGAAGTCCCAGGGAGCTGGAGAACCGCTCTGAGAGTCCAGAATCTGCTCAAGGCTGTCGATATACGTGGTGTCGATGACGCTGACGTCGAGGTTTATTTTATGGGGCAGTCGTCTCACCCTCCTCCCTGGACACTTGCTGTCAGGCAGCAACGGGAACTCTTGCTCCTCCTCGTCACCTACATGTTCTTCTGGTAGCAACGATGGAGAACAGAATCCCAAGAGTACAACTGGCTGAAATATGAGCAAAAATGGATTTCAGTAACCAACCTGCCTTGGATTTTATTTTCTTCCATACAGTAAAGCGATATCTATGGTGTATTTTCGGCTGCATTTCAGCCATTTTTTGGTTTGTGAGACTATAACTAAGGAACGACTTACCAACATTTTGATTCCTGATAAAAATTCGACTCATATAATGTTTTAATGGAAATTTGGGCTTTTTTAAATTCAAAATTATCGGTAAGTCAGTTTTCAAAAATAAATAAAAAGAGTGCTGAAATGGGTTGATAAATGTATTTTTTTTTTAATATATAAAGTTTTATTGAGGATCACACATAAACAGAATGCCCGATGGGACACGAGGTTGTACAAAGAGAGTCACGCGGGACCCTACAAGTAACAACAGGTCAGGCAGTAAAGTCATTGGGCCCTATTATAATCTTTGCGCAAACGTCAGCGCGCACGCAAAAACGCATTAACGCGAGGGTCAAAACCCTTTGCGCTGAACGTCGTATTACAATGTCAGCGCAAAAACGCACGTATACGTCTACAGCGAGTGAACCTGCGCGAACGCTGCGCGAGCTTACTGTACGTCGCGCGTCCTATACTTAACATTGTGAGCGCAAATGCGTTTGTGCGCTGGTACGCGGATGGTATTACAATCTATGCGCAGTTTGTAACGCACAGCCTATGCGTGCATAATGTTAGCAACTCCTAAAAGCTGGTGTTAATGGCAAATTCTATCAACCTGGCCGAAACCAAATACACCAGCCCAAAAAAAATACGCAGCAAAGTATAGTTACACATTCTACACATACCCAAACAATAAAATGGAGAAGTTGTGTGTGGTTTTTTTTGATGCAGCATATATGCGCAGATTGACTTTGACAGGCGCAAAAACTTAACGTGAGACAATTGTGGTTCTTAATTCTGATTGGCTGAATCGCGTGAAAAAAACTGTCCACACACTGATTTCTGCGCGCAACGTTGCTGCGCGCGCGTTTGTGCGTGTCCGTTTTACGTGCGTTATTTTTTGACGGATGAAAAAATGCGAGAGGATTGTAATACCAGTGTTGTCTTACGCGCGTTAACGTTTAACGCTTCGTGCAAAAATTCACGCGTTGCGCGTTAAGAACGTAATAAGGCCCATTGAATGGTATTGATAAATTGTGTGAAACTAAATTTTTCTTAAAAGCAAAAACACATTCACAAACGATAACCTACAAACACAAAAATACAAAAAAGAAACGTGGAGCTCAACAAGGTACTCGTATAGTTATATTTCCAGATGATACAAAGGACAACCATCCGTCCCACACGTCCTGAAGAAGGATAAGGAGTTTGCGGCCCTATGAAACATTTCCTCGTAATGAATGATACACCTTCCAGGGATAACATGGCTTCTCTCATAGAGGGGATAGTTGCACAGCGCCAGTGGCGAGCAAGGGTGTATTTGGCCACGCTAAGCACTAGCGAGATTATACCTCTGTGTCTTAGTTGTATGTTCGTTGGTAGCATATGTAACAACTATTGTTTCGGGCATAAGGGTAGGGCAAGGCCTGTACAATGAAAGATCAATCTACACACCTTCTCCCAGTAACCAGCGATGATAGGACATTGCCAGAAGATATGGAGGAGAGATCCAAAACTGGATCCACAGCGCCAACACACTCCAGATTCTCCAGGGATATGAGCCAGTCTATTTGGAGTCAAGTACCACCTACACAAGAGTTTAAGGTGCGATTCCCTCAAGTTAGTGCTCCTAGTGTCTCGGTGGCCACCGTCTCGGTGGCGTAGTACCAGTCGGCTCTGGAGGCTGTGATGGACAAGTCTTTTTCCCACCTGGTCATATAGGAAAGTTTCTTACTGGGTTGAGCAGATAACAGGGTTTCGTAGCACAGAGACAGCGGTTTCGTCACTACCTTCCTGCCCATACAGAGTTTGCGATAAGGCGTCATGTCAGCCATTGCAAAGGAAAGTAGTCCCTGTTGAGTCAGAGCGTGTTTCGTCCTGAGGTATGTGAAACATTCACTAGTGGATATAGCAAACTCCTGCACCAAGTCCAGAAAGGATTTCAGAGAAGAGGACGTGAAGAGCTGGTTAATATGGGTAAGACCCATCTTCAACCATTGGTCTAGGTTTAGGTCTAGGATAGTGCGGCAAAAGAACCATTGTGGGGCCAAGCTGAGCAAGGAATATGGGCGGATAAGCGGCCTACCCCATTGTCGCCAAGACATGAGGGAGAGCAAAGTCGAGGGCAGAATGCTCTCAGTTTTACGATGTGGCAATGTCGGGAACCAAATTAGGTCATGGATACGAAAGGGAGCGATGTAGGCATTTACCATGTGGAGCCAGAGGGGTGTATCCTTTTGGGACATAGACGATTACAGCTGTGCCGGCAATACCGCCCTGTAATATACTGTGATATTCAAAAAGCCCAAGCCCCCTTTACGCCTAGGCGCAGTGATAGTGGGAGCTTAAATGCGCGGCGGCTTCCCCTTCCAGATGTGTGTAAAACATCTTCTGCAGGCGCAACGACATATGGGCCGGGATAAAAACTGGGACGTTTCTAAAATAATAAAGAATCTGGGGGTAAGACACACATTTTAAGAGCTGCCATACGACCCATCCAGGAAACCTCCAGCGAGTGCCACGACGCCAATTGGGATGTGATAGAAGCAAATAGGGGATTATAATTTAGTTTGACAATAGAGCATCTTGATTGGGTAAGAGAGATTCCTAGGTATTTTAATGAGGTTGTCCTCCAATCAAAGGGGTATAGGGCTTGCAGAGAAGAGAGAGAGGAAGCAGCTGATAAATGTATTTTCAGAGAGAATCCGACTGAAACCTTCATCAAACCTGCCGAATGAAACCACCGAACATCAGGGCATTTCACTGACATTTCTCTACTGTTCGGTGTCTCTGAATAGATTAACCATTGCTTCTCTATAGGGGATTTCACTGCCGTCGAACAGGCACTGTATTTCGCTAGAAATTCGCCAATATTTGGTGAAATGCCAGGTTTTGAATAACCGAATGGCTCCGGAATTGCACTGTATGGTGAAGTTCACTGTTCGGTGCAATTTCGGAGCCAGTTCAACTCTCTCTGAATAACCCTGTAAATTAAAATGTGCTGTCAAAATTAACATTGTCAGTGACCTGGAACAATTCTTAATAATTCCTTTGGTTAAAAACGTATTTACATGGTCACATGACAGTGGGAAGGTATGACTATCGCCGCCATGTTTCTCTGTGTCTTATACGTTTGTTTCCTCGATACAGGTGGATAATATTCATCAAAAAATGCAAAAAAATAAAGAAACAAACAAAAAAAAAAACATAGTCCATGAAAGCATAATGTAGAATGTGTAGGGATATATGTTAATATGACAGAAAATGAAATAATAATAGTGATAAAAACTTACAAGCAGTAATAGGGTGAGGTTTCTGAAAGCCATTTTCCTTGTTTATCCTTCTTCTTTGGTCGTTCGTTGAGAGTGGATTGTCTGTCCATGCGCGACGAGCCTTTTTATAAGGGAAATCATAAATGGAAGGACTTTCCCTGTGTCGGTGATGTCTTTTTCACTCGATTTTTCCAGTTTTTCCTGCATTTTTGTTAGATGTCAGGGTTTTTCCTTGTTTGGCAACGCCGCCCTGCGTCACAAAATGTACAGCGGCGTTCATGGAACTCTCAGAGCCATAAATAACACAGCGATAGAGAGACTAGATAAAAAAAACGAGACCCGTGACAATCCTGATGTATTATCTTGGCTAAAAAGGGAAATAAAGGGAAGTCCTTTGGTGATTTTTGAGTGGCCGTGACTTGTGATATGGTTTATCACTAAATAGTTACTTAAGGGCAGTAAAATATCTATAGTACAGGAGGGGTGGGGTCGCGCCTATTCCCCGATGGGGCGCCTGCAACCTCCAAATTGTATCCAGCCCAGCAACATGTATAAAACATAACAAGAAGAAAAATGTCATCTGCGCTTATTCCCATTACACCATGTGAAACAAAACACAATTAGAGGCTTTGGTTTCTATTAATGGCCATTAAGAGTGTAAGCTCACCCGCCAATGTCAAGGCACCTCTAGTAAAGGTGAGTCCTATCCAAAAAATGAAACCACAGGCTGCTATGTAGCGAACCATAACTGTATGCTGCTATGTAGTGAACCATAACTATGTAGTGAACCATAACTGCTTTTCAGTCATGAGGGGAACTGGTCAGCCTTTATTTAAAATCCACCTTGGGATCAAAAAACAAGGACAAGGAGCGGAACATGCTGCAATGATGACCTGGCTGGAGGTATAAACACATATACATAGTAAAGGAGGAGCGGGGTCGCACCTATTCCCCGATGGGGCGGCTGCAACCACCAATTGTATACAGCCCAGCAACATGTATAAAACATAACAAGAAGAAAAATGTCGTCTGCTCTTATTATCATTATACTGTGTGAAACAAAATGCAATTAGAGGCTTTGGTTTCTTTTAATGGCCATGGGCTGGATACATCATGGAATCCATGGGCTGGATACATCGGGGAAGCCATGGGCTGGATACATCGGGGAAGCCATGGGCTGGATACATCGGGGAAGCCATGGACTGGATACATCGGAGAATAGGTGCGACCCCGCTCCTCCCATACCATGTAAGTTTGTTTGCACCTCCAGCCAGGTCAACATTGCAGCTGTTCCGTTCCGTTCCGTGTCTTTGTTTTTTGATCCCAAGGTGGATTTTGTTTCTGGGAGGGCATTAAATTAAGGCCCACCAGTTTACCTCATGATTGAAAAGCAGCGTGGGCAGTGATGGTTTGCTACTCAGCAGCCTGTGGTTTCATTTTTTGGATAGGACTCACCTTCACTAGAGGTGCCTTGAGGTTGGCAGAAGAGATTACACTCTTAATGGCCATTAAAAGAAAACAAAGCCTCTAATTAGGGATGTGCGTTTCGGGTTTTGGAATTTTCACAAAATTTCCCGATTCGTGGATTCGGACTCGGTCGATTTTCCGAATCGGATTCGATCCGAAAACGGCAGATCCGAAAAAAATTCCGAGCCGAAACAAAAACTTTTCGGAATTTTCGAATGGACTAGAAATGTGTAAAATCGAAATTCATTTTCGTTCTGTTCGTGATTTCGGTTCCATTTCGGTAATTTCGAACATCGTATTTTTCAGTTATATCACTGATTCTGTAATTTTTTTTTTTCGTTTCAGATCATTTTGATCAACTTTTTTTACGTTTTAAAACCTTTTGTTCTGGTTTTAATTTTTAATGTCAGACCATTTGGGTTGGGTCAGTTTTGCGTTTTTTAAATCGTTTTGTTCATTTTTTTTTGTTACTTTCATACCATTTTAATATGATTTAATAAAGTTGTGCAATGCATATTCATAGGAAAGAAAGGATCTTTATTTAATAAAAAAAACACGATATTATCGGTTAGAATTATCGTATCGGCAGAATTATCGTATCGACAGAAATATCGTATCCGAAAAACCATTAGTTTACGTCAAAACGAATAGACACTTTGAAACGAGGAGAACAGACGTTCCGGAAAACACGAAAATTTCCGAAATCACGAAAAAAAAGTCGATATGCAAAACGAGCAGACCCGAAAACACGAACATTAACGATATTCTGAAAAAAAGTCGATACGAAAAACGAGCCGAAACGAACCGAACCGAAACGGAAATCGGCCGAAACGAGCCGAAACGAAAATATAACAAATCCGAACGAACCGAACCGAATCGAACCGAAAAAAAAATCGGTGCACAAGTTTTAGGAATAAGCGCAGATTACATTTTTCTCCCAGTAAAATATCTAGTTTCTCTACACTTTCTCGAGGGTTAAAATCCCCCATTCCTATAGAGATAAAACTTACAATGCAAAAAAACACAAACCTGTATCAAATGTATGTATCATAATATACTCTGGGTACCCAGAACAAAATATAAGGTTAATGAGATTGCTGAGAATGGGCTGCGGCACAAGTAGAGGTGTGCACTTAGTTTAGTTTCAGATGAAAAAAACTTAATCCGAAACTGAATTTGTAGTTGGCTGTGCGGAGTAGAGGTAACATCACTGCTCTATAACTGTGGAGAGAGACTGTGGAGACAAAGGTTCAATCCCGGCAAGAGCACCTCTCCAGTAAGTGTCCTTGAGCAAGACACCTAAAAGTACATACTCGCCACCCGGAACATACTTGAAAACAAGAGAAATCTCAATGTATTCTTCCTGGTAAAATCCTTTCTCAAAAAAAAAAAAAGAATTAATTGAATGATCGTTTCGTATTTTTGGATCGATTCGGAAATCAATTAATGCTGCTTAATTAGTGTTAGATCAGGGTTAGAAATGAGGGTTAAAAGCTAGCGTTAATAATTAGTTTTTCGATGCACTTCAGCGATCTGTATATAGGAATCGTTCATTTCAATAGTTCTCTATGGGGCAATTTCACTGGCGCCGAACTACACCGTATTTGGCTGTCAATTGGGTTGTGGTGCTGAATCCAACGGATTCAGCACCACAGGCCAATTGCAGGAAACTGGATATGGTGCAGTAACTTTCCACCTGTGTGAAACGTCATAACGTAATGAATTTGTGAGACTAAAATCTTGTTAAACTAGCGCGGGGACCCACCTTAGGGAACGGCACTAGTGCCGCTGTTCTGCCCATCGAGCGAACTTTCCATAATGGCGAACCGCGTCACTTCCGGTGCACCTACGTCACCAAAAGTGAGGCGGATCAGCTGGATACAGCATCCGGAATGCCAGTGAAACCTCTGATCAGCTGCAGATAGGCATCCGGAAAGGCAGATCAAGCGAACCTCCGTCACCGGAGTGGTGTTGTGATTCAAAGTCAAACCTCTGATCAGCTGCAGACAAGAAGGAATTACTTCCTCATATAACACACAACCCCCCCTCCCACGGCTCTGTATAGCGCACACGCCTACTGACTGAGCCGCACACCCTGAATATGTAGAGGAAATAGACACTGTCTATTTCAAGATTCGTCTATATATTCAGGGTGTGCGGGTCACAGTCAGTAGGCTTGTGCTCTATACAGAGCCGTGGGAGGGGAGGACGTGTGTTATACAGAGTGCAGGGTTGGATGACGTGACTGCAGTGGGCGGGCCCTGGGTTGGTGTATGAGGAAGTAATTCCTTCCTATCTGCAGCTGATCAGAGGTTTCACTGGCATTCCGGATGCTGTATCCAGCTGATCCGCCTCACTTTTGGTGACGTAGGTGCACCGGAAGTGACGCGGTTCGCCATTATGGCAAGTTCGCACGATGGGCAGAACACCGCAGCCCATTCTCAGCAATCTCATTAACCTTACGTCATGCATGGCGTCTCCTGTTGTTATCTTACCACCAGGAATTGCTCTTCCATTTTTGTTGGAAGCTGTACTTGCGGCACGGATGTAGCGATTCCTTGAGCGAGATTACTGTAAATTAATGCCTCACATACTTATTATCGGAGATGTTAATTTTCACCTACGTGTGGAAGTGCAGGCTATTCCTATGTCGCTTACGCTTCCACCCGGGAGACGTTATTTCACTGAGAAATATCACCTCCTCAAAGCTGGTGTTATGTGATTCTGCTTTTGCAGATGCTGCAATTCGGCGGCCTTCGGTGGCAGAGAAATTTAAGTAATGGTTAATCTATTCAGAGAACGCACTGAAATGTCAGTGAAATACCCTGATTTTCGGCGGTTAATGTTTAAACAGGCGAATCCCATAGGATTGAATGTCAGAAAAAATTCACGTTTTTGCAATTTTTTTTATTCAACCGTTTATTCTTTTCATTTGCAGCAAAAAATCTTCTATTTATTTTAGCATTTTTTAGTTAATCTTTCTGGATTTTTTATGTGAAGTTTTTGATTTTCATATTTTCCACATTTTTTTAATGGCTTTTCTTTTATTCTGCAACAGACCATTTTATTAATTTTTTATAGCCCTTTTTCTATTATTTGCATGTATTTTTATCATTTTAAACACCTTTTTTTAAATAGCAACCCATTTTTGCCCATTGGGAGGCTGATCGTCTATTGTCGGGGGCATTCGGCGGCCTGTGGCAGTTAGTTCGGCGGATCGTCGCCTCTCTTCAGCAGAGTTTCGGAGGGGTGATAGTGGAGTTCGACAGATCCCATTCGGGGCACTTCGGTGACACTGTGGTGAATGCTGAACTAGATTTCAGTAAGGCTTTTGATACTGTTCCGCATAGAAGGCTTATCAATAAATTGCAATCTTTGAGCTTGGATTCCAATATTGTTGAATGGATTAGGCAGTGGCTGAGTGACAGGCAACAGAGGGTTGTGGTAAATGGAGTTTATTCGGCGCAAGGTCTTGTTACCAGTGGGGTACCTCAGGGGTCAGTACTTGGACCCATTCTCTTTAATATTTTTATTAGTGATATTGCAGAAGGTATTAATGGAAAAGTATGTCTTTTTGCTGATGACACAAAGATTTGCAACAGGGTTGACGTTCCTGGAGGGATCAGCCAAATGACAAATGATTTAGGTAAACTAAAAAAATGGTCGGAGCTGTGGCAATTGAGTTTTAATGTGGATAAGTGCAAGATAATGCACCTGGGACGTAAAAACCCAAGGGCTGAATTTTAAAATATTTGATACATCTGAGGGTTGGGATTTAGGGGTTATTATTTCAGAGGATCTAAGGGTAAGTAGTCAATGTAATAGAGCAGCAGGAAATGCTGGCAGAATGCTTGGAAATGCTGGCAGAATGCTTGGTTGTGTAGGGAGAGGTATTAGCAGTAGGAAAAGGGAAGTGCTCATGCCACTGTACAGAGCACTGGTGAGACCTCACTTGGAGTACTGTGTGCAGTACTGGAGACCGTATCTCCAGAAGGATATAGACATCTTAGAGAGAGTTCAGAGAAGGGCTACTAAAATGGTGTACGGCTTGAAGGAGAAAAGTTACCAGGAAAGGCTTAATGATCTTAACATGTACAGCTTGGAAAAAAGACGAGACAGAGGAGATATGATAGAAACATTTAAATACGTAAAGGGAATCCACAAGGTAGAGGAAGGGAGTATATTTAAACGGAAACAAAGTAGCAAAACAAGAGGACATAGTCTTAGATTAGAGGGGCAAAGGTTTAAAAGTAACATCAGGAAGCATTATTTTACTGAGAGGGTGGTGGATACATGGAACAGCCTTCCAGTTGAAGTGGTAGAGGCCAAAACAGTAATTGAATTTAAGCAGACATGGGATAGGCATAAGGCTATCCTAAACAAAAGATATATCCAGGTAAAGTATCCATGTAATTGGGCAGACTAGATGGGCCGAAAGGTTCTTATCTGCGACATTTTCTATGTTTCTATGTTCTGCGAATTGAAATCGCCAAAGCGTACCGAAGCGCGTAGATAAAGAGAGGATTGAAATTTCACTGAAAGTTCAGTGCTCTCTGAATAACACCCATTGTGTTCTGTCATCACCTCCACACTTGCTGGCAGTGTGGAAAATGAGAAGATGAGTTAGTGCAGCATCACTGTTCACTTTTTAATTGCAAAGTGGACAACAGTGCTACGCTAGGGAAAAAAAAGAGAAAAATATATTCATTTTTTTGTTATTTATCTATACCTGGTCATATTTGATACCATTGGAAAGGCCATACATCGGTCTTTCCAATGATACCACATATGTCCTTCTATCGTGTGGGGCTTCACAGATACAGGGGTCTAAATGATTGTAAACTGTAATTATTTTTTTTGTTTGTTATATAGCCAGACCCCTAGTGGTAGGTGCCTGTAAGCACATGCCTACGCTGCCTAATTACGAATCTGGCCTTGACTGATTCTGATCTGGCCTTATTTTTTATTTTTCTTTGAAGGGACCCTACCGTGTACATAAACTAGATTACTTGTGCATTTTCTTTCTTTGTTTGAAGTAATTGCATGTAAAAAGGAAGAATAAAGTTAGGTTTTTTTACCTACTGTTTCCACAAAAAATCCACAAAATGGAAACAGGAGATACAAAAAAACTTAATTTTATTTTTCCTTTTTACATGCAATAACTTCAAACAAAGGGAAAAAAACAGCAACATGTGCTTTATAATGTGCTTTATAATGTGTTTTATAATGTGGTTTTGTTTGTAATGCACAAGTAATCTAGTTACAGCTTATGCACGTGGTGGTGTCCCTTTAGCCCCTTCACTACCAAGTGATTTTCCAAAAAAACATTGTCAGAAACCAGAGTTTTTTGTAAAATCATTTTTAATTAATTTTAAGTAAAAAAATATTTGAGTTTATACCTATTGTATGTATTATATATACTGTAAATAACCTATTTTTGGCCAGTAGATGGCGCAATCTACTGCCAAATTGAGTTAGAGGTTTGAGTGGCTGGGGTTTGGGTCAAAATCCCTACAACCAGGTTCCCTAATGCCAAAATCCCGACAGTCAACTTCCCTACACAGACAATTCCCTGACGGCCAACTTCCCTACACAGACAACTCCCTGACGGGCAACTTCCAGACATCCAAAATCCCAGCGGCTAACACTAACCCTACTCCCGAACCCCTAAACCTAGCCCTAACCCCCTAACCTTAACCCCCTAAACCTAGCCCTAACCCCTAACCTTAACCCCCTAAACCTAGCCCTAACCCTAACCCCCTAAACCTAGCCCTAACACCCTAAACCTAGTCCTAACCCCCCAAACCTGGCCCTAACCCCCTAAACCTAGCCCTAACCCTAACCCCCCTAAATCTAGCCCTAACCCCCTAAACCTAGCCCTAACCTTAACCCCCTAAACCTAGCCCTAACCTTAACCCCTAAACCTAGCCCTAACCCCCTAAACCTAGCCCTAACCCCCTAACCTTAACGCCCTAAACCTAGCCCTAACCCTAACCCTCCTAAACCTAGCCCTAACCCCCCTAAACCTAGCCCTAACCCTAACCCCCCCAAACCTAGCCCTAACCCTAACCCTACAAACCTGGCCCTAACCCCCTAAACCTAGCCCTAACCCCCTAAACCTAGCCCTAACGCCCAAACCTAGACCTAACCCCCCAAACCTGGCCCTAACCCCCTAAACCTAACCCTAACCCCCCTAAATCTAACCCTAACCCCCTAAACCTAGCCCTAACTGTAATCCCCTAACCTAGCCCTAACCCTAACCCCCTAAACCTAGCCGTAACCCCCTAAACCTAGCCTTAACCCTAACCCCCTAAACCTAGCCCTAACCCCCCTAAATCTAGCCCTAACCCCCTAAACCTAGCCCTAACCCATACCCCCTAAACCTAGCCCTAACCCCCTAAACCTAGCCCTAACCCTAACCCTCTAAACCTAGTCATAGCCCTAACCCCCTAAACCTAGCCATAACCTAACCCCCTAAACCTAGCCATAACCGTAACCCCCTAAACCTAGCCCTAACCCTAACCCCCTAAACCTAGCCATAACCGTAACCCCCCTAAACCTAGCCCTAACCCTAACCCCCCTAAACCAAGCCATAACCCCCTTAAACCTAGGGTTAGGGTGTTAGTATTAGGGTTAGCCGCTGGGATTATGGATGTCTGGAAGTTGGCCATGTAGGGAACTTGGTTTGTCCGGCACTTTTTCTGTCTGGAAGTTGGCCACCGGGATGTTGGCATTATGGAACCTGGCTGTAGGGATTTTGTCCGGCACCCGAGTGGCTGGTCTGTTTTCTTCTATTTCCCCCCTGCATTAGCTGCTGAAAGCTCGATATTTCAGAGCTTTCAGCAGCTGATTTTACCGTTTTAGCTCTTTGGGCATTATACCCACAGGGCTAAAACTTTGGGGGCAACTTCAGCAGCCCAAAAGCTAATGAAATTTGTTTGCAGCAAATGAATTTCATTTGCTTTTGGGCTGTAGATCAGCAGATCGATATCGAGATATCGGGGCACCAGACGGTGCTTTGAAGCCCGAGATATTTCGATATCGGTAGTGAAGGGGTTAATAGATTTTGTCTGATCCTCACAATGTGGACAGAACCCTGGCTGTGTGTACCATACCAAATACTAGTATTTCACAATACTCTCAATGCTTCTATCCATAAGCGTATGCAGAATGAAGCTCTCACTCAGGAATTGCTCCTGCTTTCACCTCTTAGTTGGCCAGATATTCTTTCTGTTTTCTCTTTTTATTTTCTGTGTGTGGCTCTTCTATCAGACATTATTTGTGAATACTCCAAGGAAAATAAAGAGAAGCACACGCCTCTGTACTTCACCCTAGCTGAGTGCACCAAGGTCCACAGGCAGCCAGGTCACCGCGTCAACAAGGTCCACGGTCAACCAGGCCTCCACATCACCAAGGTCCACAGGCAGACAGACCATTGCATCACCAAGGTCCACAGGCAGCCAGACCATCGCATCACCAAGGTCCACAGGCAGCCAGGCCTCGTATCACCAAGGTCCCCAGGCAGTCATGCCTTGTATCACCAAGGTCCACAGGCAGCCACGCCTCGTATCACCAAGGTCCACAGGCAGACAGACCATCGCTTCACCATGGTCCACAGGCAGCCAGGCCTCGTATCACCAAGGTCCACAGGCAGACAGACCATCGGATCACCAAGGTCCACAGGCAGTCAGGCCTCATATCACCAAGGTCCCCAGGCAGTCAGGCCTCATATCACCAAGGTCCACAGGCAGCCAGGTCACCACATCACCAAGGTCCACAGGCAACCAGGCCTTGTATCACCAAGGTCCACAGGCAGCCAGACCATCGCATCACCAAGGTCAACAGGCTGCCAGGCCTCATATCACCAAGTGCCACAGGCTGCCAGGCCTCGTATCACCAAGGTCCACAGGCTGCCAGGCCTCGTATCACCAAGGTCCACAGGCTGCCAGGCCTCGTTTGACCAAGGTCCACAGGCTGCCAGGCCTCGTATCACCAAGGTTCACAGGCAGCAAGACCATCGCTTCACTGTTACTGGAATCTGCTAGGTTCACTCGGGACGAAGCCGGACCGGACACAAGCAAGGATTGTCTGAACACGAGTCTCTTCAGGAAAGGCAAACTTTATTTGTGACGTCACACAATGCTCACACAGGATTAAATCGCAAAGAGTGAGCCCCAATCTCACCCCGACGAGGGGTTTTATACCCCCAATACATAATTAGGTACATCCCAATTAGCCCACCTCCCAGTGACACTATCCCACCCCACATGGGTTAGTATCTCCCTTGGTTAATAACAAAGGCATTCCATACATTGGCCGTAAATTGGCAAACTTCATGTTAGTCTGACAGTTCGTGATTTGCTGCGGCACTCAATCCGGGCCGTGCCCACCTCCCTAGAGGCTATGTTTATTTGTCACAGATAAGGCATGGTCTGGTTTCTACGCTCTCTTTGTCTCTCTGCAGGCCTCTGTGACCTTGATGTATCCATTCGTCATCCTGTCTCTCCATGCCAAGAGCGGCCCGGATCTTCCTCCATTTTAATTACTTCTCTGTTAATCTAACACATTCCTAAAATTCTATGTAAGCTTCATTCTAGTTTCTACTGAAATCTACCTAGTTATTTCAAGTGAACCAATATTCTGAACAAGATGGCCGCCTGGCTCATAATGGTGACCATCTTCCAGCCTGATTCCTCTTCATTCCCCCCTTGGCTCAAGCCTCAGGTTCTTTTCCTGGGTGCTTGTAGCCATCACACCCCACTAGTATTATTCTTGAGTTCCTCATACTTTAGGGGACCTATTTTCATTGGGAACATGTCCTGTGGGATTATCAGTGGTATCTTTTGTGTCTGTGTGGGTGTCAGTGCTCTCTTGCATAGTGGCCATAGACATAGCCCTATGCGGTACGTTAGTGTCCCTACGACCAAGATCACCACTATCGTCAGAATTATGGATCCAATCTGTGAGATAAATCTCAGGATGGATCCGAACCACTCTCTGATTGCTCCGAACCCACGGAGTGGATTCCAGCCTTCAGCAGCAATCCTCCTTGCTGTGTTCTGCAACTGTGCTACCTTCTCCTGGTGATCTTGGATTACCTGGTAATAGTCAGGGACGTCATGTGTGGTGTTCCTGATGAAGGTGCAACATTCGTAATGCATTGTCATTTCACACAATCCATTCAAGGCCGCACTGATCTGTTCTAGTGCCATATCATGTATCATCTGCACCTTCCGTATCTCACGCACCTCCAGATTCAGCAACTGAATATCCATACTAGTCTTATTCAAAATTTCATCCATCAGATTGGCATAACTGTTCATTCTTACCATCAACTCTCTTCCCCATCCAGTCCATGCCGGCAACCATGACCATATTCGATCCACCTTTTTAAACAGCTCTCTCTTCTGTCTTTCAAACACCAGTGGGTACCTAGGGTGGAGTGCTGTGTCTGTATTAGTGTCTTCTCCCCTCACCCTCTGGATTGGGATCAATTTAGCCAGATAACACATTCCCGTAATTGTTGGTGGTACCCATGTGTAACACACCTTTCCACAACACACCTGGTACCCCCCTCTCAATATAAATGGTGACAAATGTAGTGTTCCCTTTGCTATCTCTATTGTCAGTTGTCTCAGTCATTTCATCATATCCAGTGCACTCTGCCTTCCATCTGTCACCTTTGCAATCACCTCCTCTTGTTCACTCGTGAGTTTTCTACATCGTATGTATAGAAAATTTGACTGCTCCTTTGTGTTAAATGTGTAGATGTATGATGTCCAGTTGAACTTGCTTGAATAGCACCCTCCACCCTCATTATTTGTTCATCTATCTGGTCCTAGTTGAAAACACCATTCTGGTGGGTATACTGGCCCTATTATGGGGTACCCGGGACTGAATGATTCTGGTTTTCCCTTGGTGCATCAAAAGCATGTATTGTGACATTTCCTGATGCAAACATACTCAAATTCATTGGAACAGAGGCAAATGGTATGTGGATTGCCTCTGGGTGCAACCTACTACACAACCAGCATGCGGTTTGCCCAGACTTTTTGGCATAATCATATTTAAATTGCACAAGTAAATGTCCTCTTGGCAAAATTGCGGATGTCGCCTCTCGCTTTTGTCTCCACATAGTACGATTCTCCATCACCGGGTGCGTACCATTCCAGATATGGGAAATATCCACTTTCTTGGCGGTGCTTGGGCACCTGGGGCATGCTCCATGCGAGAGTCCATAAATCAAGTTCGCAAGGTACAAAATCAGTACCACAAATGCCCCAAATGTCAATATCCCTTGGGCAATTCTCTTCACAGTCACATAAACCCAATCCCTCCCCACCGGAATTTCAAAAATAAAAGACATTTCCGGATGATCAAGGGTGGGGGCTGGGCCCCCCCGGGGGATCCCTTTGTTCCCCTGTTGGTGGATGGTCAGGCCTTATTGTGTCCATCAAAACACCCACTTGTGAAATCATTTGGGTGCTTTCAGTTGGATCATTCAGATGCTCACGGCTGTGGTCTTTGTCAGCTTTAGCCTCAGTGGATTGGTCTCGTTGGTGACGACCTTCCATGCTGGTTCAGGACTGGCTGCAGCTACTTTCAGTCTGGAGTGATGTATCCACGGGACCACCTCGGCAACCTTTACTGCTATAACAGGACAAGGTAAGGACCTCTCCACTTTGGGCCTAGTGGGTCATTTTTCCACTCTTTTCACCCATACTGAATCACCTGGAAAATACTTTTGCAGTGGGGGATATAAAAAGTGAGGTATATTATCTCCCACCCAAGTATTCAGTTTCTGCATTGATTTACCTAACAATACAACCTGATCATTTAGTTTAGTTTCTCCCAATGCCTGAAGGTCCCCCCTTAGTCCAGTAATCAGAGGGGTAGGCCGTCCAAACATGAGTTCGTACGGACTTAGCTTCAATAGGGGGGTTGGCCTGCACCTAATGTGCAAGAGGACTATCGGCAGCACATCCAACCATCCTAGCAACGTCTCTTGGTACAATTTGGACATTAAAGTCTTTAGGGTACGGTTCATTCTCTCGACTTTTCCCGAGGTTTGGGGCCTGTAGGCAGTATGTAGCTTCCAGGTGATGCCCAACAGGCGGGCTAGCTGTTGTAAACAGTTCTGTATAAATGCAGGGCCATTGTCCGACCCTATTTCGAGAGGAAGTCCATAACGTGGTATTATTTCTCTCATCAGACTCTTCACCACTTCCACAGTCTTTTCTGTTCTTGTTGGGAAGGCTTCCACCCATCCTGTCAGAGTACACACCATTACCAGTAGATATTTGTATCCTTTGCAGTGCGGCAGCACTGTGAAGTCTATCTGTAATGATGCCATTGGGGATAGCCCGATTGGCTGCTTCCCTGGAGGTTGAGATGGACCTGTTCTTGGGTTATTTTTGGCACATGTCACACACTGCTGGGCTATTGCTTTGCAGACTACTGACAGTCCTGGTATGTAGAAGTGTGGCTCTAACTGCTGTTCCATAATTTCTCTTCCTCCATGGGTACTTGCGTGGAGCGTTCTTACAATCTCAGGAGCCAATGTTGCTGGTAGGACTATTTGTCCATTCTTCAACTGGAACCATCCGTCTTCTCCATAGCCGCCTTGTTCTTCTGACAGCCACTTCTTTTCTTTCTCTGAATATACGGGTGTCCATTCACTCAGTGGCGCCGGTAGGAGTGCAACCACCACTGGTTTTGCTTTGTATCGTGCCAATTCTCCGTGGTTTCCCCAGACAAATTCTTCTTTTGGGTAATTGTATCGCCATGCGAAGAACAGCAGATCTTGTCTGTCTTGTGAATCTCTTACTGCTGGTATGAAGAAGTTCATTGCACTTTTCTTCATTCTTGGCAGCTTGTTTTTGATAAGGATCTCCTTGAGGAAGAACCTCACCATCGGGGCTTGGTATTCTTCTGCTCCCAATTCTCCCAGACTTAGCAGTATTCGTGTAATCTGTAGATTATTATGAGGGTTGGTTGTTAAATTTTCAAAACGTTCGGCGAAATTTTCTGCTCGTTCAATTTCAGTTACTTTTGTATCCTCTTCACACTCCCCCATTAATTTTACGCCGAAGAATTTCAACATCATTTTGTATGCTCTGCGTAGTCTTTGCTGAACTTCTGAGGTGTTGATCATTAAGCGTGTCTCTTGAGGATTCAGAGGAGTGGAGTAGAAATTGCGGCCTTGAAACTGGGTTGGGAAAAGCCATTGGATATAGTCATGATTGAGTTCTAACAGTTCATACTCATCTTGCCATTTGTGCAATATAATTTCAATGAACTCACCTTTGGGTTCAAATTTTCTCCAATTCATATAGAATTCGTAGTTTGGCATGAGAGGTTGAGGCTCTTGCTTGCAGAGCAGGACTTTGGCTTGATCATTTGTTAGCAATGGTTTTGCAGCTGCTTTTGCAGCCTGGTCAGCGCGCCTGTTGCCTTTTGGGATTTCATCATGACCTTTCTGGTGGCCACGACAGTGCATGATACTGACAGCGCTTGGTTTCCATACAGCTTCTAGGAGAGCCGCGATTTCAGCTGCATACTTGATTTGTTGTCCTGATGAAGTAAGTAGGCCTCTTTCTTTGTAGAGTGCACCATGTGCATGGACTGTCATGAAGGCGTACTTGGAATCAGTGTAGATATTCACCCTCTTGCCTTCGGAGATTTCTAGAGCTCTGGTTAGGGCTGTTATCTCAGCCAGTTGTGCAGATGTATGGCCTGGTAGTGGATTTGCTTCAATGATCTCTTCTGCTGAGATGACTGCATAGCCGGAGACTTTCTTCCCATCATCCATGTAGCTGCTACCATCAGTGAACAACTGTAGATCATATTTGTCTAGGGGTACGTCTTTCAAATCTGGCCTGCTACTGAACACGTCTTCCATGACTTGGAGGCATTCATGATCTGGATCCTCTTCACAGTCAGGCAGTAAAGTAGCAGGGTTCAAGGTAGCGATAAGGTCCAAATGAACCCGTGGATTCTCACACATCATAGCTTGGTACTTTGTCATCCGGCTGTTGCTGAACCAGTAGCTTCCTTTTACATCTAGCAGGGCTTTGACAGCATGGGGCACCTTGACATGAAGAACTTGTCCAAGGGTCAGCTTGTCTGCTTCTGCTATCAGCATTGCGGTGGCTGCCACGGCTTTCAGGCATGGGGGTAGGCCACAGGCCACAGGGTCAAGTTGCTTGGAGAGATAGGCCACAGGCCTTAGCCAAGAGCCAAAACTTTGAATCAGCACTCCTGTTGCTGTTTGAATGTGTTCATACACGTACAGCTGGAAGGGCTTGCTGTGATCTGGCAGTCCCAATGCAGGAGCTTCCATTAACAGAGTCTTTAACTTTAGGAATGCTGCTGTTTGCTCTTCTTCCCAGAGGAAGGGGTCCTGTTCTCCCCCTTTGTGGCCTGATGAAGGGGCTTGGCAATATCTGCGAAGTTGGGGATCCACAGGCGGCAGAAGCCTGCAGCTCCCAGAAACTCACGGACTTGTCTTCTGGTCTTTGGTTGGGGTATTCGGCATACTACTTCTTTTCTTTCAGCCCCCAATGCGTGCTTGGTACCTGTTAATTGTAAACCTAAGTACTTTACACTTTGTTTGCATATTTGTGCTTTCTTTCTTGACACTCGGTATCCTGCTTGGCATAGTAGATGTAGCAGGGCTTTTGTGGCAGATAAACAGTCTTTTTCTGTGGGAGAAGCCAGTAATAAATCATCGACATATTGTAGTAAGACAACTCTGTCTGGCTGAGCGTTGAAGGAGAGGAGGTCTTGGCTGAGCGCAGATCCGAAGATCGTGGGCGAGTTTTTGAAACCTTGAGGGAGGTGTGTCCAGGTCATTTGAAGGCGCACTCCCGTGGTAGATTCCTCCCACTGAAATGCAAAAAGGGGCTGGCTTGCTGGAGCCAGACGGATGCAAAAGAAAGTGTCTTTTAAATCAAGCACCGTATAATATTTTGTATCTCCGGGAATTAGTGCCAATAAATTGTATGTATTAGGAACCACAGGGTGTAGGGTTACTGTGGCTTCATTGACAGCTCATAAATCTTGGACTGGGCGGTACTCTTGTGTGCCCTCTTTCAGTACTGGCAACAGGGGTGTGTTCCACGGTGACACGCAGAATTTCAATATGCCGTGGTCTTTAAGTCTCTGTAAATGTGTCTGGATATTCTGCTTGGCTTTTTGTGGGATATGATATTGTCTTAGAGCCACAGGCGTTGCACCAGGTTTTAAATCAACGTACACTGGGGGAATATTTACAGCTAGTCCGGGCGGGTTTTCCTCCGCCCAGACTCCAGGAATTCCAAGGAGTAGTGTGTGCGGATCCGGGGCAGCCGGCAGAGTTGGTGCTGTGCCCCATTCTTCCTCTCTTGGCATAATCACTGCAATTTTTACAGATTGGGGGGTGCTGGCTGGCTGGGCTGTACTGCCGTGTAGTGCTGCCACTCTCAGGCAGGTCTAATTGAGCATGTCCCCCGGGAAGAAATGTAATTTGGGCTTGCAATTTGCAAAGGATATCCCGCCCCAGGAGCTGGATGGGACATTCGGGCATATACAAAAATTCATGTTCAACATTATGCCCACCCACACTACATTTACAGAAGCAAGGAAGGGGTACTTAGCAGACACCCCCATTGCTCCCATAATATCAACTTCATTTCCCATAGGGGGTGCAATTTGCTGTGTTACAACAGAATATTCGGCACCGGTGTCAACCATAAAAATTTCATCTTTATTTCCCACTCTCATAGTGACCGTGGGCTCGTGATTACCGAGCGGGATGGGCCCAGGTCCTTGTCAATATGTACCCTGCCCTTCAAATGACGTTCCCGCCAAACCCACAAACCCTGCACCGGCACCCTCACTTCTCTCATATCTGTCGTTTGTTACCTGACCATTGGAGGCTTGACTTCCTGATTCCCCAACCTCCCCCTGTCCCCCAAATTTAGCCAAAAATGCAGGACAATCATTTTTCCAGTGACCCTCACCCCGGCACCAGGCGCACCCCTACCTCTACCTCCCCGACCCCTTGCTCTCCCTCTCTCCGGGGCACCTCTTCCTCCACCATTGGGTTATACACTTATATAGATTTTTTATGTGTTTATGTTGATTATTGACCATCTAATTATGTAGTCTCTATCTTGATTATTGGAGGTGACTGCTATCAGTTCCGACCAGTTGTCATTATAGTTTTAGGCTATATGCTGTATAGTACATCTTTTTCTATTTATATGTGTGTTTTTTTCCGATTTTTTATTTTTTTCCGATTTTTCGTTCGAATTGGTTGTTCGAATATTTGAAAGTTAAGATCCGAACGCTTTTATGTTTAAATGAGGAATTGCCGCTGCGATAGTCGAATCGGAGATCCGAACGATAATAAAAACGAAATGAAAATTTGTAAACATCCGCCCGAAGATCCGAAAACGGAAATACGTCACACTGAAGTCAACCAATCACAGGTGGAACGCAGGTGAACCGCACGCCGAATACATGCGGTTTTTTACATGGATACAGACTATATAAGGGGTAAGATGGCTCCTGGGGGACTTTTTATTATATTTTTTTGACTGAGGAAGCCTGCAGCAGCAGGTGAAACGCGTCTCGCACTTTATACACCTACTTTGGTGTTTTGTTATTTAATAAATTTTTATTGTTCTTCATATTGGCCATTTTTATCATTTATTATTTTTATTTTATTTTATTTATTATTATTTTTTCATTTACCTCTATACCTGATACATCTCTGTGCATTGGGTTACACTGTTCTACGGCGGAGCTGTGTTCCAGCGGAAATCCAATATCGAGGATGGACCCCCTCTGATTAGCGGTCCCAGGCGCCTATACAGAGCCACTTTCAATAGAGGCTCTGTAACACATGAGTGCAATCCTCTCTGGATTTTTTATTCTTAATTAACCTACAGTATTACACTATTATTGATTTCTTTCTCGAGATCATAAATATACTTCCGGTCCAGAGTTACTATCAAGCCTGGAGGAATAAGGATTGTGAACTTCTTTTCCTGTTGATGGGTGGAGCCCCCCAGAAGAGGCTTAAAGGCATTTGGAGTCTCGCAGACTCCCTGTTTGTGAGTGGAAAATCTCATTTTTTTCTGATCTTTTGGTGTATACTGATACTATGCAATGAGATTCTCCTTTTGTCTCTTTTAGAATTCGATGACATTTAACAGATTTACTATTCTACTGAAAGAAATAAGAACAAGGGAAAGAAAGAAAAATAGACCTTCTTTTTGTCTTGTCTTTTCATCTTATATATATTAAGATACATGTGATCTTTGTTTAACCTTTAGCGCTCCTATTTCACTGTATAGTGATTTCTTTCTGCATTATATTTTTGGAGTGAAGGATACACTCAACTAGTGAGCTGCTTAAAAGTATATTGCTTTGCTATTTGATCTAACTATACAGCGCCCTCACACTATAACCTTCGGGTTTTCTTTTTCTTATAGAAGACACTTTACCTATCGCCGCGCTGCTCGCTGTTTCCTCAGACTCGGTGGTGTCCCAGCTTCCCGGGCCGGGGGTCCGTTTGGGACGAGACGAGGCCCACTGAACAGGAAATCCTGCTTGGCACCTGCAGATGTCAGCTCACCTTCAACGGACACCCAACCGACGGGATCGCTCGCACCTGCAGTCAACCAGCACAGTGTTCAGCAGTCGTTGCCGTGCCGGCAAGGGCCCATATCCCAGCTCACGAGCCCCCAAGAAATGTTACCGGAATCTGCTAGGTTCACTCGGGACGAAGCCGGACCGGACACGAGCAAGGATTGTCTGAACACGAGTCTCTTCAGGAAAGGCAAACTTTATTTGTGACGTCACACAATGCTCACACAGGATTAAATCGCAAAGAGTGAGCCTCGATCTCACCCCGAATACATAATTAGGTACATCCCAATTAGCCCACCTCCCGGTGACACTATCCCACCCCACGTGAGTTAGTACCTCCCTTGGTTAATAACAAAGGCATTCCATACATTGGCCGTAAATTGGCAAACTTCATGTTAGTCTGACAGTTCATGATTTGCTGCGGCACTCAATCCGGGCCGTGCCCACCTCCCTAGAGGCTATGTTTGTTTGTCACAGATAAGGCATGGTCTGGTTTCTACGCTCTCTTTGTCTCTCTGCAGGCCTCTGTGACCTTGATGTATCCATTCGTCATCTTGTCTCTCCGTGCCAAGAGCGGCCCGGATCTTCCTCCATTTTAATTACTTCTCTGTTAATCTAACACATTCCTAAAATTCTATGTAAGCTTCATTCTAGTTTCTACTGAAATCTACCTAGTTATTTCAAGTGGACCAATATTCTGAACAAGATGGCCGCCTGGCTCATAATGGTGACCATCTTCCAGCCTGATTCCACTTCATCACCAGGGTCAACAGGCTGCCAGGCCTCGTATCACCAAGGTCCACAGGCAGACAGGCCACCGTATCACCAAGGTCCACAGGCAGCCAGACCACCGTATCATCAAGGTCCACAGGCTGCCAGGCCTCATATCACCAAGGTCCACAGGCAGTCAGACCATTGCATCACAAACATCCACAGTCAGTCAGACCACCGTATCACCAAGGTCCACAGGCAGCCAGACCACCGTATCACCAAGGTCCACAGGCAGCCAGGCCATCGAATCACAACGGTCCAATGTCCCTGTGCTAATTTCGTGGCCATTCAGCCATTCAGAAAGCAAGCAGGTCCCCAAATATAGGTGAATTTCCAGTAAAATACGGTGCCTGTTTGACGGCAGTGAAATCCCCCATAGGGAAGCAATGCTTAATCGATTCAGAGAACGCCAAACAGCAAAGAAATGTCAATGAAATGCCCTGCTGTTCGGTGTTTTCATTTGGCAGGTTTATTCAAGCGAATCCCATAGGTTTCAATGAAAAAATATTCCTGTTTTTATCCAGTATCTAATAAACCGTTTATTCTTTTAATCTGCAGCAAAAAGTCTCTTTATTTATTTATTCTTTTTAGGATTTTTTCAGCAAAAATTATTTTTCCGATTTTTTTTTTTTAAATAGTGTCTTTTTAAATTATTCTGTAACAGACCTTTTTATAATTATTCATAGGACCTTATATGTTAATACCAGACATTTTCATCCAGAAGTTTTTTTGCGAACAGTGCTTCAAATTTTTTGAGTTTCAATCATTTTGTGATTTTTTTTTATACCCCGTTCGTCGGCTTGTCGGCTTTTTCTGGCCGTTGGTCTGTGCTGTGTTCGGCGGATCGTCGGCTTTTTTCGGACATGTTCGGCAGTTTTTCAGTGAATAGTTGGGTATGTTCGGCGGGTTTTCTGTGGCTTTTCGGATCGATCCGATATTTCGGATCGTATTGGCGGGATTTTCCACGATTTTACTGCTGCTGTCGGAGGATTTTCCCTGCATTTTGGGGACTCTGCGTTGAATGCTGAATTCACCGAAGCGCTGGGGAATTTGGTTCCTTGAAGTGCAGGGAATGAGAGAGCACTGAATCTCGGTGACGTTTTGTGCTCTCTGAATAACCCCTCTAGTAACTGTTCATGCACTTCTGTCTGCCGTGTCACCAATGTGTCTCATTGAAATAAAACCATAATTTGGATTTTTTTTATTGCATGGGCTTTGTGTTAAAATCTCCAAATTCACCTTTTACTGTATACCCCTCACTGACCATATCGACCTTATCCTGAGGCCACACTCGAGGATAATGGCCAATGTAGAATCTGTGTATTCTGCACTCAGGAGTAAACTGAAAGTCAAGACTTTATATACAACGGAATTATCAGAAAAGAACATTCTAAGATTTACTGAATGAGTCAGGACACGTGTTTACTGTGAGATTATCATATTTATTTGTCACATGAACTAATAAAGGGACATTACCACTTAAAAAAACTGTAACTAGATTACATGTGCATTACAAATAAAACCACATTATAAAACACATTATAAAACACATGCTGCTTTTTTCCCTTTGTTTGAAGTAATTGCATTTAAAAAGAAAAAATAAAAGTTAGATTTTTTAGAGGAAAGTATCACACAATGGATGCACCCAGTGACATATAGAGGAAAATATCACACAATGGATGCACCCAGTGACACATATAGAGGAAAATATCACACAATGGATGCACCCAGTGACACATATAGAGGGAAATATCACACAATGGATGCACCCAGTGACACATATAGAGGGAAATATCACACAATGGATGCACCCAGTGACACATATAGAGGGAAATATCACACAATGGATGCACCCAGTGACACATATAGAGGAAAATATCACACAATGGATGCATCCAGTGACACATATAGAGGAAAATATTTTCTTAACTAAACATACAAGAGAGAATCAAAGCACATGTCAGATATCAGCAACATCACATAAACACAATAAGGACATTTCATTTTTTGGTGGTACTGGCCCTTTAAAAAAAATAATCTTGTAATATTTCTAACATTTTAGGCTAGGGTCAGACGAAAGCATTTTTCCCCGCGAACGTCAAAAAGTGCGTCCGAACGCATTGACGTATTTTTTCACGGAATGCGCAAAAACGGGCAGACGACGTGCATTTTCGGGTGTGATTTTGTACGGATCGTCAATAAAACTCTTTTTGCGTCTGGACGTTATGTAGGCTGGACATTATCAGCGTCTGACATCTCCTAATCACGCAAACACGCCGCTATTCCGCAGCTGCGCACTCTGTACGTCAGTACTAGCGGTTCAGCGTTCTCAAAAAAATGTGTTCAAATTCCACTTGCGTTGCACGGCCGGACTTTTGTGCGGCCGTACATCGTATATTGGCCATCATTGCCCGTCATCTGCTGCTAGTGCGGCCGTAATTATGTGCGCCAGAACGCACGTTAAAAGTGCGCTGGTCTGACCCCAGCCTTAATCATCAATGCTTGTGCTTTGTTTCAAAAGAAAACCAAGGTCTACATGTGAACTATATGCAGCTGGTAGTTAGAACGTCAGTTCCGTGTCCTTGCTTTGCTTTCTGATCCTGACTTATAACTGGAGTGACACCTTGTAGGTCTAGGCATAAACGCATGTGCATCCCACGGTGACCTTCTGAACCTCTATCTTGAACACGTTGCCCTTGTTTGCTTTGCGGAGAACCAGTAGATCCATTTGGATGGGCTGAATGGACATTGTGTCTTTATTCTCGTTAACGCCAGTGCACGACACAGTCTGACAAACCGCCTCGGAAATGTTGGTGGGGATTCTGTGAGGATCATGGTTCTGTCTGTAAGAGGAGAAAGGAGATGGTTACCTAATCAATAAACCATTATAACAGAACCGGACGTTAATGTGTGACAAAAAGGGTCAGAAAAAGGGTAAAAAATATCAATGTACAAAATTAGCATATGATTATTAAATGGAAGACTTCAGGTACCATATATGATGACTACAGGTCATCCAGGAGTATGATTGGTTCAGGTTGACATGGAGCATAACTTATTTGTTGCTCAGTAAAGCTGTTGCCAATACTCAAGGTCAGAACATCTTACACTAGGGTCTTTATCTCCTGGAAGTAATTCACTTTGTGCCTCTTGAACCCCGGTGGTATTTCAACACCCCGTGTATGTGGTTTTTGAAGATCTTGGATTTCTCTATTAGGGTTTATGTTCCTAAACATATATGCTTATAAAAAGTCTAATAATTCTTGGTCACTAAACAATCCAGTAAAAGTCCTATAGACCAGTTGTTCCCAGCCCTGGTCCTCGTGTACCCCTAACAGGCCAGGATTGCCAGATATCTGAAGCACAGAGCAGATATCAGGACCTGCTGCTCAGTGATTTCAGGATTCTGTCTGCATTTCACCAAGGTAACTCTTAAAACGAGGTCTGTTAGGGGACCTGAGGACCAGGGTTGGGAACTACTGATATAGACAATGGACAGATGTTGATGACATGGCTGTAAAATGATCCAACCGGAAATGTGGCAGACAGGGGTCAGCAATCTTTCCTTAACCCCTAGATATTTGGAACTACTGCTGATTGGTCAACTCTAAGAGTATCTGAACATTATGGGAAATGTTGACCCAGAACATACAGGAGGCCAAGGTTGCAGACCCCTGGTGTAAGAGAACCGAGGGTCTCTAGAGGATATGCTTGCTCTAGAAGAGTTTTTTAGGGATATTCTTGATCTGTTTTAGGGAAAAGGCTAAGAACTTCTAGACTTATTTTTTTATTATCTTTTCTCGACTGATTTCACAACACGTACTGGTAATGCCAAGGTGCGAGAGACCGAGTGGACTTTCCATGTGCGCCCGACGTGCTGCGGTTAGAGTCGGATGAGCAGGCCAAACTGATGTCTACATCCATTACACGAGGAAGCAGTCTGCTCTTTTTCCCCGGGCATTCGTGCTTGGTGTCCCGTTCCAATCCTTCAGACTTTTTAGTCGACTCTCCTCCTTTTCGTTTAGGGTTCGGTGCAGACATTACGATAACAGCGCATACCTGAGACACGGGAAAAGGAAACGTATGCTTATGAGTTATGACTGATTGTATGCGCTTCTAGAGTCGGCATAAAACACAAATAACATATATGTACAGTACGTGTCCTTTTCCATTTAGTCCATTATACCAAAAATGCATGTTAACCTAGACATGTACACGCATTGCCGGTTTATTAATTTATTTCAATGCTGTACTGTCGACTTGTTTTTATCCATTGTGCCTTTTGTACAGCGCTGCAGAATGTGCTGGCATTTAATTTATATATAATAAAAATAATAATTATACTTATCAGTATCATTTTCCTGTTGTATGAAAATAAATATTTAATTTTATCAGTAAATAAAATATTTTACATTTTAATAAAACGAAAAAGTTAAATAAAAGTGCATTTTTGTAAAAAAATTGAAAAAAATGCTAATCTCTTATTTTTAAATTTCTTTATACATCAGGTGACCAAGAGCATTTTGGGTTGTGGGTCTTAAGTTAAACCCTAAGGTCCTCTAACTTTGTAAAATATAACGATTAATGAGCTATTAACATTTAATCTCAGATAAACATCCCACCCCATCGCCTATAAGACTCTAGTGAACTTCCTTGACTCTGTTGGTATCAAGTGCCATTATACGGAATGTGTGGGGGATGGGTAAAAGTCAGACAATTGGTTCAACTTGAATATTACTTGGAAAAACTTGGATTTATCAAATTATAGAAAATTACTGTTCTGGTTAAAAATTAGTGCACTAAAATCTATACATTGATTTTAAAGAATATACACTGCCCGGCCAAAAAAATAGTTCCCACCTCCTGTACAAGCCTGTTATGATCTGGGGTGGCTTCAGTCGCTCAAGTATGGGTTCAGCAACATTATGTGCCCAAAAAATGAGGTCATGTGACTCCCTGAATATACCGAATGAGCAGGTTTTTCCATCAATGGGTTTTTTCTCCCGTGATGGCACAGCGGGCATATTCAAAGATGGCAATGCCAGGATTCATTGGGCTCAAATTGTGCAAGAGTGGTTGAGGGAGCACGAGACATCATTTTCACACATGGATTGGCCACCGCATTGTCCAGACCTTAACCCCATTGAGAATCTTTGGGATAATGTGCTGGAGAAGGCTTTTCTCTCGCTGCGCTGCGACTCTCCCATCATCAACACAAGATCTTGGCCACAAATTATCCCCTTAAGGACCACTGATGTACCCTGGGGAAAATTCCCCTTAAGGACCAATAATGTACTATGTACGTCATGGTCATTTTAACCCCCCTTCCCTCCCTATTAGAAACATAGAAACATAGAAAAATGTCGGCAGATAAGAACCTTTCGGCCCATCTAGTCTGCCCAATTACATGGATACTTGACCTGGATTTATCTTTTGTTTAGGATAGCCTTATGCCTATCCCATGCTTGCTTAAATTCAATTACTGTTTTGGCCTCTACCACTTCTACTGGAAGACTGTTCCATGTATCCACCACCCGCTCAGTAAAATAATGCTTCCTGATGTTACTTTTAAACCTTTGCCCCTCTAATCTAAGACTATGTCCTCTTGTTTTGCTATTTTGTTTCCTTTTAAATATACTCCCTTCCTCTACCTTGTGGATTCCCTTTACGTATTTAAATGTTTCTATCATATCTCCTCTGTCTCGTCTTTTTTCCAAGCTGTACATGTTAAGATCATTAAGCCTTTCTTGGTAACTTTTCTCCTTCAAGCCGTACACCATTTTAGTAGCCCTTCTCTGAACTCTCTCTAAGATGTCTATATCCTTCTGGAGATACGGTCTCCAGTACTGCACACAGTACTCCAAGTGAGGTCTCACCAGTGCTCTGTACAGTGGCATGAGCACTTCCCTTTTCCTACTGCTAATACCTCTCCCTACACAACCAAGCATTCTGCTAGCATTTCCTGCTGCTCTATTACATTGACTACTTACCCTTAGATCCGCTGAAATAATGACCCCTAAATCCCTTTCCTCAGATGTTGAGGTTAGGACTGTATCAAATATTCTATATTCAGCCCTTGGGTTTTTACGTCCCAGGTGCATTATCTTGCACTTATCCACATTAAAACTCAATTGCCACAACTCCGACCATTTTTTTAGTTTACCTAAATCATTTGTCATTTGGCTGATCCCTCCAGGAACGTCAACCCTGTTGCAAATTTTTGTGTCATCAGCAAAAATACATACTTTTCCATTAATACCTTCTGCAATATCACTAATAAAAATATTAAAGAGAATGGGTCCAAGTACTGACCCCTGAGGTACCCCACTGGTAACAAGACCTTGCGCCGAATAAACTCCATTTACCACAACCCTCTGTTGTCTGTCACTCAGCCACTGCCTAATCCATTCAACAATATTGGAATCCAAGCTCAAAGATTGCAATTTATTGATAAGCCTTCTATGCGGAACAGTATCAAAAGCCTTACTGAAATCTAAATAAGCAATGTCTACTGCACCACCTGTGTCTATTATTTTTGTTACCCAATCAAAAAAATCAATAAGATTAGTTTGGCATGATCTCCCTGAGGTAAACCCATGTTGTTTCTGATCCTGTAATCTATGTGTTTTTAGATGTTCAACAATCCTTTCCTTTAACATGGTTTCCATTAATTTCCCCACTACTGACGTAAGACTAACTGGCCTATAGTTCCCCAATTCCTCCCTACTACCCTTCTTGTAAATGGGCACAACATTTGCTAATTTCCAGTCTTCTGGGACGACTCCTATTAACAAGGATTGGTTAAATAAATCTGTTAACGGTTTTTCTATTACATCACTGAGCTCTTTTAATAATTTAGGATGGATCCCATCAGGCCCCATTGACTTATTTGTCTTTACTTTAGACAGCTGCTTTAGAACCTCCTCCTCTGTAAACTCATATGTAAATGTCTCTTTAGTGTTCTCTCCTAACTGAGGTCCCTTTCCTTCCTTTTCTTCTGCAAAGACTGAACAAAAATATTCATTGAGGCAGTCAGCGAGACTTTTATCCTCTTCTACATACCTTCCTTCCTTTGTTTTTAATCTAACTAATCCTTGTTTTACTTTTCTTTTCTCGTTTATGTATCTAAAAAATGTTTTGTCCCCCTTTTTTACTGACTGAGCTATTTTCTCTTCTGCGTGTGCTTTGGAAGCTCTTATAAATTGCTTTGCCTCTTTCTGCCTAATCTTATAGGTTTGCCTATCCTCTTCACGCTGAGTTTTTTTATAATTATTGAATGCTATCTTCTTGTTCTTCACTATTTTGGCCACTTCTGCAGAGTACCACAGTGGTTTCTTCCCTTTTTTGTTTTTGCTAACAAGCCGAATGCAATTTCCTGTGGCCTTCAATAATGCTTCCTTTAAATAATCCCATTTCTCCTGGACTCCCTTTAAACTCCTCCAGTCTGATAATGACTCATTCACACAAAATCTCATTTTAGAAAAATCTGTTTTTTTAAAGTCTAAAACTTTTGTTTTTGTGTGGTGCGGCTCCATCCCTGTTCTTATATTAAACCATACTGATTCGTGATCACTAGATCCCAAATTTTCACCTACAACAACGTCCGATACCAAACCTCCATTTGTGACTATTAAATCCAATATGGCCTCTTTACGGGTCGGCTCCTCAACTACTTGTGTTAGAGATAATCCCAGTAAGGAGTTTAGAATATTTGTACTCCTGGTGCACCCAGCTATTTTGGTTTTCCAGTTCACATCAGGAAGATTAAAGTCCCCCATGATAATAACTTCCCCCTTCATTGCCATTTTGGCTATTTCCTCAAGCAGCAGATTATCTAACTCTTCTACTTGTCCAGGGGGTCTATAGATCACACCTACACGAGCTACTGTATGATTGCCAAATGTTAGCGTAACCCAAACTGACTCTATGTTCACCTCGCTCACTTTTCTCACCTCTCTGGCTGGGGTGCCACATCGGACTGACTTCCTTGAATATTGGGCCCCAGCCATCGCAATGACATCATCGCCATGTGCGATGACATCACTTTCAGGCGTCTCCCTGCACCTGCAGGGGGAACCTGAAAGGGGAGGGTGGAGGTCCTTTGGACGCCTCTCCCTCCCAAATGGCTAGGGCTAGACCAAAAAGAAAGGTACTGCTGGAAAGGGCAGAGTCTGCCTCTCTTTAACCCCTTAGGCGCCATATCGCGATTCAAACCCGGAAGTGGCTGACACCGTGGATATGAGCCAAGCCTCAAGGTCACCCCACTGACGTTGTCGCTGTATGTGCTATGATGTCAGTGAGCCAGTTAACCCCCTAGCTGCCCCGTGGCAGATACAGGGTCATGTTTGGACCTTTCCAATGATACCAAACATGACTAGGTTTGGTGGAAAAGTTCTTTTTTAAAAAAAAGAATTGTCTGGGGTATAAGAAAATAGGACTTCAATTGACATTTAAACACAATGAGCATAAAATGATCAAAAAGAGAGGTGAAATGGCTCAGCAGTGAAGGAATTAAAAAAAAAAAAACATGTAAAAATTGGGTATTTCTATTCTCAGGTCAAAATTTAAAAACTGTTTAGCCAGGGTCTTTTTTTCATCATATTTCATCATTTTTTTTATAGTAAATTATACGATATGATGGAAATAATGGTATCTTCAGAAATTCCATTTAATGGTGAGAAAAACGTTATATAATATGTGTGGGTCGAATAAACGAGTAAGAGGAAAATCAGACCTAAACACAAACAGCGCAGAAATGTAAAAGCAGCAGCAGGCACTTTCGGACTGTCAATGGTAAAACCGCCTGGTCACTATGGGGTTAATGCCACTCTGAACACAAATAAATGCTGTGACATTGCATGAGCTTATCGAAACGATGCTGCGGCGAATGTGTGCCGGAATGAAAGCAAACATTGGTCCTACCAAAAATTAGGCTGGGCTAACCCACCCACACAAAGAACTTCATATTCTACTTACCAGAATGAAGAGTATGTTGTATGTAAAAGCCATTTTGCTGTAACCTCTACCTTGGGCTCTTTGTCAGGTGAATGATGCCCTAATCCCCCAAAACAGGCTTTTTATATAAGAACTCATGATTCGAGGACTTTCCATCTCATATTGATGTCTTCTCCACTCAGGTTTCCCCGTTTCAGGAGCTGCTCTGCCCATTTCTATTGGTTATTTTATTATCTCGTCTTACACTTCTGGGAGTCCCCACGTTCAATATATTCATTAGAGTAATGTGTACAGTGTTTATTGTTACTTTCCGGGCAGTACGTAGCAGACAAAGAAGCCGATAACCGCATTTTATGGTCATGATACATTGAGGAAGTGATGGGACGTCCTGCAGAGGAATATGATGTTGTGATTACACAGGTTAATTATTACTAAACCTATTTCAAAGGGTTCCTCTGTGTTGCTTTATATACACACACCGTGCAGCACAGAGTTGTAAACGATGCACAAAGCTATAGGGGGTTATTCAGAGAGCACCAAAATGTCGCCGATATTTCAGTGCTCTGTCGTTCCCCGGAATTCCCTGCACTTCGAGGAATCAAAGTTCCCCACCCTGCGATGAATTCAGCAGGGAAAATCTGCCGCTAACCCGCCGCAAACCCACTGCACACCCACCGAACACCCGCCGAAATCCCACCGAAAACCCAACGGAACAGCTGTTAAAAACACGTTGGAAAAAGCCGACGATCAGAGCGCAAACCAGCCGCCGGACAATACCATTATTACGAAAAAACAGTACGATTGAAAATGTCAAAATGGAAATGCTGTTTACAATTCAACACAGGGTCGGCAAAATGGAATCGCCAAAGTGCACCTAAGTGCGCCGAACTAGAAATCACCGAAATTTTGGCGCTTTCTGATTAACTCCTTTAGTATTTTTTGGTACGTTTTGTTCCAGAGATACTTAACTTATTGTAAAACGCGATGAAACTTAAAGATGATGGGGTAAAAAAAAAATCGTATTTTTTTTAATGTTTACAGACGTTGGACAGTGCAGCGACCCTTATATGCAGACATTTTATAAATGACTATAAATGGTATATCATAGTCATTTCCTAATGAGAATCTAGAAAAAAACATTACATCTGAGGCCTCTAGGGGGCGGCAGAATGATATGGCTGCAGATATTTATAGAGCGTTTGCAGCTTTTATTTTACACGAATTTCCAGATTTTTTCTTAATATTATGATGAAAAGCCATTTTTTTTTAGTACAGACGCTCATTTGGTGCATTATACCCCTCCGCAGAACAAAACCGTTACGTTCCAAGGTATCTAGAAGGTTGTTGTAGACCAGTGGTTCCCAATCATGGTCCCCAGGGCCGGATTAAGAGTATCATGGGCCTGGTGCACAGGATTTTTGTGGGCCTTTTTATAGAAATAAAATGAAAAGGTCAGACCCCGCTTTTAAACCCCTCCTGGCGCTCTGGCATCATCGCACTGCTGCCCGATGATGTCAGTTTCAGGTGCCTGAAAGGGATGGTCCTTCAGTGAGAGAAAACATGAGAGGCACCGCTGGAAAGGTCATTGTTTGACCTTTTCAGCCATACCTCTCTTTAACCCCTTAAGTGCCAGTCCACGCCGGATCGTGGACTCCTCCTAGAGGTGGGAGATATCTTGGATGTCAGCCAAGCCTCCGGCGTATCCCTCTGCTCACTGATGTCATTGCGCATGGATACAATCACATCAGTTGGGGAATTAACAAATAAATCCTACAATAAATCATGACCTCAAATCGTGTTTAAACATGAAAGGGTTAAATATGACAGGCACAAATGGTGAAAATGAGCTCAGCTCACAGGGTGACATGGCTCAGTAGCAAAGGGGTTAAAATATTCTCTACAGAGCCCCTTCTCCAGGGCAGGGCACACAGGCAATAAAAACTTTACCTTGCCCATGAAACGTTGACTCTAAACTAACCTTCTGGCACAGATCAGGGCTGTGGCAAACTGGTGACAGGCTATATGATCAATAATATATTTATTCTGGTAAAAATATGACTTTTGGGTTCTGCAATAACACTCCTCGGGCTACATTACATTGTTTGCAGGCCTGTGTAGTGATCTGCAGGGGGAGACTGGGGGACTTTTCCCCCCAGTCTCTCCCTGCTCCTGCCGGACGGAGGAGGCGGATGGAGCCGCGGGACAGAAGGTGAGTATCTGAATTTTTTTGGGGGGGTTTCTGCTGGTGCTAACGCATTCTGCAGCAGCGAAATCCGTTGGCACCAAGTCCTGGCTGTTAACAAAAAATTAACCACAGCCAGATGTTAATCAGCGTTAGGACTTTGTAATCCTAACGCTGATTAACACTTTGCGCTCCCCATGTTAAGCATAGGGACCGCAAAGTACAGTGGCCTTTCCAATGATACCAAACATGACCATGGTTATATGTAAAAGGAAAAAAAATAAAAATATAAATAAAAAAACAGTTTTTTTTATGCAGCAATATTGTTCCCATTTCAATTATGATGTGAACAATGATGCTGCACTAACGATTTTTTCTATGGTGGGCATTTGCTAAAAATCATGTAATTTCCCCCAAAAAATGTAACGAGTTCCAATTTCTAATTCTTTTAACAAGCGCACCCCATAGAAAATATAACTGCAAACGCTCGCATTATAAAATGTGAAAAAAAACACTTTACACACTGTAGATTATTGAAAATTCTAATTTTATTGCATATTTTGGTATAATATTCAGGCAGGACATGACGTATACATATAATAATGATATATTATGAATATGCCGAGTCTGCCGGAAAGAACGATATATAATTTGTCTGGGTCGTATAATAAAATGTAACTTCAAATCGTGTTTAAACATGATGAGCAAAAGCTGTAAAATGAGCTCAGCACACAGGTGATATTGTACCGGCTGGGTGGAGTAGAGGTAATGTCACTGCTCTGCATGGAGAGAGCCTGTGGAGTCATGGGTTCGATCCCAGCGAGCAACCTCTCCAGTAAGTGTCCTTGGCAAGACACCTAACGGTACATACTCGCCACCCAGGACGTACTTGAAAACAAGAGAAATCTTAATGTATCCTTCCTGGTAAAATCCTTTCTCAAAAAAATAGCTCAGCAGGACAGCCCTCCATTCACTCCTTACAGCCCTCTGCTCAGTCCTATAGGATGGCCCTGCACTCACTCCTCAATTACAGCCCTCTGCTCACTCCTACAGGATGGCCCTCCACTCACTCCAACGTTACAGCCCTCCACTCACTCCTACATTACAGCCCTCCATTCTCTCCTTCAGGATGACCCTTTGCTTACTTCTGCATTACAGCCCTCCACTCACTCCCAAATTACAGCTCTCTGCTCATTCCTAGAGGGGGATTTACTGCCAATAGGTTGACTCATGTGTCTTGTTAACCCAGGGTACCAAGTAATGTCCTTTGACTTTAAGAAATTGGTAAAATAACCAAATGTTAATGTGAGAAGATGTCCCAAAGCGAAGACAATTAACAAAAGAAGGTTGCTGTGACACATGTGTAATGCAACTAGGACTCCTGTGTAAGATGGGTAAATTTACGCACATACTGTAATCCTAGACATAGAAGGTGCACAAAGCGGTATAAGCCATATCAACATCAAACTTAGTTGCATCAGTATATAGGTCCAGCAGCCGGCAGGTGGATGTAAGGCTGAAACAGAGCAGATATTACACCGATGATGTAAGAGGCGTCGGCAACGACAGAAATCTGAAGAATTAATATGGGTTCAATATCCTTTGTATGAAATTCTGAGATATTGCAAAATTCAAAAACTTTTTGAGTGCTGATCGACACCAAAAGTGTAAAATTCATGTGACAAAATTATTAAAAATACTGCATAGAATGCCCTTTAGGCTGTGTGTATAAGGTGTGTACAAAACATAAATGAATATCATGTTTAGAATTGGCTCCCCGAGATATCTCATTATTAATATGCATATATTCCAAAATCCCCAAAATATCTCAAATCTAGAAGACATCTGGCCTGGGCTTTCAGATAAGGGACGATCAATCTCTATCTTAAATAAAAATAAAAAAAGATTGAGGTACAAAACCTCATTACGTGTCTATTTAAAGATGCGTTGATGGTTTTGACAGTAAGTGACCGCTGTCACAATATGCTATTACTCTCCAATTCACACTTTTAACTGCTGGTAAAGACCACAATGAACCTGAATTGAACCTGTGTGGGGAAGCCCCAACGTTCTTCAGGTCTAACACCTTAACCACTCGAGCCATCGTTGCTCAAAGAAACACATTGTAGCTATAATTTCATACGTTTCAGCTTTATTCTGAAATGTCGCGGCTTCGCGGGTTTAACAAAGACATCCTTAATTAAAACGAAAAAGCCGATACTCATTTCATTGTTTCTGGAAGCTTCACTTTTCCCGACTTCATTCCTTCTGAATTAATAATAAAAAAATTGTAATAAAATCTTAAGGGGTTATTCAAAGAGAGCAGATCTGGCCCTGAAATGTCACCGAACAGTGAATTTCCCCGTGCGGTGCCATTTCGGGGCCATTCGGCTATTCAGAGAGTTCGACAAATTTTGGCAAACTGCCAGCCAGTACGGTGCCTGTTCGACGGCAGTATAACCCCCCATAGAGAAGCAATGGTTAACCTATTCAGAGACACCGAACAGCAGTGAGAAGTTGCCGAAAGTGCCCTGCTGTTCGGTGTTTCATTCGGCAGGTTTATTCCAACGAATCCCATAGGCTTCAATGTTAAAAATATTCCCGTTTTAATCCAACATCTAATAAACCGTTTATTATTTTAATCTGCAGCAAAAAGTCTCTTTATAGATTTTTTAGGAGGATTAAGGCATTTTTCGGCAAAATAATTTCTGATTTTTTTGAAAATGTTTTTTTCCTTTTTTTTCTGTAACAGACCATTTTTATTATCATTCATTGGATCTTATATGTAAATTCCAGGCATTTTCATTAAGTAGTTTTTTTGCAAACAGCGTTTTCAATTTTGACACTTTCAAGCGTATTGTTTTTCCGGCGCCTGATCTTCTGCTTTTTCCAACGTGTTTGGGGGGGGGGGTTTGCGGTGGGTTTTCCCTGCACTCCGGGGACCCTGCGGTGAATGCTGAATTCACCGCAGGGTGGGGAACTTTGATTCCCCGAAGTGCAAGGACGTACGGGGAATGAGAGGGCACTGAAATGTCGGCGATATTTCGGTACTCTCTGGATAACCGCCTTAGAATTTTTAGTTATCATTCCGCATTTGGTCGGTGAAATGAAAACCCCCAATAATATAAAATACTAATATATTTACATTCTGGTCTATCATTCCTGTGTTTGATCAAAATGAATTACACGACGAAAGTATAAAAACCTATAGGATTCAAAATCAATGTTGAAGTTGAAACTTTGGGCTCTATTACATAGTTGGTGTTAATGTTGAGTCTCGATATATAATCTTTATCGCTAGGATTAGGAAGATTAATTTCTGGTATCGATTTTCCGTTCTTGACGCTACACTGGGATAAAAAAAAATTGCGCCTCGCAGCTTGCACGAGCTCACTCTACTTTGCATCTTCTATACTTAACGTACTCTATTAACTTCTTCGCGCAAACGTTAACACGTGCGCAAAAACGCATTAACGGAGGGCCAAAACCCGTCGTATAACAATGTCCGTGCAAAAAATACGCGTAGCATTGTGAGCGCAAATGCGTTTGTGCGCTGGTACGCGGATGGTATTACAATCTACGCGCAAATTTTAACGGTCAACGTTTGCGCGCATAATTTTAACGTCTTTGAAAAGCTGGTGGTAACGGCAAATCTGAACGTTCTGGCCGAAACCAAATACACCAGCCCAAAAGCACAGTACATTCTACACATACCCAAACAATAAAATGGAGAAGTTGTGCGTGTTTTTATTATTGCTGCAGCATATATACTCAAATTGATTTTGACAGGTGCAAAAACTGAACGGGAGACAATTGTGGTTCTTAATTCTGATTGGCTGAATCGCGTGAAAAAAACAGTCCTCCCACCTATTTTTGCACGCAGCGTTAATGTTCGCCTTTTTTACACGCGTTATTTTTTGACGGATGAAAAAATGCGCTCGGATTTTAATACCAGTGTTCATTTACACGCGTTAACGTTTAACGCTGCGCGAAAAAAAAAAATAGCGCTGCGCATGCGCTTTTGCGCGAAGCAGTTAATAGAGCCCAACATAGGGAGCGCAAACTATTTTTAGCATCTCGACAAGAGAGGCATTATATCGTGCAGGTGCAATTTTCCACAGGGGCACGCAAGCCAAAATTTTACCACCTCCTTAAAACCGGGGCTAAATGATTCTACAAATGCAAAATAGTTTAATATGCTCCAAACCACCCCTAAAAATCCCATACTCACCTCTCATCCTACGGTGAAAAAGGTGGCCCGATCAGTGGCTTTTTCTCCCCGGGAGCAGAGTGAGACTGGGAACAAATAGTTCCTAGTCTCCCTCTACGATCACTCTGCTATCAAGCAGCCCTGAAGCGCAAGCCTGTCACGTTCCCACGTTCCAACCCTGTCTCCCTGCCCTCTGTATTCCTTATGTCTGTGTTTCCCTGTGCTGCTTTCCCTGACATGCAGCTCAGGGGTTAAGTTCATTGCTCGTTGAGCTTCTGCTGGTGATATGGGCTGATTACTCCCCTATATAAAGCCATGGGCCCATATCACCATGCTCTTGCATCCTGGTTCACTTCAGCTACAGATTTGTTCCTGAGAGCTCCCTGTTATTTCTATCCTAGTGCTTTCTCAGTGTTTCCCCCTTGTCTGAGTTCTAGGTTTCTGATTGACTTCATGGTATTGACCCTCTGGCCTGGCTGACGGATTTTCTCTGGTGCTATATCCCTGCTTTGGCTCAAGGTATACGTTTTGGTTTTGACCCCTGGCTTATTTATTGACCACTCTTCTGGACATCCCTTGCGGTTCTGTGCTTATCGTATTATATGTTGTGTATCCCTGTAGACCACGGCTTTAGTTCATTGAAGTCCTTCCCTGCAAGTTATTGAGTATATCTCCTTTAGGTGTCTGTGTTTTTCCCAGGACTCTGCACGGCTACAAGGTAACCTTTTTCCATTAGTGCAGATTCGGCCACTCTAAGGACCGATCTATCAGTATAGGGCTCCTTCGGTATTAGCCGTGCAGAGGTCCCCAGTGTCTTCTGTGGTTTATTTCCTTATCCTGATTGTTGTGTCACGCATCTCTGCATATAGAGGCTTTTCCTCATACCTGGGCCCTACTTGGCACAGGCCGGGTACCGCCATAGTGGCTGAACGTGACAAAGCCTCCATGAACTCCTATGGACTCCAGGAGCTGATACTCGCTGTGGTGCGGAAACTCTACTTCGGGTATCAGACAGGGAGGTTAGCGCTGCCTTCCGGGGCGAGGGGCCTTGCCCAGAATACGACGTTAACATGGAGATGGCAAGGGGAAACCTGCAAGCGCACATTATCTTGCTTATCGTCTAAATGTTACCGTCAGGAATGGAATAGAGCCCTTTGTTGACTAAAAAGTAGTAAAACAAAATAATAATGCCATTTCTATATGTGGATTTCTATATTAATCTAGTAAATTGGACATCAGGGCAGTCATCAGGGGGTGAAAGCCAATGACATGTTCAGGGGCCCAGTGGCTCAAGGGGGCCTGGCCCACCAAGGTGCCAATACATTTCCTGGTGGGCCTCAACATCTGGGGAGGGTTTGAGCACTCTGACTCCTTACTGAGGTAGCGATTAGTATGGCCTACACCAGGCAAACACTCTTCCACCAGGAAACACATTTTATCCCCTTGCTGGACCACCAGGGACTAGGGATGGGCCGAACACCCCTGTGTTCGGTTCGTATTCGAACATTAGAACAGCCGAAATGTTCGAATACGAACTCAAACACAATGTTAATCAATGGGGGTTGAAACTGCAAAATGTGTTCACAGTTCTCCTATTTAGGAGACCTGTGGCTGCAGCCCCCCGGCCCCCATGCCTCATCTGTCCTGCTGCTGTCCCAGCCTCCTGTTCCTCCGGTCCGTCTGCTCCTCTGTCCGGCCGCGGCTCCTCTGCCACACACCTCGTCTTCATGCTGAGCCCTGATTGCCCAATCAGGGCTCAATATTGAATTAGACCCTGATTGGGCAAAGTCCAGGTCAGGGGCAGGACTTTTCCCAATCAAGGCTCAGTCAGCAAGAAGACGAGGCGTGGGGCAGAGGAGCTGCGGCCGGCTGGACGGAGGAGCAGACGAGACGGACTGGACCGGAGGAACAGGCACGGGGGCCTGCAGCCACAGGTCTCCTAAATGTACCGGCATCTGCTGGTACATTTAGGAGAACTGTGAACGCATTTTGCAGGCATTTTTTATTATGGAATGTCCACGGTCGAACCGACCGCAAACATCCCATAATGTTCGGCGTTCGCCGAACACTCGAACAGCCAACGTTCGATTCGAACTCACGTTCGAATCGAACCGGCAGCCCATCCCTACCAGGGACTTAGGGTAATAGAAGGAGCGGCAACATTTTTATTTTTAATTATTTTACTGACATGGACAGCTGGGAATTGGGGCCCCGACCAGTGGTTCGGTAACGGGCCCCAATATATCTGATGGCAGCCTTGTTGGACATATATGGTATTCTCTGGCTCACTGTACTTTAATACCGTAATATTTTCTCATCCACCATATTATTAACGTTGCATGCTGCTCTCAAGAGGAGGATCGAGGAATCACATCTACACAGACATTAATCAGAGGCTATTGCGAGAGTCAAACATTATAGGGGTTATTCAAAGAGAGTCGAATTGGCTCCGAAATTGCGCCGAACGGTGAATTTCCTCGTACGGTGCAATTTTATGGCCATTCAGCTATTCAAAAGCTGGCAGTTCACCAAATATTGGCAAATTGCCAGCGAAATAAGGTGCAGGATTAATCAGGCGAATCCCATAGGTTTCAATGTAAAAAATATTCCCGGTTTGATTAAATATTTATTAAACCGTTTATTCTGTTCATTTGCAGCAAAAAGTTTCTTTATTTATTTGGAATTTTTGGGCAATTTTTTTTCTGTATATCTGGGCTTTATGTTACCTCTGTTCCTGCACTGAGGTTTACACACGCTGCTAAATGAATTGGATAGAGAGTGAGAAAACCCCCCACTCTCTCTCTTAAGTGGTCAGGGGAATTAAAAACATGTTTTTATTACTGGCCAATGACAAATATAGTAAAAAGAGAACACAACAAAAAGAAAACAATAAATACAATTCTAATGTATGAACCAGTACAAATATGAAATGGAAATAGCCGCCCTTCAGAGAACCAAAACTCCAAGCTGCCGGAATGCTGGTCTAGTATGAAAAAAATAACATTCAGGGTTATTCAAAGAGAATCGAAAAGTCACCACACGTTCGGTGACTTTTCGTTCTCTTCAATTCGGTGCGATTTGGCGATCCCATTTCGGCGACCCTGCGGTGTATTCAGCAAGCATCACAGGGCCGTCGTAGTGCAGGGAAAAGCTGCCGAAAAGCCGCCGCAAAACCCAGGCGAATGCACACCGAAACCCACAAAAACATCTGGATTAACCCTGCCGAACACGGAGAAACCCGAGCAGGAGCCGATCAGAGCGCAGAGCAGCCGCCGGAAAAAGCCGACACCGCAGACGAATGGAGTGAAAAAAACAAAACAGTTTGAAAAGTGAAACGCTGTTTGCAAACAAACTACTGAGCGAAAATGTCTGAAATTTACATATGATCCAATGAATGATAATAAAGAGGGCTGTTACAGAAAAAGAAAAAAAAATTTAAAATAAAAAAAAAAAAAATCGGAATTTTTTTGTTGCAAAAAAATACAGACGAATGCTTAAAAGATCCTAAAAAATCTATAAATAAAGAGACTTTTAGTCACACACAGAGAGCGGCCGATGTCACCCTGTGAGACCAATCGCTGTAGCGAGCGTTCTCAGAGAGGCAGAGATGGATCAGATCTGTACATGCGTGTGCAGCTCCGATCCATCGCTCTGCGCAGGCGCTACGGAACGTGTGTACATAAACTGTGCAAGTCCGATAGCACTGCGCCATTTGCGGTTCCTACGCTATACAAGTTGTATAGGAGCGCAAATTGCACAGAAAAGCATCAGGGGCTTCCGGCTTCGAGAGTCCCTGAGCGGAAGAGGTGGAGCAGCGCGCGGCAAAGGAACAAAAGGTGAGTAAAAACACCAAAAAAGAGAAAAAGAATTAAAGGGTAATTTTGCAGAAGCTGTCAGCAGGATCTGCCCAATTATTTAAGGGCAAAAAAAAGGGGCAATTCATCCCTTTAAATTAATTGGATAAAAGCAGGCGTTCATCTCGAGTGTCTCCTTTACGATGGCATAAAATGAAAACAATATCAATAGTGAAACAAAGCCATGACTTAAACATTTCAGGACGAGCGTCATTTCCTCGATGGATGTGACGAGCAGGTCTAGTTTTTATTGTATGTGGAATATAGGTCATTCGTGCCTTTGTCAGCCTTCCCTTTCAATGGGCTTTTCGGCATGAATTACTCAAACTCATTTTTTCCTGACACACTGTCGCATTGGAAAATGTAAGCGTGTTGCGATCAATTCTTAAATCAGTCAGAATTTTACTAAATAGTTTGAGAATGTTTAACCAGAAACCTAGAAAGAATCATGACACTTAAGGGGTTATTCAGAGAGAGCCGATCTGGCCCTGAAATGTCACCGAACAGTGAATTTCCCCGTACGGTGACATTTCGGGGCCATTTGGCTATTCAGAGAGCAGGCAGTTACCAAATTTTGGCAAATTGCCAGCAAATACGTTGCCTGTTCGACGGCAGTGAAATCCCCCATAGACAAGCAATGGTTAATCTATTCACAGATACCGAACAGCAGTGAAAAGCTGCCGAAGTGCCCTGCTGTTCGGTGGTTTCATTCGGCAGGTTTAATCAGGAGAATCCCATAGGCTTCAATGTTAAAAATATTCCCGTTTTAATTCAAGATCTAATAAACCGTATATTCTTTTAATCTGCAGCAAAAAGTCTCTTTATTTTTTTTTATAGGATCTTTTAGGCATTTTTCATGATTTTTTCGGCAAACTTCTTTTTCCGTTTTTATTTTTAAATAGCATTTTTTTTTCTGTAATCCTTTTTATTATCATTCATTGGATCTTACATGTAAATTCCAGGCATTTTAGTTCAGTAGTTTCTTTGCAAACAGCGTTTCAATTTTGACACTTTCAATCTTATTGTTTTTTTGTTTTTTTTACCCGTCTGGCGGCTTGTCATCTTTCTCCTGCGGCTGGTTGGCGCTGTGCTCGGCAGCTCGTCGGCTGTGTTTGGCGGCCCTCCAGCATATTTGCGATGGCGGTCGACAGATTTGTGGCTGGCGGGTTTGCGGCGGGTTGGCGGCGGCATCCGGCAGCCGATTCCCTGCACTTTGGTGAATGCTTTGGTGAATGCTGAATTCACTGCAGGGTGGGGAAATTTGATTCCTCGAAGTGTGGGGAAGTGCGGGGAACAACATGATGCTCTCTGAATAACCCCCATAGCCATTCAACACAGTGAACAAACACATTCATAACTATATACATACACTCAGGGCAACCATCAGTCGGTGACAGCCTATGATATGTTGTGGGCCCAGTGGCTCGATGGGGGCCTTACCAAATGCTGTGTCACCTGTTGAAGTGCTTCAGATGTAAGGGCCCCTCCATGCCAAACTGAACTGACCTATCAGGAGACCAGGTAAATTTCCCGGTGGGCCGGGGCATCTGGGGCCGGTAAAAGCACTCTGGCTAATCACTGATGGAGCGATTAGTATGGTCTGCGCCGGATAGAGGTGAAGAGTGAACACTTTCCCACCAGGAAACATTTTATTCACCAGCCCTGCATACACTCATGTCGTTTTGGGAAGTCGCTAGAGACAACTCAGAAATCGAGCCATTCCAAAAATTTTTAGTCGGCCTCACAATCTATCAGGCCATTTATGTCAATAAAAATGTGATTTATAACAAAGCAAAGTATCTTATTTACACAGAGCAGTTTGTAACAACATTTATTACAGTTTATCGACGAATTTCTGGGAGTTTTATTGCTCTACAGCTCTGTTATACACCTGCACAACCTGAATATATGGAGGAGCCCCTAAAAGGAGGGACATTCTGAAAAAAGAGGTCAAGAGGGACTTAGACCCAAAACAGGAAATGTCGCTTGAAAACAGGGACGTTCCGGAGATGTGCACCCCAGTACACACTAATACGCAGCTGTATACAAACACACAGAGACACAGAGCTGTTAAAAAAACACCTAGACACACACTCTGGAATAACCTCACAGACACCATCAAATCTTCCCCCAGTCCAGGGCTTGAGTTGAGCGGGAACGTGCGGGAACGGCGTCCCGCACTTCTCCCACAGCGGGAACGCAGCGTTCCTGCTGTGGCCCGAGCCCAAACGCTTTAGCAGGCGGCCGCCGCATATTGCCGGCGGCCGCGTGCTTCCTGTTAGAACGGCCGGTTACAGGAAGTGGAGCCGCTCGCCTGGCTGTTTCATAGATCCCAGGCAAGCGGCTGCACTTCCTGTCAGCGGCCGCTGAAGCAGGAAGCATGCGGCCGCCGGCAATGTGCGGGAGGAGCATCAGAAAAGCAGCAGAGGTGAGCTGGGCTGGGGGCAATATCCATGAGACCTGGGGGGGCAATATCCATGAGACCTGGGGGCAGTATCCATGAGACCAGGGGGCAATATCCATGAGACCTGGGGGCAGTATCCATGAGACCTGGGGGCAATATCCATGAGACCTGGGGCAATATCCATGAGACCTGGGGCAGTATCCATGAGACCTGGGGGCACTATCCATGAGACCTGGGGGCATTATCCATGAGACCTGGGGGCAATATCCATGAGACCTGGGGGCAGTATCCATGAGACCTGGGGGCAATATCCATGCGACCTGGGGCATATCCATGAGACCTGGGGGCAGTATCCATAAGACCTGGGGGCATTATAAATGAGACCTGGGGGATATCCATGAGACCTGGGGGTAATATCCATGAGACCTGGGGGCAGTATCCATGAGACCTGGGGGCAGTATCCATGAGACCTGGGGGATATCCATGAGACCTGGGGGCAATATCCATGAGACCTGGGGGCATTATCCATGAGACCTGGGGGCATATCCATGAGACCTGGGGCATATCCATGAGACCTGGGGGCAGTATCCATGAGACCTGGGGGATATCCACGAGACCTGGGGGATATCCATGAGACCTGGGGCAATATCCATGAGACCAGGGGGCAGTATCCATGAGACCTGGGGGCATTATCCATGAGACCTGGGGGCAGTATCCATGAGACCTGGGGCATATCCATGAGACCTGGGCAGTTTCCATGAGACCTGGGGCATATCCATGAGACCTGGGGGCAATATCCATGAGACCTGGGGCAGATCCATGAGACCTGGGGCATATCCATGAGACCTGGGGGCAGTATCCATGAGACCTGGGGCATATCCATGAGACCTGGGGGCAATATCCATGAGACCTGGGGGCAGTATCCATGAGACCTGGGGGCAGTATCCATGAGACCTGGGGGCAATATCCATGAGACTTGGGGGCAGTATCCATGAGACCTGGGGCATATCCATGAGAGCTGGGGGCATTATCCATGAGTGCTGGGGCATTATCCATGAGACCTGGGGGCATATCCATGAGACCTGGGGGCATATCCATGAGACCTGGGGGCAATATCCATGAGACCTGGGGGCATTATCCATGAGACCTGGGGGCAGTATCCATGAGACCTGGGGGCAATATCCATGAGACCTGGGGGCAGTATCCATGAGACCTGGGGGCAATATCCATGAGACCTGGGGGCAGTATCCATGAGACCTGGGGCATATCCATGAGAGCTGGGGGCATTATCCATGAGTGCTGGGGCATTATCCATGAGACCCGGGGGCATATCCATGAGACCTGGGGGGGCATTATCCATGAGAGCTGGGGCAATATATACCCATATGAGCTGGGGTAATTATATCCAAGTGAATTGGGGGCAATTATATCCATGTGAACTGGGGAAAATATATCCATATAACCAGTGCTGTGTATATTATTCTTGGGGTTCAGTGCTGTGTATATTATTCTGGGGGCTCAGTGCTGTGTATATTATCCTGGAGGCTCAGTGCTGTGTATATTATTCTGGGGCTCAGTGCTGTGTATGTTATTCTGGCGGTTCAGTGTTGTGTATATTATTCTGGGGGTTCAGTGTTGTGTATATTATTCTGGGGGCTCAGTGCTGGGTATGTTATTCTGGGGGTTCAGCGCTGTGTATATTATTCTGGGGGTTCAGCGCTGTGTATATTATTCTGGGGGCTCAGCGCTGTGTATATTATTCTGGGGGCTCAGTGCTGTGTATATTATTCTGGGGGCACAGTGTTGTGTATATTATTCTGGGGGTCTGTGCCTGGATATATATATATATATATATATTATATATAAAATGCGTTAGTCCAGTTGCCACAATCACGAGTATACCTGTACGTAGTGATACCTTTCACTGATCAGTATAGTTTCCAGTTTACACTCTTGAAAGCTTGTCTTTTAAATGTAAAGTTAACCCAATAAAAATGGTATCACCGGCACGCACTGCTATACTCGTGATATATATATATATTTTCTTCAGGTAATGGGGGTTGTGGAATTCGTGGGTGAGTTCCCTCACTTTTTTTCCCAGGACTTGACCCCTGCCCCAGTCTTAATTCACTCAAGAGCTCCCTATTAACATACCTCGATACAAAATGCACCTGTAAACATGTAACAAAGTGACTATATACAGAATGCACCTATAAACATGTAACATAGTGACTATATACAGAATGCACCTGTAAACATGTAACATAGTGACTATATACAGAATGCACCTGTAAACATGTAACAAAGTGACTATATACAGAATGCAGCTATAAACATGTAACATAGTGACTATATACAGAATGCACCTGTAAACATGTAACATAGTGACTATATACAGAATGCACCTGTAAACATGTAACATAGTGACTATATATAGAATGCACCTGTAAACATGTAGTGACTATATACAGAATGCACCTGTAAACATGTAACAAAGTGACTATATACAGAATGCAGCTATAAACATGTAACATAGTGACTATATACAGAATGCGCCTTTAAACATGTAACATAGTGACTATATATATACAGAATGCACCTATAAACATGTAACATAGTGACTATATACAGAATGCACCTGTAAACATGTAGTGACTATATACAGAATGCACCTGTAAACATGTAACATAGTGACTATATACAGAATGCACCTGTAAACATGTAACAAAGTGACTATATACAGAATTCAGCTATAAACATGTAACATAGTGACTATATACAGAATGCACCTGTAAACATGTAACATAGTGACTATATACAGAATGCACCTGTAAACATGTAACATAGTGACTATATACAGAATGCACCTGTAAACATGTAGTGACTATATACAGAATGCACCTGTAAACATGTAACATAGTGACTATATACAGAATGCACCTGTAAACATGTAACATAGTGACTATATACAGAATGCACCTGTAAACATGTAGTGACTATATACAGAATGCACCTGTAAACATGTAACATAGTGACTATATACAGAATGCACCTGTAAACATGTAACATAGTGACTATATACAGAAAGCACCTGTTAACATGTAACATAATGACTATATACAGAATGCACCTGTAAACATGTAGTGACTATATACAGAATGCACCTGTAAACATGTAACATAGTGACTATATACAGAATGCACCTGTAAACATGTAACATAGTGACTATATACAGAATGCACCTGTAAACATGTAGTGACTATATACAGAATGCACCTGTAAACATGTAACATAGTGAATATATTTCCTACATATTTATTTTCTGTGTTAATCTATATATTTGTGTTTTTAATATCTTGAATTTTGTTACTTTGTATTTCTGTAACAATTCAATGTTTTTGAACCCAGGACATACTGAAAACGAGAGAAATCTCAATGTAACCTTCCTGGTAAAATACTTTTGAATTAAATAAATAAATATATATATTTGACAGGGTCCCTCTTTTTAAAAACTCAGAAGCGAAGAACCTGTTACTGTCAGGGTTATTCAGAGAAAGGTGAAAACCAGGAGAACTGGCAGGAGAAGAGAATAATCTAGACCAAATAGCCAATTTGGAAAGTGAGATAAATGGGAGAATTTTTCTGGTTTGGCCATTTTGACCTAGAATTCTCACTTCTCCAGTCATTCTCCTGAGTTTCACCTTTCTTTGACTAACGCTGTGTACTTTTCTAACACAGTTTCGCAATTTTATCCAAAACTTAAAAAAATAAATCTTTTGCAGTTTATTTTAATTCTTTTTCATGATGCAATTTCCATGGTCATGTTTGACTCTGGCCTTTCCAATCACACCTCATTTGATCATGTAGGATTTAAGGAGCTGGAGACACAGGTGTCCAAAAGATCCCAGAATCTCCTACAATGAGATTGCAGCTCAGCAGGGGCAAATGCCGCCTATGGACCCCCTAGAACCAACAGTGACACCCATTCACAAAAATATATCAATTATTTATCTTTCGTCAAGATAGAAGCGATGTCCACCCACTACCCTGTGCTAGCGATTATTTACACATTCTTTCCATCACCATATACGTTTATGTATAAATAGTTGCTCATACGTGAAGCTCCGTAGACGCGTTTCGCCATTGCAGAATGAGTAATTATGGTGCACAGTTTAGGTAAATTAACTTCAGGTGACCTGGTTTCATGGTAATGTGGTAAAGCAACACGATTGTTTCCTTTCTATGGGAAATTTCATGTTTTAAGAATCCCATTGCTTGCGACTTAATTACCTTATGTGCCTTCATGCATGGTTTTAATTCTGTGGAACATGGTATTAATAAAGCTTTATGTGCTGTTTAACTCCTTCATCATTCCAGGTTTTGTTTAAATCACTTTAGTTTTCGTATCAAGCACCTCCTGCAGAGTTTCCAAAGAATTAAGCAAAGGATTCAAACATCATTTTATACCAATAACCTGAGAAACAACAAAATACACTAATGTACATAATGTGACATTTCAAATATTTGCCCCCAATTACAGTAACATTATAGAGATGGTCTTTCTTTCTTTCTTTCTTTCTTTCTTTCTTTCTTTCTTTCTTTCTTTCTTTCTTTCTTTCTTTCTTTCTTTCTTTCTTTCTTTCTTTCTTTCTTTCTTTCTTTCTTTCTTTCTTTCTTTCTTTCTTTCTTTCTTTCTTTCTTTCTTTCTCTTTCCCGAATTGAAATTCGAACGAAATTCACCATTTTTCAGTGCATTTCCGAAAACAAAATATCGACCATCCGAAATTTCGGATCGATTCGATTCGGGTTATTTTGGTTGATTCGAATCAGTTGGTTTTTCGCTTTTTTATGAGTTATTTCGTTTTTTATTGCTTATTTAAGAATGGGAATTTGATTACTACCCATAGAATGAAAGTTTCTTTACTTATTTATTCTATTAGGATTTTTTTAGACATTTTTTGGGTGAAATTTTAGGTTTCCTAACTTTTTTTTAAAGAAACACGGCTTTTTAACCAATAGGTTTCAATGCAGCATGTGAATCCGCACACTGCCGGGCAGCGCCTCTCTGCAGAATAATTCAGCATATGAATCCGCACACTGCCGGGCAGCACCTCTGAGGATCGGTTCATTGATTCGGATCAATTCATTTTTTGATGAGCTAGTTTTTAATTTTCATATGCTGCATTAATTATACCACAGAGAGACGCTTCCCAGCAGTGTGTGGATTCATATGCTGCATTAATTATACCACAGAGAGACGCTTCCCAGCAGTGTGTGGATTCATATGCTGCATTAATTATACTGCAGAGAGGCGCTTCCCAGCAGTGTGTGGATTCATATGCTGCATTAATTATACTGCAGAGAGGCGCTTCCCAGCAGTGTGCGGATTCATATGCTGCATTAATTATACGGCAGAGAGGCGCTTCCCAGCAGTGTGTGGATTCATATGCTGCATTAATTACACTGCAGAGAGGCGCTTCCCAGCAGTGTGTGGATTCATATGCTGCATTAATTATACTGCAGAGAGGTGCTTCCCAGCAGTGTGCGGATTCATATGCTGCATTAATTATACGGCAGAGAGGCGCTTCCCAGCAGTGTGCGGATTCATATGCTGCATTAATTACACTGCAGAGAGGCGCTTCCCAGCAGTGTGTGGATTCATATGCTGCATTAATTACACTGCAGAGAGGCGCTTCCCAGCAGTGTGTGGATTCATATGCTGCATTAATTATACTGCAGAGAGGTGCTTCCCAGCAGTGTGTGGATTCATATGCTGCATTAATTATACTGCAGAGAGGCGCTTCCCAGCAGTGTGCGGATTCATATGCTGCATTAATTATACCACAGAGAGGCGCTTCCCAGCAGTGTGCGGATTCATATGCTGCATTAATTACACTGCAGAGAGGCGCTTCCCAGCAGTGTGTGGATTCATATGCTGCATTAATTATACCGCAGAGAGGCGCTTCCCAGCAGTGTGCGGATTCATATGCTGCATTAATTATACGGCAGAGAGGCGCTTCCCAGCAGTGTATGGATTCATATGCTGCATTAATTACACTGCAGAGAGGCGCTTCCCAGCAGTGTGTGGATTCAGGCTAGGGTCAGACTAACGCATTTTTCACGTTGTCCGTGAAAAAGTGCGTTCGAACGAATGGACTTATTTTTTCCCGGAATACGCGATAGCGGTCATACGATGCGCAGTTTCATCCGTGATTTTGTACGGATCATCAATAAAACACTTTTTGGTTCTGGACGTTATGTTGGCCGGACATTAGCAGCGTCTGACGTCTCCTAATCACGCACACACGCCGCTAGCGGACGCAGCGCACTCTGTACGTCAGTACTAGCGGTTTTACGTTCTCGAAAAAATGCGTTTGTTTGCCGCTTGCGTTGCGCGGACGCACTTTTGTGCGACCGTACTTCGTATATTGGCCGTCATTGCCTGGCATCTGCTGCTAGCACGGCCGTGATTAAGTGCGGCTGCACGCGCGTTCGCACTGCCTCAGTCTGACCCTAGCCTTAAATGCTGCATTAATTATACCGCAGAGAGACGCTTCCCAGCAGTGTGCGTATTCATATGCTGCATTAATTATACCGCAGAGAGGCGCTGCCCAGCAGTGTGTGGATTAATATGCTGTATTAATTATACTGCAGAGAGGCGCTTCCCAGCAGTGTGTGGATTCATATGCTGCATTAATTATACCGCAGAGAGGCGCTTCCCAGCAGTGTGGATTCATATGCTGCATTAATTATACCGCAGAGAGACGCTTCCCAGCAGTGTATGGATTCATATGCTGCATTAATTATACTGCAGAGACGTGCTGCCCAGCAGTGTGTGGATTCATATGCTGCATTAATTATACTGCAGAGAGGCGCTTCCCAGCAGTGTGTGGATTCATATGCTGCATTAATTATACCGCAGAGAGGCGCTTCCCAGCAGTGTGTGGATTCATATGCTGCATTAATTATACTGCAGAGAGGCACTTCCCAGCAGTGTGTGGATTCATATGCTGCATTAATTATACCGCAGAGAGGTGCTTCCCAGCAGTGTGTGGATTCATATGCTGCATTAATTATACTGCAGAGAGGCGCTTCCCAGCAGTGTGTGGATTCATATGCTGCATTAATTATACTGCAGAGAGGCGCTTCCCAGCAGTGTGTGGATCATATGCTGCATTAATTATACCGCAGAGAGGCGCTTCCCAGCAGTGTGTGGATTCATATGCTGCATTAATTATACCGCAGAGAGGCGCTTCCCAGCAGTGTGTGGATTCATATGCTGCATTAATTATACCGCAGAGAGGCGCTTCCCAGCAGTGTGTGGATTCATATGCTGCATTAATTATACTGCAGAGAGGCGCTTCCCAGCAGTGTGTGGATTCATATACTGCATTAATTATACTGCAGAGAGACGCTTCCCAGCAGTGTGTAGATTCATATGCTGCATTAATTATACCGCAGAGAGGTGCTTCCCAGCAGTGTGTGGATTCATATGCTGCATTAATTATACTGCAGAGAGGTGCTTCCCAGCAGTGTGTGGATTCATTTGCTGCATTAATTATACTGCAGAGAGGTGCTTCTCAGCAGTGTGTGGATTCATATGCTGCATTAATTATACCACAGAGAGGTGCTTCTCAGCAGTGTGTGGATTCATATGTTGCATTAATTATACTGCAGAGAGGCGCTTCCCAGCAGGGTGTGGATTCATATGCTGCATTAATTATACCGCAGAGAGGTGCTTCCCAGCAGTGTGTGGATTCATATGCTGCATTAATTATACTGCAGAGAGGTGCTTCCCAGCAGTGTGTGGATTAATATGCTGCAGTAATTATACTGCAGAGAGGTGCTTCCCAGCAGTGTGTGGATTCATTTGCTGCATTAATTATACTGCAGAGAGGTGCTTCTCAGCAGTGTGTGGATTCATATGCTGCATTAATTATACCGCAGAGAGACGCTTCCCAGCAGTGTGTGGATTCAAATGCTGCATTAATTATACTGCAGAGAGGCGCTTCCCAGCAGTGTGTGGATTCACATAATGCATTAATTATACCGCAGGGAGGCGCTTCCCAGCAGTGTGTGGATTCATATGCTGCATTAATTATACTGCAGAGAGGCGCTTCCCTCAGTGTGTGGATTCATAAGGCTAGGATCAGACGAACGCATTTTTCACGTGCGTTTAGTCGCACGAAATCACGGCCGTGCTAGCAGCAAATGACGTCCAATGCCGGGGAACATACGACGAACGGTCGCACGAAAGTTCGTCCGTGCAACTCAAGTGGCCAACGAACGCATTTTTTCGAGAACGTCAAACCGCTACTACTGACGTACAGAGTGCGCTGCGGCCGCATAGCGGCGTGTGTGTGTGATTAGGAGACGTCAGACGCTGCTAATGTCCGGCCAACATAACGTCCAGACGCAAAAAGTGTTTTATTGATGATCCGTACAAAATCACGGACGAAACGGCGCATCGTATGACCGCTATCGCGTATTCCGGGAAAAAATACGTACGTTCGTTCGAACGCACTTTTTCACGGGCGACGTGAAAAATGCGTTCGTCTGACCCTAGCCTTAATTATACCGCAGAGAGGCGCTTCCCAGCAGTGTATGGATTCATATGCTGCATTAATTATACTGCAGAGACGTGCTGCCCAGCAGTGTGTGGATTCATATGCTGCATTAATTATACTGCAGAGAGGCGCTTCCCAGCAGTGTGTGGATTCATATGCTGCATTAATTATACCGCAGAGAGGCGCTTCCCAGCAGTGTGTGGATTCATATGCTGCATTAATTATACCGCAGAGAGGCGCTTCCCAGCAGTGTGTGGATTCATATGCTGCATTAATTATACCGCAGAGAGGTGCTTCCCAGCAGTGTGTGGATTCATATGCTGCATTAATTATACTGCAGAGAGGCGCTTCCCAGCAGTGTGTGGATTCATATGCTGCATTAATTATACTGCAGAGAGGCGCTTCCCAGCAGTGTATGGATTCATATGCTGCATTAATTATACCGCAGAGAGGCGCTTCCCAGCAGTGTGTGGATTCATATGCTGCATTAATTATACGCAGAGAGGCGCTTCCCAGCAGTGTGTTGATTCATATGCTGCATTAATTATACCGCAGAGAGGCGCTTCCCAGCAGTGTGTGGGTTCATATGCTGCATTAATTATACTGCAGAGAGGTGCTCCCAGCAGTGTGCGGATTCATATGCTGCATTAATTATACTGCAGAGAGGCGCTTCCCAGCAGTGTGCGGATTCATATGCTGCATTGATTATACTGCAGAGAGGCGCTTCCCAGCAGTGTGTGGATTCATATGCTGCATTAATTATACCGCAGAGAGGTGCTTCCAGCAGTGTGTGGATTCATATGCTGCATTAATTATACTGCAGAGAGGCGCTTCCCAGCAGTGTGCGGATTCATATGCTGCATTAATATACTGCAGAGAGGTTGCTTCCCAGCAGTGTGTGGATTCATATGCTGCATTAATTATACCGCAGAGAGGCGCTTCCCAGCAGTGTGTGGATTCATATGCTGCATTAATTATACCGCAGAGAGGCGCTCCCAGCAGTGTGTGGATTCATATGCTGCATTAATTATACTGCAGAGAGGCGCTTCCCAGCAGGGTGTGGATTCATATGCTGTATTAATTATACTGCAGAGAGGCGCTTCCCAGCAGTGTGTGGATTCATATGCTGCATTAATTATACCGCAGAGAGGCGCTTCCCAGCAGGGTGTGGATTCATATGCTGCATTAATTATACCGCAGAGAGGCACTTCCCAGCAGGGTGTGGATTCATATAATGCATTAATTATACCGCAGAGTGGCGCTTCCCAGCAGGTTGTGGATTAATATGCTGCATTAATTATACCGCAGAGAGGCGCTTCCCAGCAGTGTGTGGATTCATGTGCTGCATTAATTATACCACAGAGAGACGCTTCCCAGCAGTGTGTGGATTCATATGCTGCATTAATTATACCGCAGAGAGGCGCTTCCCAGCAGTGTGTGGATTCATATGCTGCATTAATTATACCGCAGAGAGGCGCTTCCCAGCAGTGTGTGGATTCATATGCTGCATTAATTATACGCAGAGAGGTGCTTCCCAGCAGTGTGTGGATTCATATGCTGCATTAATTATACCGCAGAGAGGGCTTCCCAGCAGTGTGTGGATTCATATGCTGTATTAATTATACTGCAGAGAGGCGCTTCCCAGCAGTGTGGTGATTCATATGCTGCATTAATTATACCGCAGAGAGGCGCTTCCCAGCAGGGTGTGGATTCATATGCTGCATTAATTATACCGCAGAGAGGCACTTCCCAGCAGGGTGTGGATTCATATAATGCATTAATTATACCGCAGAGAGGCGCTTCCCAGCAGGTTGTGGATTAATATGCTGCATTAATTATACCGCAGAGAGGCGCTTCCCAGCAGTGTGTGGATTCATGTGCTGCATTAATTATACCACAGAGAGACGCTTCCCAGCAGTGTGTGGATTCATATGCTGCATTAATTATACCGCAGAGAGGCGCTTCCCAGCAGTGTGTGGATTCATATGCTGCATTAATTATACCGCAGAGAGGCGCTTCCCAGCAGTGTGTGGATTCATATGCTGCATTAATTATACCGCAGAGAGGTGCTTCCCAGCAGTGTGTGGATTCATATGCTGCATTAATTATACCGCAGAGAGGTGCTTCCCAGCAGTGTGTGGATTCATATGCTGCATTAATTATACCGCAGAGAGGTGCTTCCCAGCAGTGTGCGGATTCATATGCTGCATTAATTATACTGCAGAGAGGTGCTTCCCAGCAGTGTGTGGATTCATGTGCTGCATTAATTATACCGCAGAGAGGCGCTTCCCAGCAGTGTGTGATTCATAAGCTGCATTAATTATTCTAGGGAGGCACTGATACCGATACTAGTATCGGTATCGGTGCCGATACTGCCGTTTGAACGAGTACTTGGTACTTATGCAGATGGCCCGATACACCCCCCGATACCGGAAGCCAGCGCTGGGCCGGCATGCTGGTATCCGCGGGGCTGGGGAAGCAGCCGCATGCATGAAAAGCACACGGCCAGCTTTCCCCTCCGGCGGCAGCGATAATTACCTATCTGGAGGTCCGGTCGCGCTGCTGTGACGCGTTCACCGAGGAGGCAGCGTCACATAGGCGCCTGGAGGCCGCGTGAACGGACCTCAGGATGGGTGAGTATCGCTGCCGCCGGAAGGGAATGCTGGCTGCGTGCTTTTAATGCACGCGGCCAGCTTCTCCAGTGTATAGGTGAGCGCTTGGGGCATATCCATATGCTCTGGGGCATTTCCATATGAGCTGCGGCATATCCATATGAGCTGGGGCATTTCCATATGAGCTAGGGCAATATCCATATGAGCTGGGGGCATATCCATGTGAGCTGGGGCATATCCATGAGAGTTGGGGCAATATCCATGTGAGGCTGGGGGCAATATCCATGTGAGGCTGGGGGCAATATTTATGAGAGCTGGGGGCAAGGTACATGTGAGCTGGGGGCAAGGTACATGTGAGCTGGGGGCATTCTGTATATATATATATCTTGGGGGGGTATATACATGTGAGCTGGGGACATTTTTATATGAGGTCTGTTCTTATTGGAAAGTGGTCACATGACACAAAATAAAAGTATCGGTACTCGGTATCGGTGAGTACTTTTAAAAAGTATCGGTACTCGTACTCGGTCTTAAAAAAGTGGTATCGGTGCATCCCTAAATTATACTGCAGAGAGGTGCTGCCTGGCAGTGTGCAGATTCATATGCTGCAGCACCTCTCTGCAGTATAATTAATGCAGCATATGTATCCGCACACTGCCTATCTATCTATCTCTATATATATATATACAGTATATCTATCCTCTGCAGTTGTTTACTCTTTCTGTTTATGTTAAGCTCACTGAGAGGTTTAAGATGACATATTTGATATTCTGTACCCTTTTGTAATACAGGGATTCTGTTGGGCACCCGGTGACATGACAGACTCACCCTGCTTGGTTCTCTCTTGTTTAATAGTGGTCGTGGAGCACCTCATTATCATTGAATAAGCTCGTTCTCACCTCGATTATTGCAGTGTAATACTTTTGCTTTCAGAAACACCTGAGGTTATCACTTATAAAATGTAACAAGAAAACATGTCGAAGCAGAGGAAAGGCTGTGCTGAAGATGTGAGAGGATTCTGTGCCTGTTTAATCAACACCATCGTCTCAGTGACATATCGAAATGACTCATTAAGTTTCAGTTCTCTGAAATCCGATGTAGCTAAGAAAAACAAAACCACCGCGTTCATCAGATATTATCTGTAGATTCCAATATGGCATGAAAGCAGATTAACTAATCCAAACGTTTGCCAGCTGTGCAAGGTCTCTAATTCCTATCATATAAGGTGGTGTGTGCTCGGTGTCCTTATAAACAGGGTGATTATTTTTTTGCCTTTTTAAAGGGCCAGTACCACCCAAACATGCAATGTCCTTATTGTGTTTATGTGAGGTTGCTGATATCTTACATGTGTTTTGGTTTTCTCTTGTATGTTTAGTTAAGAAAATAATATTTTACTCTATATGTGTCACTGGGTGCATCCATTGCAGAGGCGGATTCAATGGGGGGCAATGGGGCAATTGCCCCCCCGAGAATATTGCCCCCGCCGGCATTCTTCTCCCTACGAGGTGAGCGGCCGCGGACATGCAGCTTGGCCACTCGCCTGGGATGGGAACCACCTGACCAGCGCGCGATCTCGCGAGAACGCGGCTGCGTTGCTCAGGTGGTTCCCCCCGAGCGGCCAAGCTGCATGCCAGCGGCCGTTCGCCTCGTAGGGAGAAGAACGCCGGTGGATACGCGGAGCCTGGGGCCTGGCAGTGGCAGCAGAGGAGGTGAGAGTTGGGGGCAAATATACTCATGTGAGCTGGCGAAAAATATACCCATGTGAGCTAGGGGCACATATATCCATGTGAGCTGGGGCAAATATATCCATGTGAACTGGGGGCAATATATATATCCATGTGAGCTGGGGCAAATATATATATCCATGTGAGCTGGGGGCAAATATATCCATGTGAGCTGGGGCAAATATATATATATCCATGTGAGCTGGGGCAAATATACCCATGTGAGCTGCTGTCATGCCCGGGTACCGGGGGTGGCACCGGGATGTAGGGGATATGAACCCAGTATGCAGTTTCCTGCACAGATAACCGGGTGGGTAAGGTTTGGAAGGGGATGAAATATGGAAACTGACCGGATGAATTCTGCAGGATGGTGGGAAGCGTGGTGGAAACAAATGCAGGAACCAGGAAAACAAAAGGAATAGGGTTTTGCAGAGCAACAGGTAACAGAACTTCACTCTAAGCATTCAAGAGCTGTAATGATTCAGCAATTGGTCAGTGTGGGGCTGAGTACTTTATTTCGTGTGTGTGGTGTGACGTGCTTTGGTGTTAACTGTTTAACTGCTGGTTGCTGGATGTAGGATGCAGGTTACAGGGCAGGAAATGTACCACCAGGGGGGTATCAGGATGGTTGCTGCCATGGGGCATGACAGCTGCCGGGGGGCAAATATATCTATGTGAGCTGCCTGGGGGCAATATATATATCCATGTGAGCTTGGGGCAAATATAGCTATGTGAGCTTCCTGGGGGCACTATATATATCCATGTGAGCTGGGGGCAAATATACCCATGTGAGCTTCCTGGGGCAATATATATATCCATGTGAGCTGGGGCAAATATATCTATGTGAGCTGCCTGGGGGCAATATATATCAATGTGAGCTGGGGCAATATATATAACCATGTGAGCTGTGGGGCAATATATATATCCATGTGAGCTGGGGCAATATATATATCCATGTGAGCTGGGGGCAAAGATATCTATGTGAGCTGCCGGGGGGGCAATATATATATACATGTGTGCTGGGGCAATATATATATCCATGTGAGCTGGTGCAAATATATCCATGTGAGCTGGGGCAATATATATATCCATGTGAGCTGGGGGCAAATATATATATCCATGTGAGCTGGGGGCAAATATATCGGCCTGTCACTGCGAACTTAACACCAGCTCTTGGCCAAAACTGGTAGAATGCCCCCCCCCGAAACCTGTGTCTGGATCCGCCCCTGATCCATTGTGTGATATTTTGTGTTGTAAACTGCCCCCCCACAGTCAAATATGCAAAGCAGGACCTGGAAACCAACGAAAGATGACACCCTGGCGACCCGCCTCTTCCTCAAGTGCCAGTCCCCAGCCATAACCCATTTTAATCTCCAGACATGAAACAATAGGGAAGATTGTAATCACCAGGTGGATATGAATAAAGCAGATAACAGATAGCACAAACACACAACAGTCTGATAGAGCCGCAGTGTCCAGCAAACAAAAGACCACTCAAACCTGTCACAGCTATAAAACATATTTTGTACTTGGGGGGTTTGAAAGAGCTGCAGTGACACACACAGTAATGATATTATCCATAATAGCAGTAACATATAAAGACAGACAATACAATAGTAACAATAACAATATTCACACATAACACAGACACCCTGTACCCTTCTAGGCACAGGGTGACTTGGACAAAGTAATGAGTTGGGGCATAAAATGACATGTCAGAACCCCCCAGAACCCACAGTCTCACACCTCCCAACAGTAATGCCAAGTCCGGGTACCCCAAGTTCATAGTGACTGACTCTCATCACAACGTTTCTGTGCAAGGAAGAGACAAAGATTATAACTTTTCTTTAGTTGCACTGTTTGTATACGCATTATTATTGCCTGAACTGTGAAAATATGTGTGTTTTGATGCATTTTTTCTTAATAAATGAGAATGTATATGAGCGTACATAGAGCAAAAGAAGAACTGGACCGGGCACTCAACTAGACCATATATTCAACTAGACCGGACATTCAACTAGACCGGACATTCAACTAGACCGGACATTCAACTAGACCGGACATTCAACTAGACCGGACATTCAACTAGACCGGACATTCAACTAGACCGGACATTCAACTAGACCAGACATTTAACTAGACCGGACATTTAACTAGACCAGACATTTAACTAGACCAGACATTTAACTAGACCAGACATTTAACTAGACCAGACATTTAACTAGACCAGACATTTAACTAGACCGGACATTCAACTAGACCAGACATTTAACTAGACCGGACATTTAACTAGACCAGACATTTAACTAGACCGGACATTTAACTAGACCGGACATTCAACTAGACCGGACATTTAACTAGACCAGACATTTAACTAGACCGGACATTTAACTAGACCGGACATTCAACTAGACCGGACATTCAACTAGATCAGACACTCAACTATACCGGACACTCAACCTCCTTTTTGAACAGATTTATTGGACAACACAACTATAGCAATACTCCCTTAACCTCCCTGGCGGTGTTCCCGAGTGTGTCTCGGGGTTAAATTTCACCGCTGAGAGCGGTAACCCCTAGACACACTCGGGTTGTATACATTACCTAAAGAAACGCAGGGGTAGTGTGTGTTAAATCAATTCAAATCACAGCAGCTCATAGCACTCCCCCCCCCATGCAGATATAGTGCTATAACATAGGATTAAAACAACAGACGGAGCATGCAGTGAAATACACATAGGAAGAAACTCACTAATACCTTGGAAGAGTCGCTGAAACCTCCAGGTGTGAGCTACAATAAAATATACAAACGCAACATACCTTAAAATGGTCACTATTTAATATACAATCAATTAAAAAGATGATGGAACCACTCACAAGAGACTTGGCACACAATAGAGTATCTGTGTGCAAAACATCATGTGTATATATTTCCAATAGTCACCACAACATGGGCTGGTGCAGCAGACGTCAGCCTAGGACGAGTCTCCACAGATGGAAAGGGTAAGTCATCCGGCAGTCTGGTAAAGCAATCCAGCACCTTCAGTGGGATCAATGGATGGATATAGTAAAGATCAGCCAGTCATGAAGCCAAGCAGCTCGACGCGTTTCGTCATGTGACTTCATCTGGAGGTGACTACATCGACTCTTCATCTTCCTTATAAAGCCCCTTGTGTTCATTAGAGAACGATCAGGCACACCTGATTTCTCCTTATCGTTTCAGGCGCGACCGAACGCTCCTGGTAGCCTCTGTCGAGCGCACCAAAAGTGACGTCGCGGCTCAATGAACTCCATAGTAGTTAAGGTCAAAGATACCGGAGGGTATGGGCAAAAACGCTCAGGAATAAAAAAGCATAAAAAATACTTCAAAATGCATAGAGGCTAAAAGTAAAAATAAAGTCCACATAACAATGTCCAGATATAAATATAAATCGGACAAAAAGTAATATTAATAGCATAAAAGTCGTGCAGAGTGGATTCCTACGAAGAAAAAAGAGTTACTACCAAATATAAAAAGATACACGGAGGGTGGGTAAAGGAGAACACCCCAATGTTCCCCAAATGCAGAAGTATAACTCTTACATAAAGATGGATGTGAGAATAAGACAAGAACTGAAGGAAGGAAAAAAAAGACCACTGAGAAATAATGAATAAGGACTGAAAATTAAAAATATTAAAAACCATAATTCAAAGGAGCGAATGAAGATCTATATCGACAATCAGGCCAGGTGGTTTCAAAGTCTCTAGGTAGAAACTACCGAGGGCAGTGAAATCCCCGTAAAAAAGCACTGCTTCGGCTATTCAGAGAACACAAACCATAGGCTTCAATATCAAAAATATTCCCGTTTTAATTCAATATCTAATAAACCGTTCATTATAATATTCTGCAGTAAAGAGTCTCTTTTATTTATAGATTTTTAGGAAATTTTAAGCATTTTTCGGGATTTTTTTTCTTTTTTAAATTTGACTTATTTTTTTGTAACAGCCCTTTTTATTATCATTCATTGGATTTTATATGTAAATTTCAGACATTTTCACTCAGCAGTTTCTTTGCAAACAGCGTTTCAATTTTCAGACATTCATGCAAACTGTTTTGCTAATTTATTCACTTCACTCTGTCTGCGGTCTCGGCTTTTTCTGGCGGCTGCGCTTTGTGTGATCGGCTTCTGTTCGGGTTTTTCCGTGGTTTTCGGCAGGTTAATCCATATGTTTTTGCGGTTTTCGGTGTGCATTCGCCGGGTTTTGCGGGTTTGCGGCAGCCTTTCCCTGCAATTTGGGGACCCTGTGGTGCTTGCTGAATACACCGCAGGGTCACCAAAATGGGATCGGCAAAAGGAACCGAATTGAAGAGAACGAAAAGTCACCAAACGTGCGGCGACTTTTCGAATCTCTTTGAATAACCCTGTATGTTTTTCACTTCGTTTCCGAATGTTATAAATATGTTCATATGTCCTCTCCTTCAGTTTTCCCACATATTGCGCTCCACAACCACATTGCAACAAATATATAACATTCATAGTGTTGTAATTAATGAAACCTCTGATTTTGTATTCCTTTCCTGTCCTAAAAAATTCTGTTTTAGGCTGGGTCACACAAACGCATTTATCGCGTCATCCGTGAAAAAGTGCGTTCGAACGAATGGACGTATTTTTTCACGGAATACGCGATAGCGGTCATACGATGCGCATTTTCGTCCGTGATTTTGTACAGATCATCAATAAAACACTTTTTGCGTCTGGACGTTATGTTGGCCGGACATTAGCAGCGTCTGACGTCTCCTAATCACGCACACACGCCGCTAGCGGACGCAGCGCACTCTGTACGTCAGTACTAGCGGTATCACGTTCTCGAAATAATGCGTTTGTTTGCCGCTTGCGTTGCGCGGCCAGACCTTCGTGTGGCCGTACTTCGTATATTGCCCGTCATTGGCCGTCATTTGCTGCTACTACGGCCGTGATAAAGTTCGGCTGCACGCGCGTTCGCACTGCGTTCGTCTGACCCTAGCCTAAATCGTAAATTTTCTACACATGGCGCATACTCTGCATTTATAAAAACCTTCTGTTTCATGAGTCAGGGGATGTACCACATCTCCGATCACTAATGGCTTTTTAATTACTGGTAATGCACTTGGGGCTAAAAAATTCTTTACTGAATTAGCCTTCTTGAAAACCATTTGGGGGACTTCTGGTAGATGTTTCCCTAACACTTGATCATTCTTCAAAATAGGCCAACACTTGGCTAAAGCATCTTAATCTCCCTACTTCTTCCACTGAATTGGGTTAGGGAAGCAAAACTCCATTACGACGGTACATAGACAATGTCTTTATTATATGGGAGGGTTCAAGAGAAGATCTGGCTAGTTTTTGTTTTTTGTCAACAGTAATGAGTATAGCTTGAAATTTACTATGGAGATTGGAGGCTCAGAACTCAATATTTTGGACCTGAATATTTTCGTAAAAAATCAGAGATTTAGTACCAAAACTTTTTTTAAGTCCACAGATAAAAATTCCTATATTTATTATCATAGTAGCCACTATAAAAAGTGGCTGGATAACATTCCAAAAAATCTATTTGGTCGGTTGCGACGCAATTGTTCAGAAATGGAAGATTTTCTAGTCCAAAGAAGGAACTTTCTTGTAAATTTCTGGACAAACAGAATCCTAAGTGTTTAGTAGATAGGAGCTTTAAACAAATTCAGGGTGTAAATAGAGCAGATCTCTTTAAACGGAAAACACAGAAGCCACAAGATGAAATAAATGGAGCTTTGCTTTCCTAACCCAATTCAGTTATAGACCCTTTTGGCTTTGGATAACGACCACTCTTGTGTATAGACCCTTTGGCTTTGGATAACGACCACTCTTGTGTATAGACCCTTTGGCTTTTGAAAATGACTACTCTTGTGTATAGACCCTTTGGCTTTGGATAGCGACCACTCTTGTGTATAGACCCTTTGGCTTTGGATAACGACCACTCTTGTGTATAGACCCTATGGCTTTGGAAAATGACTACTCTTGTGTATAGACCCTGTGGCTTTGCATAACGACCACTCTTGTGTATAGACCCTTTGGCTTTGGATAACGACCACTCTTGTGTATAGACCCTTTGGCTTTTGAAAATGACTACTCTTGTGTATAGACCCTTTGGCTTTGGATAGCGACCACTCTTGTGTATAGACCCTTTGGCTTTGGATAACGACCACTCTTGTGTATAGACCCTATGGCTTTGGAAAATGACTACTCTTGTGTATAGACCCTGTGGCTTTGCATAACGACCACTCTTGTGTATAGACCCTTTGGCTTTGGATAACGACCACTCTTGTGTATAGACCCTTTGGCTTTGGACAACGACCACTCTTGTGTATAGACCCTGTGGCTTTGGAAAATGACTACTCTTGTGTATAAACCCTGTGGCTTTGGATAACGACCACTCTTGTGTATAGACCCTTTGGCTTTGGATAATGACCACTCTTGTGTATAGACCCTTTGGCTTTGGAAAACGACTACTCTTGTGTATAGACCCTTTGGCTTTGGACAACGACCACTCTTGTGTATAGACCCTGTGGCTTTGGAAAATGACTACTCTTGTGTATAAACCCTGTGGCTTTGGATAACGACCACTCTTGTGTATAGACCCTTTGGCTTTGGATACTGACCACTCTTGTGTATAGACCCTTTGGCTTTGGAAAACGACTACTCTTGTGTATAGACCTCTGGCTTTTGGAAATCAACCATTCTTGTGTTTTTGACCCCTGGCTTTTGGCAATCGATTACTCTTCTGTTTAGACCTCTGTGTCTAGTGATCTACTACTCCAGTGTTTATCTCCTGGATCCGCAGTATTGTATACAGATATCTGGCATCTGTCTGCTAACATATATATATATACTGTATATATACGCTCTTGTCTAAGTCTGTTCTCTACTTAGTCAATATAATCGACCACTACCAGGATCGGAGTATTGAGGTAACTTTGCTTACAGGGATCATATACATATATCCATAGGGAATCCATTACGACCAAATTGCTGAAACGAACTGGAACGACCCGAAACGAAAAGAAAATGGGCGGCAAAAAAAAAACTAACCGAACTGAAAAAAAGCAGCGTGCACATCCCTAATTGTCATGGGGTGGGATATATTGTCAAGGGGTGGGATATGTTGACACAGGGTAGGACATATTGTCATGGAGCAGGATATGCTGTCACGGGATGGGATGTATTGTCATGGGGTGGGATATGTTGACATGGGGTGGGACATATTGTCACGCGGTGGGATATACTGTCACGAAGTGGGATGTATTGTCATGGGGTGGGATATGTTGACACGGGGTGGGACATATTGTCACGAGGTGGGATATATTGTCATGGTGTGGGATATATTGTCACGAGGTGGGATATATTGTCATGGTGTGGGATATATTGTCACGAGGTGGGATATATTGTCATGGTGTGGATATATTGTCACGAAGTGGGATATATTGTCATGGTGTGGGATATATTGTCACGAGGTGGGATATATTGTCATGGTGTGGGATATATTGTCACGAGGTGGGATATATTGTCATGGTGTGGGATATATTGTCACGAGGTGGGATATATTGTCATGGTGTGGGATATATTGTCACAAAGTGGGATATATTGTCATGGTGTGGGATATATTGTCACGAGGTGGGATATATTGTCATGGTGTGGGATATATTGTCACGAGGTGGGATATATTGTCATGGTGTGGGATATATTGTCACGAGGTGGGATATATTGTCATGGTGTGGGATATATTGTCACGAAGTGGGATATATTGTCATGGTGTGGGATATATTGTCACGAGGTGGGATATATTGTCATGGTGTGGGATATATTGTCACGAGGTGGGATATATTGTCATGGTGTGGGATATATTGCCACGGGATAGGAAATATTGTCACAATGTTATCGGGGCATCCCAACAGGAAATCCTAAATAAATAAAGCCCTGGGATCTTCTCTATACGTACATGTGCAGGAGAATATGGGAAATAACATGCACTGCGGAAAACAAGGTGAGAGTGGGAAGTCAGGATTGTACAATGAATCTTTTATCAGTGTAACAGATCAAAGGCTAAAAGGCTAATTTCCTTGTGACGTTTAAAGAGGAAGCGATCACACAGAGAAAGGCTTATTTTATTCTATGGGGCTATGTGTTGTTTACAAGGGTCATGGTTGATTGATTTTGTGAAAAAAATAAATATAAATTTAATATAATAAATTATATAATATATATCAACCAAGGGGACAGCACTCAATACCTTTACTAAAGGGGCTATTCAAAGAGAGCTTGGCTCCGAAATTGCACCGAACAGTGAATTTCCCCGTACGGTGCAATTTCATGGCCATTCGGCTATTCAGTAGGCTTGTGCACCGATTTTTTTTTCGGTTCGACTCGGTTCGATTTGTTCGGATGTTTAAAATTTTCGATTCGGCTCGTTTCGACCGATTTCTGTTTCTATTCGGTTCGGTTCGGTTCGTTTTTCGTGTACATTTTTTTTTCCGAATATCGACCATTTTTCGTGTTTTCGGGTCACTTTGCTCGTTTTTTGTATCGACTTTTCGTGATTTCGGAAATTTTCATTTTTTCGGAACGTCTGTTCTCCTCGTTTCAAAGTGTCTAACGCTATTCGTTTTGACGTAAACTACTATGGTTTACTTTTTTTATACATTATATATTTTTTTATAATAAACTTTTGGTTTGTTTTTCGGATCCGATAATTCATTCTGTCGATACGATAATTCTGCCGATTCTATCGTGTTTTTTGTTTATTAAATAAAGATCCTTTTTTTCTTATGAATATACATTTCACAACTTTATTTAATCATATTAAAATGGTATGAAAGCCCAGGAACAAAAAAAATGAAACAACGATTTAAAAAACGCTAAACTGAAACAAGTGATACGCATTTACAAATACAAAATTTACAGAATCAGCGATATAACCGATAATAGTTAAATATACGATGTCCAGAATTACCGAAATGGAACCGAAATCACGAATGGAACCGAAATCATGAATAGAGCAAAAATAAATTTCGATTTGACACATTTCAAGTCCATTCGAAAATTCCGAAAATTTTTCGTTTCGGCTCGGAAAACTTTTCGGATCTGTCGGTTTTCGGGTCCGATCCGATTCGTAAATTTGGCCGAATCCGAAGACACGAATCGGGAAATTTCGTGAAAATTCCGAAATTCCGAAACCCGAAACGCACATCCCTACTATTCAGAGAGCAGGCAGTTCCCCAAATTTTGATGCAAGAAATTGCAGGGACAAAAGGGCGCTTTAGGACCTACACTGAATGTTACTCCACACTGCCCGAAGGGTATGTTTGACACCATAAACACGAAGAATAAGTAAAGGAATAAAGCCCTTAGGCACGTAGAATATAAATGTCGGCTGTTTCTGCCAATAATTTTTTTGAATGGATACACAGTAATGGTAAGAACGTGCAAAAGTCCCCCTATATATTAATCTCAAAGACAATCTTTATATAGAAGCTTGTGGCTCCTGAGAGTCCCAAGGGACACTTCTGTTCATTAATTCTTTTTACTCCTTAAGTAGTCAGGGCAGACAGATCGAGTTTTTGAATGTCCTCTTTATTGTCCCCAAGTATTGTGTTGATAGAGTCTTCTATACACAGCAAGTTCAGCAACACTTCTAAATTTTAGGATTCAGAGCCCGTATCCTGGCTCTGAGGGGGGTCACGCTTGTAGGGTATTATGTGGCTACCCTTAGCCCTCTTGAGAATCCTCCACCAAGCCCGATCAGATCATCAGTGAAATAAAGGAAAAATAATAAAAATCCACCGTCTGATGGGTTTTGAAGAGAATTTTATTTTTATATAAAATTATAAAAATGGTAATAAAAGCACTCTTAGTGCTGCTGAGACGCGTTTCGCCGAGTCATTCAGCTTCATCAGTCAGTTTTAGGTTCCCCAAATTTTGACAAATTGCCAGCGAAATACAGTGCTGTTTGGCGGCAGTGAAATCCCCCATAAAGAAGCAATGATTAATCTATTCAGAGACACCGAACAGCAGAGAAATGTCAGCGAAATGCCCTGATGTTTGGTGGTTTCATCGGCAGGTTTATTCAGGCGAATCCCATAAGTTTCAATGTAAAAAATATTCCCCGTTTGTATTAAATATTTATTAAAACGTTTATACTTTTAATTTGCAATACTTTTTTCTAATGATTTTTTTAGGCATTTTTCGAGATTTTTTCAGCAATATTTTTTTTCCATTTTTTTGAATAGCGTTTTTTTTTGTAAAAGACCTTTTTATTATTATTCATAAGACCTTATATATTAAATCCAGGCTTTTTCGTGCAGTCGTTGTTTTGCAAACAGCTTTTAAATGTTTGTTTTTTACCCCGTTTGTTGGCATGTCGTCTTTTTTCGGCGCTCTGTTCAGCAGATGGTGCGCTTTTTTCAGATGCATTCGGAGGGTTTGCGGCAGCTTATCAGATCGGATCCAATGTTTTTTGGCGTTTTTTTGGTTTATTTACAAATTACGGTGAATATACTTTGATGATTCTAACCACTTCACTACCTTGATCATGTATATATATATTTTGCAAATAAATATAACCAGCAGTAGCAGACACAGCAGCTCGCGATCATGTTAACACCATCCGGGGCTGTGGGATTGCAAATTAAATTCATTTGTTGCAAACGACTTTTGTTTGCTTTTGGGTTCCAGAAGGCGCCCCCAAAGTTTTAACCGTGTGCGCGTAATGACCAAGGTGCTAAAACTGCTTAAAATCAGCTAAGGATTGTCCTTATTGGACGTTCTCCAGTCGACAAGGCACGGAGCTACAAGGGCAGTTTTAACTGCAGTAACTCCATTTGGCCAGTAGATGGTGACATCTGTCTGCCAATACACTATATATTGCCGAATATTTCTTACTGTATAATTAATTAAAAATGATTTTCAAAAAAAATACTGGTTCCTGACAGTGGATTTTTGGAAAATCACTTGGCAGTGAAGGGGTTAAAGTGGCGATCTTCGTTGAACTCCATTTCCAGTGAACTTCAACAATCCTGAAAGCAGCAGTGAAAACAACACTAGGCGTTACCTACTGAAACACCGATAGGAACTATGGTGAGTTCTCCGGTAGTTAACTACAGCAAAGTCTACAGTGGAAAAACCAATGAGGAAGGAGCCGAGAACTACCCTAGGCCACCTACACTGAGAAGAATGGTGAAACGTAGGGAGGACTATGGTGACAGAACCCTAAATAATGAATTCTCTGTAGTTTTGCTGTACTTGCGCCACCATGGTTCGCCAAAGTGAAACCACCATTAGTTCAACAAAAGAATGGTGGAGACTGAAAAACCCTTCTAGGGTGATATCATGGCACCAACATAATGTTGCTTTCCAGATCTGGTAGTGGCCAAGAGTTTTCTACACTCTACAAACTACAAACGCTGTGGCCAGTAACACTTGCTTAGTTCTTTTCGACAGGGGTTTGAAAGACAAAATTGGGTCATCAAAGCTACAGGCGCCGTGTAGAACCCTCGAGGTATCATCATCTCCGTGGAGTTTGGTAAATATGTAGACGTGTTAGCTGTCATCTCCACATCAACACGTGACGAAATGAGGCCAAGCTGACTATGTCAGGCTAAAATAGGACACGGTAATCACATCTGAAGCGGTAAGAACTCAACGGGAAACAGAAGGGAAACCTCTTTATGAAGGTATTGTACAAAACGAAGAATTGCAATTTATTTTTTACTGGAAATGCAGTGATTATTCCTAGAAATGCCACAAGATAAGCTGCTTTAGTGGGTTGTGAATCATCCTGTCAGAACGTACAGTGCCTTGAAGGGAGTTACTCCCTAAGCATCAGACTCTTTCAACCCGAAGACCCACCAAAACCAACCCAAGTCACCCCATTTTCTAAACTCAAGGTAACTCTCATTAAGCACTAGCCAAGCTAATCTAAATACACACACACAAAGACCCCCAGGTCTACTTAACAGGATTAGCCGTTAAAGAGGTCCTACAAAGGGGATAACACTAGCACAGAAGGTCTCACGAAACTGAAAAGAGCAGAGTACCCACTTTGGTGCCCCTAGTGGGTACTCTGCTCTTTTCAAGCTAACCTACACCTCTAGACCAGGACTGGCAAACTCAAGCCCCCCCAGATGCTGATGCCTACAATTTTACAGAATTCGTTCAATGCAATAGTCGGCCAGGGAATCATGGGAGTTATAGTTCAGAGACATCTGGGGGTGGAGTTTGACAGCCCTGCTCTAGACCCTAAGCATTTGCCTCCCACGCTATGTAGGTTACATTGTATACACGCAATTTTGTCATCCACTGTTATATATATTGTAGAAAATCACTTAAATGGATACTCTAGGGCTAAAACAGGAGGGGTACCAAAAGGAGGGGTTAAAGATTAACCCCTACTGACCATCTCCACACTCCTGTTTTAGTCCTTTAGGTTACTCTAAAACCTTCCCTGAATCCAGTGCTGTTCTCCCTCTGATCTCTGCAGGATATCACAGGCTTTCTGCTCAGCATGTCATGTGACCACAGGGGAGCTGGGCATTCCAGCCAATCCAGTGGCTCTCAGTGCAGGAACGCTTTGATCCCATTGGACGAGGCTGGTACCGGGATCTGCACAAATACTTGGTACTTGTGCAGATGCCCCCCGATACCTAAACCGATACCAGAAACCAGCGCTGGGCTGGCTTGCCGGCCGGCGTCCGTGGGGCAGCCGTTCCCTCCAAGTGCTCTTCTTCCTTCGAGTGTCCACCGGCAAAGGGTTGTAGCCCGGTGGCTCGCCTGGGATCCACCAGCCACGATCTCATGAGATCCTGAAGTTCTCGAGATCACGTTGTCAGACCTTTTTAATCTCCAACAACGTGAACTCTGAGATCTCGTGAGACTGCGGCTTGTGCATGGGTCCCAATGAGATGTCGAGCTGCAACCTTTGCCGGCGGGTGCTCGAAGGAGGAAGAAAGCTTGGAGGAGCCAAGCACAGCGGGAGACACTGCTGGGGGGCAATCTAGGTGAACAGGTGGGCAATATGTATGTGAGCGGGGGGAAATATAATTTGAGAGGTGGTGCAATATATATGTGAGCTGGGGGCAATATATTTGAGAGCTGGGGTAAAATATATGTAGGAGTTGGGGGCAATATATTTGGGAGCTGAGGGCAATATACTGTATGTATATATATATATGTATAAGCTGGGGGCATTTTATATGAGGTCTGTTCTTACTGAAAAGCGGTCACATGACATTAAATAAAAGTATCGGTACTCGGTATCGGTCTTAAAAAAAGTGGTATTGGTGCATCCCTATTATATACACATATACATACACATATTCTGACATTTTGGGCAGCTAAGCCACTTACCAGCCTGAAAAAACAAAATATAATGTACCGTATTTTTTGCTCCAAAAAGTGGGAGGAAAAGTGGGTGCGTCTTATGGAGCGAATGCCCCATGATGATATGCCTCAGCTCACCTGCCGCCGCCGCGTTCGGCTCCCTCTGAGCGTGCATCCGGCAGCAAGGAGCTTGGGCACTCGCCTGGGGGAGCCAGGAGACCGCGATCCCGCGAGATCGCGGTCACGTGGCTCCCCCAGGCGAGTGCCCAAGCTTCCTGCCGCCAGATGCACGCTCAGAGGGAGATGAACGCGGCGGCGGCAGGTGAGCTGAGGCATATCCATGAGCTGCTGGGGCATATCCATGTGTGAGCTGAGGCATATCCATGAGCTGGGGCAAATCCATGAGCTGGGGCATATCCATGTGTGAGCTGGGGCATATCCATGTGTGAGCTGGAGCAAATCCATGTGTGAGCTGGGGCATTATCCATGTGCTGGGCATTATCCATGAGCTGGGGCAAATCCATGAGCTGGGGCATATCCCATGAGCTGGGGCAAATCCCATGAGCTGGGGCATATCCATGAGCTGGGGGAAATCCATGAGCTGGAGCAAATCCATGTGTGAGCTGGGGCATATCCATGAGCTGGGGCATATCCATGTGTGAGCTGGGGCATTATACATGAGCTGGGGCATATCCATGTGTGAGCTGGGGCATTATCCATGTGCTGGGGTCATTATCCATGTGCTGGGGCATTATCCATGTGCTGGGGCATTATCCATTAGCTGGGGGACAGTATCCATGAGCTGGGGCAAAATCCATGAGAGGAGCTGGGGCAGTATATCCATGAGAGGAGCTGGGGCAATATCCATTATTACACTATTTGATTCAGAATATTTATTTTCCTGTTTTCCTCCTCTAAAAACTAGGTGCGTCTTATGGTCAGGTGCGTCTTATGGAGCGAAAAATACGGTACCTTTCTTCTGGGCTCAGGATTAACTGTAGCTTCCTTCCTTGCTGCATCCAGCACCAAGACTGCACTCTCAGAGGGGACCTCCTCTCCTATAAGGACAGGGCAGACTTAATCAGGCATTAGCTGTGAGTTAACCTGATGGGGGGAAAAGGGCGTTCTCCATTCGCCTGCTAATAAACCTGTGGTTTACCACCCTGCCCCTAATCACATTGTCGCAATATATATATATAAAATCACCAGAGTATAGCAGTACGTAATGATACCTTTTTTTTATTGGAGTGACGTTATATTTAAAAGACAAGCTTTCGAGGGTATAATTCTCTTCTTCAGGTCACGGAAGCTTGTCTTTTCAATGTAAGGTTAGTCCAATAAAAAAAGGTATCACTATGTGCTGCTATACTCAGGTGATTTTGGCATCTGGACCAACACGGCTTATCCGATCTACATACAGTATATATATATCAGATTGGTAAGCGGCTTAGCCGCCCAACATGTCAGAATATGTGTATGTTTATATATAATAGGGATGCAACAATACCACTTTTTTATATATATATTTTTTATATATATATGTGACGGACTTAAGCAATTTCTGGCCATATTTTTTAACAGAGTTTAGGGTTAAAAACCTTGTAAAAGAATCTTTAATGGCTTAAAAATTGTTCAAAGGGTTAAGAGTTGTTAAAATCTTGAAAGGGTTAAAATCTGTAAACAGCTTTAAATGCATGAGCTCCTGTTGAAGTCTTTGAATGTATGAGTTGGTTGCTCTATTCCTGGTTTGTTGTATTTTTGGTCTTGAGAAGCACCCGTCCTCTGTGCTTCGTACAGGTTGAGTGCTGCCCTCCTGGTGTATATATAGATATACTATACGTACATACATACATGCTGATTACTTTGTATAGGCCTGTTAGGTCTGGTTTTTAGGGCTATACTTAAAAAGTAGAATCTCAAATTGGCATATTTTTTAATACCATTACTCATACCCTTCAGGAAATGTGTCCATGAAATGTAAGGGAATGCGGAACCATAAGGGACACAACGCCTGGTTAATGTTTAATCTGCATATACACGTTCAGGCACGAGAAAAGTAGTGGAACATGATTTATTATCTCAGACTTTCCTTAGGTTTCTAGAACAGCCGTGGCAGAATTATTACCCCAAAAAATAACAAAGAAAAAACACTCCGTGAAACTATGTTGCATTTCCTCAGCCGGAGAGGAAACCCCAGTTTGCGATGACTCTCTATATAATGTTGGGGTCTGGGCTTGCACAGCACAGAGCACTCGCTTACCGTTCACTTACCATTCATCTCATACACATAGAAGATCAGAAGAAGCAGCAACACCGCTATGGACAACCAGTGGAGACCTTCCATGGTGAGCAGTTTATGGACACTAGACATGTTAAAAAAACTGAAAAATTAAGCTCAGTTTGTTTTGGAATCTGAAAATTTCAAATTTGTAAATATTTATAATCAGCCGATCCAGGACCAATTCGGAGTATCGTAAACGTCTAATATTATTACTGTCATCATTTACACAGCGCCAACAGTTTCCGCAGGGCATTACAATAACCAAAGGGAACAAGATACAGATATAAACGGACATAGGATGGAAAAAAGAGGGGTAGAGGGCCCTGCTCATAGGAGCTTACAGTCTAGAAGGATTGGGGTTGAGAAAGACAAGGGGAGTTTTATGGGATGTCAGGATCATTAGTGCCAGTTGTTTGGGAATGGTGGGGCCATGGAAGCGGCTTTGATCATGTGTGAGTAGGTGAGCAGAGGGATGAGTTGCATCAGTGATGTGGTACAATAATCTGAAGAGATGGGTTTTGAGGAATTTCTTGAAGGCCTGAAGAGTAGGGGAGACTTTGATAGAGCGAGGCAAGTCATTCCAGAGGACCGGAGCTGCCCTTGAGAAGTCTTGGAGGTGAGAGTTGGCAGTGCGGGTGTAGACAGATGAACGGTGGAGATCGTCCGCCGACCGGAGTTGTCTAGACGGGACATGTTTGTGGCAGGAGTTGAGTTATTGAGCAATTTGAACATCTGTATTTTAAACTGTATCCTGAAACGTACAGGAAGCCAATGGAGGGACCGGCAGAGGGGGGAGGTGCACGTGTTGTGTCTGGTGAGAAAAATAAACCTGGCACCGGCATTCATTACAGATTGCAAAGGGGCAATACGGGAGTTGGGGTATATTTGTCTGTTTCTGATATTAGGAACCTTTATGTATAATACGTAACACAATTTGGTTAGGGGGGCTAGAGTCAGGGCTAGGGTCAGGGCTAGGGTTAGGTTAGGGCAACGGTTTCTGTGTGTCATATGATTATAATCAGATTTAGGACTAGGGTTAGGTTAGAGCTAGGCTTAGGGCAACAGTTTCTGCTGGTCTTGATTAGGGTAAGGGCTAAATTTAGATTAGGGCTAGAGTTAGGTTAGGGCTAAGGTTAGGACAGGGTTAGGGCTAGGTTTAGTGTCAAGGTTAGTGCTAGGGATAGTTTGGGGTTACAGTTGCTGGGTGTCATAGGATTAGTGTTATGGTTAGGTGTAGGGTTAGGTTAGGGTTACTGTTTTGTTCTTCTTTCTTACTATTCCGATTGAATACAATTTTTTTTATTATATTCGATCTGGCCGATTTATAATCAGAAAAATTTGGATTGATTTGACTTTTTTTATTCGGGAAACGATTTGGTTCAGACATCAACAATTCAGAATTCAGATTGATCAGAATTGCACTATTGCCAATGTATCGGACCATTTCTGAACCGAATCACACATGTTCCATGGACACATCCTTAGGTTCAGGTACCTGACACTATTACTTATATCATATTATAGAATATATTATGAACCAATAGCAAACAATATTGAACAATCCTACACTGTGTTTATTCAGGCTGGATATGGAAAACCATCCATTTAACTGTTATCATTCATCTTCATGCACTAAAATGAGGTTTGGTTTTGTTATTTGGCATTCAAGACTTCTCCTCCAGTGCATGTTTATTAATTTGAAATGTAAGGCTTGAAGTAGTTTGGCCAAATCACCAAAACCCACAGCTTATTTGACCACAATTTGGCCATTTTTCAGGTATAAGATTTAAGTAAGAGCATATCTGAATTTCGAATCCCGATAAAAATTAAGCTCAATTATCTGCACTTGCGGATGTACTTTATAGTAGACATTTCTGCTTCTGCAATTCAATTCAAAATGATCAGTATGCCAAATGGAAATAAAATCAAGTGCTGGTGGATGTTAACTGAATTTTAAGGAAGGGAAACGTGAAAAATCACTCAGAAATCACATTTATTACTCACAATTTTAATATTAGTGTTTATTGTGCACTGGGATCCTGCCCCCAACCTTAAAAAATACCCTAACCATAACCATAAAAGTCCTGAACACCAGGGTTGTTAATAGGGGTTACATTTAGGGGTAGGGTTATTCTTTGGGTTACTAACAGGGGTTACCTTTAGGGTTAGGGCTATTCTTAGGGCTACTAACAGGGGTTACCTCTAGGGTTAGGGCTATTCTTAGCGTTAGGGTTACTGACAGGGGTTCATTTTAGGGTTAGGGTTGCTAAGAGGGTTTACTTTTATGGTTAGAGTTATTCTTTGGATAGGGGTTATAAACAAGGGGTACATTTAGGGGTAGGTTTATTCATAGGGTTAAGGTTTAGGGTTATTATTAGAGCTAGGGTTGCTAAAAAGGGGTTACTTTTAGGGTTTGGCTATTCTTAGGGTTAGGGTTACTGACGGGTTACTTTTAGGGTTAGGTTTGCTCAACGGGTTAGGGTTACTAACAGGGGTTACTTTTAGGGTTTCTCATTGGGTTAGGGTTGCTAACAGGGGTTACTTTTAGGGTTACTCATTGGGTTAGGGCTGCTAACAGGGGTTACTTTTAGGGTTACTTACTGGGTTAGGGTTACTAATGGGTTACTTTTAGGGTTACTTATTGGGTTAGGGTTACTAACAGGGTTACTTTTAGGGTTACTCATTGCGGTAGGGTATTACCAGGGGTTACTTTTAGGGTTACTCATTGGGTTAGGGCTGCTAACAGGGGTTACTTTTAGGATTATGGGTACTAACAGGGCTTACATTTAGGGTTAGGGTTACTAACAGGATTCATTTAGGGATAAGGTTACTAACAATGGTTATTTTTAGGGTTACTTATTGGGTTAGGGTTACTAACAGGGTTACTTTTAGGGTTATTCATTGCGGTAGGGTATTAACAGGGGTTACTTTTAAGGTTACTCATTGGGTTAGGGCTGCTAACAGGGGTTACTTTTAGGGTTAGGGGTACTAACAGGGCTTACATTTAGGGTTAGGGTTACTAACAGGATTCATTTAGGGATTGGGTTACTAACAATGGTTATTTTTAGGGTTACTTATTGGGTTAGGGTTACTAACAGGGTTACTTTTAAGGTTACTCATTGCGGTAGGGTATTAACAGGGGTTACTTTTAGGGTTACTCATTTGGTTAGGGCTTCTAACAGGGGTTACTTTTAGGGTTACTCATTTGGTTAGGGCTTCTAACAGGGGTTACTTTTAGGGTTAGGGGTACTAACAGGGCTTACATTTAGGGTTAGGGTTACTAACAGGATTCAATTAGGGATAGGGTTACTAACAATGGTTATTTTTAGGGTTACTTATTGGGTTAGGGTTACTAACAGGGTTACTTTTAAGGTTACTCATTGCGGTAGGGTATTAACAGGGGTTACTTTTAGGGTTACTCATTTGGTTAGGACTTCTAACAGGGGTTACTTTTAGGGTTACTCATTTGGTTAGGGCTTCTAACAGGGGTTACTTTTAGGGTTAGGGGTACTAACAGGGCTTACATTTAGGGTTAGGGTTACTAACAGGATTCAATTAGGGATAGGGTTACTAACAATGGTTATTTTTAGGGTTAGTTTTAGATTTAATAGAGAGGGGTTAATTAGAGAAAATCCTAAATAAAAAAGTTTTTATTGGTTTTATTAGCAACACGTATTTTATCAATAAGGGGACATTTATCGCAATTTTGCTGCACCCAAATTATTTTCAGTTGAATCAGCCAATATTTTGGAGGAAAAAAGAAATCGCAGTTATAATTTTTTAAATATTCTGCTTTAGATTTAAATCAAGCCTTTTGACTGGTTTCTGATCAGATTCAAAGTCTGCAAACTGATAAAAAAAAATGAAAAGAAACCCAATTTACACATTATTTGAAGCCACATAGAGTAGCTAATGTATATTCAGTACCTTCCTGGTGCTTCCAGCATATTGTTTTTTTATTTCTATCACTTTGGATCATTTTATTTGCTGACTTTTTATTAATTTATGGACTCATGGTTCAAAATGGCGCCGTGCAGAAAAAAATTCTATATTAAATTTTGAAAAGAATGGTTGCACTCATAATTTTGTGTTACATCTTTCCTTGTCGTAGTTCTGCCTTGTGTCGTTGGTGCTTACTCTCGGAGTCACCATCCAAGGACTGGAAAAGGAATGTTACTCCACAAGTGACACAAAGTTCCCATTTATGGTGAGAGCCATCCTCAATATAACCAGCCAGTCTGAGCCTGTGGCTGCCGATGTGCGTAAGGGCTCTCTCTCTCCTTGGGATATCAGGTAACATATTCCTTATATTCCTCATGATTTTGAAATCTGTGTAGAAGATTATCTCAAAGCCATAACCATTTTTGACCAGCTTGGTCCATCCTAGGATTTAGAAACAAAACTCTTTAGAAGCAGAATTTATTAATATTTATTGCCATTTTATTTACCATAGTTTGGGTCTATTATTTGTCTTTTGCTTCCAATGTTTGAGTGGCTTAGAGAATCTATTTTTCTTGATATGAGTTTCTCTCCGGGTGATCAAGGACCTGCAGAAGGCTGGAACTCATGACTGGAGCTCCTGGTCTGCCCAGTTTGTCATGTTGTACCAAATTTTTGCCTGGAGGGGAAAATGTCCATTGGCATAAAGGGGAGCGACACTTGAGGAAGGACCCATGCATATAATATAATGTGATGGGTTGCGGTGGAATTTAGGTCTTGCGTGACCATTGCGGCCCACTGGGTATTTGCCTTGTCTGCCCTATCCCCAATCCAGGCCTGAGAGTCAACATTGAACGGAAAGAACTTTTAGTGAGAATCTTTTGAGATGGGGAAATTTTCCTTTTTTTCTCAATATTCAATTATATTCGCACAATTATAGCAACATAAAAATGATTTTAAAAAGCATTCAAGCTCATCTGGTTCAGCCTCTCCTGTCTCAGTTGCTGTAACTGATCCAAGAGAAGGTGAAATAAAAGACAACTTGATGCAATTTGAAATTGTGCTGCAAAAGTGAAAAATTATTTTTGACTATATATATGACAAAGAAAGTTCTCCATGAACTAATATTTTTGAACTTCTATAAATGAAGATAGTGACAGACTCAGCTGTCTCTGGGGCAGTTGGAGGAGCCTGGAGGCTAGCCTCCTTCCTACTGACTATGGACCAAGGTGCTACCCGGGGTTTGCCAACTGGATTGCCCAGGGAATCCAGGATTTATGTTGACTGTGTCTGTGTAGTACTCCCTTATGTATTTATTGTAGTGTCATGTTGTCTCTGTATAGCGTACTCCTCTGTATCTAACCTCCCTCTGTATATTGCACAATTGCAGTAAGACGAGTCCTTTGTTTCCCCTGCTTCCCTCAAACCTCCCCCTTCCCCGTAGGATCTAGCAGGCAGGTTAAGATAATATTGCATGTGTCGAATGTCTCTTCCCATTGTCCTGTCCTGGAGTTATCTGATCTAATCGGTAATGTATTCATGAAGGGGGGTTGTCTCTCAACTGTGTTTAGCTGTGTGTTTTTCAAATAGTCAGTCTTTGTTTTGCACTCTTAAACACTGGTCGTTCCTGGTGATTTTAGAGGTTTGGGGCTGCTGATGCTGGATTTCGGGGTCCAGCTTGGAGAAAGATAGAGCTTGACAGAGGCACACAGTCGTGTGTCAGGCAGTCTGTCAAAGTTCAATTGGGTAATTATTATTCAGAACTTCGAAAAGTTCAACATTTCTAAAACTTTTTTCAGCACAGACATGACACCAAAAGTGTAAAATCTCGATCCTAACCTCAGGTGACAGGGACCAAAGGATTAAAAATTCTGTATAATTTGCCCTTCAGACTGTGTGTATAAGGTGTGCATGGAACATACATAAATGTATTTTGTGTTTAGACTTGGGTCCCATCCTCGAGGTATCTCATTATTATATGCAAGTATTTAAAAATCCAGAAAATCCCATACCCAAAACACTTCAGGTCCAGAGCATTTTGGATAAAGGATACACTTTTTAGGGGTTTAGGGTATTTCCCCGTACGGTGCAATTTCGTGGCCGTTCGGCTATTCAGAAAGCAGGCATTCCTCTAAATTTTGGCGAATTGCCTGCAAATACAGTGCCTGTTCGAATGCAGTGAAATCTCCCATAGAGATGCAATGGTTAATCTATTCACAGAACATTGAACAGCAGAGAAATGTCAGTGAAATGCCCTGGTGTTCGGTGGTTTCATTCGGCAGGTTTAAACAGGCGAATCCCATAGGTTTCAACGTTAAAAATATTCCCGTTTTTAGCCAATATCCAATAAACTGTTTATTCTTTTAATCTGCAGCAAAAAGTCTTTTTATCTATTAATTTTTTTAGGCTCTATTAGACATTTTTCAGTATTTTTTCAGCAAAATTTTTTTTTCCGTCCACTTTAAATTGCTTTTCTTTTTTCTATAACAGACCATTTTATTATTATTCATAGTATCTTATATGTAAATTCCAGACATTTTCATTCAGTAGTTTTTTCACATACAGTATTTCAATTTTGACACTTTCAATCGTTTTTTTTTTTCTTACCCCGTTCATTGGCTTGTCGGGTTCTTCTGGCAGCTGGTCGGCGCTGTGTTCGGTGGATTGTTGGCTTTTTTTTTGGACGTATTTGGCTTGTTTTTTGCTGCGGTTCGAAGTGATCCAATACTTCGGATCGTATCGTCTGCATTTTTCGGTGGATTTTCGGCTTTTTTTCAGCCAGTTTTCGGCGGTTTTGAAGCAGATTTTCGGGTTCATTCCCTGCACTCTAGAAACTGTGTGGTAAATGCTGGATTTACAGCAGGGTCAAGGAATTTGATTCTCTGAAGTGTGTGGAACGAGAGAACACCAAAATGTCAGCGACATTTCGGTTCTCTCTGAATATCCCCTTATGTGTATATCCTTAAAAAAATCAAACTATGATGTAGTTTAATCTTCTCCATAATGTGCGCCTGTTGTCTGTTATAGAGATCTTTGATATGTGTTTTGTTGTAGCTTAATTAATTCAGTAAAACGTTTTATTTTACAACTTCCAATGGAGTTTTATGAGATTTTGTAGCTGCTAATCTGCCTGCTCTTCTCATGGAGGCAGCCATGTTTTTTGCTTCCGCTCCTACATGGGAGGAATGAGACATCTAGGCTGTGTGATTGGCAGCTCAGCCCTTGATGGCTCAGAGGGGATGGCATGTTCAGATAGCAAGAATTCTTCTAATATTAACTCTGAAAGGCTGTAAAGGTTTTTTCCCACCAGATAAATCTATCTATCTATCTCTAAACAAGTATATTTATGTACCCCATTTCCCTCCCAAGAATATATTTCTTTAGCTGACATTTGCAGGGGGAATCACAACAGTGTAGGGAAGGGTTAACATCTGAACCTTACCGAGCATCCAGCTTCCTTATCTGTTGAGTAGATCTATGAGTCATTTGGAAATGTTCTGTATTGATTTTTAGTTGAGTGGCAACTCTGGGGGGAGTGTCTCCTGCTGTGAGAGCCATAAATCCCTCCCCAGGGAAACATGTCATGCACCATGCCACAGCACTGACAGCAAACAGGAAGCTCAGGGAGATTTCTTTACAAGGGTTTTTTGAGAAAATTATTAATCTGTCAGCAGTTTGGCAAACTCAATGTATAGGCAGATTTGGGAAATCTTTCCATTGAGCTAAAGTTATTTTGGGCACGATTGGTGCTCTTTAACAAACATATATTATTGATCTTTTTAAGTGTAGATATGAAGATTTTAATTATTTTTTTTTGCCCAACAGCTACGATGTAGACAACCACAGATATCCTTCCACTATTGTTGAGGCAAGATGCCAACATGACAGGTGTGTGGATAAAGAGGGCAGTGTGGACCACAGTGGGAATTCCGTCCCTATCAGACACGAGATCCTGGTCCTGCAATGGAAGATGAAAAGATGCAACCCAGTCTTCAAACTGATGAAGAAAATGGTTACCGTGGGATGCATCTGCGTCCAACCCAATAACAAGTTTATATCTTACACCAACTAGTCCATCGCAATTAGAACCTTAAAGGGGATTGTTTTAAGTTATTAATACATTGAAGAAATGCACAGGTTTAAACACACAACTGACTGTGTGACTTTATATATTTTAGAATGCATGTTGCATTGTTAACGTATTAAACATATTATTAAGTTTAATTAATTCATATTAATATTCATATTTTTCCTCTTTTTCGTGGAAATTCTATGTGTTACTTTTATAATATCTATTTTATATCTGTTTCTGAGCTACTTGTAAAATCCAAAGAATGTGAAAAATATACTAATAAAAAGTATAATTATTTATTGACTTTTTTAACTTATACCACCATGAAAAATCAAAGGGTATGATTTGGATTATTTTAAATTTGTCTAGGCAATAAGGAGGACACAGAAAACAAATACCCATAGACAAACTGTCACGTTTCCACCGGTTCCAGCCATGCCCCCGGTGGTGAGAGGGAACAGGCCAGCTCTTCCCTGTCTGGGTTAGCCATTCCTCCCCATGTCGCTCCTGGATTCCCCTGTGGCTATTAGGCCTGGGGTCACATGTACTGTTTGCTCAGACCTGTTCCCTATAAAGATGCAAGCAGCAGAGAGGCTCATGGCTCTTGCATGGGTTCATGTTCCTGAGGGTTCCTGAGTTTCTGCTTCCTGTATTCGTGTCTTGGATTTCTGTGTATGATTCTTGCTCTGCGATTAACTACTCTCTTGTGTTATCCCCTGTACTCTGTGTATTGATATTCTGGTTCCAGATTCTTGGCTTGTCTGACTATTCTCCTGGTTCTTGATCCCTGGCATACGGCTGACACACTACCCTGGCATTTATACTCTCTTGCATTCCTCTGACCATTCTCTTTTAAACCCTGTTGTTATTTCTGCGCCCTGTATCCTGTGTAGTATTAGAAGGCCAGCATAAGGACCTTACCCCAGATCAGAGTTTCCTCGTGTATGTACTTTTGTGTTGCCAGAATCTTGTTTAACCCTCACCCTTCCTCTTCTCCTGTTTCTGTCTATTTCTTGTTAGGTTTCCCTTCCTAAGCAGAAGGCCATACAAGGACCTTACCCCAGAGTTAGGGATCTCTTTAGAATTCTCTATGTTCTCCTGCCATTCCTGTTACAGTCGTGTTATATATCTTATCTTGTATCGTAGTATATCTGTGTGCTGTAGTCTGTCTATACAGCCAGCAGCTAACCAGCCTCAAGGGCTGAATATCCTGGACAAAGGGCCCACCTTAGCTCATGCTGGGTGCCCCTATGACACAAACTTGAATATATACCAAAAACAAAACAGTTTGGAGAATTAAAATACCACTTTTGCGTTAGTACAGATATTGACTTGACTCCATAGAATGAGTTACCACTTAAGCTCAAATGCCTATTCGTCCGACAAAAAAGAGAGAGCTATATTCCTTTCCTGACGCTAACATGAAGACGGTAAGCAGGATTGGGCTTGCAGATTTTCCCTTGATGTCTCTCAGAGGCGTAACTAGAATCCTCAGGGCCCAGGTGTGGGAATCCAGGATGGGCCCCCCACCCCACCCTAGGCAAAAGCATATCCCCCCCTCCTCCCATCACCATGCACTGGACCCCCTCCAAGTCCACAATGTTGACTCCAGACAATCAGTGCCCCATTTTTTCCCCAGGGCCACTATGACCACTTCAGTCCATACCAATTTTAATGTAATGTGCACTATGTGTATCTCACAGAGTTCCAGAGCAATAAAGCTCACAGTTATATGCGGTGTGTATGAGTATCAGAGAGCTCCACAGCAATAAAGCTCACAGTAATGTGTAGTGTGTATGAGCGTATCACAGAGCTCCACAGCAATAAAACTTACAGTAATGTGCGGTGTGTATGAGCGTATCACAGAGCTCCACAGCAGAAAAACTTTCAAATAAGTATAAAATATTATTAAAAAATACATTAAAATAATAATTAATTTATTTAAATACAATTAAGATAAATATAAAAAATTATATTAACATAATTTATAATATTAAAAAATATATATACTTGTTACCTTTCCTAGCTTTTTTTGCGGGGCAGGGGCTGAATTCCTCTTCATCCAGTGGAAGAGACCAGACGAGACCCTGGCCCAGGCAGCCAATTATGGGCCCCCCAGACTCAAGGGCTGGGTGCCGTGGCACCCTCTGCACCCCTGGTAGTTACGCCCCTGATGTCTCTATGTTAACATAATATTCTAAGGAAGGTGCTATCTCAGCGCTAACCTCCCCGATACCACCACTAGTGCTTCGGTGCCACCACGAGTATCAGCTCCAGGGGTCTATAGGACTTGATAGAGGGTTGTCCTGCTGGGCCGTTCGCTCTCAAGAGATTGTGCATTGCCGCAGAGTGATTTGCGAAGGGGCACTAGGGACTTTTAGTCCCCAGTCTCACTCTGCTCCCGGGAAGAAGTGGCTGATCACGGTATGAGAGTTGAGTATGGAATTTGGAGCGTGTTAAATGATTTTGCAATAGCAGGATCATTCAGCACTAGGGATGAGCTGTTCGGTTCGATGTGTTCGGAGTTCGATTCGAACATCGCCAGTTCACATGTTCGCGAACTACAAACATTTCCGCGTGTTCGCCGCATGTTCGCCCACAATGCACCACAATGGACCACAATGCACTTTTTCCACTGGCCTGAAGCTTGTAATTGGCTACAGCCTGCACCTGACCACAGTTTAGGTGCAAGACAGGTGCAAGACTATGCCAATCACGGCTCAGAGTCCTGATTGGGTAAATTGATTAGGCTCACAGAGCTAAGTCTATCAGGGTTATTCAGAGAGCGTGAAAAGCAGGAGAATGACTGGAGAATGATTGGAGATTGAAAAATTCTAGGTAAAAATAGCCAAACCAGAAAAATTCTCACTTTCATCTCACTTTCCAAATCGGCTATTTTGACCTAGAATTTTTCTTTCTCCAGTCATTCTCTAGTCATTCTCCTGCTTTTCACGCTCTCTGAATAACCCTGTTTATAAGGCGTTCTTGCAGCCCCAGCACGTGTTATTTGAGAGGAGATTGTTGTGTTAGTGTGTGTTCTCACTGCCAGTCTGCCACGAGCTATTGGGGGGGGGGTCTCACTTCTACAAAATATCTGGGAATTGTTGTAATCTGTGTGTTCTCACTGCCACCAACTATTTCGGGGGTCAGTCATTTCTACAAAATATCTGGGAATTGTTGTAATCTTTGAGTTCTCACTGCCAGCAACAATATTTGGGTGCACTGCCACTGACGCCTATATTACCAGATTCATATCATTTTAATATTGGACCGCAGGGTCCAACCCTGCACTCTTCCACAATACCACAAAAGGGTTACGGTGTGAAGGCACTGTTGGCAACACTAAAGGCCCAATTTTAAAGCATCTATTGTTACTTTCATCCAAAGCCTGCATAAGTTTCACCATAATTTGGCCAAAAAATCACTAAACTTGTTCTGCGTGTCCTAAAATGTCTCCTGTTTTAATACATACTGCCGCCCCAAGCAGTTGTTTATGAACAGATTAAAGGAAAACCGTTTACCGTCATTTGAAACGTCATTTTTTTTGTTTTTAAATGTTTCTATACATCCTACAAATCCGCCACTTCATGGGCAGGTTATGCGGACCTCCTAGGCACGATATTTGAAGGAATTTTTCGTTTTTATTTTTAACCCTTATTTCATGAAAAACTCACTGTTCCTTTAAAAACTTTTTTTTAAAACTTTTTGTCCTTGTTTCCTGTCCCCCAGGACACTACCCGGACCCCATACACCTTTTATGGCAACTATCTTGCATATATGCCCTCTTGGAGGGCACTCTAAAATTCGATCTTTCGAGTCCCATTGACTTGCATTGAGTTCGGTTCGTGTTCGCGTTCGAACTCGAACTTTTAAAATTGTTCGAGTTTGAATGCGAACCAAACACGGGGGTGTTCGGCTCATCCCTACTGATGAGTCTATACAAGGCCAAAACGATGGTCACGGGTTGCTGAATCTCTCATGAAGAGAGGACTGCCTTGGCATTTCAGTGCTGGCCGCCCTTTCTGGGTGATAGCAGTCTGATTTGCATATGGAACAGTCTTCTCTGTAATGGCGCCGCCGATCTAGAACCTTAATAGATCTGAACGGGAACACAACGGGAGCCACTAGTGTTGTTGCCTGTTCCCTGGACTTACATAATTCTTATTTTGGCTCACTATTAGTTTAAAGGGAAATCCAGAGGTGGGAGCCCTTGCTCGAGGCGAGTCGATGGATATCAGCTATACCGTCCTAATGAGACTTTAAAAGGCTGAAATCATGGTCAATGTTGGATGTATCTCTTGTGCAGAGAGGACCTCCTTGGCATTTCAAATCTGGCCACCCTTTCTGGGTGATAGTGTCTGATTTGCATGTGCTATAGTTTTCTCTGTAATGGTTAGGCTTGTGCACCGATTTTTTTTTCGGTTCGATTCGATTTGATTTTTCGGATTTTCAAACTTTTCGATTCGGCTCGTTTCGACCGCTTTCTGTTTCGATTCGGTTCGGCTCGACTCGTTTTTTGTGTACATTTTTTTTTCGGAATATCGACCATTTTTCGGATTTTCGTGTCACTTTGCTCGTTTTTTGTATCGACTTTTCGTGATTTCGGAAATTTTCGTTTTTTCGGAACGTCTTTTATCCTCGTTTCAAAGCAATAAATTTCGATTTGACACATTTCAAGTCCATTCGAAAATTCCGAAAATATTTCGTTTCGGCTCGGAAAACTTTTCGGATCTGCCGTTTTCGGATCTAAAAATTTTCGGAAAATCGGCCGCATCCGAAAACACGAATCGGGAAATTTCGTGAAAATTCCGAAATTCCGAAACCCGAAACGCACATCCCTAGTAATGGTGCCATTAAGCTAAAGCTCTATGAGACCTGGGTGTGGGCTCACCTCGTGGCAGGACACGGATGATTGTACCCATTGTCAGTAATCTCATAAACCTTGTTTTTGCTGAATGACAAATATACAAAAGTAGACGTAAAAAAATCATGTCTTTATTTCTTTCTCCAGAAACGATTCTTTCGACCTCCATTTCTAGGTAACTATGTTTTTTGGCATCTTACCAGTATCAATATTCATTCTCTGCCAAGGCTTTCTTGACCTCAGGACAAGCCCAAAATATTTATTATAAAAAATAATTATAAATAGTGTCATGCTACAATATCTCTATCGAAACTCTCATATATGTATTTAATGTGTGAAATAAACATACCAAAACACCTTGAATTTATTGGCAGACATGGTTTGAACTATATGCTTTTTGGAAGATGTCCAGCTTTCTCACAACAATAACGTAGCATTGTTAAATCACGTCCTTATAAATGAGGTCACAGGTAACGCGTTAGTTATTACCGTGACCTGATTTAACTTATAGAAAACCTGTGATGACAAAAGATAAATCTATATACAATAGTACCGTAGCTCATTCGGTGGTTTTGCGGCTCTATTCATTGAATCGTTGGATGCATTAGGCGTTCATTCGGCGGTTTTGCGGATCGATTCAGCAGTTCTGCGGCTGTTTTTGGATCGATTCACTGGATCGTCAGATGCATTAGGCGTTCATTTGGCAGTTTTGCTTATCGATTCGGCAGTTTTGCTATGGTTTTTCGGATGCATTTAGCGGGTCGTTCACTGCGCTACCCGGACCCTGCAGGGTCGGGCAAATTTAGCTCGTCAAAGTGAGACCACCGAAATATGACTCTCTGATTAACCCTGTTTGTCACATTGCAGATAATTTACTGACAGGTCACCTCAGCAGCGCGTTTATAGACGTAAAAAAAAGTATTTTAAGGTTTTCGTGGAGCCGAATGAAAATTTCTGACCTACTTACTGAGATTTCAGTCCGTCACTTTGTTGCTTAATGATTTATTTGCATGTCAGGGACAGTAACGTTACAAGGTGGCGTATCTCACACTTTCCTTTGATACGTCGCATGTGGGAAACCACTGCTTAAAAGTAAACCTTGGCATGTGTTGCATCTCTGTAAAATCATTGCTGTTCGCAGACCACTTCAATGGCACAAAATTAAAACACAAACAGGAGAAGAAAGTTCATCATCCAATAAAGCGCTACAGCCGAATCCCTTATTAAAAGTACAATTAAAACAGCAAAAACAAGGTGCATAACCCCTTCACTAGCACATGCTTTTTCATGAAAAAATTTATCATAACATTTATTTGAAACAAGAGATGCAAAGTTAAGAATCCAATATAGGGTAAGATAGAAATTTTGCACAAAAATAGTTGTTCTGAGATGAAAAATGAACTTAAGCAAATTTGCCCATTTTTTAATTTTTCCTGCATTTGGTTTATCCTTTACAGAAATATCGCTGGGATGAAAAGTTGTAAACGCTAGATGGCGTCCCTTATCTGGCACAATGTCACATGGGGTCTGCATTATCAGCATACAGACAGGAATGGCCTTTGGGTCAGTAAATGTGCTGCAGACAGATAATAAAATGGTGAGATCTCCTGCTTATGGGGGTTTGTAGAGATCATAATGAGATTATTAGCAATGCAATATCTGTATGTGCTGCATGCATAATGTCTGTGTATGGCAATTACAGCAACACCTTGTATCTGTATGTGCTGCATAATGCCTGTGTATGGCAATTACAACAACACCTTGTATCTGTGTGTGCTGCATAATGCCTGTGTATGGAAATTACAGCAACACCTTGTATCTGTATGTGCTGCATAATGCCTGTGTATGGCAATTACTGCGACACCTTGTATCTGTATGTGCTGCATAATGCCTGTGTATGGCAATTACAGCGACACCTTGTATCTGTATGTGCTGCATAATGCCTGTGTATGGCAATTACAGCAACACCTTGTATCTGTATGTGCTGCATAATGCCTATGTATGACAATTACAGCAACAACTTGTATCTGCATGTGCTGCATAATGCCTGTGTATGGCAATTACAGCAACACCTTGTATCTGTATGTGCTGCATAATCCTGTGTATGGCAATTACAGCAACACCTTGTATCTGTATGTGCTGCATAATCCTGTGTATAGATATTACAGTAACCCCTTGTATCTGTATGTGCTACATAATCCTGTGTATGGCAATTACAGCAACACCTTGTATCTGTATGTGCTGCATAATCCTGTGTATAGATATTACAGTAACACCTTGTATCTGTATGTGCTGCATAATCCTGTGTATGGCAATTACAGCAACAACTTGTATCTGTATGTGCTGCATAATCCTGTGTATGGCAATTACAGTAACATCTTGTATCTGTATGTGCTGCATAATGCCTGTGTGTGGCAATTACAGCAACACCTTGTATCTGTATGCGCTGCATAATGCCTGTGTATGGCAATTACACCTTGTATCTGTACTGTACAGGGATTTACACTCATTATAACTCCCTGAATCTTATCCCTGTACAGCAGCAATTGACCCCACAGCTCTCACTGTATTTTGCCAAATCCATGGCTGCTAGAATGCAGCAGTAAAGTTTGTTGAGCATTTTGTTACAGTGAGATTTGGGGCTGCTATTTGCAGCTTGTTTACAGTAATGAAAGGTGACTGGAGAGAGATAAAAAAAAAAGAATCTGGTTTCTCCACAGGGGGAACACTAATCCTGTTTTAAAAGGTATGCGCATTGAATTTTGATATGCTAATGATTGCTTTTTTTATGAATTACTATGCAAAGCAAGTTAATTTGATTTTGGCAATAAAAGGATTAAGGTCATAATCCCCCCGCCTGCCGCATGTCATGCAGTTTTGTTCACTTCACTTTATTTGCATAAGTGACAGAAAATTAGGTAAAGATGAGCATACAAGAAGCTTTCCCACATCTTCAGTCAATGCGTTTAATACAGTCACAATTTGCCAACTAAAAACACATAAAAGATGGTAAAAATCCTGACAAACATTACGTGAATCATAATGTAATTGTACCAGAAATTCTTTTCACGGCGTTGTGCTGAGTTAAATGAATAAATAAAATAATCTTTTGCCTTTCAGTTAGCCATTTCAAGGACATTATCTCAAGTATGCTCACTTGCCCTTCCAGTGCTGGGGAAAAGCCAAAAATGACCTAGAGCGAGAAGCCAGGCACCGGGAGAATCTCCCCTTTTAAGCGGTGCCTGACTTTAAGCCATGAGGTGCCGGTCCGCGTTCCGACACTATTTGGCACCGGATAACGGCCTAGTTCTGGTGGGGGCCGCCATCTTGGATGGCAGCTCCACCTCCGGGTCCCCCCTCCTCATCTGGTGTTATCATCGCACATGGCGCGGTGACATCAGTTAGCCAGGGATCCCCTAGCTGCCCGGGGATTTCCTAAAGAACCCCCATATCTCCCGAATGGTGGCAGCTAGAGGGTCATGCCAGAGCATGGCCTTTCCAATGATACCAAACATGACCATGTTCAAAGTAAGAAAAAAAATTATAAAAATAATAATAAAAATAATAATACAAAAAATAAAAATAATAAAAAATAAAAACGTGTTTTTTTGTGTGTTATTTTTTATTATTGCAGCAATATTGTTCCCATTTCAAATATAATGTGAACAATGATGCTGCCCTATGATTTTTTTCTATGGGGGTGTTTGTAACGAGTTCCCATTTCTAAATTTTTTAACAAGCGCATCCCATAGAAAATATAACCGCAAAGGCTTGTGTGATAAAATGTGAAAAAAAACACTTTACATGCCGTAGAGGATTAAAAATTCTATTTTTTTTTGCATTTTTTGTTATAATATACAGGCATATGTAAATGACGTTTACATATAATAATGATAATATGAATCTGTCGAATCTGCCGGAAAAAAGGATATATAATATTTCTGGGTTGTATAATAAAACATGACTACAAATCATGTTTAAACATGATGAGCAAAAGCGGTAAAAATGAGCTCAGCACACAGAGGTGAAATGACTGAGCAGTGAAGGGGTTAACATTGGGGCTATTGGAGCTGCAGCTCCAGACCCATGCCCCAAAATATGCCTGCTGAAATATAAACAGCACCAGTTGCCACCAACACAATGAGATTAAGAGGAGTGGGGCAATGACAAATGAGGTGTGTGTGTGTGTGTGAGAGGGGGAGATCAAGAAAAGAGTGGGGATGGACACAATTTATGGTGGGAAAAATGTGTAGAGGGACAAAGGAAGGTGAGAAAAGAATGTGGCAGAGGACTAATTGAAGGTAAGAAGAACAGGCTAGATATAAAATGAGGTAAGAAGAATATGGGAAAACCATCCACTAAAGTCTTCAGCTCTGGCCCTTGAAGCTGTTAGTACAGCACTGCCTTGCACCCAGTTTTTTCTTTCTTCTTTGCCTGATGTCCTGCCTCTGGATCTGGAGACACCAAAGAAAAGTCACCATTATTTGCAGAAGAAAATCTTTAAATTTACTGGGTATGAGCATTGTGTTTTACCATTTATTTAAGGTATATTTTTTTTATATCTCCTCTACGTTATTCAAGATACCAAGCTAATATCTCAGGTGCTGTCTGGCAAACTGCAAGATAAGGAACGCCTTAAAAAATGAAAGTATATCTACACCCCAAATATTTTTAGAAGGGAAGAATGCAGATTCAAATGAAAATTACACACCTTACGACGCTAAGAATTGTTATTATTAAGCATCTCATTATATTCTGAATTGTTATTACTATTATTATGCCTCTCATTGTATTAAGAATTATTATTATTATGCGTCTCCTTATAGTATGAATTGTTATTATTATTATGCGTCTCATTAATTTATGAATTATTATTATTATTATGCGTCTCCTTATATTATGAATAGTTATTGTTATTATGCGCCTCATTATATTAACCCCTTAAGGACCTATGACGTAACTGTTACGTCATAAGTGCATTGACTTTAAAGACCCTTGGTCCTTAAATGGGATAAGAATTGTTATTATTATTATTATTATGTATCTCATTACATTAAAAATTGTTGTTATTATTACGTGTCTCATTATATTAAGAATTGTTATTATTATTATGAGTCTTATTATGTTATTAATTGTTGTTATTATTATTATTATGCATCTCATTATATTATGAATTGTTATTATTATGTACCTCATTATATTAAAAATTGTTGTTATTATTATGCGTCTCATTATATTAAGAATTGTTATTATTATGCGTCTCATTATACTATGAATTGATATTATTATTATGTGTCTCATTATATTAAGAATTGTTATTATTATGTGTCTCATTATACTATGAATTGATATTATTATTATGTGTCTCAATATATTAAGAATTGTTATTATTATGCGTCTCATTATACTATGAATTGATATTATTATTATGTGTCTCACTATATTAAGAATTGTTATTATTATGCGTCTCATTATACTATGAATTGATATTATTATTATGCGTCTCATTATATTAAAAATTGTTATTATTATGCGTCTCATTATACTATGAATTGATATTATTATTATGCGTCTCATTATATTAATTTGTTTTATTATTATTATGTCTCATTATATTATGAATTATTATTATTATTATGCCTCTCATTGTATTAAGAATTCTTATTATTATGCGTCTCATTGTTTTAAGAATTCTTCTTCTTATTATTATTTTTATGCCTCTCATTGTATTAAGAATTGTTATTATTATTATGCATCTCATTATATTATGAATAGTTATTGTTATTATGCGTCTCATTATATTAAGAATTGTTATTATTATTATGTGTCTCATTATATTATGAATTCTTCTTATTATTTTTATGCCTCTCATTGTATTAAGAATTCTTAATATTTTGCGTCTCATTGTATTAAGAATTGTTATTATTATTATTATGCATCTCATTATATTATGAATAGTTATTGTTATTATGCGTCTCATTATATTAAGAATTGTTATTATTATTATGTGTCTCATTATATTATGAATTCTTCTTATTATTTTTATGCCTCTCATTGTATTAAGAATTCTTAATATTATGCCTCGCATTGTATTAAGAATTGTTATTATTATGCCTCTCATTGTATTAAGAATTGTTATTATTATGCCTCGCATTGTATTAAGAATTGTTATTATTATGCGTCTCATTGTATTAAGAATTGTTATTATTATTATTATGCCTCTCATTGTATTAAGAATTCTTAATATTATGCCTCGCATTGTATTAAGAATTGTTATTATTATGCCTCTCATTGTATTAAGAATTGTTATTATTATGCCTCGCATTGTATTAAGAATTGTTATTATTATGCCTCGCATTGTATTAAGAATTGTTATTATTATGCCTCGCATTGTATTAAGAATTGTTATTATTATTATTATGCCTCTCATTGTATTAAGAATTGTTATTATTATGCGTCTCATTGTATTAAGAATTGTTATTATTATTATTATGCCTCTCATTGTATTAAGAATTGTTATTATTATGCCTCGCATTTTATTAAGAATTGTTATTATTATTATTATGCCTCTCATTGTATTAAGAATTGTTATTATTATTCCTCTCATTGTATTAAGAATTGTTATTATTATGCCTCGCATTGTATTAAGAATTGTTATTATTATGCCTCGCATTGTATTAAGAATTGTTATTATTATGCGTCTCATTGTATTAAGAATTGTTATTATTATTATTATGCCTCTCATTGTATTAAGAATTGTTATTATTATTATTATGCCTCTCATTGTATTAAGAATTGTTATTATGCATCTCATTACATTTAAAGTGTTTTATTATTTGTTAATAGACATGTATACATAAAATACTTTGTCTTTTAGTCATTTTTTCACACGCTAATAATCTGATTATGCAATTAAAATGGCTTTTAATAGGTTATATTTTTGGAGTTATGTTATAGAATAATGTGCATGGAAATTACATATTTCCTTATACTATATATGAATTCACCAAAAATTCCTGCCCGCCCCCGACGTAATGCATCGTAGAGCTGTATGTAATGATGCCTGGCAGAGGTCTCAGGGCTTTCAGTGTGGTGGTTAATGTTTTATTGTGCAGATTCCAGCACAGGTGCAGGAAGAGAGTATAGCTATGTGATTTATGGTCATAGACTGATGATTCGCAGACTGGACGTGACGCAACATTAGTGTGAAGTAAAAAAAAATCACAGAGGAAAACCACAGTATGAGATAACACCGCAGAGAGGAAACCCCAGTGTGCGCCAAATCACTATATAATGTCAGGCCCTGACCATGCACAAACCAGAACATTCACACCTGGACCTGATCCATCACTTTACACAGGAGAAGAGCACAAACAGCGAGACCATTATGGACAAACAGCGGAGGCCTTCCATGGTGAGGACTGATACATAGATCTATGTATCTGTCTGTATGTCTGTATCGTCTATCTATTTATATCTGTCTGTCCATCCATTTGTCCTTATCATCTATTTATCTGTCTGTTTGTCATATCTATCTGTGTCATCTATTTATCTGTCTGACAGTCTATCTATATAATCTGTCTGTCCGTTAGTCTGTCTATACAATCAGTCTGTCTGTCCATCCATCCATATGTGTCATCTATCTATCTGTCTGTGTCTATATCATCTCTTTATCTGTCTGTCGGTTTGTCTATACCATCTGTCTGTCCATCAATCTGTAGCATCTGCGTACTTAGTACTCTGTCTGTCCATTCATCTGTCGATATCATTTATTTATCTGTCTGCCCACTAGGGCTGAGCCGAACGCCCCCGTGTTCGGTTCGACTTCGAACTCAAGCAATTTCAAAAGTTCGAGTTCGAACTCGAACACGATCCGAACTCAATGTAAGTCAATGGGACCCGAACGTTCGATTTTTAGAGTGCCCTCCAAGAGGGCATATATGCTAGATATTTGCCATAAAAGGTGTATGGGGGTCCGGGTAGTGCCCTGGGGGACAGGAAACAAGGACAAAAAGTTTAAAAAAATAAGTTTTTAAAAGAACAGTGAGTTTTCCATGAAATAAAGGTTAAGAATAAAAACGAAAAATTCCTTCAAATATCGTGCCTAGGAGGTCCCCATAACCTGCCCGTGAAGTGGCCGATTTGTAGGATGTATAGAAAGATTTGTAGAGGACAGCATGTGGTAACTCATTCATTTGATTGGTTAAGACCTTTATTGTCTAAATCGTTTGAAGTGTGTGTATTACAAGGTCAGGTGGCCTTGTTTGTAGCTTGGATTGGTTAATCCTCGTGTGGGATAATTGATTTAAAAGGAGGAGAAAAATACAGCAGTCCCAAATATTCTCTTGCTCCAGATGAAGCTGACGTGCAGCCGGCGAAACATAGGTTGAGCTAATGTCCAACTTTTGATTTTAAAGTTGTTTATGTGTTGTCTAGCATTATTAGGGTTAGGATAGAATCTATGAGCATGAGCTCAAATAGCATTAGGGCAAGCTTGGGTTGGCAAATTTGCTTTGGCGCACTTAATTGAGTATAAGAAATTTTCCTTACTTCCCTATGTGGGTGGTATTATTAAATATTATTAGTGCCTTTCTAGTGTTTACCAATTAGCCAGTTACTTAGCTTATTTATGCTTGGCTAGTTGTCCAATTTACCCTATAATGCTGTGTGTGTATATGTATTTTAAGGTTTGAGATCTGGCAGTGTTATTTGTTAATAAAGTCTATTGTGTGCTAGCCACTCCCTGGTCATCAGTTGATGGGCCTTGTTGCCTGTTATACTGGTTTTTCGAGTTTGTATATGTATAGAAACATTTAAAAACCCAAAAAAACATTTCAAATGATGGTAAATGTTTTTCCTTTAATCTATTCATAAACAACTGCTTGGGGCGGCAGCCTGCATGAAAAGAGGAGACGTTTTAGGACACGCAGAACAAGTTTAGTGATTTTTTGGCTAAATTATGGTGAAACTTATGCAGGCTTTGGATGAAAGTAACAATAGGTGCTTTAAAATTGGGCCTTTAGTGTCGGCAACAGTGCCATCTCACCGTAACCCCTCTGTGGTATTGTGGAAGAGTGCAGTGGTGGACCCTGTGGTCCAATATTAAAATATGAATCTGGTACAGGTGTCAGTGCACCCAAATATTTTACCTTTGGTTTCAGCAAGTGCCTTCACACCGTAACCCCTCTGTGGTATTGTGGAAGAGTGCAGTGGTGGACCCTGCGGTCCAATATTAAAATGATATGAATCTGGTACAGGTGTCAGTGGTACACACTGTCCCTGATAGCCTGGCTGTGCCAAGACAGATTCTAATTTGCTGATCTGTGGTATAAATCACTGATAAACACACTGATAACAGGCTTTGCCTAGACAGATTCTAATTTGCTGAACTGTGGTATAACTCACTGATACAAATTGATAACAGGCTGTGCCAAGACAGATTCTAATTTGCTGAACTGTGGCATAACTCACTGATACACACTGATAACAGGCTGTGCCAAGACAGATTCAAATTTGCTGAACTGTGGTATAAATCACTGATACACACTGATAACAGGCTGTGCCAAGACAGATTAAAATTTGCTGAACTGTGGTATAATTCACTGATACACACTGATAACAGGCTGTGCCAAGACAGATTAAAATTCCCAGAAATCTCCTACAACTCACTGATACACACTGTCCCTGATAGCCTGGCAGTGCCAAGACAGATTAAAATTCCCAGAAATCTCCTACAACTCACTGCAACACACTGTCCCTGATAGCCTGGTAGTGCCAACACAGATTCTAATTCCCAGAAATCTCCTACAACGTCACTGATACACCCTGACAGAACAATCTCCTCTCCTCTCTGATTCACTCCTGCAAACACACACACTGGGGCTGCAGGCAGAGAACCCTTATATAGTGTGCTGCGGGACTTAGCTCTGTGAGCCCATGATTGGGCAAAATTTGCCCAATCAGGACTCTGAGTCGTGATTGGCATAGTCTTGCACCTGTCTTGCACCTGACCTGTGGTCAGGTGCAAGGCTGTAGCCAATTACAAGCTTCAGGCCAGTGGAAAAGTGCATTGTGGTCCATTGTGGTGCATTGTGGGCGAACATGCAGCGAACACGCGGAAATGTTCGGAGTTCGACGAACAGCCGAACGGGCGATGTTCGAATCGAACTCCGAACAGATCCGAACCGAACGCTCATCCCTACTGCCCACCAATCTGTTTGAACCACTATCTATCTATCTATCTATCTATCTATCTATCTATCTATCTATCTATCTATTTATCTATCTATCTATCCCATATCTATCTATCTATCTATCTATTTATCTATCTATCTATCCCATATCTATCTATTTATCTATCTATCTATCCCATATCTATCTATCTATCCCATATCTATCTATTTATTTATCTATCTATCCCATAACTATCTATCTATCTATCCCATATCTATCTATCTATCTATCTATCTATCTATATCTATCTATCTATCTATCTATCTATCTATCCATATCTATCTATCTATCTATCTATCTATCTATCTATCCATATCTATCTATCTATTTATCTATCTATCTATCTATCTATCTATCTATCTATCTATCCATATCTATCTATCTATCTATCTATCTGTCTGTCTATCCATATCTATCTATCTATCTATCTATCCCATATCTATCTATCTATCTATCTATCTATCTATCTATCTATCTATCTATCTATCTATCTATCTATCTATCCCATATCTATCTATCTATCTATCTATCTATCTATCTATCTATCTATCTATCTATCTATCTATCTATCTATCTATCTATCTATCTATCTATCCATATCTATCTATCTATCTATCCATATCTATCTATTTATCTATCTATCTATCTATCTATCTATCTATCTATCCCATATCTATCTATCTATCTATCTCATATCTATCTATCTATCTATCTATCTATCTATCTATCTATCTATCTATCTATCTATCTATCTATCTATCTATCTATCTATCCATATCTATATATCATCTATCTATCCCATATCTTTCTATCTATCTATCTATCTATCTATCTATCTATCTATCTATATCTATCTATCTATCATCTATCTATCCCATATCTATCTATCTATCTATCTATCTATCTATCTATCTATCTATCTATCTATCTATCCCATATCTATCTATCTATCTATCTATCTATCTATCTATCTATCTATCTATCTATCTATCCATATCTATCTATCTATCTATCTATCTATCTATCTATCTATCTATCTATCCATATCTATATATCTATCTATCTATCTATCTATCTATCTATCTATCTATCTATCTATCTATCTATCTATCTATCTATCTATCTATCTATCTATCTATCTGTCTGTCTATCCATATCTATCTATCTATCTATCTATCTATCTATCTATCTATCTATCCTATCTATCTATCTATCTATCTATCTCATATATATCTGTCTAGCTATCCCTATCTATCCCATATGTATCTATCTATCAATCTATTTATCTATCTATCTAATCTAATCTATCTGTCTGTCTATCTATCTATTTTATCTATCTGTCTATCTATCTATCTCTCTGTCTAATATTTGTCTGTCTATTTGGTTGTTTGTCCATGTCTTCTCTTTGTCTATATAAATTATCTGTCTGTTCATATAATCTATTTATCATTTGTTTGTTCACCTGTCAGTCTATTTATGGGGATTTTGTTACAAGACATAATCATACAATGCATGAGCCCCCCAATAGCACTTTATCGCATTTTGGCAGGTCCTTTTCCATAGCAACCAAATGCCTTAATTTTTGTGATTAAGTCACTCAATTATTTTTCTGAGAAGAGATTTCTTCACATGATTCGTGATCTGAGAAGGGTCGTGTGCTTTTATAAACCCTTTTGTTCATTTAATGTGTAAATATAGTAAGGCCTTGAGGCCTGGAGTTATGGGAGGGGCCTTCATGGCTTCTAAACACACAGGGCCAATGTCTACCCTTGTTATCCGCTCGATGTTGTCCTCCTACCTCTCCCTTTCTTTCACTTTCATACTTCCCAGGAGGGTCCTTTCTTTATTTAGGCCTACTGCGCTGTCGATTCCAGTGGACCGTCTAAGTAGTGATAGGCTGAACACCCCCGTGTTCGGTTCGCATTCAAACTCGAACACCCGAATAATTTTGCCCGAAAACTCGAACACCATGCAAGTCAATGGGGCTCGAAAGTTTGAAAATTAAGGTCCCCTCCAGAGGGCATATAGGCAAGATATTGGCCCTAAAAGGTGTATGGGGGTCCGGGTACTGCCCTGGGGGACAGGAAACAATGAGGAATTTTTTTAACGCTTTCACTGCTGAGGGCTGAGCTATTTCACCACTGTGCGCTGAGCTCATTTTTACCACTTTTGCTCATGTTTAAACGCGATTTGAAGCCATGGGAAATGTTTGACCCACAATGAGTGGGAAATGTTTGACCAACAAGGAGTGGGAAATGTTTGATCAACAAGGAGTGGGAAATGTTTGACCAACAAGGAGTGGGAAATGTTTATGAATCCCATAGGTTTCAATGTTAAAAATATTCCCGTTTTAATGCAACATCTAATAAACTGTTTATTATTATATTCTGCAGTAAAGAGTCTCTTTATTTATAGATTTTTTTAGGATCTGTTAAGCATTTTTTTTTAAAAAAAAATTTGATTTTTTTTCTCTCGAACTTTCCACAAAAGTCCCGAAAAGTTCGAAGTTCGTGAATTTTCGAACAGCCGATGTTCAAATCGAACTTCGAACCGATTCAAACCGGCAACCCATCCCTACGTCTAAGTCTTAAGGGGCATCGTCACGGCTAATGTCCCTAAACACAAATATGTGTATATATCTAATGACAGCGTTAATATGTAGTAGTAATAATAATAATAACTATAAATTTGTTTCTGGGTTTTCTCAGCTCCTCGGTTTCTTGGTCGTTACTCTTGGAGTCGTCTTGGTGGACTCTGCACATCTCAACAAGCTCTGTCACCACACGGAGGACAGCAAGTTCCCTTCTATGATAACTGCCATAGTGAACATCGCGGGGCAGTCTCAGGAGGTGGTTCCCGATGTGAGGAAACGCTCCGTCTCTCCTTGGGATTACATGTAAGGGTCATACAGTATATATACACAATAATCTGCCACCCGACTAGGGGACATCTGGATCACTCACACAATGTGCATAGATAGTCATTCGTTGCGCAGGTGGTACAGGTGGTGACAGATAGCATTTGCCCATAAGAATCAGAGGCTGCCCAATTATTTTTCTTCTATTTTTAGGTGATTTTACTCCCCTTTTCTCCATCGTCGCGCTTTGCTCCCCCTCTAGGGCTCAGGGACTCCCTGGTATGAGACCAGGGCACTTTACGTATGCAAGTTCTGTAGCGCCTGCGCAGAATGATGGACCGGAGCTGCAGGCGCATGCGCACATATTGATCCATCAGTCGCCTTTCTGAGACCACTCTGTCCTGTGATTGGTCTCAGAAAGGGTGATGTCGGCATGCTCCCTACATGCTGACCTAACTAGTGAGGGATCTGGGGACCGGCAGCCGGGAAATTCAAAGGAAGAGTTGGAAGGAGGAAGCTCCTCTGCTTCACCCCACAATATCTCTAAATGAGGGCAGCAGGGAGGAGGATAAGTGGGGGCACTCCTCACATACTGACCACTTTAAAAGTGTAAAGTGGTTAGGTTGAGTAGAGTGTTCCTTTAATGTCTCCTTCAAATAATTTATAGATATATAGATTTTGATTAGTTTATTAATCTGCAACAAGTTGCTTTCCAAGTCGTCAAAAGAGAATATAAGCAATTGGGGTTATAAAAAATTAGCATTTCGCTGAGCTCCCACATACCAAGATGCCATTGATTTCTGGCGGACCATCTAAAGGAGGACTTTAATATCCGTCATCTCAGATCCTTTTAGAAAATATCTGTTTTTAACACTTGAATTTTACGCTTTTTTTGGATATTTTATGTTCTAACAAACGTTTATCACACTTTCTTTTTTCATCGAACGTTTCCCGCACCGTAGTTTGATTTACATCTCGTTTTTCATCCTCCTGTAGCTACGATGATGAACCCAACAGATTCCCTTCCAGAATCAGAATTGCCAAATGCCGCCACCAGGGGTGCGTGGATGCCGACGGTAACGTGATGGATAGCGGGAATTCCGTTGAGATCAAACAGGAGATCCTGGTCCTTTACCGAGAGATGAAGAACTGTAAACCCACCTTCACACTGCAGAAGAAGATGGTCACTGTGGGCTGCACCTGCGTCCGACCCATCGTCCACCGTCTAATGTCATGAACCAAAGCTTGGAGGAGGGAGCCCTTAGAAGTTCTTGTATTGATATCCAAAGGACTCAAAATGTCACATTTCATAAATATTGGTCTACAGCGATTGGTCTCAGATTGTGATGTCAGCTGCTCTCTGCATGTGACATCACTAGTAACCGATCTGGTGACCGGCAAATTAAAAAATTCTGTCTGCTGGTGACGTTGGATGGGGTGGAAGAAACTCTTCCGCTTCACCCAGCATTTTCCTAAGATTGGGGGAGCAGGGAGGGGGAGGAGAAGGGGGGCACTCCTCACATCCTGACCACTTTTATAATATACAGTGGTCAGGGCGAGTAGTGTGTCCCTTTAACGCTCACAAAGTGTGACTTGTAACATTGCATGTTGCATTATTAAAAGGTATTAGTACTTGTTACCATGTATTTATAGGAATCTTGTTGAAAAGCACATGTTTATTTATATTTATTTATGTTTTTGTTACTAAGCTGTCTTCAAAATGTAATAAATGAAACTAAATGGAAAGATCTCAATGCTGTGGATTTTAATACTGAGCAAGAATACCCAAAAAGAGGAGTTTGGGACAAAAACAGAGTAAAAACTAATAACTTTGCAATTTTATCTGACAATTTGAGGTTTATTTGCTAAAATGAAATTGTCCGTTGAAGTAATATAAAAAATATATATATATATTGGTGTTCCTTGAAGAAGACTATCACTAGGGTCTAGACCAGGGGTGTCAATCTCTGTCCCCTTGATGTTGATTGCCTACAATTCCCAGAATCCTTTGAATGCAATAAATGACCAGAGAATCATGGGAATTTTAGGTCATAAACATCTGAAGGTGGCCTAGGGGTTGACACTCTTGGTTTAGTCACATGCGGTGAGATCGGAAAAGAAAATTCTTCTTTTAATCCAGGGCGGACTATGCCGTCAGGTAGGCAGTCAGGTCTAAAAGTCGGAGATCAGCAAAGTCCACCCCCCCGGCTTTCTGACTCTCCTACAGTCCACCTTCCTTTCTAGTGGTTGATCATTATCATTCGCTGCAGGCAGTGGGACTGCCTAGACTCAGGCAGTCCCTCTGCAGCCAATTACGTTGATCGGCTGGGAAGGGGACAGGCGGTAAGAGTGGCAGAAAGGCGAAGGTTGGGCTATGCCGTCCTGCAGCGTTTAAGCCGGCCTGCCTCCCGGCAGACCCCTGGCGCTAAGGGGTCAGATAATTACATAAGCCGAAAAAAAGATGTGTGTCCATCGAGTTCAGCCTTTCACACATCACCTACTGTGGTTGATCCAAAAGAAGGCAAAAAAACCCAGTCTGAAGCGCTCACTAAAATGCAACATACTGGGAAAAAATTCCTTCTTGACCCCGGAATGGCGTCAGATTTCCTTTGGATCAAGAAGCTTTTACCCACATACTAAATATTATAATCCTTAACCCCTTAATGACCCCTGACGTACCCTGTACGTCCTGTCCTCGGGTCTCCCTTAGACCCGCGGACGTACAGGGTACGTCAGCGGCGCCAAATCCCCCTCCCGCCCGATACTCACCTCCCTCGTCGGATCCCACGGCGATCTGGCAGGGAGGAAGCCTGCCCATGTGATTTACATGGGCAGGCGAGGCTGATGACGTCGCCACGCTGCGTGGTGACGTCATCAGAAGGTGCCCCCATGTGTTTCAATGGAGGGGAGGGGGGGCTCCTTCGGAGCCCTCTATCTCCCCAACCATTGAAGCTAGGGAGATGCCGTTTGCACCGCTGGAGAGGGGAGAGCCTCCCCTTTCCAGGGGTGTATGGCATTAACAGTTTCGCCGCCGGATCACGTTGCGGCGCCAATTGGCGCCAAAACGCGATTCAAACCTGGAGGGGGGCTGACATCTTGGATGTCAGCCAAGCCTCCAGGTCCCCCCCCACCCACTGACAACCTCACTATATGTGTGAGGATGTCAGTGGGCCAGTTAACTCTCTAGCTGCCATGTAGAGATAAGGGGATCCTAAGGATCCCTTTATCTCCCGATCCATGGCAGCTGGATGGTCATATTTGCCATCATTTGAAAGGCCTGATTATGGCCTTTCAAATGATACCAAACATGACCAGGTTTGGTTTTAAAAAATTTTTTTAAAAAAAAATTAAATAAAAAAAAATAATAAAAAAGTTAAATAAAATAAAAAAATGTTTTTTTTTTAAAAGTTTTTTTGTCTGGGGGGAGTTTAATTAAATAGGACCTAGGCTGTCATCTAAAAATAATTAGCACAAAATGGTCAGAATGAGCGCAGCGCACATAGGTGAACTGTCTCAGCAGTGAAGGGGTTAAAAAGCAAACGCATGTTAAAATTGGGTATTTCTAGTCTCGGGACAAAATTTTGAACCTATTTAGCCGGGGTCTTTTTGGTGGTTGTAGATTTTGGGGATTAAATTACGAAAAAGTGTGTTTTTACCATTTTTTTCCTCATATTTCATATTTTTTTTATAGTAAATTATTCGATATGATGGAAATAATGGTATTTCTAGAAAGTCCATTTAATGGCGGGAAAAAGGGTGTATAATATGTGTGGGTCGAATAAACGAGTAAGAGGAAAATTTGTCCTAAACACTAACAGCGCAGAAACGTAAAAACAGCAGCGGTCACTAAAAGACGGATTTGTGTAAAACCGCCCGGTCACTAAGGGGTTAATATTCTGTTTTTGCAAGAAAACATTCAGTCTTACAGCCTCTGACCCAACCACCTCAACAGGCAGAGAATTCCACAGCTTTATTGCTCTCACCGTAAAATAATCCTTCCTATGCTTTAGGCTGAATTTCCTTTCATACAGTCTAAATGGGTGACCCCGTGTCCTGTGTATAGTCCTGTTAATGAATAGGTTTCCAGACAATGGTTTATAATGGCCCTGTATATATTTATATAAAGTTATCAGATCCCCTCTAAGGCGTTATATATATTTATATAAAGTTATCAGATACCTCTAAGGCGCCATATATATTTATATAAAGTTATCAGACCCTTCTAAGGCCCCGTATATATTTATATAACATTATCAGATCCCCTAAGGCACCATATATTTATGTAAAGTTATCAGACCACTTTAAGGCCCTGTATATATTTATATAAAGATATCAGATCCCCTCTAAGGTCCTGTATATATTTATATAAAGTTATCAGATCCCCTTTAAGGCCCCGTATATATTTATATAAAGTTATCAGATCCCCTCTAAGGCCCCATATATATTTATACAACGTTATCAGATCCCTCTAAGGCCCGTATATATTTATATAAAGCTATCAGATCCCCTCTGAGGCCCCATATATATTTATATAAAGTTATCAGATCCCCTCTAAGGCCCCGTATATACAGTCAGGTCCAGAAATATTGGGACATCGATACAATTCTAACATCTTTGACTCTATACACAACCACAACAGAGTTAGAATGAAACAAACACAATGTGCTTTAACTGCAGACTGTCAGCTTTAATTTGAGGGTATGTACATCCAACTCAGGTGAACGGTGTAGGACTTACAGCAGTTTGCAGATGTGCCTCCCACTTATTAAGGGATCAAAGGTAATGGGACAATTGGCTTCTCAGCTGTTCCATGGCCAGGTGTGTGATATTCCCTCATTACCCCAATTACAATGTGCAGATAAAAGGCCCAGAGTTTATTTCAAGTGTGCTATTTGCATTTGGAATCTGTTGCTGTCAACTCTCAAGATGAGATCCGAAGAGATGTCACTATCCGTGATGCAAGCCATCATTAGGCTGAAGAAACAAAACAAACCCATCAGAAAGATAGCAAGAACATTAGGCGTGGCCAAAACAACTGTTTGGAACATTCTCAAAAAGAAGGAACGCACCGTGAGCTCAGCAACACCAATAGACCCGGGAGACCACGGAAAACAACTGTGGTAGATGACCGAAGAATTCTTTCCCTGGTGAAGAAAACACCCTTCACAACAGTTGGCCAGATCAAGAACACTCTCCAGGAGGTAGGTGTATGTGTGTCAATGTCAACAATCAAGAGAAGACTTCCCCAGAGTGAATACAGAGGGTTCACCACAAGATGTAAACCATTGGTGAGCCTCAAAAACAGGACGGCCAGATTAGAGTTTACCAAACAACACCTAACAAAGCCTTCACAGTTCTGGAACAAGATCCTATGGACAGATGAGACGTAGATCAACTTGTACCAGAGTGATGGGAAGAGAAGAGTATGGAGAAGGAAAGGAACTGCTCATGATCCTAAGCATACCACCTCATCAGAGAAGCATGGTGGTGGTAGTGTCATGGCGTGGGCATGTATGGCTGCCAATGGAACTGGTTCTCTTGTATTTATTGATGATGTGACTGCGGACAAAAGCAGCAGGATGAATTCTGAAGTGTTTCGGGCAATATTATCTGCTCACATTCAGCCAAATGCTGCAGAACTCATTGGACGGCGCTTCACAGTGCAGATGGACAATGACCCAAAGCATACTGCAAAAGCAACCAAAGAGTTTTTGAAGGGACAGAAGTGGAATGTTATGCAATGGTCAAGTCAATCACCTGACCTGAATCCCATTGAGCATGCCTTTCACTTGCTGAAGACAAAACTGAAGGGAAAATGCCCCAAGAACAAGCAGGAACTGAAGACAGTTGCAGTAGAGGCCTGGGCAGAGCATCACCAGGGATGAAACCCAGCGTCTGGTGATGTCTATGCGTTCCAGACTTCAGGCTGTGATTGACTGCAAAGGATTTGCAACCAAGTATTAAGAAAGGAAAGTTTGATTTATGATTATTATTCTGTCCCATTACCTTTGGTCCCTTAACAAGTGGGGGCACATCTGCAAACTGCTGTAAGTCCTACACCGTTCACCTGAGTTGGATGTACATACCCTCAAATTAAAGCTGACAGTCTGCAGCTAAAGCACATTGTGTTTGTTTCATTCCAACTCCATTGTGGTGGTGTATAGAGCCAAAGATGTTAGAATTCTGTCGATGTCCCAATATTTCTGGACCTGACTGTATTTATACAACGTTATCAGATCCCTCTAAGGCGCCGTATATATTTATATAACGTTATCAGATCCCTCTAAGGCGCCGTATATATTTATATAACGTTATCAGATCCCTCTAAGGCCCATATATATTTATATAAAGTTATCAGATCCCCTCTAAGGCCCCGTATATATTTATACAACGTTATCAGATCCCTCTAAGGCGCCGTATATATTTATATAACGTTATCAGATCCCTTTAAGGCCCGTATATATTTATATAAAGCTATCAGATCCCCTCTGAGGCCCCATATAGATTTATATAAAGTTATCAGATCCCCTCTAAGGCCCCGTATATATATTTATATAAAGTTATCATATCCCCTCTAAGGCACGCTATATTTATATAAAGTTATCAGGCCCCTCTAAGGCACGATTTTTTTCTAAACTTAACAGTTTTAAGCTTGTTAGCCTTTCCTCATAATTCCAAATAGGAATAACTTACTATAGGAAAATGGGTAAAGTATGGGTGTAAATTAGGAAAATGCTTGTTTTAGGCTAGGGTCAAACGAAAGCATTTTTACACGCGAACGTCAAAAAGTGCGTCCGAATGCATTGACGTATTTTTTCACGGAATGCGCGAAAACGGTCATACGATGCGCAATTTTTGTGTGGGATTTTGTACGGATCCAAATCAGGAAACTTTGGGTGTCTGGACGTTATGTTGGCCAGACATGAGCAGCGTCTGACGTCTCCAAATCACGCACACACGCCGCTATGCTGCCGCAGCGCACTCTGTACGTCAGTACTAGCGGTTCTGCGTTCCCGAAATAATGCGTTCAAATTCCACTTGCGTTGCACGGCCGGACTTTTGTGCGGCCGTACTTCGTATATTGGCCGTCATTGCCCGTCATCTGCTGCTAGTGCGGCCGTAATTATGTGCGCCAGAACGCATGTTAAAAGTGCGCTGGTCTGACCCCAGCCTAAGAATGCATGATATTTTTTGGGGTTAAATTTCAAAAATATATAGCTCCTTTAATATTGTTGAACGGCATGAAGAAAGAAGATAAAAATCCATGCGATCGTTAATGATTATTTTTTCATTGACTTGGTGATCGCTAGACATGGACATAACAATAAAGCTGTGGAATTCTCTGCCTGTTGAGGTGGTTGGGTCAGAGTCTGTACAGACTTTTAAAAAACGACTGGATGACTTCCTGTAGACACAGAATATTAAGGGTTATAATATTTAATATGTGGGTAAAAGCTTCTTGATCCAAGGAGACATCTAACGCCATTCTGGGGTCAAAAAGGAATTTTTTCCCAGTGTGTTGCATATTCAGACTTGGTTTTTTGCCTTCTTTTGGATCAACAGCAGTAGGTTATGTGGGAGAGGCTGAACCCGATGGACGCATGTCTTTTTTCAGCCTATATAACTATGTAACTATGTAATAACAGAGTTAAACACGAGATAACGGCGCACGATACATATTACAGGATGAGTACCGTAGATACTCGAGTATAGCGCGACCCGAATATAACGCGATGGATAGAGATTTATTATGGAAATGAGAGAATACTCAAGACTCGAATATAACGCAAGGAACAAAATTTTACTGTAACGATAAACAATTAAAATCCTTCCAGGTTCTATTAACACAGTCAGGCTCCCCCTCAGGCCAGGGTGCTCTGCTCTGGAATGATTGCAGTTGTTACTAAGTATGAAGCCGTCGGCCATCCGTATTCTTTCCTAGCGATTAGATGGCGGGCAGAGGCGAGCGAAGTGAATGATTGGCTTAAGATGAGCATGCCCTCTGGCCGTGATGGATCCCACCTCTCTCGAATCCGGGAGTTCCTGAAGTGTTTGCAAGCATCAGGGAGCCCCGAATTCACTTCAGCAAGACTACCGGAACTTCTGGGACTTGGGATCCAGAGTAAGGCAAGTTGTTGTTTGTTTTTTTGGGTTTTTACATGCGATGCAGATGTCTTGAATATAACGCGACCCCTCCAATTTTAAGGTACGTTTTTGTCACCAAAGTCTAGCGGTATACTCGAGTATCTACAGTATCCCTTACACGAAATTCTGAAATCCAAATGCTCTTTTATTAAAGCGCTGACATGACACCAAAAGTATAAAATCCCACCCCAGCCCTAATGTGGCGGGGACAAAATGATTAAAAATCCTGTATAAAACGCCCTTCAGGCTGTGTGTTTAGGGTATGTATGACAAATAATGAATGTTGTGTTTAGATTTGGGTTCCATCCCCGACATACCTCATTATTATATACAAATAATCCACAGAAAATCCCAGATGGTGAGAGTCTCAGATAAGGTACGGCCGCTGCAGTCATGTTTAAATGGGATTCCCATGGGCTATGGATTCACATCAGGATCTATTTCAGAGAGTATTATATGGAAGGAAACTCTTTTGAAACGGGAAAGAAGCATCTGAAGGTATCAAGAAACATTAAACGTATTATTACAGGAAGGGGCGGATCCAGACATTTCGCAAGGGGCGCTCTACTAGGGATGTGCGTTTCGGGTTTCGGAATTTTGGAATTTTCACGAAATTTCCCGATTCGTGTTTTCGGATTCGGACGATTTTCCGAATCGGATCGGACCCGAAAACCGACAAATCCGAAAAGTTTTCGGAGCCGAAACGAAAAATTTTCGGAGTTTTCGAATGGACTTGAAATGTGTCAAATCGAAATTTATTTTTGCTCTATTCATGATTTCGGTTCCATTCGTGATTTCGGTTCCATTTCGGTAATTCTGGACATCGTATATTTAACTATTATCGGTTATATCGCTGATTCTGTACATTTTGTATTTGTAAATGCGCATCACTTGTTTCTTGTTTCCAATGATCTGATAATTCTGTCGATACGATAATACCGCACACAGGCGTGAAGGGAAGCCGTGAAATGCCTCATTAGCGAAAGGGTTAATTTTTTTTTGTCTGTTTTAAATCATTTTATTTGTTGTTTTTTTTTTCTTCGTTTCAGATCATTTTGATCAACTATTTTTCCGTTTTAAAACCTTTTGTTCTGGTTTTTATTTTTAAAGTCAGACCATTCGGGTCAGTTTAGCGTTTTTTAAATCGTTTTGTTCCTTTTTTTTTGTTCCTGGGCTTTCATACCATTTTTTTTATGTGATTAAATAAAGTTGTGAAATGTATATTCATAAGAAAAAAAGGATCTTTATTTAATAAAAAAAAAAACACGATAGAATCGCCAGAATTATCATATCGACAGAATGAATTATCGGATCCAAAAAACAAACCAAAAATTTATTATAAAAAAATATATAAAGTATAAAAAAAGTAAACCATAGTAGTTTACGTCAAAACGAATAGAGTTAGACAGCTTTGAAACGAGGAGAACAGACGTTCCGAAAAAACGAAAATTTCCGAAATCACGAAAAGTCGATACAAAAAACGAGCAAAGTGACCCGAAAACACGAAAAATGGTCGATATTCCGAAAAAAAAATGTACACGAAAAACGAGCCGAACCGAACCGAATCGAAACAGAAATCAGTCGAAACGAGCCGAATCGAAAATTTTAAACATCCGAACAAATCGAACCGAATCGAACCGAAAAAAAAATCGGTGCACAAGCCTACGCTCTACCGAGAGCTGGTGTTCAGCAGGTTCAGGAGAACCTGTTACTGCATTTTTAGAAGGAAATACGCAATTTTAACCAAAATGAATAATAAATAATAACAAAAATCTCTTGTTAAATATTTTTTTCAATTTTTTTTTCCTTTTTACATTGGAAAAAGGCCAGGCCTTGTGGAATCAGACATACATGGGTTAAAGGTCAAAAGGTCCTCTGTATTGCCTACAATGGGATTGCAGCTCGGAGGGGGGGGATATCCGGTTGCCCCCTCCCTGGTTCCCCAGTGATTATGGAGCTATGTTTAATCATTAAAGGCTGGGTTTATGTAGACCTTAGAGAAACGGATCGACTTTTTTAGGAACATATTTCTTTACATATATGGCAACAGGTCGCTGCCAAGTTAACGCCCTAGAAAAGACAATTTTTAATTCTCTTTTTAAAAAAACTGCCGGAAATGTGTAAGAAACTTGCGATTCGACGTGACCATGCACCTTGAGTTAATGGCTAGGCGTGTAGGCCAAAGTTTGTCATAAAAATAGCTTATTGCATACAATTAATAATTAATATTAACTTATATCATTATTAATTGTTGATTCTAATTACGTTATATATTATAATATATGTTGTATATTGTATTGTATAAATATAAATTAATAATAATAAAAAATAATAATTATTAACTAATTAAAATTAATAAATAGGGATAATTTCAGCCTTATTTAATTATTATAAAATCATTTATGAATTAAAGTGTTGATTTCGAGTTCAGATTAAAGTGTGGAACTTGAATTAATTGTAGAACATGCAGGAATAAAGAGGATGTTATGAAATAGCAAGATCTTTGTGTGACGTCCAGGGTCCCGGGGGACTCGCAGGAGGACACTGGACGCATGCTTCCGCCGGTTGGCCGGGTGCCAGACAGAAGCTCTGGCGGCACCCGGCATGGATGCGATCGATCAGGGGGTGGGGCGCAGCGTAATGACGCGCCCTCGCCTTTCCGTGGAGTTTCGTTCCCGCATCGCTACTTGACTGAAACAGTGTGTACATTCGTTACTGACCCTGCTTGTTCTGAGGACCCGATCTGTTGCCGACTTTGCTTGCCTATACGACCATTCTCTCTCTCTCTACCCCTGCCTGTTCTGTTTGCCTCCTGGTACTGCTGGTGTGCGCCGATTCTCACCATATACCATAGCGTAGCACAAAGTGTCTAAACGTCACTGACCCGGTTTGTTATAACGACTACTGTCGCACTGTGCCCCTGTCTAGAATATCTGCTGCTTGTTACTGCTGGTGTGTGCTACAGATCCTGCCACACTCAGTAGCGCAGTACAAGTGTCTAAACGTTGTTGACCCGGTTTGTTATCATGACCATTCTTCAGGGGTCAAGTCCTGGGAAAAAAAGTGAGGGAACTCACCCACGAATTCCACAACCCCCATTACCTGAAGAAAATAATATATATATATATATATATATCACGAGTATAGCAGCGCGTGCCGGTGATACCATTTTTATTGGGTTAACTTTCCATTTAAAAGACAAGCTTTCAAGAGTGTAAACTGGAAACTATACTGATCAGTGAAAGGTATCTCTACGTACAGGTATACTCGTGATTGTGGCAACTGGACTAACGCATTATATATATATATATCTCCAGGCACAGACCCCCAGAATAATATACACAGTGCTGAACCCCCAGAATAATATACACAGTGCTGAACCCCCAGAATAATATACACAGCGCTGAACCCCCAGAATAATATACACAGCGCTGAGCCCCCAGAATAATATACACAGCACTGAGCCCCCAGAATAATATACACAGCGCTGAACCCCCAGAATAATATACACAGCGCTGAGCCCCCAGAATAATATACACAGCACTGAGCCCCCAGAATAATAAACACAGCACTGAGCCCCCAGAATAATATACACAACATTGTGCCCCCAGAATAACATACACAGCACTAAGCCCCCAGAATAACATACACAACACTGAACCCCCAGAATAACATACACAGCACTGAGCCCCCAGAATAATATACACAGCACTGAGCCTCCAGGATAATATACACAGCACTGAACCCCAAGAATAATATACACAGCACTGAGCCCCCAGAATAACATACACAGCACTGAACCCCAAGAATAATATACACAGCACTGGTTATATGGATATATTTTCCCCAGTTCACATGGATATAATTGCCCCAGCTTATATGGATATAATTGCCCCAGCTCTCATGGATAATGCCCCCAGGTCTCATGGATAATGCCCCCAGGTCTCATGGATAATGCCCCCAGCTCTCATGGATAATGCCCCCAGCTCTCATGGATATGCCCCCAGCTCTCATGGATATGCCCCCTGGTCTCATGGATATTGCCCCAGGTCTCATGGATATTGCCCCAGGTCTCATGGATATTGCCTCCAGGTCTCATGGATATTGCCCCAGCTCTCATGGATATGCCCCAGCTCTCATGGATATGCCCCAGGTCTCATGGATATTGCCCCCTGGTCTCATGGATATGCCCCAGCTCTCATGGATATGCCCCAGCTCTCATGGATATGCCCCAGGTCTCATGGATATTGCCCCCTGGTCTCATGGATATGTCCCCAGCTCTCATGGATATGCCCCAGCTCTCATGGATATTGCCCCAGCTCTCATGGATATTGCCCCCTGGTCTCATGGATATTGCTCCCTGGTCTCATGGATAATGCCCCAGCTCTCATGGATAATGCCCCAGCTCATGGATAATGCCCCAGCTCTCATGGATAATGCCCCAGCTCTCATGGATAATGCCCCAGCTCTCATGGATATTGCCCCAGGTCTCATGGATAATGCCCCAGCTCTCATGGATAATGCCTCAGCTCTCATGGATAATGCCCCAGCTCTCATGGATATGCCCCAGCTCTCATGGATATTGCCCCAGGTCTCATGGATAATGCCCCAGCTCTCATGGATAATGCCCCAGGTCTCATGGATAATGCCCCAGCTCTCATGGATAATGCCCCAGGTCTCATGGATAATGCCCCAGCTCTCATGGATATTGCCCCAGCTCTCATGGATAATGCCCCAGCTCTCATGGATATTGCCCCCTGGTCTCATGGATATGCCCCAGCTCTCATGGATATTGCCCCAGGTCTCATGGATAATGCCCCAGCTCTCATGGATAATGCCCCCCGCTCTCATGGATAATGCCCCAGGTCTCATGGATAAAGCCCCAGGTCTCATGGATAATGCCCCAGCTCTCATGGATATTGCCCCCTGGTCTCATGGATATGCCCCAGCTCTCATGGATATTGCCCCAGGTCTCATGGATAATGTCCCAGCTCTCATGGATAATGCCCCAGCTCTCATGGATATTGCCCCAGCTCTCATGGATAATGCCCCAGCTCTCATGGATATTGCCCCAGCTCTCATGGATATTGCCCCAGGTCTCATGGATAATGCCCCAGCTCTCATGGATAATGCCCCAGCTCTCATGGATATTGCCCCAGCTCTCATGGATAATGCCCCAGCTCTCATGGATATTGCCCCAGCTCTCATGGATATTGCCCCAGGTCTCATGGATAATGCCCCAGCTCTCATGGATAATGCCCCAGCTCTCATGGATATTGCCCCAGCTCTCATGGATAATGCCCCAGCTCTCATGGATATTGCCCCAGCTCTCATGGATATTGCCCCAGGTCTCATGGATAATGCCCCAGCTCTCATGGATAATGCCCCAGCTCTCATGGATATTGCCCCAGCTCTCATGGATAATGCCCCAGCTCTCATGGATATTGCCCCAGCTCTCATGGATATTGCCCCAGGTCTCATGGATAATGCCCCAGCTCTCATGGATAATGCCCCAGCTCTCATGGATAATGCCCCCCTGGTCTCATGGATAATGCCCCCCTGGTCTCATGGATAATGCCCCCCTGGTCTCATGGATAATGCCCCCCTGGTCTCATGGATATTGCCCCAGCTCTCATGGATAATGCCCCAGCTCTCATGGATATTGCCCCCTGGTCTCATGGATAATGCCCCAGCTCTCATGGATATTGCCCCAGCTCTCATGGATAATGCCCCAGCTCTCATGGATATTGCCCCCCTGGTCTCATGGATAATGCCCCAGCTCTCATGGATATTGCCCCAGCTCTCATGGATATTGCCCCCCCCAGGTCTCAGGCATACTGCCCCCAGCCCAGCTCACCTTTGCTCTGCTGCTTCTGCTCCTCTGCCAGCGGCCGCGTGCTTCCTGCTTCAGTGGCCGCTGACAGGAAGTGCAGCTGCTCGCCTGGGAACTATGAAACAGCCAGGCGAGCGGCTCCACCTCCTGTCACCGGCCCTTGTAACAGGAAACACGCCGGCCGCCGGCAATGTGCGGCGGCGGCGTTCGGGCTCGGGCCACAGCGGGAACGCTGCGTTCCCGCAGCGTTCCCGCTGTGGGAAAAGTGCGGGAACGCCGTTCCTGCGCGTTCCCGCTCGACTCGAGCCCTGCCATTCTTTCTCTGTGCCCCTGTCTGGTGTATCTGCTGCTGGTATGTGCTACAGATCCTGCTACACTCAGTAGCGCCGTACAAGTGTTTAAACGTTGCTGACCCGTTTTTTTATTACGACTACTCTTTCTCTGTACCCCTGTCTGTTGTGTATGCCATCTGGTGTTATTCTGGTGTGCTTCCATCCTGCCTTATACTGTTGCGCAGTACAAATTATATAGATCTCGGTCTGTGGTGTGTATTGCTGGTACTGTCTCCCTGGCCTGTGTGGCTGCTAGAGGTTAGGGTTAGTGGTCCCGACCATCCTAAGGATCGGAGGTTTAGAGATTTGTGACCAGGGATCCTACCAGGTCTGTCCTGGGGAATCGTTACACTTTGCATGCACACTTACCACCAGTCCGTCCCTCCACCTAGATGAGAGAAATAGCCCACTACACCTCTATCTACAAGTGGTGGAGATCGTGCAATGTGGGAAGCCTATGGATACCCACAAGGAAAATATATATATGTGAAATATATTTTTAATATACATTCTTCCCAAATATATTGACATCATGTTTGAAATACTACCATTTTGGTCATATTCAATATATTTCAAAAATATTTCTTTTCCATGTGGATATATTGGCTCTAAGGTACAAGACTGAGTGTAAGAACATACAAGAAACTGAAATGTTACTCAGACACATCTACTGTTGTGAAACAAAACACAATCAGAGGTTTTGCTTTACTTGAATGGCCATTAAAGTGTAAGCTCACCACCCCATCAAGGCACCTCTGTCAAGGCGAGTGTCACGGTGGCCCATGTCCAGGGAAGTGTTGCGCCTTCAGCCCATGTCCAGGGAAGTGTTGCGCCTTCAGCCCATGTCCAGGGAAGTGTTGCGCCTTCGACCCATCTCCAGGGAAGTGTTGCACTTTCGAGCCATGTCCAGGGAAGTGTTGCGCTTTCGAGCCATGTCCAGGGAAGTGTTGCGCTTTCGAGCCATGTCCAGGGAAGTGTTGCGCTTTCAAGCCATGTCCAGGGAAGTGTTGCGCTTTCGAGCCATGTCCAGGGAAGTGTTGCGCCTTCAGCCCAAGTCCAGGGAAGTGTTGCGCCTTCAGCCCATGTCTGGGGAAATGTTGCGGTTGTCACAGCAGCTGATATCCAGAAAGCCCTATTCCAGGGTACTGTGTACTACAGGACAGAGAATGGTGCTGCCCGCGAATCAGACGCAGCATGCAGGTAGGACAACCAATCGCAGCACATGACCAGCAATCCTATAGCAAAGCAGGGCGTCTCCTCTGAGCACCAATAGGAAGTGCTGTGGCTCCATTTAAAGGGCTTCCTTTCTCTTAGCAAGTTGCCCTAGCGTGGTTCCAGTTATGCCTAGTGCCTTGTTGTTATTTCTGAATTCCTATCTGACTGATTTCCTGGTTAATACGATCCCGGCTTGTCTCGATTTCCCTGTATTCTGTGCCCTGAATTTTGGCATAGTATAAACGTACCTCTATTTCCTTGACCCCTGCCTATGTGTGTTTTTGTTGGTCTGCTCTGCTTAACCCGGCCATTATTAAGGACCGTCTAGCTAGAGCATTGTGGGTTACTTTATTCTGCAGGTTGTTTTACTTTGCACTCCGCCACTTTCTTTGTGTTCGTCATTCTCAGTATTACTGACCATATCCCGGCCATTACTAAGGACCTGTTGGTCGGGGTCTGTTGGCTTATCGTCTGAAAGCTGGGTTACCCAATCCTGACAGCGAGTCCTACCTAATGAAACCAAGAGCTGCTCCTCTCATGCCTAATGTCTCATGCCTCCTCTCATGCCTAATGTCCTACCTAATGAAACCAAGAGCTGCTCCTCTCATGCCTAATGTCTCATGCCTCCTCTCATGCCTAATGTCCTACCTAATGAAACCAAGAGCTGCTCCTCTCATGCTGCTTTAGAGCTAAGAGACAAGATGGAGAGTTTTATTTATACCCTCACCAAATAAGTCCACTTTGGGATTAAAAACAAAAACATGTAAAGAGACAGCAGCAAAAATGACCTGGCTGGGGATACAACATAATATATATACATTCAGGAAAAGCGGTGTTCCCTACCAGGGTGGCTGCAACAACCAAAGCCAGGTCATTTTTGCTGTTGTCCCGGAACATTGCGCTAAAATGTGGACGCTACGGGGGAAAACTGCACCGTACCTTGTGTCCTTCTTCCCGGTGAGAGCTGTTTAGCCTCTTGTTCTTCATGTGGGTGTAGTATTATGTTTGATGGCAGTCACTTTGCACCTGCTCCATTTCTGAGTTTGATTCAATCCGTGCACTGAGGCGCTTTTTTGTGCCATCACGGATCTGTGCTATTTATGTCTGGCCTCGAGTTGGTTCCCATTGTCACTTTATAGATCCAGTTGTATGCAGTCTGCTGTTCCTCCTGCACCTTTGTATTGATCTGGCTTGCCTGGTCTTGCTTGTTCTCTGCAATCCTGACATTGGCTCTTTTTCTCGCCTATCCTGTTCTCTGATAACCTGACTTTAGGCTTGTTCCTGGTCTTGCTTATCTTGTTAGGGGACAGCCAAGCCATGACTTCTATCTGTCGTCCCTGCTTTGCCCTTAGATTCCCCTGTCCTGGGCATGATAAGATCTTTCAGATTAAAGGGACACTCTGCTCATCCTGGCCACTTTATCTTTTTAAAGAGGTCAGGATGTGAGGAGTGCCCCTCTTCTGTCCCCCGTTCCCTCGATCTGGTGTAATCTGTGGTGTTTTTAATTTCCCGGCTGCTGATCACCAGATCGGTCACTAGTGATGTCACACACACAGAGTGGCCGACATCACCCTCTGACACCAATCGCTGTAGCGAGTGTTCTCAGAGAGGCAGTGTTGGATCAGACCTGTGCATGCGCGTGCAGCTCCGATCCATCGCTCTGAGCAGCTGCTACGGAACTCGTGTATGTAAAGTGTGCACGTCCCGTAGCGCTGCATGATTTGTGTCTCCTACGCTACACAAATTGCAAAGGAGCGCAAATTACACAGAAAAAGGGTTCAGAAGTCCCTGAGCTGAAAAGGAGGAGCAAGGCGCGGCGAGGGAGAAAAGGTGAGTAAATAACCTAAAAACATATATTTTTTATTTAAATAATTTTGCAAATGCGTCAGCAGGAACTACCCAATTATTTAAGGGCAAAAAAGGGCCACTGTGTTTTAATTCCCGTAAATGGAATGAAGACTGCAAGCCGAACCATCTTGTAGAACATCAATGAATGTACAATGTTATATCCATGAAGGGAAAGGGGGAGGACAAATCCGTGGTTTTGGAATGAGGTGCCATATAATTGTGATGGTCAAGTGTCCAGAAGCTATTGACCATGCAGATAAACTATATAGAGTCCTCGCGCATAGGTGAGAAAGTCCGCAAGGGGTTCTTCTACTCCTCGTATAGCCTAGAGTGGAGAAAATACGGCATACATTGCACAGTATGGCCCCTATTACATTCTTCGCGCAATTTAGTTCGCGCAGCGCAAATTTCTTTCCGCGCATCGTCCGGCGTTATCGCGCAAAACTTAACGGAGTATTCCGATCGGAACGCATTTTCCCATCCATCAGAAAATCACGTTCATAAAAACGACACGCAAAATGAAGAGTAATACGCATGCAGTAACATAGCGCACGTAAATCAGTGTGCGGACTGTTTTTTTTGCGGGATTCAGCCAATCACAATGAAGAATCTTAATTGACATCTATTTACCTTAATTGACTCACTTAAGATTTTGCGCCTGTCAAAGTAAATCTGTGTATACATGCTGCAGCAATAATAAAAACGAATTCACAATTTTTTTGTTTGGGTATGTGTAGAATGTGTAACTATACTTCGCTGTATTTTTTTTTCGTGCTGGTGTTTTTCGTTTCGGCCAGAACGTTCAGATTTGCCGTTACCACCAGCTTTTCAAAGACGCTAAAATTATGCGCGCAAACGTCGTTCGTAAAAAGATGCGCATCGATTGTAATACCATCCGCGTACCAGCGCACAAACGAATTTGCGCTCACAATGTTAAGTATAGGACGCGCAAAGTTCATCACGCTGGCGCAGGTCCATCCGCGTTAAACGATAACGCGCATCGTTTGCGCGAACATTGTAATACGACGTTCAGCGCAAAGGGTTTTGCCCCTCGCGCAAATGCGCATTTGCGCACACAAAACGCACTGCGCAAAGAATGTAATAGGGGCCTATGTCTGTATTCCAGACATCCACATCTAGTGCACAGAAACCTACTCACTCATTTCTGAGCCATTGAATAGTCGGCTCTGAACTTTTACAGCATGTGCGATTAGACACTCCTGTATCCTCACCACCACCAGGTCTTCCGTACTGCTGTGATGTTTTCGAGGGTGTCCAGGTAACCGCAACCAATGCTGTATCCAACATAGACTACATACAGAGGGAACCACTCCACACCAGGTACGGATAATAAGACCACTGAGTGGGCCAAATTATTGATAAAATACAATAACAATGTGCACAACGCATTACGACACCTGTCTTCCTCAGGAGTCGAAAAGACAATTGTCGAAACGCGTTGGCACATTGTACAAAAAAACAGTACGCTTGAAAGTTTCAAGATTAAAACGCTGTTTGCAAAGAAACTACTGAACGAAAATGTCTGGAATTTACATATAAGATCCAACGAATGGTAATAAAAAGGTCTGTTATAGAAAAAAGAAAATACGATTTTAAAAAAAAAAAATGTTGCTGAACAAATCCCGAAAAATCATAAAAAATCTATAAATAAAGAGTCTCTTTACTGCAGAATAAAATAATAAACGGTTTATTAGGTATTGGGTAAAAATGGGAATATTTTTAACATTGAAGCCTATGGGATTCTCCTGAATAAACCTGTCGAATGAAAACATCGAACGGCAGGGGTGTTCGGCAACTTTTCACTGCTGTTCGGTGTCTCTGAATCGATTAATCATTGCTTCTCTGGGGGATTTCACTGCCGTCGAATAGGCACCGTACATGCAGGCAATTCGCTAAATTCTGAATAGACGAATGGTCCCGAAATGTCCCCGTTCGCTGAATTTCAGTGTCCGGTTACATTTCGGCAACATTTCCGATCTCTCTGGATAACCCTGTATATATTTTATCTGTTTTATATTTCGCTGTATTTAGAGTGAGTGCTATTTACCTTGTCCTTGCAGCTGTTTCTATCACTAGCGGCTAAATCTCCTCTCTTTGTTTGTATCAATCCATGAAGGTGAATATCCACATAAGACACAATTAACCACTTGGCTGCGGAGGACACGCTCAGCGCGTCCTGCCAAGTGCTTCCCCTGTGCTATGGACGCACTGGGCGTGTCCTAGCAAAGGAGGCAGCAATCGGCCGAGATTCCGGCCAATTGCTGAGCCCCTGGTGCGGGCTGACATCTTGGATCTTGGAAAAAAATAAACAGATTTTTTTGTTTTTGTTTTGTTAATGCAGCAATATTGTTCCCATTTCATTTATAATTTATTTATTTATTTATAAAGGATTTTACCAGGAAGGAAGGATTTTACCAGGAAGGATACATTGAGATTTCTCTTGTTTTCAAGTATGTCATGGGTTCAAGAACATGGTTACAGAAATACAAAAATAGTAAAATGCAAGAAATTAACACAAAACAAATATACAGATTAACAGAAAATAAATATGTAGGAAATATAGTCACTATGTTACATGTTTACAGGTGCATTCCGTATTGAGGTATGTTAATATGCAGCTCTTAAGGGACTTTAAACTGGGGGAAGATTTGATGGCGTCTGGGAGGTTATTCCATAATTGTGGTGCTCTGTAGGAAAATGAGGATCGAGCCACTTGCTTTTTGTATTGTGGTATTGCAAGTAAGGTGCTGGTCCTGGATCGGAGGTTATAGGTAGGGATGAGGTGTTCGGTTCGGACGGTTCGGAGTTCGACCCGAACTTAGCCTGTTCGATTAGATCGGGAACTCCGAACATTTCCGGGTGTTCGCCGCATGTTCGATCACAATGGACCACAATGCATTTTCCCACTGGCCTGAAGCTCGTAATTGGCTACAGCCTTGCACCTGACCACAGGTCTGGTGCAAGACAGGTTCAACAGTATGCCAATCACGGCTCAAAGTCCTGATTGGGCAAATTTTGCCCAATCATGGGCACACAGAGCTAAGTCCCGCAGCACACTATATAACGTTTCCACGCATAGCTACAGCACGCATTTTGAGAGGAGATTTCAGAGGAGATAGTTGTGTGTTGTTACTGCCGGTCTGCCACACTACTGGGGGGTCTGGGGGGGTCTCATTTCTACCAAATATCAAGGAAATTAGGTGATGTGTGTCTTGTCACTATGCCAGCAAGTTTTTTTGGGGTTTACAAATTTCTTGAAAACACTTGTGAATTGAGGTGATCTGTGTCATGTCACTGTGCCAGCAAGTTTTTTTGGGGTTTACAAATTTCTTTAAAACATTTGTGAATTGAGGTGATCTTCTGGGTCTTGTCACTGTGCCAGCAAATCTTTTTGGGGTTACAAATTTCTTTAAAACATTTGTGAATTGAGGTGATCTTCTGTGTCTTGTCACACAGCCAGCAAATATTGTGGGGGTTAAAAATTTCTTTAAAACATTTGTGAATTGAGGTGATCTTCTGTGTCTTGTCACACAGCAAGCAAGTATTTTGGGGGTTAAAAATTTCTTTAAAACATTTGTGAATTGAGGTGATCTTCTGTGTCTTGTCACACAGCCAGTACCACGCAGTATTTGGGGGGTTAAAAATTTCTTTAAAACATTTGTGAATTGAGGTGATCTTCTGTGTCTTGTCACTGTGCCAGCAAGTCTTTTTGGGGGTCACTAATTTCTTTAAAACATTTGTGAATTGAGGTGATCTGTCTCTTATCACACAGCCAGTACCATACAGTATTTTGGGGGTCACTAATTTCTTTAAAACATTTGTGAATTGAGGTGATCTGTCTCTTGTCACACAGCCAGTACCACGCAGTATTTTGGGTGTCACTAATTTCTACAAAACATTTGTGAATTGAGGTGATCTGTCTCTTGTCACACAGCCAGTACCACGCAGTATTTTGGGTGTCACTAATTTCTACAAAACACTTGTGAATTGAGGTGATCTGTGTCTTGTCATACAGCCAGTACCACACAGTATTTTGGGTGTCACTAATTTCTACAAAACATTTGTGAATTGAGGTGATCTGTCTCTTGTCACACAGCCAGTACCACGCAGTATTTTGGGGCTCACTAATTTCTACAAAACATTTGTGAATTGAGGTGATCTTCTGTGTCTTGTCACTGTGCCAGCAAGTCTTTTTGGGGGTTACAAATTTATTTAAAACATTTGTGAATTGAGGTGATCTGTCTCTTGTCACATAGCCAGTACCACGCAGTATTTTGGGTGTCACTAATTTCTACAAAACATTTGTGAATTGAGGTGATCTGTGTCTTGTCACACAGCCAGTACCACGCACTATTTTGGGTGTCACTAATCTCTACAAAACATTTGTGAATTGAGGTGATCTTCTGTGTCTTGTCACTGTGCCAGCAAGTCTTTTTGGGGGTTACAAATTTCTTTAAAACATTTGTAAATTGAGGTGATCTGTCTCTTGTCACACAGCCAGTACCACGCAGTATTTTGGGGGTCACTAATTTCTTTAAAACATTTGTGAATTGAGGTGATCTGTCTCTTGTCACACAGCCAGTACCACACAGTATTTTGGGGGTCACTAATTTCTACAAAACATTTGTGAATTGAGGTGATCTGTGTCTTGTCACACAGCCAGTACCACGCAGTATTTTGGGTGTCACTAATTTCTACAAAACATTTGTGAATTGAGGTGATCTGTGTCTTGTCATACAGCCAGTACCACACAGTATTTTGGGTGTCACTAATTTCTACAAAACATTTGTGAATTGAGGTGATCTGTGTCTTGTCACACAGCCAGTACCATGCAGTATTTTGGGTGTCACTAATTTCTACAAAACATTTGTGAATTGAGGTGATCTGTGTCTTGTCACACAGCCAGTACCACACAGTATTTTGGGGCTCACTAATTTCTACAAAACATTTGTGAATTGAGGTGATCTTCTGTGTCTTGTCACTGTGCCAGCAAGTCTTTTTGGGGGTTACAAATTTATTTAAAACATTTGTGAATTGAGGTGATCTGTCTCTTGTCACATAGCCAGTACCACGCAGTATGTTGGGTGTCACTAATTTCTACAAAACATTTGTGAATTGAGGTGATCTGTCTCTTGTCACATAGCCAGTACCACGCAGTATGTTGGGTGTCACTAATTTCTACAAAACATTTGTGAATTGAGGTGATCTTCTGTGTCTTGTCACTGTGCCAGCAAGTCTTTTTGGGGGTTACAAATTTATTTAAAACATTTGTGACTTGAGGTGATCTTCTGTGTCTTGTCACACAGCCAGCCAGTATTTTGGGGGTTAAAAATCTCTTTAAAACATTTGTGAATTGAGATGATCTTCTGTGTCTTGTCACTGTGCCAGCAAGTCTTTTTGGGGTTACAAATTTCTTTAAAACATTTGTGAATTGAGGTGATCTGTCTCTTGTCACACAGCCAGTACCACGCAGTATTTTGGGGGTCACTAATTTCTTTAAAACATTTGTGAATTGAGGTGATCTGTCTCTTGTCACACAGCCAGTACCAACGCAGTATTTTGGGGGTCACTAATTTCTACAAAACATTTGTGAATTGAGGTGATCTGTGTCTTGTCACACAGCCAGTACCAACGCAGTATTTGGGGCTCACTAATTTCTACAAAACATTTGGGAATTGTTATAATCCGTGTGTTCTCAATGGCTGCCACCCATCAAATGGTCTCACTGATTATAGGAGGTTTCACTGCCACCCATCAAGGGTCTCACTGATTTATAGGAGGTGTCTGAGACTTGTAATCTGTGTCTTGTCACTGGCTGCCAGCTATCAGGGTGTCTCACTGAGTTATACCAGAGTTCTTTATATCTTTATACCAGAGTTGAATCAGAGTTCTGTATATATTAATCTATATATCACTCACCATGTCTGAAAGAACAAAAAGGACAGGCAGACGCTCCCAGACACAGATAAGAGGGCAAGCAGCCCCTGTGTCGGGAGGCTGTGCCTCTGGTCGTGGTGGACGTGGTGCATCCTCTGCAGGGGCACGCTTGTCCTTTCTAACTGGTGCTGGCCGTCTTAAGCAGCAGCAACATACAGAGGACTTGGTGGATTGGCTAACCAGCCAATCCTCATCCTCCGAATCCTCTGCCAGCCAGGCTTGTAGTGCTTTACAGTCCACCTCAGCTGCCAAAGCATCTAATGCAGCCTCCATGTCCACAGCTACTCCTGCCGTAGCCTCGCTACAGCACACGGAGGAGTCAGCTGAATTGTTTGACTACAATGAGAGTGACATGCTGCTTGAGGATGCTCAGCAAGTACAGTGCTCTGATTCAATCTCTGAGGTTGAGGAAGGGAGTAAAATCAACCTAGAGGAAGGGGGTGCCAGTTATGACACACAAATAACTGGCACTCATGTTGCCCCAGCAGCTGCAGCATACTGCCAAGTTGGCTCCAGTGATGAGGAGATAGGGGGTGATGATGACAATGATGATGAGGTTACTGACTCCACCTGGGTGCCTGATTGAGTGAGGAAGAGGGGGAGGAGGAGGCACAGCAAACACGAGGCACAACCGTAGCACTAGCCAGTCCAAGGCATCACATAACAGAGCTGCTCTGGTGAAGAGCACTGTTGTCTCAAAGAACACATGCAGGAACTCTGTTGTCTGGGAGTTCTTTAAGAAATGTGCAGTAGAGCGCAGCGTTGCTATTTGTAATCTATGTCAGATGAGGCTTAAGCGTGGGAAAGATACCGGACACTTGGGTACCACGTGCTTGAGGCGACATATGAACAACTGCCACACATCCCGTTGGCGCAAAACTTTGTGTAGGTCCTCCACCTCCTCATCTGCCTCTACCCCCACTGTATGTCCTGCCATGTCATTGCCTACAACCTCCACCGACAGGGATGATGCTACAGTAATGGATGTACCAGCTCCTTCCTCACAATATGACATCATCCCAGCAGCTGAAGATTTACGCAGTCAGATTACGTTGCCGCAGCTGCTGCTGCGAAAGAAAAAATATAGTCCCAACCATCCACAAGCACAGCGTCTGAATGCTAGCTTAGCAAAATTACTCGCATTGCAGCTGCTGCCTTTCCAGCTGGTGGACTCTGCTTCCTTCCATGAATTTGCTGAATGTGCTGTACCACAGTGGCAGGTTCCAAAACGCCATTACTTTTCACGCAAGGCCATTCCAGCACTATACCAACACGTGGAAGACAATGTTATCCAGTCATTGGGAAAGGCAGTCAGCAACAAGGTGCATGTGACTTTAGACACGTGGTCCAGCAAGCATGGACAGGGTCATTACATTTCCTTCACGGCACACTGGGTAACTCTGATTGCAGCTGGGAGGGATCCAAGACGGGGCTCTGTGCTGGAGCTTGTTCATCCACCACGCCTCCAGAAAGCTGCTTGTATGAGGTCTGTCTGCTCCATGACCTCTCCCTCTTCCTCCTCCTCCTCCTTCTCTGTCTCTGGCGAAGTGGCAGTTAAACCGATGTCTGACAGGGTCTACGCAATGGCTCAAGCAAAAAGATGCCATACTGTGCTTGAGCTGGTTTGTTTAGGGGACAGGAGCCACACCGGGCCAGAAATTCTGTCAGCTCTGCAGGGGCAGGTGCAGAGATGGTTAACACCACGCCAGCTTCAGCTGGGAATGATCGTCTGCGATAATGACAGCAACCTTCTTTCTGCCCAACGCAAGGGTAAATTGACGCATGTACCATGCCTAGCACACGTCCTAAATCTAGTGGTACAGCGTTTCCTAACCAAGTACCCAGGGCTGCCAGAGCTTCTCATCCAGGCCAGAAAAGTCTGCAGCCACTTCAGACGGTCATTCCCAGCAAACGTTCACCTGGCAGAAATTCAAAGAGAATTCCACCTTCCCACAAACCATCTGATCCGTGACATGCCCACCAGGTGGAACTCGACATTAGCAATGCTGCAGCGTCTGCGCAAGCAGCAGAGGGCCATCAACGAGTACCTCTGTGAGTATGGCACAAGGACAGGTTCAGGTCAACTTGTTTCCCCCCCCGCAGTGGCTGATGATCAAGGATGCATGCACTGTACTGTCACCATTTGAGGAGGCAAAGAGGATGGTGAGCAGAGACAGTGCATGTATCAGTGACACAATTCCTTTAGTGTTCCTGCTGGAGCACACTCTGCAGGGAATTATAGATGTGGCTCTAGAGGCAGAGCAGCGGGAGGAAGAGGAGGCCTTCCCTAGCTCTCAAGGCCCCAGTCATTCTGCAGACAGCATTCCTGCGGGTCCTACTCAGATCAGACAGGAGGAGGATGAGGAGGAGGAGGAGGTAGAATATTTAAGTAGTGGGGGCATTGAAGGTGGGGATTCCTCAAGGGAGGGTTTCGTGTGCCCAGAAACACAAGGGCTAGTGCGTGGCTGGGAGGAGGAAGTGCACGATACAGTCATCCTCATTGACCAGGAAGACTCGGAAGCTAATGCCACCTCCAACCTACGCTGCATGGGCTCCCTAGTGATGCAAAGCCTGCTAAAGGACCCCAGGATTCGTGTTATCAAGGAGAGGGATCATTACTGGTTGGAAACCCTTCTTGATCCACGATGCAAGGGTAAAGTTGCAGAGCTCATCCTGCCCGCACAGAGGGAGCACAGGATGAAAAAACTTGAGGACGCTCTAAAGCGACACTTGTGTAACACCTTTCCAGGCACTGGTAGATTACCAAGTGCTGACACACGTGTTTCTGAGGCTGCGGGTGATCAGAGGAATAGTGGTGAAGGCCAGGGCCGCTTGACTGATGCATTTTTGAATTTTTTTATTCCTCGACGCCCAGGGACGTCAAATGTAGGCACCCATTGCCAGCGTCTTCACCATATGGTGCAGGACTACCTAGGGGCAAGGGCAGACCTGGATACCTTTCCAGCAGATGATCCACTGGCTTACTGGGTGTTGAGATTGGATCACTGGCCAGAACTTAGCCAATATGATATGCAGCTAGTAGGTTGCCCTTCATCTAGCGTGCTTTCCGAAAGGACGTTCAGTGCCGCTGGAGGTTTTTTCACAGACAAAAGAGTGCATCTGTCCACCGACTCTGTAGACCGGCTGACATTTATAAAAATGAATCAGTCCTGGATCAGCAGCTATCAATCCCCTGATGCTGAAGTAATGGAATAGATCGGGGATGTCCTCTTCTGCATTCACAAAACCTCCAGCACTGAACTCTTCCACAATACCACAAAAGGGTTACGGTGTGAAGGCACTTGCTGCCATGAAAGGCACAATATTTGGCTGCACTGACGCCTGTGCCAGATTTATAATCATTTTAATTTTTTGAACCGCAGGGTCCAACCCTGCACTCTTCCACAATACCACAGAGGGGTTACTGTATGATGATACTTACTGGCCTGGCACCAAAGGCACAATATCTGGGTGCACTGATGCCCATTACCAGATAAAAACTTTTCAATATAGGACCGCATGGTTCACCCCTGCATTCTTCCACAATACCACAGAGGGGTTACTGTATGATGACACTTGCTGGCCTGGCACCAAGTGCACAATATCTGGGTGCACTGACGCCCATTACCAGATGAAAAACTTTTCAATATAGGACCGCAAGGTTCACCCCTGCATTCTTCCACAATACCACAGAGGGGTTACTGTATGATGATACTTGGTGGCCTGGCAGTCTTGCACCAAAGGCAGAATATCTGGGTGCACTGACGCCTTGACCAGAATCATATCTTTTCAATATAGGACCACATGGTCCACCCCTGCATTCTTCCACAATACTACAGAGGGGTTACTTTATGAAGGTACTTGCTGGCCTGGCACCAAAGGCACAATATCTGGATGCACTGACGCCTTGACCAGAATCATATCTTTTCAATATAGGACCACATGGTCCACCCCTGCATTCTTCCACAATACTACAGAGGGGTTACTTTATGAAGGTACTTGCTGGCCTGGCACCAAAGGCACAATATCTGGGTGCACTGATGCCTTGACCAGAATCATATCTTTTCAATATAGGACCACATGGTCCACCCCTGCATTCTTCCATAATACCACAGAGGGGTTACTGTATGATGATACTTGCTGGCCTGGCACCAAAAGCACAATATCTGGGTGCATTGACACCCATTACCAGATAAAAACTTTTCAATATAGGACCGCAAGGTTCACCCCTGCATCTTCCACAATACCACAGAGGGGTTACTGTATGATGATACTTGGTGGCCTGGCAGTCTTGCACCAAAGGCAGAATATCTGGGTGCACTGACGCCTTGACCAGAATCATATCTTTTCAATATAGGACCACATGGTCCACCCCTGCATTCTTCCACAATACTACAGAGGGGTTACTGTATGATGATACTTGCTGGCCTGGCACCAAAGGCACAATATCTGGGTGCACTGACGCCTTGACCAGAATCATATCTTTTCAATATAGGACCACATGGTCCACCCCTGCATTCTTCCACATACCACAGAGGGGTTACTGTATGATAGTACTTGCAGGCCTGGCACCAAAAGCACAATATTTGGGTGCACTACCACTGACGCCTGTATCAGATTCATATCCACAGAGGGGTTACTGTATGATAGTACTTGCAGGCCTGGCACCAAAAGCACAATATTTGGGTGCACTACCACTGACGCCTGTATCAGATTCATATCCACAGAGGGGTTACTGTATGATAGTACTTGCAGGCCTGGCACCAAAAGCACAATATTTGGGTGCACTACCACTGACGCCTGTATCAGATTCATATCCACAGAGGGGTTACTGTATGATAGTACTTGCAGGCCTGGCACCAAAAGCACAATATTTGGGTGCACTACCACTGACGCCTGTATCAGATTCATATCCACAGAGGGGTTACTGTATGATGATACTTGCTGGCCTGGCACCAAAGGCACAATATCTGGCTGCACTGACGCCTTGACCAGAATCATATCTTTTCAATATAGGACCACATGGTCCACCCCTGCATTCTTACACAATACCACAGAGGGGTTACTGTATGATGATACTTGCTGGCCTGGCACCAAAGGCACAATATCTGGGTGCACTGACACCCATTACCAGATAAAAAACATTTCAATATAGGACCGCAAGGTTCACCCCTGCATTCTTCCACAATACCACAGAGGGGTTACTGTATGATGATACTTGGTGGCCTGGCAGTCTTGCACCAAAGGCAGAATATCTGGGTGCACTGACGCCTTGACCAGAATCATATCTTTTCAATATAGGACCACATGGTCCACCCCTGCATTCTTCCACAATACCACAGAGGGGTTACTGTATGATAGTACTTGCAGGCCTGGCACCAAAAGCACAATATTTGGGTGCACTACCACTGACGCCTGTATCAGATTCATATCCACAGAGGGGTTACGGTGTGACGGCACTGTTGGGGACCCTAAAGGACCAATTTTGAAGCACCTATTGTTACTTTCATCCAAAGCCTGCATAAGTTTCACAATAATTTAGCCATAAAAATCAGTAAACTTTTTCTGCGTGTCCGAAAATGTCTCCTCTTTTCATACAGACTGCCGCCCCAAGCAGTTGTTTATGGATAGATTAAAGGAAAAGCATTTACGGTCATTTGAAACGTCATTTTTTTGTTTTTGAGTTTTTCTATACATCCTAGAAATCCACCACTTCACGGGCAGGTTATGGGGACCTCCTAGGCACGATATTTGAAAGAATTTTTGGTTTTTATTTTTAACCCTTATTTCATGGAAAACTCACTGTCCCTTTAAAAACTTTTTATTTTAAACTTTTTGTCCTTGTTTCCTCTCCCCCAGGGCACTACCCGGACCCCCATACACCTTTTATGGCAAATATCTAGCACATATGCCCTCTTGGAGGGCACTCTAAAAACTGAATTTTCAGCCCCATTGACTTGCATGAAGTTCGAGTTCGGGTTCGGGTTCGGACCCGAACATATGGGAAGTTCGGGTTCGGGCCCGAACCGAACTCGGGGGGTGTTCGGCTCATCCCTAGTTATAGGATGAGGGAACTGCTGAGGGAAGCAGCCTATTCAGGTAGGGTGGTAGCTTCCCAGAAAAGCTCTTAAACACCAGGTTGGAAAGGTGAAGGGTGCGTCTAGATTCCAGCGACGGCCCGTTTAGGTCTTTTAACATGTCACAATGGTGGGTCATGTAGTTATATTGTAGCACAAAGCGACAGAATGAGTTATACAATGTAGTAAGTTTCTGGAGGTGCGTTTGCGGGGCGGCTACATACACTACATCTCCGTTTTCAATGGCCGGCATAAGCATTTGTTGTACAATCTGCTATCCTACTGCGGGGCTCAGGCAGGATTTGTTTCTGTAGAGGGCACCTAGTTTGGGGTAAATTTTGGATGAAAGTTTTTCAATGTGGGGCCCAAATAATAGATTTGGGTCTAACCACATACCTAGATATTTGAGAGAAGTGACTGTGGTCAGCGTGCCATTTGATTTTGTCCTGACACATAGATGGGGTGTTTGCAATTTCTGTAGTTTAGGTTTTGTTCTAAAGAGCATTGTAACAGTTTTGTCAGCATTTAGAAAAAGTTTGTTATCTTTGATCCACTTTTCTACCTCTGTGAATTGGTCTTGCAGCACGGCCTCCAGCTGTGGGAGATCTGGTTTTCTGGTATAGATTACAGTGTCGTCTGCGTACATGTGTACAGTTGAGGCTTTGCAGACATTGGGCAGATCGTTTATGAATATTGTGAATAGCAGGGGGCCGAGTATCGAGCCTTGGGGTACACCGCAGGTGACTGGGAGGGGGAGAGAAGTACTGTCAGAAATGGACACATATTGCGACCGATCAGACACATATGATTGAAACCAGGTTAGCGTGCGATCACCAATACCAGAGTTTTTAAGTTTTTGTAATAAGATGCCATGGTCTACTGTGTCAAAGGCCTTGGCAAAATCAAGGAAGATGGCTGCAGTTAGGTTTCCTTGTTCCATGCCAACCTGGATATCATTGGAAACTTTTAAAGGGGCAGTTGTGGTTGAATGATTTGGACAGAAGCCGGATTGATCTGGGGTTAAATAGTTCCAATACTGATAGTAATCGTGTAATTAAATGTAAACACATTTTTCCAGGATTTTTGACATTACAGGAAGCAATGATATTGGACGGCAGTTGGATACCAAAGTATTGTCTCCACTTTTATGGATAGGTACCACTCTCGCAGTCTTCCAGAGTTTGGGTATATATCCAGTCGCCAGTGATTCATTGATTAGGGTTGCGACAGGTTTTGCAATTGCCGGGGCGCTGATTTTCAGCAGCATTGCTGGGATTTGGTCAGGTCCTGACTGGTGTTTCATTTTTTGGTTACAGAGAAGTTTAGTAATGGCACTGACAGGCACCGGTCTAAAACTGAATTTCTCTTTCATACAGGGTTTTTGCACAGCTGGAAGGATCTGACTTGTGTGCTGCCTTTCTGAATGTGTTTCAATTGCTAGCTTAGCAATCAGGGTGTTAGCGCATCCAACAAAATAGTTATTAAAGGCATTTGCTACATCTATGGGGTGTTGCAGGGTTTGGTTGTTTACTTTGACAGCAGCTGGTTGGGAGTGGACAGGGGCTGATTGTATGTTATTTATGATTTTCCAAAAATTTCTCGGGTTTGATATGTTATTGTTTAGATTTTTATTTGGCCATTTTTGTTTGCTTTGTGCATGCATTCCGCCATTTTCAGTATTCACAGTGATCGTTCATGGATCTAGTACTCTTGAAATTTGACCAGAGTGAATCTCTAAGCTGGTACATGTGTGTGAGGTCAGCCGTAACCCAGGGGAGATGTGTCCCTTTGACTCGCACTTTACGCAGCGGAGCATGGGCATTCCAGACTTGCAGGAGCTCTGACTGAAAGTATTCAATTGCACAGTCCAGGTCTGGGATTAGGTTTAGCCTGTACCACGTGAGCCATTTGAGATCATTTAGGAAGGATTTAAGATTAAATTTCTTGAAGGACCTGGTGATTATTACCTTTGGGGGAGATTTTGTGGCCTTTATTTTGCGCACACAGTACACTAGACAGTGATCACTGAAGCTTTTAGCGAGAACGCCTGCCTCCAGTAGTCTATCAGGACATGAGGAGAGAATCCAGTCCAGCAAGGTATGGTTAAGGCTTTTCATATTAATGCGAGTGGGGGCGGAGATTAATTGTGTTAACTGGAAAGCGTTAAACTGGGAGCAGTGTTTATTGTTTATAGCAGTGCTCCCCAACCTTTCTATTGCCGCGGACTGGTAAACGTTTGATAATTTTTCCGTGGCCCGCTTGTTTTGATTTAATAATTTTAATTTAATTGTATTTAAACATGCCTTTAAAATAAAATACAGCTACACCAAAAAATGAATATAAAGTGATTTATTTTATTTAACTCACTAGAATGCCAAATCAATGAGAACCCTGAGCTTGTTTCTTTGCAACGAGACGGTTCCATCTGGGGGTAATAGCAGACAATGACACCCGAAGTGTGTTGCTTATATCCAGTTTATTACGATGTTTTGTTTTGGTTGCTGTTACTGCAGAAAACCCCGCTTCACACAGATAGGTTGTCGGAAATGGCAATAGGGATTTAAGTGCTGTGGTGGCAATCTCAGGGTATTCCGCCATGACTTTAATCCAGAACACCGGCAGAGTTGTTGTCTCGAACATAGTTTTAAGGCCACCGTCATTTGCAATCTCCAGCAGTTGCTCTTCTTCTTGCATAGACATGCTAGATTCGCCTGATTTGTTGGCAAATGGGTCGCGGATCCATTCCTTACCAGTTCGTGGGTCTTTTGTGGTTGGGAAGTAGCGCTCAAACACTTTTAAAAGCAAAGACAGTTGATCGTGCACCAACTGGCAGAATGAATGTTCAAGCTCAGTCTCGCCTACAATCCCCGCTAATGTCTGAAACATGTCCAAAATGCCTCTGTTCACGCGCCGTCCCCACAACACACAGTTGCTGCATGTGATGGGCACAGTGGCTGCGTTTGATGGGCACAGTGGCTGCGTTTGATGGGCACAGTTGCTGCATGTGATGGGCACAGTGGCTGCGTTTGATGGGCACAGTGGCTGCGTTTGATGGGCACAGTGGCTGCGTTTGATGGGCACAGTTGCTGCATGTGATGGGCACAGTGGCTGCGTTTGATGGGCACAGTGGCTGCGTTTGATGGGCACAGTGGCTGCATGTGATGGCACAGTGGCTGCAATTATTGTTTTTTTCCTTTCTTATGCAGATAAGGCAAGCTCAAAAATAACAAAAAATTTCTGCCAAGTTTTTATTAAAAAAAAATTAGGGTCACCTCAGTTCAATGACTCCACCCCCCACCGAATACAGTTACATTTATTAGTTCTTACTTACAGTACAGTGTCCACTCCAGACGAGGCAGGCGCAGGCTGAGGCGGTTGCTGGTATCTCGTCGTCCTTCCTTTGCAGACACAGCTCCGCGAGTCCTCCCTCTCACCTCTCACCTCCGGCATGACGTCACGTGGCGCACGCCGGGAATAATCCAACTCTGGGGGGGAAGGCGAGAGGAAACAGAGCTTCTCCCGCCCATGCCAGGCATGGGCGGGAGAAGCTCTGTTTCCTCTCGCCTTCCCTCGGGCGGCCTCGGGCGGTAGTTCCTCGGGCGGCCCGGTACCGTTTGATCCACGGACCGGTACCGGTCCGCGGCCCGGGGGTTGGGGAACACTGGTTTATAGGATTCAGCCAGTCAACATTAAAATCGCTGAGGACAAGTAGTTCACTTTTTTGGTTTTGAGCTACCAAATTACTAAGGATTTGGGTTATGTCAGAAAGGGAGTGCACTGGGGAGCTCGGTGGGCGATAGAATCCAGCAACACTAATTGGTTTACTGAATGGGATCTCAATAATATCAGAAATGAAATCAAAAGTGTCTGGGGAGCTAGGATTCTGCAATGGGGTGAACTTTATGGGCTTGTCAATAGGGATGAGCCCAACACCCCCGAGTTCGGTTCGCATTCGAACTCGAACTTTCCAAATGTTCGAATTCGAACTCGAACTCGAACTCAAACTCAATGCAAGTCAATGGGACTCAAAATTCGATTTTTAGAGTGCCCTCCAAGAGGGCATATATGCTAGATATTTGCCATAAAAGGTGTATGGGGGTCCGGGTAGTGCCCTGGGGGACAGGAAACAAGGACAAAAAGTTTAAAAAAAAAAGTTTTTAAAGGGACAGTGAGTTTTCCATGAAATAAGGGTTAAAAATGAAAAATTCCTTCAAATATCGTGCCAAGGAGGTCCCCATAACCTGCCCGTGAAGTGGCGGATTTCTAGGTTGTACAGAAGCATTTAAAAACAAAAAAATGACGTTTAAAATTACGGTAAATGCTTTTCGTTTAATCTATTCATAAACAACTGCTTGGGGCGGCAGCCTGTATGAAAAGACATTTTAGGACGCGCAGAAAAAGTTTAGTGATTTTTTTGGGCTAAATTTATGGTGCAGGGTTTGGATGAAAGTAACAATAGGTGCTTTAAAATTGGGCCTTTAGCGTCGGCAACAGTGCCGTCACATCAGTAACCCCTCTGAGGATATGAATCTGGTAAAGGCGTCAGTGCACCCAGATATTGTGCTTTTGGTGCCAGGCCAGCACGTGCATTCATACAGTAACCCCTCTGTGGTATTGTGGAAAAGTGCAGGGGTGGACCATGCGGTCCTATATTAAAAAGATATAAATCTGGTAAAGGTGTCAGTGCACCCAGATATTGTGCTTTTGGTGCCAGGCCAGCAAGTGCATTCATACAGTAAACCCTCTGTGGTATTGTGGAAGAGTGCAGGGGTGGACCATGCGGTCCTATATTAAAAGATATGAATCTGTTAAAGGCGTCAGTGCACCCAGATATTGTGCTTTTGGTGCCAGGCCAGCAAGTGCATTCATACAGTAACGCCTCTGTGGTATTGTGGAAGAGTGCAGGGTGCGACCTTGCGGTTCAAAATATTAAAATGAAATAAATGTGGCACAGGCGTCAGTGCAGCCAAATATTGTGCCTTTCATGGCAGCAAGTGCATTCACACCGTAACCCTGTTGTGGTGTTGTGGAAGAGTGCAGGGTTGGACCCTGCGGTTCAAAAAATTAAAATGATTATAAATGTGGCACAGGCGTCAGTGCAGCCAAATATTGTGCCTTTCATGGCAGCAAGTGCCTTCACGCGTAACCCTTTTGTGGTATTGTGGAAGAGTTCAGTGCTGGAGGTTTTGTGAATGCAGAAGACATCCTCGATCTATTCCGTTACGTCAGCATTAGGGGATTGATAACTGCTGATCCAGGACTGATTCATTTTTATAAATGTCAGCCGGTCTACAGAGTTGGTGGACAGACGCACTCTTTTGTTTGTGACAAAACCTCCAGCGGCACTGAACGTCCTTTTAGAAAGCACGCTAGATGGAGGTCAACCTAGTAGCTGCATAGCATATTGGCTAGGTTCTGCCCAGTGATCCAATCTCAACATCCAGTAAACCAGTGGATTATCTGCTGGAAAGTTATCCAGGTCTGCCCTTGCCCCTAGGTAGTCCTGCACCATATGGTGAAGACGCTGGCAATGGGTGCCTACATTTGACGTCCCTGGGCGTCGTGGACTAAAAAAATTTAAAAAGGCATCAGTCAAGCGGCCCTGGCCTTCACCACTATTCCTCTGATCATCCGCAGCCTCAGAAGCACCTGTGTCTTCACTTGGTAACCTACCAGTGCCTGGAAAGGTGTTACACAAGTGTCGCTTTAGAGCGTCTTCAAGTTTTTTCATCCTGTGCTCCCTCTGTGCGGGCAGGATGAGCTCTGCAACTTTACCCTTGTGTCGTGGATCAAGAAGGGTTGCCAACCAGTAATGATCCCTCTCCTTGATAGCACAAATCCTGGGGTCCTTTAGCAGGCTTTGCATAATAAGGGAGCCCATGCAGCATAGGCATTAGCTTCCGAGTCTTCCTGCTCAATGAGGAGGATGACCCCATCATGCACTTCCTCCTCCCAGCCACGTACCAGTCCTGGTGTTTCTGGGCACACAAAACCTTCCCTTGAGGAATCCCCACCTTCAATGCCCACACTACTCAAATATTCCTCCTCCTCATCCTCCTCCTGTCTGATCTGAGGAGGACCCGCTGGAATGCTGTCTGCGGAAAGACTGGGGCCATGAGAGCTAGGGAAGGCCTCCTCTTCCTCCCGCTGCTCTGCCTCTAGAGCCACATCTATAATTCCCCGCAGAGTGTGCTCCAGCAGGAACACTAAAGGAATTGTGTCACTGATGCATGCACTGTCCCTGCTCACCTTCCTCGTTGCCTCCTCAAATGGTGACAGTATAGTGCATGCATCCTTGATCATCAGCCACTGCGGGGGGGAAACCAAGTTGACCTGAACCTGTCCTTGTGCCATACTCACACAGGTACTCGTTGATGGCCCTCTGCTGCTTGTGCAGATGCTGCAGCATTGCTAATGTCGAGTTCCACCCGGTGGGCATGTCACAGATCAGACGGTTTGTGGGAAGGTGGAATTCTCTTTGAATTTCTGCCAGGTGAACGCTTGCTGGGAATGACCGTCTGAAGTGGCTGCAGACTTTTCTGGCCTGGCTGAGAAGCTCTGGCAGCCCTGGGTACTTGGTTAGGAAACGTGTACCACTAGATTTAGGACGTGTGCTAGGCATGGTGCATGCGTCAATTTACCCTTGCGTAGGGCAGAAAGAAGGTTGCTGCCATTATCACAGACGATCATTCCCAGCTGAAGCTGGCATGGTGTTAACCATCTCTGCACCTGCCCCTGCAGAGCTGACAGAATTTCTGGCCCGGTGTGGCTCCTGTCCCCTAAACAAACCAGCTCAAGCACAGTATGGCATCTTTTTGCTTGAGCCATTGCATAGCCCCTGTCAGGCGTCAGTTTAACTGCCACTTCGCCAGAGACACAGAAGGAGGAGGAAGAGGGAGAGGTGGTGGTAGAGAAGACAGACCTCATACAAGCAGCTTTCTGGAGGCGTGGTGGATGAACAAGCTCCAGCACAGAGCCCCGTCTTGGATCCCTCCCAGCTGCAATCAGAGTTACCTAGTGTGCCGTGAAGGAAATGTAATGACCCTGTCCATGCTTGCTGGACCACGTGTCTAAAGTCACATGCACCTTGCTGCTGACTGCCTTTCCCAATGACTCGATAACATTGTCTTCCACGTGCTGGTGTAGTGCTGGAATGGCCTTCTGTGAAAAGTAATGGCGTTTTGGAACCTGCCACTGTGGTACAGCACATTCAGCAAATTCACGGAAGGGAGCAGAGTCCACCAGCTGGAAAGGCAGCAGCTGCAATGCGAGTAATTTTGCTAAGCTGGCATTTAGACGCTGAGCTTGGGGATGGTTGGGACTATATTTTTTCTTACGCTGCAGCAGCTGGGGCAACGTAATCTGACTGCGTAAATCTTCAGCTGATGAGATGCTGTCACATTGTGAGGAAGGAGCTGGTACATCCATTACTGTAGCATCATCCCTGTCAGTGGAGGTTGTAGGCAATGACATGGCAGGACATACAGTGAGTGATAAATAGATTAAATATATACAGAACTCTGATTCAACTCTGGTATAAAGATTAAAGATTTACAGAACTCTGGTATAACTCAGTGAGACACCCTGATAGCTGGCAGCCAGTGACAAGACACAGATTACAATTCCCAGAAACCTCCTATAAGTCAGTGAGACCGCCTGATGGGTGGCAGTGAGAAGACACAAATTACAATTCGCATAAACCTCCTATAAATCAGTGAGACCCCCTGATGGGTGGCAGTGAGAAGACACAAATTACAATTCGCATAAATCTGCTAAAAGTATGTGGGACCCCCTGATGGGTGGCAGTGAGAAGACAGAAATTACAATTTGCATAAATCTGTTAGAAGTATGTGGGACCCCCTGATGGGTGGCAGTGAGATGACACAGATTACAAGTCTCAGAAACCTCCTATAAATCAGTGAGAACCCCTGATGGGTGGCAGTGAGAAGACACAAATTACAATTCGCATAAATCTGCTAAAAGTATGTGTGACCCCCTGATGGGTGGCAGTGAGAAGACACAAATTACAATTCGCATAAATCTGCTAAAAGTATGTGGGCCCCCCTGATGGGTGGCAGTGAGAAGACACAAATTAAAATTCGCATAAATCTGCTAGAAGTATGTGGGACCCCCTGATGGGTGGCAGTGAGAAGACACAGATTACAAATCTCGGAAACCTCCTATAAATCAGTGAGACCCCCTGATGGGTGGCAGTGAGAAGACACAAATTACAATTCGCATAAATCTGCTAAAAGTATGTGAGACCCCCTGATGGGTGGCAGTGAGAAGACACAAATTACAATTCGCATAAATCTGCTAAAAGAATGTGGGACCCCCTGATGGGTGGCAGTGAGAAGACACAGATTACAAGTCTCAGAAACCTCCTATAAATCAGTGAGACCCCCTGATGGGTGGCAGTGGGAAGACACAAATTACAATTCGCATAAATCTGCTAAAAGTATGTGGGACCCCCTGATGGGTGGCAGTGAGAAGACACAAATTACAATTCGCATAAATCTGCTAAAAGTATGTGGGACCCCCTGATGGGTGGCAGTGGGAAGACACAAATTACAATTCGCATAAATCTGCTAAAAGTATGTGAGACCCCCTGATGGGTGGCAGTGAGAAGACACAGATTACAAATCTCAGAAACCTCCTATAAATCAGTGAGACCCCCTGATGGGTGGCAGTGAGAAGACACAAATTACAAATCGCATAAATCTGCTAAAAGTATGTGGGACCCCCTGATCTGTGGTAGTGAGAAGACACAGATTACAATTCGCATAAATCTGCTAAGGCTAGGATCAGACGAACGCATTTTCACGTTGTCTGTGAAAAAGTGCGTTCGAACGAATGGACGCATTTTTTCACGGAATACGCGATAGCGGTCATACGATGCGCATTTGCATTCGTGATTTTGTACGGATCATCAATAAAACACTTTTTGTGTCTGGACGTTATGTTGACCGGACATTAGCAGTGTCTGACATCTCCCAATCACGCACACACACTGCTAGCGGGCGCAGCGCACTCTGTACAACCGTACTAGCGGTTTTACGTTCTCGACAAAATGCGTTCGTTTGCCACTTGCGTTGCGCAGCCGGACTTTTGTGCGACCGTACTTCGTATATTGGCAGTCATTGCCCGGCATTTGCTGCTACTACGGCCGTGATTAAGTGCGCCTGCACGCGCGTTCGCACTGCCTCAGTCTGACCCCAGCCTTAAAATATGTGGGACCCCCTGATGAGTGGCAGTGAGAAGACACAAATTACAATTCGCATTAATTCTGCTAAAAGTATGTGGGACCCCCTGATGGGTGGCAGTGAGAAGACACAGACTACAAGTCTCAGAAACCTCCTGTAAATCAGTGAGACCCCCTGATGGGTGGCAGTGAGAAGACACAAATTACAATTCGCATAAATCTGCTAGAAGTATGTGGGACCCCCTGATGGGTGGCAGTGAGAAGACACAAACTACAATTCGCATAAATCTGCTAAAAGTATGTGGGACCCCCTGATGGGTGGCAGTGAGAAGACACAAATTACAATTCGCATAAATCTGCTAAAAGAATTTTCAAATTAATCGAAATAAGCCAGTGCCGTCTGTTAATTCAATCAAATTGTGGGTGACAAACTTTGAAGCAATTGGTGAAACGAGAAGCAGAAGGGGTGGCAGTGCAAGATCAGTGCGAATTCCCGCGAATATTGACCGCGTGAGAGTTGCTGTGGAAAGAAGCCCTCGGAGATCGGCGCGTCGACAGAGTGCTGCGCTTGGCAAACACGAGCGTCCGAAGAATCTTGAGGTTAGATTTACACCATCACCCATACAAAATTCAGGTTGTTCAGGCTATGAATGAAAACGATTTTGCAGCTCGACGGCGTTTTTGTCAAACGTTGTTGGACATGTTTGATGAAAACGAGGACCTTGTTCACAACCTGTGGATGAGCGATGAGGCACATTTCCATCTCTCCGGTTTTGTGAATAAACAAAATTTCCGATATTGGAGTGATGAAAACCCTCAACAACTCCATCAAACAGCACTCCATTCAAGCAAGGTAACAGTTTGGTGCGCAATGTCCTCATTGGGAATCATAGGCCCGTATTTTTATGAAAATGACAGGGAGCAAGCAGTTACTGTGAATGCACAACGCTATTCGGAAATGTTGCATTCGTTCTTCATTCCTCAACTTCGTCAACATGGAATGAACAATGAAACCTTATTCCAGCAAGACGGTGCCACAAGTCATACAGCCCGTGTGAGCATGAATGTTCTCAATGTTTTTCCAAATCGGGTGATATCCCGAAATGGAGCAATTTCTTGGCCTCCCCGATCGCCCGACCTCACAGTGTGCGATTTTTTCTTGTGGGGGTACCTGAAGAGTAAAGTCTTTGAACAACGACCTCCAACGCTTGGGGAACTCAAGAGGAGAATCCGGTTGGAAATCGAGAGAATTCCTCAGCGTATGCTCCGTGATGCGATGGGCTGTTTCAGAAATCGCCTACAAGAATGTCTCAATCGGGAAGGACACCATCTTACTGGAGTTATTTTTAAACAGTGAATGTTGTTTCTTAAATGCTTTTTAATGTACATTAAGATAGTAACAATAAAATTTAGAAATATCCATCCGTTTATTTTTTACAGTCATTTCAAAAATGCAGGTTTGACTGGCTCACCCTTTATGTGAGACCCCCTGATGTGTGGCAGTGAGAAAACACAAATTACAATTCACATAAATCTGCTAAAAGTATGTGGGACCCCCTGATGGGTGGCAGTGAGAAGACACAAATTACAATTTGCATAAATCTGCTAAAAGTATGTGAGACCCCCTGATGGGTGACAGTGAGAAGACACAAATTACAATTTGCATAAATCTGCTAGAAGTATGTGGGACCCCCTGATGGGTGGCAGTGAGAAGACACAGATTACAAATCTCAGAAACCTCCTATAAATCAGTGAGACCCCCTGATGGGTGACAGTGAGAAGACACAAATTACAATTTGCATAAATCTGCTAAAAGTATGTGAGACCCCCTGATGGGTGACAGTGAGAAGACACAAATTACAATTTGCATAAATCTGCTAGAAGTATGTGGGACCCCTGATGGGTGGCAGTGAGAAGACACAGATTACAAGTCTCAGAAACCTCCTATAAATCAGTGAGACCCCCTGATGGGTGGCAGCCAGTGAGAACACACGGATTATAACAATTCCCAAATATTTTGTAGAAATTACTGACGCCCAAAATACTGCGTGGCATTGGCTGTGACTCACAAGACACAGATCACCTCAATTCCCAAATATTTTGTAGAAATGAGTGACCCCCAAAATACTGAGTGGTACTGGCAGTGACAAGACACAGATCACTTAAATTCCCAAATATTTTGTAGAAATTACTGAGCACCCAAAATACTTGCTGGGACTCAGCACAATGATCACAACAATTCCCAGATATTTGGTAGAAATTAGACCCCCCCAGTAGATGAGACCCCCCCAGTAGCTGGTGGCAGACTGGCAGTAAGAACACACTAACACAACAACAATCTCCTATGAAATCTCCTCTCAAACGCGTGCAGAAGCGCTGTGTGGAAACCTTATATAGTGTGCTGCGGGACTTAGCTCTGTGAGCCCATGATTGGGCAACATTTGCCCAATCAGGACTCTGAGCCGTGATTGGCATAGTGTTGAACCTGTCTTGCACCTGACCTGTGGTCAGGTGCAAGGCTGTAGCCAATTACAAGCTTCAGGCCAGTGGGAAAGTGTATTGTGGTCCGTTGTGGTGCATTGTGGGCGAACACGCGGAATTGTTCGTAGTTCGCGAACAAACGAACAGGCTATGTTCGATGCGAACTCCGAACCGATCGAACCGAACAGCTCATCAACATAAATAACAATTCCTCCTCCTCTCTTTGCTCTGTCCTTTCTATAACATGAATACTCTTGTATTGACTATATTTCCTACATATTTATTTTCTGTTAATCTGTATATTCGTGTTGTTTTTTTAATATCTTGCATTGTATTACTTTGTATTTCTGTAACTGTAACCAATCAATGTTCTTGAACCCAGGACATGCTTGGAAACGAGAGAAATCTCAATGTATCCTTCCTGGTAAAAATCCTTTATAAATAAAATAAATAAATATGGCAGAGTCTGGTACTTTAGGGGTTAGCCACGATTCTGTCAGCACAATGACTTTAGGTTTGTAATGGAGGCACCAAGCTTTAAGCTCGTCCAGTTTAGGGAGTAAGCTGCGGATGTTGCAGTGCACAAAGGAGAGGCCTTTTTTAGTGGGGAGACTAAACGTGGCGTCATCTGTTGGACCAGGGTTGGATTCAACATCATTTGCCAGGGCAAGCAGCAGAATAAATAGGAATTTGGACACTGTTTTCTTTTTGGAGATTTGTGATTGGAGAGTCTTAAAACTCTGTGTGGGGGTGGGAGGGCTGCATATTAACACTCTCCACCAACACTCAACTGATAAGTTAAAAGAGCTGAGTAGGCTATGGTGTATTTGGGTTTCTTTTTCTGCTTGGTGTAATTTGTAGGGTGTATAGGGAGGGAGGGTATATTTAGAGAGTAGGGTGGTAGAAGAAAGAAGCAGCAAGAGAGGGAAAAACATTTCTAGAAAACAGTGGAGGGGAGAAGATGAAGAAAAAAACCAAAAAACACAAAAGACAGGCAGGGAACCGATAAGGTGAGCAGAAGACGGAAGGGAGTCTGGTAGGTGAAGTTCTAGAGTGGTGTAGGTTGCTAGCTGCAAATATCACATGACCAAATTAGTTGGGTATAAATTAAATGAGAACCTTGGGGTGGGTGAAGGGAGGGGAGGGAGACTTGGGTTGATAAGTCCAGCTGGGATCTAAAAGCACACAGTTATGGAGCCTGGCCCGGGAATCTGAATGTGAACAATGAATGTGAACAGTGATGCTGCACTAATGATTTTTGTATGGGGTGCGTTTGTTAAACATCACGTGATTTTCCCCCAAAAATGTAACGAGTCCCCATTTCTAATTTTTTAACAAGCGCACCCCATAGAAAATATAACCTCAAACGCTCGCATGTTAACCCCTTAGTGACTGGGCGGTTTTACACAAATCCGTCTTTTAGTGACCGCTGCTGTTTTTACGTTTCTGCGCTGTTAGTGTTTAGGTGAAGTTTTCCTCTTACTCGTTTATTCGACCCACACATATTATACACCCTTTTTCCCGCCATTAAATGGACTTTCTAGAAATACCATTATTTCCATCATATCGAATAATTTACTATAAAAAAAAATATGAAATATGAGGAAAAAAATGGTAAAAACACACTTTTCGTAATTTAATCCCCAAAATCTACAACCACCCAAAAAGACCCCGGCTAAATAGGTTCAAAATTTTGTCCCGAGACTAGAAATACCCAATTTTAACATGCGTTTGCTTTTTAACCCCTTCACTGCTGAGACAGTTCACCTATGTGCGCTGTGCTCATTCTGACCATTTTGTGCTAATTATTTTTAGATGACAGCCTAGGTCCTATTTAATTAAACTCCCCCCAGACAAAAAAACTTTTAAAAAAAAACAAATTTTTTTATTTTATTTATTATTATTTTTTTATTTAATTTTTTTTAAAAAAAATAATTTTAAGACCAAACCTGGTCATGTTTGGTATCATTTGAAAGGCCATAATCAGGCCTTTTACATGATGGCAAATATGACCATCCAGCTGCCATGGATCGGGAGATAAAGGGATCCTTAGGATCCCCTTATCTCTACATGGCAGCTAGAGGGTTAACTGGCCCACTGACATCCTCACACATATGGTGAGGTTGTCAGTGGGTGGGGGGGACCTGGAGGCTTGGCTGACATCCAAGATGTCAGCCCCCCTCCAGGTTTGAATCGCGTTTTGGCGCCAATTGGCGCCGAAAAGCGATCCGGCGGCGAAACTGTTAATGCCATACACCGCTGGAAAGGGGAGGCTCTCCCCTCTCCAGCGGTGCAAACGGCATCTCCCTAGCTTCAATGGTTGGGGAGATAGAGGGCTCCGAAGGAGCCCCCCCTCCCCTCCATTGAAACACATGGGGGCACCTTCTGATGACGTCACCACGCAGCGTGGCGACGTCATCAGCCTCGCCTGCCCATGTAAATCACATGGGCAGGCTTCCTCCCTGCCAGATCGCCGTGGGATCCGACGAGGGAGGTGAGTATCGGGCGGGAGGGGGATTTGGCGCCGCTGACGTACCCTGTACGTCCGCAGGTCTAAGGGAGACCCGAGTACAGGACGTACAGGGTACGTCAGAGGTCCTTAAGGGGTTAAAGTGTGAAAAGAAACACTTTACACGTTGTAAATTATTGAAAATTTAAATTTTATTGCATTTTTTGTTATAATAGTCAGGCAGGACATGACGTATACATATAATAATGACATATTATGAATCTGCCGAGTCTGCCGGAAAGAACGATATATTATATGTCTGGGTCATATAATAAAATAAGGTCATATAATAAAATGAGCTCAGCACACAGGCGTGAAATGGCTCAGCAGCGAAAGGGTTAAAATGGTCCAATAATGCAGGTATATGTTATATGCACTTTTTTTTTCATAAAATTTCAAAGTTAATTTGTTCTCGGCTCAGCTCACTAGTAAATTCGTAGTAGTAAAAACCACATCCCTATTCCATTCCGTTTTATGGTATGGCGAAGCCGTATGCAAATTTACGACCGACTTTCAGAGATTTCTGAGTATGAGTCTGCGGGTTAATGATTTAACCAAAGGTTCCAGTCCAGGTACAGGAAAAGCAACAACTAACAATGCATGATTTATTATCTCAGACTTTCCTTCGGCCTCGCAAAGGCTGTGTGACATAATTCTAGAAAGAAAAAAAAATGACGAAGCATAAAAAAATGAGAGAGGAAAACCACTGCTTGATATGAAACTGTACTGGAAAGAAAAAAAAAAAGCGTCCTGTGCTGCACCTCTATAAAATGTTGGGGTCTGGACCTGAACAGATCAAAGAGCTTCGCTTGAATTCCACACTTTACCCTTTGAGGAGCAGAAGATATATTATATTACTATGGACCATCTGTGGAGACCTTGCATGGTGAGCACTCTACATTCATACATACATTCTTCTACATTCTACACTCTACATTCTGCCATACATTCTGCCATACATTATTTCTTTCTCAGATAGAACGCAGAGCTTATCGAGCAGCATTTGCTTCTTAGCCAAAGATGATACATAAGATATAAGAGCATTTACAAAATCCTACAGGTCACTTGTTAATGATTTATGCATTTTTTGGAGGTATACGGTGTCATAACGCAGCCCAAGAATCGGAGAGCCAGGCTCTCTCCTGCCATGTATATGAAAACTCTGATTGCAAGACAATTCTATGAATTGAATAATTCTGATTAGTTTATAATTATATAAAACCGCTCTTATTTTATTTCCCTGCAATTATAATTATTTTTTAATTCTATGTATATTACTTTTATAATTTTAAATCCATTTAGACATCATCAGCACGTTCATTTGCCATAAAAACCAATAGTATATATATATATATACCAGTATGATACATACATTTATATATATATATATTAATATGGTTCCTTGCTAATTCACATTAAATATAATTTGTCATATATTTTTCTCTAACACCCAGTAAAAATATATAAAGATATATAGGACCTGTTGAGATGGGATACATTGGCGTTGTGACAGGCTTAAGCAATTTATGGCCATGTATTGGGAACTAAATTCCCGTCATTTTTTTAACAGAGCTTATGGTTAAAACACTTTGAAAAAAAATCTTTAATGGGTTAAAAAGTGTTGAAATCTTGAAAGGGTTAAGAATTCTTAGAATCTTTAAAGAGTTAAAATTTGATAAAATCTTTAAATGTCTAAGCTACTGCTAAATTCTTCGAATTTTGAGTTGGTGGCTTTCGCCTGGTTTGTTATGTACAGTATATATATATATATATATATATATATATATGTGTAAAATGAGCTGGGTTTTAGGGAAAATATATATATATTTTTTGTAAATCAGCAAGAAAATATATTAACGAGCACTTGTAAATAAGCTTTATAGTGTGTGGGACCAATAGGAACTCAGTTTGCCCTTCAAAAATAGTGGAGTGACTGGATTCCCACACATTCCTGCATGATTTGACCCCGGATTTCACACCACAGAATTGATTTCAGCTGGGAATAACTTGTTCTTAACCCCTTCATATCCAAAGTCGAGTTATCTCGATTATGCATTGTGATACATTGAAAAGCATTCATTAGCATTTCAAAACACCATTTCCACAACCTTTTAAAGCAGGATTAGTGTGTCCCCTGTGAAGAAACGAAATCCTTCGTTTTATGTCTCTCCAAGCACACTGCAAATAGCAGCCCTTATCCTCACTGTAACAAAAAGTTACAAGAGATTACTGCAGCATTCCAGCAGCCAGGGATTTGTCAGAATACAGGGAGAGCTGTGGGGTCAGTCTCTGCTGTACAGGGATAAGATTCAGTGGGTTATAATGAGTGTAAATCCCTGTACAGTACAGATACAAGGGGTTACTGTAATATCTATACACAGGCATTATGCAGCACATACAGATACAAGGTGTTGCTGTAATTGCCATACACAGGCATTATGCAGCACATACAGATACAAGGTGTTGCTGTAATTGCCATACACAGGCATTATGCAGCACATACAGATACAAGCTGTTTCTGTAATTGCCATACACAGGCATTATGCGGCACATACAGATACAAGGTGTTGCTGTAATTGCCATACACAGGCATTATGCAGCACATACAGATACAAGGTGTTGCTGTAATTGCCATACACAGGCATTATGCAGCACATACAGATACAAGCTGTTTCTGTAATTGCCATACACAGGCATTATGCGGCACATACAGATACAAGGTGTTGCTGTAATTGCCACACACAGGCATTATGCGGCACATACAGATACAAGGCGTTGCTGTAATTTCCATACACAGGCATTATGCAGCACATACAGATACAAGGTGTTACTGTAATATCTATACACAGGCATTATGCAGCACATACAGATACAAGGTGTTGCTGTAATTGCCATACACAGGCATTATGCGGCACATACAGATACAAGGTGTTGCTGTAATTGCCATACACAGGCATTATGCAGCACATACAGATACAAGGTGTTACTGTAATTGCCATACACAGGCATTATGCGGCACATACAGATACAAGGTGTTGCTGTAATTGCCATACACAGGCATTATGCAGCACATACAGATACAAGGTGTTGCTGTAATTGCCATACGCAGGCATTATGCAGCACATACAGATACAAGGTGTCGCTGTAATTGCCATACACAGGCATTATGCAGCACATACAGATACAAGGTGTTGCTGTAATTGCCATACACAGGCATTATGCAGCACATACAGATACAAGGTGTTGCTGTAATTGCCACACACAGGCGTTATGCAGCACATACAGATACAAGGTGTTGCTGTAATTGCCATACACAGGCATTATGCAGCACATACAGATATTATTTTTAGATTCTATTGGTATTTTTTTGTGGAAGCTGCAAAACTAATAACCTCATTATGATCACAACAAATCCCCATAAAGCAGGAGATCTCATCATTTTTATTAATTATGTTGATCACAGTTATTATATCTAGCACAAAGGTCTTTCCTGCCTGTATGATGATAATGCAGACTCTGTAGGAAATTGTGTAAGATAAGGGACAAATTAGAGCTCAGAATCTTAAATTTCATCAATATTTGAAAACAAGGATAAACGAATACACGAAAAATTTAAAATATGCAAATTAACATTATTTTAATCTCAGAAAAACTATTTCTGTTCAAAACTTCTATTTCACCCTGTATTTAATTGCTAACTTCACATCCCGGGCATCAAATAAATGTTATGATAACATTATTTGTAACAAAAATCACTTGGTAGCGAAGCAGTTTATTTTTAAATAGTAACATAAAGGTGCAAACATATCCCTACGTCCGAGGCGTAGCATGAACTCTAACTGTATTCTATTGGCTTAAGAAACCTTTGGAATTGTTTTATAGTTTATAGACATTTTATATATTTATTATGTATAAAATAAAAATGATTTTTAAGAATCACGGGAGGAAACACAAACGGGGTTATTCAAAGAGATCCGAATGGCTGCCGAAAGGGAACCGAATGCTGAAATTCAGCGTTCGCTTACCTTTCTTGGCCATTCGGCTATCCATAGAGCAGGCAATTCGACAAATCCTGGCGAATTGCCTGAACATACGGTTCCTGTTCAGTGCCTGTTTGAGGGCAGTGAAATCCCCATAGAGAAGCAGTGCTTCGTCTATTCAGAGAACAAAAACCAGCAGTGAAAAGTTGCCGAAATGCCCTGCCATTCGGTGGTTTCATTCGACAGGTTTATTCTGGCGAATCCCATAGGCTTCAATGTTAAAAATATTCCTGTTTTAATTCAATATCTAATGAACTGTTGATTATAATATTCTGCAGTAAAAAGTCTTTTTATTTATAGATTTTTTTTGGGATATTTTCGCCAAAAAGTTTGCTGATTTTTTTAAAAAACCTTTTTAATCGTTTTTTCATTTTTTCTGTAACAGCCCTTTTTATTATCATTCATTGGATCTTATATGTAAATTTCAGACATTTTCGTTCAGTAGTTTCTTTGCAAACAGCGTTTCACTTTTCAAACATTCAAGCAAACTGTTTTTTTTTTCACTCCATTAGTCTGCGTTGTCTGTTTTTTTCCGGCGGCTGCTCTGCGCTGTGATCGGCTCCTGCTTGGGTTTCGTGTTCAGCGGGGTTAATCCAGATATTTTTGCGGGTTTCAGTGTGCGTTCGCCGGGTTTTGCGGTGAGTGTTCGCAGGTTTTCGGCGGCTTTTCCCTGCATTACGACGGCCCTGTGGTGCTTTCTGAATACACCGCAGGGTAACCGAAATGGGATCGCTGAATCGTGCCGAATTGAAGTGAATGAAAAGTCACCGAAAGTGCGGTGACTTTTCGATTCTCTTTGAATAACCCTGAATGTTTAAAAAACAATATTCTAAGAATGTATTTTTTCTTCTATTTGTTTTTGTAAATTTCTTTTAAATCTTTGTACTTAATTTTATAACTCAAAAAAAATTTAAGGATCAGCGGCGGCTGACAAATGTGCCTCATGCCCTATGTACTGTATGTCCTCTATATCATTATCCAATATATTGCCTCTCATATTCTGTTTTAATGTTATATAACTACTTAAATGATTGGAGATTAATATGATGGTACGATTATCGGATTATCATTTAATACACGGCTCTGTTTACACTTGCATTACGATGTTATAAACCAAATGTAATGGTCAACATTTAAAATGAAGATGAAGTGAGCCCGGCGCGTAAGACCAGGGTCAGCAACCAGGCCCTCCGGATGTTTCAGAACTACGTCTCCCATGATGCTCAGCCAACCTAATGAATAACTGAGCATCATGGGAGATGCAGTTCCAAAACATCTGGTGGTCGGAGGCTGCTGACGTAAGTTCCTAATTGAAACGCAGGAGCCGGAGCGCAGATATTAAGATATAAGCAGTTTCCTATGTTTTGCTGACTATAATAAATTATTATGTTAAATTTCCATGTTGCGCGCACTTTGTGTATAGTGATGGAAAAATTACCTCTTAATCGTACAGCTATATATATATATATATATCTGTATTTATAAAACACCAATAGACAATGTTTCCATTTTTCACCCCCCAGTTCCACGTCACATTGCTGGCATTTATTCTTGGAGTCAGCATGTTGGGCTGCTGCCACGGCTTGGACTTGCATCATCTCAACAGGAAATGTCATCCCACGAAAGACACGAGGCTTCCATCAGTGATCAGCGTCACATTGAACATCTCTGGCCAGTCTCACCACCATATGGGGTCAGATGTGAGGAAGCGTTCTCTATCCCCATGGGATTACAGGTAAGGCCACTTGTTCTCAGTCCTCCAGGGATCATTTGACAATAGACCACTTGCTTTAAGACACATTGGGCTCTATTAGATTCTTCACGTAAAAATGCACGCGCAACGCGTGAATTTTTGCGCGAAGCGTTAAACGTTAACGCGCGTAAATCAACACTGGTATTTCAATCCTCGCGCATTTTTTCATCCGTCAAAAAATACAGCGCGTAAAACGGACACGCACAAACGCACGCGCAGCAACGTTGCGCGCAGAAATCAGTGTGCGGACTGTTTTTTTCTCGCGATTCAGCCATTCAGAATTAAGAACCACAATTGTCTCACGTTAAGTTTTTGCGCCTGTCAAAGTCAATCTGCGCATATATGCTGTATAAAAAAAAAGCACACACAACTTCTCCATTTTATTGGTTTGGGTATGAGTAGAATGTGTAACTGTACTTTGCTGTGTATTTTTTTTTGGGCTGGTGTATTTGGGTTCGGCCAGGTTGATAGAATTTGTCATTAACACCAGCTTTCAGGAGTCGCTAAAATTATGCGCGCAAAGGTTGTGCGTTACAAACTGCGCATAGATTGTAATAACATCCGCGTACCAGCGCACAAACGCATTTTCGCTCACAATGTTAAGTATAGGACGCGCAAAGTACAGTACGCTCGCGCAGCATTCGCGCAGGTTCACCCGCGGTAGACATATACGCGTGTTTTTTTCGCTGACATTGTAATACGATGTTCAGTGCAAAGGGTTTTCCCCTTGCGTTAATGCATTTTTGCGCACACGCTGACGTTTACGTGAAGATTGTTATAGGGCCCATTATGCCATTACTTTGAATGTATCTGTAACACAGTCGACACTTTTCACGTTCTGTACATTATGTTGGCTCCATACTGATTTAATTCTAACCTGTAGTACATAAAGGAATTAAATCATAAAGGTCTATTCACAAAATTCCTGTGCTTAGCTTTTCGGCCCATTTCGGCGATTCTATTTCATCGAAAATACGGTGGATTCACAATTTAGTGAATGTTCGCCATATTTTGACAAAATTGGAGTCGCCGAAGCAGCTATCAGACACCGGTGAAAAGCGCAGAATTACGCCGATATAAGCCGAATTGTCATCGACGAATTACACCGAACTAAGAAAAAAAAAAGAGTCTGCTATTGTTCTAATAGGAACTTAAAACAATACTAATCCGTCTAACTATTAATAAAGCCCTATACAAAATAATAAAAATGTCTGTTACGAAATACAAAAAAGTCTTTTAAAAAAACAAAAATGTCATCTAAAAAATACAAAAAAAATTAGAAAAAAGGTATTTTAAAAATACAGAAATAAAAAGGATTTTTGCAAAGAAATATTTATTTTTTACATTGAAACCTATGGGATTCGCCTGCTTAAACCTGTCAAATTGAAACACCGAAAATCAGGGCATTTCCCTTGAATTTCGGTACAGTTCGGCGTTCTGTGAATAAAGACACAATAGTCTTCTATGGGATAATTTTGGTGCCACTGAACACCATTGAATTGCAGTGGATTGCACCTTATTTCGATGTCAATTCGCCAGTATTTAGCAAATTGAAAGCTTAGTGAATAGACAAATTGACCCGAAATTGCACCGAACGGTGAAATACACAGTTTGGTGCAATTCGGAGGTTAGTGACTAACCCCTATAGTCTGTAAAAAAAGAAATTGCCCCCAATTGGGTTTCAGGTGTTGGCTATGCCCATTTAAGAGACTGAACATTTATAATAATATTATTATAATAATAAAAATGGTAACACTCTCCATAATTATAAAAAGACTGTTAACCTCCCTGGCGGTGTTCCTGAGTGTGGCTCGGGGTTAACTTTCAGTGCTGAAAGCGCTAACCCCGAGCCACACTCGGGAGGCCGCTGGATACATACCTGTCTCTGCGCTCCCTCCCTGACCTCCGTGATGGCATTCTCCTCCAGCGATCGCGGCGTTTTGCTTCCTGGTTCCCTTCTTGCGAGAAGGGAACCAGGAAGTAGGACGTCGCTATCGCCGGAGGAGAATGCGGGGGACAGCGAGGGAGCGCAGGGACAGGTATGTATCCAGCGGCCTCTCGAGTGTGGCTCGGGGTTACCGCTTTCAGCAATGCATTTAACCCCGAGCCGCACTCGGGAACACCGCTAGGGGGCCAAATAAATTGTTCCGATTCTGACGTATAAAATATGTGAGAATCAGAACGCTAGGGAGGTTAATATAGAGACACTCGATATAAATGACTAAAGAATAGACTTGTACGTCCTGAATAGTCTGCTTTAAGTTAAATCTAATATACATTTTAATATATATTTTAAATATAGTATGAAATATTTTTACTAGTAATATTCTGATCAACACGTTTAAATATATATGTAAAAAGCCAAAGGCAACCTGCACAGAACCACGGAAATGATAGGGATGCCTTTTATTTTATTGTTTAAGTCCTGGAGTGCGTCTTTCCTGTTGGTTTTTAAATATATATGTATACACGCATATTTATTTAACAAAATGAAAAGCAAAACTGCATTTTCTGCAATCCCTAAGGCTAGCGTTTTTTGGGTTATTTTGAAGCACAAAATAATTTAATTATTTAATTATATATTTATCTTACCAAAGTGAAAGAAACCTGCTTTCACATAATCCCTAAGGCTGGTATTTTATTTTTTATTTTTTATTAGCAGCAGAAAATAGTTTAATTATTTATAATATATTTATTTTACCGAAGTGAAAAAAAAACCTACATTTCACACAATCCCTAAGACTGGTATTTTTATTTTATTTTTATTTAGCACCAGAAAATAATTTGATTATTTATAATATATTTATTTTACTGAAGTGAAAAAAAAACCTACATTTCACACAATCCCTAAGACTGGTATTTTTATTTTATTTTTTTTTAGCAGCAGAAAATAATTTAATTATTTATAATATATTTATTTTACCGAAGTGAAAAAAAAAAAACTGCATTTCACACAATCCCTAAGGCTGGTATTATTTTTTTATTTTTTCCTAGCAGCAGAAAATAGTTTAATTATTTATAATATATTTATTTTACCGAAGTGAAAAAAAAAACTGCATTTCACACAATCCCTAAGGCTGGTGTAATTTTTTTTTAGCACACTATAATTAAATTATTAATAAAACACCAGCATATTACCAAGAACTGTGCGATAAATAATAATTATTTCTATTTCTATTATTTGTTTATACTTATGTAAACTTTTAATGTATAACGTATCTTATTCACTATTTTTTTGGGGAATAGTACAATATGTCTGGGGCCTAAATTTATCCGTTTAAAACCAGGACATACTTGAAAACGAGAGAAATTTCAATGTATCCTTCCTGGTAAAATACTTTATAAATAAATAAATATATAAAATTCTTCAATTAGTACTTTTTTAAATTTAATTTTCTTCTTTTAAAGCTTTTATTTCGGGAATTGGTTTACAATACAAAAGATGTAATTTAATATTTTTAATTGTCAAAGCAATATATATATTCACAGTAAATTGAAAACGAGAGAAATCTCAATCTTCCTGGTAAAATCCTTACTCAAAAAAAAAATCTATTTTTTTTCTTCCTCCAGTTATGATGAAGAGCCAAACAGATACCCTCACAGAATTGCTGTTGCTAAATGTCGCCACCAGGGGTGCGTGGATACCGACGGCAATGTGATGAATAGCGGGAATTCCGTCGAGATCAAACAGGAGATCCTGGTACTTTACCGAGAGATGAAAGATTGCAAACCCAGCTTCAGGCTGCAGAAGAAGATGATCACTGTGGGCTGCACCTGCGTCCGACCAATTGTCATCCATCGATTATAATATATATATATCCGAGACTCCCTGCAGTAAGCAGAGAATTTCCACGCTAAATTAACATGCGTTGCGATAATGCATGAGAAATGTAACACTTAGGAAGTGTAGTTCGTACAGATGCATGTTGCATTAAAAACTATTTTATTATATTAGTTATTTTTTAAATATATATTTATATAATGTTCACAGTGGAATTTATCTGCTCACGGCAATTTACATTTTGTGATGAAATATATGAGAAATCTAATAAAATTATGTAAAAAAACAAAGAAAAAAGGTCTCAGTTATTTTGGTAAGATCAGCCAGGAACATGCATGGACAGAAAGCTGGGTTTAAGCAATTCTTTTCTAAAATGTATGATTTATTAGACAGTTATAATAAGTGAAAATATTTACCGCGTAACTGTTACAATCATCCTTTCCTTGTGGTGATGTCTTTACTAAAATTAAAAATACCAAAGAAACACAATCAGGGTTATTCAAAGAGATCCGAATGGCTCCCGAAAGGGAACCGAATGCTGAAATTCGGCCATTCGGCTATCCAGAGCAGAGGCGGCTCTCCAATTAGGCAGTTAAGGCGGCCGCCTAAGGCCTCACCCTCCCTGGGGCCTCACAAGGCTGCTTTCCCCCACAGTGACCTCAGACTCACTGGTCAAGCTCATGTCAGCAGCTCCAGGCAATGAAAGGAGCTGATGCCACTAGAGTTACTCCTCCCAGTCCCTCCAGGCAGCGTGTTCTCCTGCACTGTCAGATTAGCAGTGCACACACAGCCCCCAGTGAGTGGCTGCTCTCAGCTGCTGATGAGCTCCGGAAGCTGCAGGCTGTTACAGAGCAGCAGGAACATGCAATCCTGTCCTCTTGTCCCACAAGCTGCTGAGTGAGGAGCAGAGATTCCATTCCACCAGCCTGCCAGGTGAGAAACTATCTACTCTTTGCACTGTAAACTCTTATATCTCCGCACCCCCCCCCTCTACAGAGACCCCTCTCCCCCAGCCTCCCTCCAGTGTAAACTGTAATGTGTGAGGGGTCTCCTGTCCAGGAGCAGACATTCCTGCCATATTACAACCCATGCTGGAAAGGACAATTTTCATCCCCTGTGGTCTTTAACCCCTGCAAGGCCATTGATCTGAGCAGCACAAATGTTTCTAACCATCCCCTTTGTTGTCCTGAAATAGTTTTGTATGTTTCCTGTAAGTGTGGTGGAATATATATATATATACAAAACACCAAAATAGAGCACTCCATATCAATGACCACCTTCATCCACCATGAGCTGACAATTCTTCTAGGTATGCACCCCTCCCTGTTCACGGGCGTGTCCCACCATGACAGCCTATAAAAGCTAGTGCCTGCTGGGAAGCTCCAGAGTGAGTAAATTCTGTAAATGCAGATGCGGTCAAGTTAGATGGGACCTGTCAATGATGGGGTACATTGGCGATTGTGTCCGGTTTATGCAAACTATGATCATACTTTGTTAACTTAATCCCCATCATTTTACCTCAGTCAGGTTTTTTGAATTTTTGAAATGTGTGGTTTTTTTGTTGCAGAAAATGGTGGATGAAGGTGGTCATTGATATGGAGTGCTCTATTTTGGTGTTTTGTATTTAAATTCTTAGATGCACCCACTTGTGTTGCAAGTTTAGGCTGAGTGCAAACCCCCTGTGGTTTGTTGTATATATACATATATATATATATATATAATCACACTTTCAATCCTCACTCTCAGCTTAAATTGTATTGTAGTCCATGTTAACTGACACGGTGCTCAGTTCCCCATCTACTGTTGATAAAAAAATATATTTTATATATATATATACAGTTGTGTTCAAAATTATTCAACCCCCACTGAAATTGAGTGTTTTGGCCAGTTTGACATTGATTTTGATCATTCAGTCATCTTGCTTACAATTAAATCAAAGAGGCACGTGTAGGTCAGACAAATATAACATAACATTTATAATGAAATAACCACAAATGTCTTTTCTGTGCTCACATCATTATCAGTTTTATTCAACCCCCAAGTGACATTCAATCTTAGTACTTAGTACAACATCCTTTTACAGTTATAACAGCTTTTAAACGTGAAGCATAGCTTGACACAAGTGTCTTGCAGGGATCTACGGGTATCTTCGCCCATTCGTCATGGGCAAAAGCCTCCAGTTCAGTCACATTCTTAGGCTTGCGCACTGCAACTGCTTTCTTTAAGTCCCACCAGAGGTTCTCAATCGGATTTAAGTCAGGTGACTGCGATGGCCACTCCAAAATGTTCCAGCCTTTAATCTGCAACCATGCTCTAGTGGACTTGGAGGTATGCTTGGGATCATTATCCTGTTGAAAGGTCCAACGTCTCCCAAGCCTCAGGTTTGTGACAGACTGCATCACATTGTCATCCAATATCTCCTGGTACTGAAGAGAATTCATGGTACCTTGCACACGCTGAAGCTTCCCTGTACCTGCAGAAGCAAAACAGCCCCAAAGCATGATTGACTCCCTGCCATGCTTCACAGTAGGCAAGGTGTTCTTTTCTTCATAGGCCTTGTTCTTCCTCCTCCAAACATAGCGTTGATCCATGGGCCCAAACAGTTCTAATTTTGTTTCATCAGTCTACAGAACACTATCCCAAAACTTCTGTGGTTTGTCCACATGACTTTTGGCATACTGCAGTCGACTCTTCTTATTCTTTGGAGACAGCAAGGGGGTGCGCCTGGGAGTTCTGGCATGGAGGCCTTCATTACGCAGTGTGCGCCGTATTGTCTGAGCTGAAACTTCAGTACCCACATCTGACAAATCTTTTCTCAGTTCCTCAGCAGTCACACGGGGACTTTTCTCCACTCTACGCTTCAGGTAGCGCACAGCAGTCGAAGTCAGAATCTTCTTTCTGGCACGACCAGGTAGCGTTTCAACAGTGCCCTTTGCCTTGAATCTGCGAATGATGCTTCCTATGGTCTCTCTTGGTATGTTTAACATCTTTGCAATCTTCTTATAGCCATTGCCCTTCCTGTGAAGAGTAATCACCTCTTCTCTTGTCTTCCTGGACCATTCTCTTGACTTCACCATGTTTGTAACCACACCAGTAAATGTCTAGAAGGAGCTGAGTATCACAGTCATTTTAAAGCTGCCTAATTGGTGCTTATTATGCTTTATTGCTGCTCCGTGACATCCACAGGTGTTTCCAATACCTGATTGAAAACACTTGAATGAACCTCTGTTCTTCAGAGTGGTAGTCTTTAAGGGGTTGAATAATTGTGTCAATGAAGAATTCACAAAAGAAACATTTACTACTGTATTACAAAACCAATTGATGTCATTTTAGTTGCATATGGTTCTTTAAAAAGTCCTTGTAGGATTTCATTCTGAATACAATTACAAATGTACACTAAATTCCCTAAAACCCTTTACAGCATTGGGGGTTGAATAATTTTGAACACAACTGTATATCACCAGGAAAGCGCACTCCGTATAAGTGACCACCTTCTTCCATCATTTTCTGTGGCAAAAAAAGCACTGTTTAAAAATGTTCCTAAAACCTGACTGAGGGAATAAATTATGGGGATTCAGTTCACAAAGTGTGATCATAGTTTGCTTAAGCCGGTGACAAACGCCAATGACGTTGACAGGTCCTATCTAACTTGACCGAATCTGCATTTACAGGAACAACTCACCCTGGGGCTCCCCAGCAGCTCTAGGCCTTTACAGACAGCCACGCCTTAAAGGCCTAGAGCCTGCTGGGGAGCTCCAGGGTGAGTTGATCCAGGCCATGTGATCTCGCGAGATCGTGCATGGCCACGGAGAGATCGTGGAGGGAGACTGGGGACTATTTGTCCCAAGTCTCATTCTGGTCCCGGTGGCCAGATGTGGCAGATCGGGCCACCATTCTCGCCGTGGGATGAGAGGTGAGTATCTGATTTTCTTTGGTGGGGGGGGGGGGTTCAGCTGGTGATAGCACCAGTTTGAGTTGGTGCCAGCTTGTCAGTTAGCTGCCGGGTGAGTAATTAGCTTTGTGATCTAGCTAAGTGATCCTAACACTAATTACTCTCTGCTTACACTTTGTGCTCTCCATGTTAAGTATAGGGAGCGCAAAGTACAGTAAGGTGGCACTAAAAAGCGCTAACACCGATACGCTAATGGATTTTTCAACCCGTTAGCGTTACACTCGTATCACATCCCGATGCGCTATCACCTCTTTTAACCTAGCGCTAACCTTCATTAATGTGAGCACTAGTGTTAAGGAGGTGATAGGGGCCCATGGTCTCTATAAGTGTTTCTTTAGAACTGTATAGTTGTGTATGAAATGCAATCTCTAGTAAAATATCATTTACTGTTAGTGTGGGTGTAATCCCTATTTTGGACCCAAACTACTTTGCCCGTCTTTGTATAATGATCCTCTTTTTTGGAGCCCTCCATATGTTCAGGATGTCCTCTGTGTATGACAGAGCTGCATTGCAATAAGCAATGAGTCTGTAAACTATAATCCATGTTAGAAATTGCTCGCTGTAAATAAGATTCTTTGCTTTTGTTTAAAATCACAGTTATTATTGATATAAATGGCTCTGCTAGGTTATGTCATTACATTTGTATATGGCCTCGGCTATGGTCCTGTGTTTAATAGGGGCCTCATATCTCCTTGACTTCGCCTAAGGCCTCAGCAAGTCTAGAGCCACCTCTGATCCAGAGAGTAGGCAATTCGCCAAATCCTGGCGAATTGCCTGCTCATACGGTGCCTGTTCGAGAGCAGAGAAATCCCCATAGAGAAGCAATGCTTCGGCTATTCAGAGAGCAAAACCCAGCAGTGAAAAGTTGCCGGAATGCCCTGCCATTCAGTGGTTTCATGCGGCAGATTTATTCAGACGAATCCCATAGGCTTCATTATTAAAAATATTCCCGTTTTAATTCAATATCTAATAAAGCGTTTATTATAAGGCTCCTTTACAGCTGTTTCCACTTCTCTCGCTAATTACCTTTACTCAGCCCAACCTTCTGGTCCGTCCCATGCAACCGTCACAACATTTCTTCTAGCAACCAGCTTCACCTTCCCTCTGCTCCCATCTGTTTCTCTTACCTCGTCCCTTAGATTGTAAGCTCACAGGATGTCTGGCTGAGCACTTGGTTAACGTGCTGTACTTTCTAGACAAGCTATCCTTTGGGCAGGGTTGTCTTTTCCTTATTTATCATGTACACTATATTGGCAAAAGTATTCACTCACCCATCCAAATAATCAGAATCAGGTGTTCCAATCACTTCCATGGTCACAGGTATATAAAATCAAGCACCTAGGCATGCAGACTGTTTTTACACACATCTGTGAAAGAATGAGTCGCTCTCAGGAGCTCAGTGAATTCCTTGTGGAACTGTGATAGGATGCCACCTGTGCAACAAATCCAGTCGTGAAATTTCCTCGCTCCTAAATCTTCCACAGTCAACTGTCAGCTGTATTATAAGAACGTGGAAGTGTTTGGGAACGACAGCAACTCAGCCACGAAGTGGTAGGCCACGTAAACTGACGGAGCAGGGTCAGCGGATGCTGAGGCACATAATGCAAAGAGGTCACCAACTTTCTGCAGAGTCAATCGCTACAGACCTCCAAACTTCATGTGGCCTTCAGATTAGCTCAAGAACAGTGCGCAGAGAGCTTCATGGAATGGGTTTCCATGGCCGAGCAGCTGCAGCCAAGCCATACATCACCAAGTGCAATGCAAAGCGTCGGATGCAGTGGCGTAAAGCACACCGCCACTGGACTCTAGAGCAGTGGAGACACGTTCTCTGGAGTGACAAATCACGCTTCTCCATCTGGCAATCTGATGGATGAGTCTGGGTTTGGCAGTTGCCAGGAGAACGGTACTTGTCTGACTGCATTGTGCCAAGAGTAAAGTTTGGTGGAGGGGGGATTATGGTGTGGGGTTGTTTTTCAGGAACTGGGCTTGGCCCCTTAGTTCCAGTGAAAGGAACTCTGAATGCTTCAGCATACCAAGACATTTTGGACAATTCCATGCTCCCAACTTTGTGGGAACAGTTTGGAGCTGGCCCCTTCCTCTTCCAACATGATTGTGCACCAGTGCACAAAGCAAGGTCCATAAAGACATGGATGACAGAGTCTGGTGTGGATGAACTTGACTGGCCTGCACAGAGTCCTGACCTCAAACCGATAGAGATAGAACACCTTTGGGATGAATTAGAGCGGAGACTGAGAGCCAGGCCTTCTCGTCCAACATCAGTGTGTGACCTCACGAATGCGCTTCTGGAAGAATGGTCAAAAATTCACATAAACACAATCCTAAACCTTGTGGACAGCCTTCCCAGAAGAGTTGAAGCTGTTATAGCAGCAAAGGGTGGACCGACGTCATATTGAACCCTATGGATTAGGAATGGGATGTCACTTAAGTTCATATGCGAGTCAAGGCAGGTGAGCCAATACTTTTGGCAATATAGTGTATGTCTCGTGTTTGTGCTTCCCCATTGTACAGCGCTACGGAATATGTTGGCGCTTTTTAAATAAAGGATAATAATAATAATAATTATAATATTCTGCAGTAAAGAATCTCTTTATATATAGATTTTTTTTCGGGAGTTTTTAAAAAAATCCGATTTTTTTTTTAAACTTTACTTATTTTTTCTGTAACAGCCCTTTTTATTATCATTCATTGGATCATATGTAAATTTCAGACATTTTCGCTCAGTAGTTTCTTTGCAAACAGCGTTTCACTTTTCTAACATTCAAGCGAAATGTTTTTTTAATTTATTCACTCCATTCGTCTGTGGTGTTGGCATTTTCCGGCGGCTGCGCTGTGTGTGATCAGCTCCTGCTCGGGTTTATCCGGCGTTTTCGGCGGGTTAATCCAGATGTTTTTGCGGGTTTCGGTGTGCGTTCGCCGGGTTTTGCGGTAAGTGTTTGGCAGGTTTGCGGCGGCTTTTCCCTCCACTACAACGGCCCTGTGGTGCTTGCTGAATACACCGCAGGGTCGCCGAAATGGGATCGCCAAATCACACCGAATTGAAGAGAACAAAAAGTCACTGAACGTGCGGTGACTTTTCGATTCTCTTTGAATAACCCTGATTGTATTGCCTTATCAGCCGGACACGGAGCCGATTTGTGTAAAAGCAAATGATTAACTTTATTGCCAATAGTATAGACAATATATACTGTATATATGTACTGTATATAACCCAAAATATTGGGCAATTACCTAACAAACCCAAAGACATTTCTGGAAACCATTACTACAGAAATTCTTCATAGATGTCAATCAAAGCGTCACTGTAGGAAATGAATCTATCAAAGCATCACTACAGGACAATTACATGTGGAACTCACACATCACATGTGTTAATCAAAGCCTCACTGCAAGTTAATAAAAGCATCATTGAAGGAAATTACTTATGAACAATAACATAAGCATAGATGGTATTAACCTCAGGTTAGTAGTAATGGTTACATAAGTGTAAATGATATTAGCTTCTGGTCTACAATAATAAAGCCTGAATGATATTAGATTCTGATTAATAGCGGTAGTAACTCAAAATATTAACCCCTTAAGGACGGGAGTAATTTTACAAGTTCGGCGCTGTTTCGAAGTAGAAGTTTGCTGAGCTCATTTTGACGGTTTTAAACGCGGTTTTAAGTCACGTATTATTGTACCACCCAGACAAATTATATATCGTTCATTCCGGCAGACTTGACAGATTAATAATATATCATTATTATATGTATACGTCATGCCCTGCCAAAATGCTATAACAAAATTGTTAAAAAAATGTTAATTTTCAATAAAATTTCAATCATACACAGTGTGTAAAGTGGGTTTTTTTGTATTTTATTACCCGAAACTTTGCGGATATATTCTATGGGGTAGACTTGTTAAAAAAAAATTACGTGATTTTAGCTAAGCCCCCCCCAAAAAAAAATCATTAGTGAAGCATCATTGTTCACATTATAATTGAAATGTGAACAATAGTGCTGCATTAAAAAAAAATTAAAAAAGCACGTTTTTATTTTTAATTAATTATTTATTTATTTATTTTTTCACTTTTATTTTACAGGTAATATGGTCATGTTTGATATCATTCGAAAGGCCATGATCAGGCCTTTCAAATGATACCCTACATGACCCCCTAGCTGTCATTGATCATGATATAGAACACCCCTTTCTCCACCATGGGCAGCTAGGGGTTCCCTGGTTAACTGACCTCATCGGGGGCCACGATGATGGGGGCCACGCCCGATGACGTCAGTGGACGTGGGGAGTCCCGGAGGTGGGGCTGCCATCCAAGATGGCAGCCCCCACCGGAAAAAGGCTGTGACCTGGCACCGATTGGTGCTGGGTCACAGCCTTGCCATCAAGGGGTTAATGCCATACATCCCTGGAAAGGCCAGGCTGTGCCCTTTCCAGGGATGCCTGGCATTAGCTGGTAGCCCCCGGCGATGGGGAGATAGAGGGATCCAAAGGATCCCCCCTCCCCTCCAGGCGCTTCCCCTGCTCCGGCTGGGAGGGGACGCCTGAAACTGACGTCATCGCGTCCGGCGCGATGACGTCAGTGCGCCGGGAGGCACCAAAAGTGCTGGTCTGACTCCGTGGGAGTCAGAGCAGCGTGGGAGCCGCCGGAGCAGGTGAGTATCTGCCGCTGGGGGGCTGCAGACGCCGGGGACGTACAGTTACGTCCTGCGGCGTTAAAGCCCGCCTAATGCAGGACGTAACTGTACGTCCCGCGGCGTTAAGGGGTTAAGTGATGGTAGAATACATACAGGGTTATTCAAAGAGATTCGAATTGCTTGAGAAAGGTAACCGAACGCTGAAAATCAGCGTTCGGTTACCTTTCTTGGCCATTCGGCTATCCAGAGAGTAGGCAATTCGCCAAATCCTGTCGAATTGCCTGCACATACGGTGCCTGTTCGGTGCCTGTTCGAGGGCAGTGAAATCCCCATAGAGAAGCACTGCTTCGGCTATTCAGAGAGCACAAACCAGCAGTGAAAGGTTCCCCTAATGCCCTGCCATTCGGTGGTTTAATTCGGCAAGTTTATTCAGGAGAATCCCATAGGCTTCAATGTTAAAAATATTCCCATTTTAATTCAATATCTAATAAACCGTTCATTATAAAATTCTGCAGCAAAAAGTCTCTTTATTTATAGATTTTTTAGGATATTTTAAGCATTTTTCTTGTTTTTTTTAAAGTCCGATTTTTTTTTTTTTGTAACTTTACTTCTTTTTTCTGTAACAGCCCTCTTTATTATCATTCCCTGGATCTCATATGTAAATTTCAGACATTTTCGCTCAGTAGTTTCTTTGCAAACAGCGTTTCACTTTCACACATTCATACAAACTGTTTTGCTAATTTATTCACTGCCTCTTCTGCTGTGTTGAAGGCTGCGATCGGCTCCTGCTCGGGTTTTTCTGTGGTATTCGGCAGGTTAATCCAGATGTTTTTGCGGGTTTCCGGGCGTGCATTCGCAGGGTTTTGCGGTTAGTTTTCGTCGGATTTGCGGCAGCCTTTCCCTGCAATTCGGGGACCCTGTGGTGCTCGCTGAATACACCGCAGGGTCACCGAAATGGGATCGGCAAAAGGAACCGTATTGAAGAGAACGAAAAGTCACCGAACGTGAATAACCCTGATAGAATCGATACATCACCGAAAAAGTCTTCATCTTTTCCAACGCTTTGGCTGGGAAGCTGCCATGGTAACTCAGGGGTCCCGTTTTGGAAAGTGGACCTGAGCATGCGTCCACTCTCAGGTATGAGACTTCTTCTGACCACGCAGTCCCCTGCCTTTTTATATTATATCTAAACATTATGTATGTTTCTCGTTGCGCATAGACCACGTTGGCCAGACGCTTCGCCAACTGCAAGGACAAACATATTGTCACCTTGTGATGATGAAGCCAACTCTGCCTGTCAGATGTATTGCTAATTAGAAGGTTGTTCTTGGGTCACTTTCTTACACACTAATTCTGGATTGAACGTGTGCCATGACTCGAAATACATCAACTCCATATTATCCGTTAATCATGAGAGACAACAGTCAATCAGTCAATACCCAACCAATCACAAAGCACAAACATGATGATGATAAAAGCAGATAGGGAAAAAGATCAGTTTGTGAAGTTAAATCTCAGATTGTCATTTTATGGTATATCTCTTCATCTTCTGCACAGATTGACATGGAAATTGACACAAATATATACTGTATGAATGGACATACAAAAATAACTTAATAAAGACTAATGCATGGTGAAATCATTGTCCACAGAGGTTTCCCAATCAATGTGCACTGACTTTCACTGGAGGAGTGATGCTTATCCAAGCTCTATTATCTCCCACCTTGACTACCTAAACTGTTCCCATCAGTCTTAAACATTCACAGATTATCCTTCTGTGTTATATGATTACTACCAGACTCATCTACCTCACATTCCCCAATCCGCAGCTCTCCTACCTCACCCCTTTATAGTCTATAATGAACACCTCTGCCAGACTCATCTACCTCACATCCCGTACCTCTCACACCTCACCCCTCTACAGTCTATAATGAACACCTCTGCCAGACTCATCTACCTCACATCCCGTACCTCTCCCACCTCCTTCTCTGTCTTTGCGGTTCTATTCACCTTTGTTATCATCTGTTATTATTACCACTTGCTTTTATTCCATTCCCCTTTTCTTCCTCCCCCTTTTTCTTTTTTCGTTTCGTTCTATTGTATTTTATATTTTATGTCCCCCGGTATTTGTATCCATTTTTCATTAATATTTAGAGAGTAATTGTGGCCCATATGGGGGTACTCTTCCCTCTGTATGGTATGTGCATCTTTTTATTCATTACAGATGGATTTATCGCTTTTTTGACATTTGAATGTATGGCTGTAGCAGCCGGATTTTATATGGGACATAGTGAGGGCATTGGAACTCTAAAGATGGCGCTCATGACCGAAGAGGAGGCGGTATCAAGCATGCTGGTGAACAGGAAGAAGGAAGTCTGAATTAAATAGCGACGCGCATGCGCACGAGCGCCCGTCCCGCCGGGGGTTCCAATGACGCACAATGGGAAGCGACGGAAGTGGACATCGACGGCATGTGCGAAGTAAATGTGATTAATTTATTTATTGATGGCACCTGATTGTTGGGGGTACAATTACTATATATATAGTTCTCTAAGTTTTATTTGAAATGACCAACTGATGAAGCTGTTGTGACAGCGAAACGCGTTTTGGCAATTATTTTATTTTATTTTATATTATTAAACGTTTTTACTTTCATAAGAAGGATATTTTTTCATCTTTTACAACCGAGAAGGAAAAAGGGGGTGGGTGTACCCTACTTACACCAGAAGTGCTAGTACGGAGCCAGTGTTTATCTCACAGGCTCAAAATCACGTGAGTTCGGTTCCTTTCGAGTGATTTGCTCATATATATCAGGCTGATTTGCGCTATGGTCCACCCGTGTTTTCTTTTCATCCACATATGAGATCTCCAAGAAGACGTGTGTATACGGGACGGGGTCATCCCTGAAGAGACCCACTGCCGATATATAGAGCCTTGAAATATACAGGCTCTGACCCATGTGAGTGGGCTATTGCTGCATACAATATTGTGTTTTTGCTATACTGTATCGCGCTATTGTGTCTTTTTTCTTTGTTTTTTACATGTCATTGGGAATGCTAACATCCCTGTCATCCCGCGATTGGTAAATTATATCCAGTTTATTTACATTTGCACCGTTCTTGTGGTTGTGGACCCCACATGTTCTTCACCATATATGATTATATGAGCGCTGTCCTTTTTCGTGTGTATCTAATGCATGGTGAAATCATTGTCCACAGAGGTTTCCCAATCAATGTGCACTGACTTTCACTGGAGGAGTGATGCTTATCCAAGCTCTATTATCTCCCACCTTGACTACCTAAACTGTTCCCATCAGTCTTAAACATTCACAGATTATCCTTCTGTGTTATATGATTACTACCAGACTCATCTACCTCACATTCCGCAGCTCTCCTACCTCACCCCTTTATAGTCTATAATGAACACCTCTGCCAGACTCATCTACCTCACATCCCGTACCTCTCACACCTCACCCCTCTACAGTCTATAATGAACACCTCTGCCAGACTCATCTACCTCACATCCCGTACCTCTCCCACCTCACCCCTCTACATACAGTCTATAATGAACACCTCTGCCAGACTCATCTACCTCACATCCCATACCTCTCACACCTCACCCCTCTACAGTCTATAATGAACACCTCTGCCAGACTCATCCACCTCACATCCCATACCTCTGCCACCTCACCCCTCTACAGTCTATAATGAACACCTCTGCCAGACTCATCTACCTCACATCCCATACCTCTAACACCTCACCCCTCTACAGTCTATAATGAACACCTCTGCCAGACTCATCTACCTCACATCCCATGCCTCTCACACCTCACTCCTCTACAGTCTTTAATGAACACCTCTGCCAGACTCATCTACCTCACATCCCGTACCTCTCTCACCTCACCCCTCTACAGTCTTTAATGAGTGCCTCTGCAAAACTCATCCACCTTACATCCCGTCCTGTACTTCCTACACCTCACCCTTTTCAAAATCCTGGTTTTCATGTACAAAGCTCTCCATAAACATGTGCCTGCCTACAACTCCTCTCTTTTTAGCAGGTATGTTCCATGTGTGGTCACTTCGCTCTGCCAACGATCTGATATTATGCTCTCCTCACACCTGCACCCCTCACTCTCGCCCTCAGGACTGTTCCTGTGCTGCCCCTATCTATGGAACTCCCTCCTACGTAACATTCACCTCTTCTGTGCCTCCAGTCCTTCAAGATGTCTCTAAAAACACATTACTTTATAACCCCCCATTGTATCTTTCCTGATCCAAAGCCCACACAGCCCCCATGCACCCCTTTACTTCTCATACTATGCTATTTACTCTCAGCTCTAGCCCTTCTGGTCAGGATTTTCAGCTGCTTCGGCCCTGTATTTATAAAGATTCCCTAGCTGAGATTGGTTTTCTATTTAGACATTTCTGGTTGAACTTGACTTGCATTACTTCACTGCAAGTGTCTGATACATAATGGCACCAGCCTAGCTTTAGCCATCTGACTGTGGTTGGACCACCATATAATGGTCAGTTTACTAATTGATGATAAACCTTGTCTTCTTAATTTCCTCTCCCTCTGGCCTTTCTGGAGTAAATGTTCTGCACGAGAGGGGGGGGGGGGCTTCTCAGCCATATAGAGTTAATTACAATTAGATGAATTTATCTTTTGCATCACTTGTGTATGAATATAGTCTTCACTACACTATAGGCTTGATTCCAACCAAGTCGCAAACAGGAAAACGGTTCAGGAGATAATCTGTGCACGCATATTTCCCTTACTGTCTCCCTGATACCGATGCTATTCCGACCCCGACACAATGGGCTCTATTACATTCTCTGCGCAAATTCGTACGCACTGCGCAATTTTTTTTGCCCGCAGCGTTAAACGTTAACGCGCGTAAATTAACGCTGGTATTATGATCCGAGCGCATCTTTTCATCCGTCTTAAAATATCGCGTGTAAAATATACTCGCGAAAACACGCACGCATTACCGTTGCGCGCAGAAATCGGTGGCCGCACAGTTTTTTCACGCGATTCAGCCAATCCGAATTAAGAACCATAATGGTCTCCCGTTCAGTTTTTGTGCCTGTCAAAATCAATCTGAGTATACATGCTGCAGCAATAATAAAAACACGCACAACCTCTCAATGTTATTGTTTGGGTATGTGTAGAATGTGTAACTATACTGTGCTGTATTTTTTTTGGGCTGGTGTTTTTTTCGTTTCGGCCAGGACGTTCGGATTTGCTGTTACCACCAGCTTTTCAAAGACGTAAAAATTATGCGCGCAATCGTCGTTCGTAAACATTTGCGCTTCGATTGTAATACCATCCGCATACCAGCGCATGAACGCATTTGCGCTCACAATGTTAAGTATGGGATGTGCGCACAAACTTTCGCTCGCACAGGGTTCGCGCAGGGTAACTCGCGTTAGACGTTAACGCGCATTTTGTGCGCAAACGTCGTAATACGGCTCTATGGAGCTCTGTGCATACATGACTTTGCAGTATCCATGGATGAAGATGCGGAGGGACATGGGAACGATTTGTTCCCATTCTCACACTGCTCGTGGCCAGAGGAAGCGGTGGATCACGTCATGCTCTGCACCGCAGGATCTCAAGTGAGTATGGGATGTTTTGGGGTTAAATGAAGGTAATAATTGGTCTTGCAATAAAACCACTTAACACCAGGGTGTCACGTTTCCAGCCCTATCCCCTGTATGTAAGCTGACCCAGTTCGGGTCTTGGTTCCTGTTACCATTCCTGGATTCCAGCCCAGGGGTTTCTTGTTTGCAGTCAGCTCACTCACCTATCTCTCTGATGTTCTGATCCACTCCCTATTTAGGAGCACTGCTCCCCTAATGCATTGCTCAAATGAGTTTTGAGTCATTCTGGATCCTGCCTTTTCAGTGTTGCTCTGTGTTTCCTGCTTAAAGCAAGTTCCTGTTCTATTTGTATATTTTGGTTCCCCGTTTCCCTCAGTCTGTTTGTTACGGCTGTCACCGTGTGCTTGTTTTTTTTTTTGTTTATGCCTTTTGAGCTATTTCCCACCCTGTTTCCCTGTGTGGTTCAGTTTGTGGTTTTCCCTTGCTGCGCTCTTTTTGCTGGTTTATTTATTTGCTGATATTCTGTGTATGACCCTGGCTTGTTCTGACGTCCCTCTCTGGTGTTCTGATCCCTGGCTATTCTATGACTGAGATTTTGTCTTCGATCATACCATGCTGATATTCTGTGTATGACCCTGGCTTGTTCTGACGTCCCTCTCTGGTGTTCTGATCCCTGGCTATTCTATGACTGAGATTTTGTCTTCGATCATACCATGCTGATATTCTGTGTATGACCCTGGCTTGTTCTGACGTCCCTCTCTGGTGTTCTGATCCCTGGCTATTCTATGACTGAGATTTTGTCTTCGATCATACCATGCTGATATTCTGTGTATGACCCTGGCTTGTTCTGACGTCCCTCTCTGGTGTTCTGATCCCTGGCTATTCTATGACTGAGATTTTGTCTTCGATCATACCATGCTGACTCCATTCTGTATATACTGTTTATATCCTGAGACTCTGCACGGCCATGTGGTATTTTCTATTAGCTCAGATCTGGCTACTCTAAAGACCGGCCTGTCAGTATTAGGGTTCCTTTTGGTAGTGCTGTGCAGGAGTCTCTGCCAAGCCTTGTGGTGTTCCCACCTTTTGCCTTTATATGTATTGTCTGCGTGGTATCCCTGCACTTAGGGCTTTTACCCCAGAACATGGGCTACACCACGGCTTACGCCTGGTGCCGCCATGACACTATCATGGTTATTCAGAGAAAGGTGAAAACCAGGAGAACTGGTTGGAGAAGAGAACAATCTAGCCGATTTAGAAAGTGAGATAAATGGGTGAATTTTTCTGGTTTGGCTATTTTGACCTAGAATTTTCACTTCTCCAGTCATTCTCCTGAGTTTCACCTTTCGATGAATACACCTAAGGGTCTAAATGTCTGTATTCATTCACTGAATACTGTCTCATTTACAGAAGATTGAGCTGGTTGGAATAGCTGGTTCTCCTCTAGGGAAGTGCAAATTTATGTCTTCAATACAAAGTATAGGAGACCTCCCCCTCCTGCTCCACTGATCTGGTGCAATTGCTGGGTGAAGTAGAGTTGTTTCCTCTACCCCACCCAGCGTTACCAGCGGCCGGGATTTTGAATTTCCTGGCTGCTGATCATCAGATCTGTCACTAATGATGTCACACACAGAGGGCTCTATTAAATTCTTCGTGCAAACGTTACCGCGTGCGCAAAAACACATTAACGAAAGGGGAAAAACCCTTTGCACTGAACGTCGCATTGCGACGTTCGCGCTCAAAATGCGCGTTAACGTGTAACGCGAGTGACCCTACGCGAACCCTTTGCGAGCGCAGTTTAGTGCGCCCATTCTATACTTAACATTGTGAGCGCAAATGCGTTTGTGCACTGGTGCGCGCATGGTATTACAATCCTAGCACACAATGTAACGGACAACGTTTGCGCGCATATTTTTAACGTCTTTGAAAAGCTGGTGGTAACGGCAAATTGTAACAACCTGACCGTACCAAACTGCGGATTCACAACGGAGAACGTCGAGGCGCATGTTATTTTCACTAGATCCGTCAAAAATGACGGCCACTACCTTGTCTTCCGTCAGAACGTACGTCTGTTGTGTGCAGTCCGCACAAAATGCGTTCGTCTGACGGACTGGCGTTAAACATTACATTGCGCTCACTTATTTCTGCGCGCAACGGTACTTTTTGCGCGTCGGTTTTCCCAGTGCAATTTCCCGACGGATGAAAAAATGCGCGAGGAATGTAATTCCAGCGGTGATTTTCGTGCGTTAACGTTTGCGCAAAAAAAAGTGAGCCCAACGTCACCCTCTGAAACCAATTAATTGCAAGCTCTTTACCCTGTGGAGGTCATTAAAAAGTGCAGGTGTTTTTCGTACTTTGAAAAATCGGCGGAAATCGCTGTTGTTGTGCGGCGACACATACCAGTGTTTGACGAAATAAAAAATTGCAACAGCAGAATCTGATATACAATAAAAAGTGCATTAAATGAGTATATTTCATGCTATTCTTAGAGAATGCGGGGGTTAATCCACGCAGTGCCAAATGATTACTGGAAGGTTTTCTGACTTTGTCATCACATTTGTTCCAGATTTGCGTCAAACCTATAAAATATATTGACCTAATTAAACGAGTCTCATCACGTCTGCGCATGCAAACACTTGACCCAATTTTTATTTTAATTCTGGTAAAACGCACATGGTTTATTAACCGCTGATTTGAGACCCAAGCTGCGCTTTTTACCTGTTATTTCCATGTTGCATCATTATGGTTTAAAGGCTAAAAATATATATATTTTTTTTTTTGTTTTTTTCAAAACCACACACATGTTAAGGTGAATTCCGGTGCGTTTGAAAGGTGTATATAAAGTAGAGACGAACTTTTAGACGACACAGCAGAAAAACCTCTGCTCTGAGCGCTGGACAGACACACGGCGACGATGGCGCTGCACGGTACAGCTGCAGTGGTGAGTGTTGCCTCAAATTTGTTTTTTCTTGCCTTTGAAAAATGTGTATATTGTTTATCATTCTGTGATTCATATAAAAGAAGCTAAATAAATTTATAAAATCGAAAACATAAACAGCGATAACACAAGGGGTTATTCACTAACCTCCGAAATGGCCCCGAATTGCACCGGATGCTGAATTTCACTGTTCGGTGCAATTCATCTATTCACTAAACTGTCGATTCGCCAAATGCAGGCAAATTGACAGCAAATACGGTGCAATTCGTCAACGTTCGGCAGCACCAAAATTGCCCCATAGAAGACTAACGTGTCTTCTATTCACAAAACGCTGAATTGCACCGAAATTCTGGTGTTTCATTTCGACAGGCTTAAACAGGCAAATCCCGTAGGATTCAATGTAAAAACGTAAAATCTTTTTATAATTTTTATATTTTAAAGACCGTTTATTCTTAATTTTTTGGCAAAATTTTTTTTATTTTTTTATTTCTTAGAACACCTTTTTTAGTATTTTTTTTTAGGCGACATTTTCGTTTTTTCTTATTTTTTAAAAGATTTTTTTATCTAGTAACAGACCTTTTTATTCTTTTAGGACCTTTTTTATTACATAGACACATTTCATTGATTTATATTCCTACTAGTTGTTAAGCCTGCTCGGAGGGCAGTCTAGTGTTGTTGTTGCCAGCTCAGAATTCATGCCCACATATTTGTTCTTTAAAAGTCCTATCCAAGAGTATCTACATATATAAATGTGTTTTGTAACGCGTCCGGCGCCATCCCGTCCGCAACAGGAAGGCCAACTGAGCAGCTCTGATGGGTGCACGCACAGCTGACAGCGCATTACAAAGGCATTTATATATTAGAGCAGGCTCCTCTTCCCTCTTAAATTGTAAGCTCACGGGAACAGGACCCCTTAGATTGTAAACTCACAGGAACAGGACCTCTTAGATTGCAAACTCATGGGACCCCTTAGATTGTAAACTCATGGGACCCCTTAGATTGTAAGCACATGGAACCCCTTAGATTGTAAACTCATGGGAACCCTTAGATTGTAAACTCACAGGAACAGGACCTCTTAGATTGTAAACTCATGGGACCCCTTAGATTGTAAACTCATGGGACCCCTTAGATTGTAAACTCATGGGGCCCCTTGGATTGTAAACTCATGGGAACCCTTAGATTGTAAACTCATGGGACCCCTTAGATTGTAAACACATGGAACCCCTTAGATTGTAAACTCATGGGACCCCTTAGATTGTAAACACATGGAACCCCTTAGATTGTAAACTCATGGGACCCCTTAGATTGTAAGCACATGGAACCCCTTAGATTGTAAACACATGGAACCCCTTAGATTGTAAGCACATGGAACCCCTTAGATTGTAAACTCATGGGGCCCCTTGGATTGTAAACTCATGGGACCCCTTAGATTGTAAACTCATGGGGCTCCTTGGATTGTAAACTAATGGGACCCCTTGGATTGTAAACTCATGGGGCCCCTTGGATTGTAAGCTCCTGAGACCACTTAGATTGTAAACTCATGGGACCACTTAGATTGTAAACTCATGGGGCCCCTTGGATTGTAAACTCATGGGACCCCTTAGATTGTAAACTCATGGGGCTCCTTGGATTGTAAACTAATGGGACCCCTTAGATTGTAAGCACATGGAACCCCTTGGATTGTAAGCACATGGAACCCCTTGGATTGTAAACTCATGGGACCCCTTGGATTGTAAACTCATGGGGCCCCTTGGATTGTAAACTCCTGAGACCACTTAGATTGTAAACTCATGGGACCCCTTAGATTGTAAACTCATGGGATAGATTGTAATCTCATGGGATAGTTTGTAAACTCATGGGACCCCTTAGAGGGTATGGGGACATGCTTAAGGTGGTGGGGTGCCCAGTTGCAGGGAGGCCAATACTTACCTTGTTCCAGCGCCGTGATCAAGTCCCCAGGTCTCGCCGTAATCAAGTCCCCAAGTCCCCAGGTCGCGCTGGTTCCGGCATGCAGCACCCAGAGCCTCCCCTGCACCAGCCGCCGGGGGAGACTCAGGGCAGGGGTGATCCGTGAGAGACAAAAAAAAAAAAAAAGGATATGTTGGAGAGGCGCTGTGCACGCCTCTCCAACAGATTTTTGTGGTCCCTCGCGCAAACCGGCTGGTAATCACAGCGCGCAAGTAGCCTGCAGCGACGGACGCAAACGTTTTTATTGTTATAGATTGGGAGAATAGGAGTTTCCTTTTTATTTTTTTTCAATTCGGGGGAAATTCTGCCATTAATGCTGCAATTCGGAGGTTTTTGCCGATGTCCGTTAACTGCTTGAACGACTCCAATTTTGGCAAAGAACAGTGACCAAATATTGCGAATTGCAGCGAAACACAAAGCACAAAAATTGCACGCTTTCTGAGTAGACCCTTTAGTGATGTACATCATTAAGACAAATTATTATTATTCTTTATTATTACTCTTAAGTTCTATGGCGCCAGCATATTCCACAGCGCTGTACAATGGGCACAATATAGAAAGGGTTACAATACATTGAACAACAATTGACAAACCGGTACAATAGGAAACGAGGGCCCTATTCCCGTGGGAATTTACATTCTAGAAGAATAGTTATATTTATCTGCAAAAAATGGGAAAGCACATACAGGGGATTATTCCCTAATCGCTATTGTTTACCATTGTGGCATCGTTGTCACAATAAACTTCGGCAATCCAGAGAGGGAAATTCAAACAACGGCAGGTGAAGTTTCATTGATGCAGTTTTCTCAGTTGTTTGCAATAACAGTAAAAAAACAAAGGTGATTAGTGAATGGCCCCCATAGTGTAGATCACGGATCAGCAACCTTAGCCCTCCAGATGTTTTGGATCTACATATCCCATGATGCTCAGCTCCTCATTATGTTGGCTCATCTTTGCGGGAAATGTAATTCCAAAACATCTGGAGGGACAAGGCTACTGGCTAGGGTGACCATATTCGCAATGTTTAAAGGGACACATATTGCTATTAAATGCAGAGGGGAGCACAGGGAAAAGTGCTGCCCTTCAACCTGAATAATTCATATGCTACAGGAAGTAAATCAATGCAGGTCACCTGGGAATCCTCTTTGATATCTTACCTGCAGCATATAGATTCTGCATGCTGCCCGGTCACATTCTTCATGCACTGCCCATCAGCATGAATAAATCATACGTGTCCCTTTAAAAATGGCCGATTCTACAACTACTGACTCCTGGTGTAGATAGTATGGGCTCTTGATATAGACTATTTAAGCTTCGGTCACAAGCCAGGAGTAGCATGTAGTGCCACCAAAACCATCAACGCCTGGGGAGGATCAGTTCGCTGGAGATGGTTAGATCGCCCCTGCAATACTGGCAATTTTAGCAGATTTTTGAAATGCCAGCAAACGCCGGTGCCTAGTGCATAACCCCCATGTGGATTTGACTCATGTGCACTCTACAATATTATGTTAGAAGAATTAATCAGATAAGGGGTCTCTGGCATCGCTAACTTCAGGAACCCGCAAATGTATAACGTTGTCAGTCATGCTACACGTTTCGCCCTAACCTCAAGGCTTTCTCAAGCACCTACGTTGTTCTTCCAATTTTAGAAGGAAAAACTAAAGTATTAAATGAACTAAAAGAACTTGTATTTTCTTTTTTCAGTCTGTTCTTTTTTCTCCTCAGATTCCCTTTGTTTTACTCTCTGTCGGATTTGTGCTCAGTAAAAGATGTCCCCCTTCAAAGAGCATGTTACTTGCTCAAGGTATGAAGTTCAATCTGCATATGAGCATCTGCGATCACGAGTCTTCTTCTGTGTATGAAGCACATGCTCGTTCTCTGTCGCCTTGGAATTACAGGTAAATGTGTAATAATTTATTTATTTTTTTGGCAATGTAAAAAGCTTTTTCTAGCATTAGATATTTACACGGTCATATATAGAGTATGTATAAAAGGTGGGGGCAGGCTAGATTCTATGAAAAAGCTCTAAAATTATCCTGACAAATAGGGATGAGCTATTTGGGTTCGGACGGTTCGGAGTTTGACCCGAACTTTGGCAGTTCGAAAGTTCGCGAATTTCAAACTTTTTGGGTGTGTTCGGTTCGAGTTCGAAAAAAAAAAAAGAAATTTTGAAAAAAGTATAGAAAATGCTTAAAAAAAACTCAAAAAAATCTAGAAATAAAGAGACTCTTTACTGCAGAATATTATAAGCAACGGTTTATTAGATATTGAATTAAAAACTAATGTGTACGTGGAAAGATTATCAACTCTAAATGACCTCTGTTCACAAACGGGCATAACACCAGGTGTTTTTAGTCTGGTAATCAATTTGATACATTGTACACCATACTGAGGGTGGGGTGGTGTCTGCTTCTGATTGAGATTTGAGAGTTAATTTCCCTAAAACATCCTAATATGCTGCATTTAACCCTTTCGCTGCTGAGGCTTTTCACACCTCTGTGCTTAGGTCATTTTTACCGCTTTCGCTCATCATGTTTAACCGCGTTTTGTAGCCATATTTTGATATATGACCCAGACATAATATATATCGTTCTTTCCGGCAGACTTGGCAGATTCATAATATGTCATTATTATATGTATACGTTATGTCATGTCTGTATATTATAACAAAAATGCAATAAAATTTGAATTTTCAATAATTTATTATGTGTAAAGTGTTTTTTTTCACATTTTAACATGCGATCGTTTGTGGTTATATTTTGTATGGGGTGCGCTTCTAAAAAAATTAGAAATGGGGTCTCGTTCCATTTTTTTTGGGGAAAATTTAGCTTTTTTTAACAAACGCACCGCATACAAAAATCGTTAGTGCAGCATTATTGTTCACATTATAATTGAAATGGGAACAATATTGCTAAATTAACAAAACAAAAACAAAAAAAAACTTGTTTTTTTTTTTTTTTTAGAATTTCTTTTTTTAAATATTTTTTTTTAAAACATTTTTCATACTCATCTTTGGTGTCCTTGGAAAGGCCATGCTCTGGCCGATCCAACGATATCAAACATTAACCCCTAGCTGCCACGGATCTCCACCATTGGTGGCAGCTAGGGGTTAACTCCAGGACTGGCGTCATCGTGCTATGCACGATGACGCCAGTCCTCAGGGGGAGTTCCTGGAGGCTTGGCCGACATCCAAGATGTCGGCCAGCTCCAGGAGAGGATCATGATCCGGCACCGATTTGTGATCCAGCTCCCCAGGGGTTAATCACAGCCACCGTTTGGAAGGGCAGGCTGTGCCCTTCTAAACGGTGCCTGGATTAACCCTCTGCCCCCCAGCGATCGAGAGGGAGAGAGGTCTGAAGGACCTCCCCCCTCCCTTTCAGGCGCTTCCTCCGCACATGCGGGGGGGGCACCTGAATTAGATGTCATCGCGCCGCCGCAATGACATCTAATTGCTCTGCCGGGGTCCCGGAGTACTGGGCTGACATCCAAGATAACAGATCTCTTTTTGGGGTGTTGCGAGGCTAATGACGTCAGATTTGCTGAATATAGACAGAAAACATTTGAATTAGTCGCTTTTCAAAGGTTTTGTGTAACTTATATCTCATTTGACAAATATACAGAGCATCAAATATAAACCCATAATACTCAACCGCACCTTCTGCTCCTTTTGCAGCTTGACTGAAGATAAGAACAGGTTCCCGGCTATCATTGCGGAGGCGACATGTACTCATGAAGAATGTGTAGACCCCTCGGGTAATGTGGACCCCAATATGGTCTCTGTTCCCATCAAACAAGAGACTCTGGTCTTAAGGCGCCATGAGGAAGGTTCTTCAAAGGGCATATTCTTGGACAAACAAATCATCACTGCTGGGTGTACGTGTGTCTGGCCTGAAACTCATGAGAGAAATTAATAATAAAGAAATATTTATTGAACATCCAACCCTCCACTCCATTAAATTACTCAGCTATTAATTTTTGGTCGTCTTGTCCCTAATAATTTAATCTCCATTGATATGTTCTTTTTCTCATCTTTCGATATTTTTCTTGAAGGCTTTCTCTCTCACATTACATTTTTCAGAGTTACACTATTATTTTATTATTATTATTCTTTATTTATAAAGCGCCGGCATATTCCGCAGCGCTGTACAATAGGCACAGTATAGACAGGGTTACAATACATTGAACAACATTTGACAAACAGTACAGGAGGAGATGAGGCCCTATTCCCGTAGGAACTCACAATCTAGAAGGGTTGGGGTTGGAAACAGGAGGAGAGGACTGCAAGGTGAGAGTGATTGATGGTTGCCTGGGAATTAGAAGCCTGGGATTAGTAAGAGTAATTAGAGAAAGAAGTGTGGACAGCTGGAAAGGATGCCTGAAAATAGAGGCCGGTCCTGGGTGGGGTGGTGGATAGGGAGGGGGTGTGGGACTGTTGAGTGTGTGTATGGATCCTTGTCTGTGTGTTTCCCTGTTACACTAATTTATCTCTCTATTTTTTTTTTATTTAATAGCCACTTGCCTTTCTATCTCCTCCTTTTTTCACCCCTTTCTGATGCACCATTTTTCTTCCCTTTCTCCCTCTCTCTGGTTTCCAGTCTTTAACGTAAAGAAGTATTTATGTCATGTTTTAATGTCATTTTATCTAGTATGGATTTATTCATTAATGTATTGTATGTTGTATTCCTTATTGTATGGCTGTTTTGTTTTGCTTATTTTCACTCTTAGTCATAATAAATATATATTTAAAATGCAGACCTATTCAATTTACTAAATGATTTAATTCAATCTGACTTTTTATAACAAAATTATTGGCAGCTTGCGGACGATATTTTTTTTCTCGAGATATTGAAAGAATTTAAATAATTTGGTCGGAGCCGCTATTTGGAAAATCCACTGGGCTGAAATAAAATCTGGCTAGTAAAACGGCCACTAAAGCTTATTTTTTGGCCAGCATCATACAGATTTGTGCCTAAGTTTAACCCTTTCGCTAGTGAGGCATTTCACACCTCTGTGCTGAGGTCATTTTTACCGGTTTCACTCATCATGTTTAAACGTGTTTTGAAGGCCTTATTTTAATATATGACCCAGACATATTATATATTGTTCTTTCCGGCAGACTCGGTAGATTCATAATATGTCATTATTATATCTATACGTCATGTCCTGTCTGTATATTATAACAAAAAATGCAATAAAATTTGAATTTTCAATAATTTGGAATGTGTAAAGTGTTTTTTTCTCACATTTTAACATGCGAGCATTTGCGGTTATATTTTCTATGGGGTGCGCTTGTTAAAAAAATTAGAAATGGGGTCTCGTTACATTTTTGTTTGGGGGACATTTTGCTATTTTTAACAAACGCACCGCATACAAAAATCGTTAGTGCAGCATCATTGTTCACATTATAATTGAAATGGGAACAATATTGCTGCATTAAGAAAACAAAAAAAAACTTGTTTAGCATTTAAATAAAAAAAAATTTACATGGTCAAGTTTAGTATCGTTGGAAAGGCCATGCTCTGGCCGATCCAACGATATCAAACATTAACCCCTAGCTGCCACGGATCGGGAGATAGGGGGTTCATTGGAACCCCCTATCTCCACCATTGCTGGCAGCTAGGGGTTAACTCCAGGACTGGCGTCATCGTGCTATGCACGATGACGCCAGTCCTCAGGGGGAGTTCCCGGAGGCTTGGCCGACATCCAAGATGTCGGCCAGCTCCGGGAGAGGATCACGATCCGGTGCTTTTCAGCGCTGAATCGTGATCAGGCTCCCCAGGGGTTAATGTCAGCCACTGTTTGGAAGGGCAGGCTGTGCCCTTCCAAACTGTGCCTGCCTTAACTCTGTGCCCCCCGGCGATCGGGAGGGAGAGAGGTCCAAATGACCTCGCCCCCTCCCATTCAGGCGCCTCCTCCGCACACGCGGGGGGCGCCTGAATTATATGTCATCGCGCCGCCGCAATGACATCTAATGGCTTCGCCGGGGTCCCGGAGTGCTGGGCTGGCATCCAAGATCGATTGCTGTCTCCTGTGCACAGGAGAACCACTTGGCTGGACGCGCTGAGCGCATCCATAGCAGCCAAGTGGTTAACAAGGTTTCTTGTTTGATCAAGATTTCATTACTAGATAAAGGTTCCAAGAGGAACCGAAACATTGTCCCTTGCTCCAATAATAAATCAGCTTTGATACTCAGGCAGCTGCCGGCCGGGCTGGCTGCCTTGAAACCTGGTATTTTGTGTGATTTGTAGAAGTGTGCTGCATCATTTTTCACTAAAAGAACATTTCAGTCTTATTCCTTAAATTTTTTGCCTAATATTTAGAGATCTGCACAGCATTTTTTTTTTCATTTTGTTTCGTATTTTTCCGGGCCGTTCTTTTTCTCTTTTGGGTCATTTCGGGCCGTTTTTGTGTCATTTCGTTTTGTATCAATTCGGAATATCGGATCACTTTGTCTTCCATTTTTTATGGATTATTTTGTTTTTCGGATCACATACAGGGTTATTCTGAAAGCAATGAAATGTCGCCGACATTTTGGTACCCTCTCATTCCCCGCGCTTCCCCACACTTTGGGGGATCACAGTTCGTCACCCTGCAGTGTATTCAGCATGCACTGCAGGGTCCCTGTAGTTCATGGAACACACGCCACAAACCTGCCGAACACTCACCAAAAACCCGCAGAAACCGCCACAAAAACCACGCCGCACAAGCTGACGAGCTGCCAATCACAGCGCAGAGCTGCTGCAAGAAAAAAGCCAACAAACAGACTGACGGGGTAAAAAAAAACAGTATGCTTCAGTGTCAAAATTGAAACGCTGTTTGCAAAACAACTACTGAACGAAAATGCCTGGAATTTACATATAAGATCCTACGAATGATAATAAAAAGGTTTGCTAAGGAAAAATGAAAGACGATTAAAAAAAAAAGGAAAAAACATTTTGCCGAGAAAATCTCAAAAAATGCTTAAAAGATCCTAAAAAAATCAATAATAAATTTTGCTGCAGAATAAAATAAACGGTTCATTAGATATTGAATTAAAACGGGAATATTTTTAACATTGAAACCTATGGGATTCGCCTGAATAAACCTGATGAATGAAACCACCTTAGGCTAGGGTCAGACTAATGCTTTTTTTGCGTTGTCCTTAAAAAAGTGCGTTCGAACTAATGGACGCATTTTTTCACGGAATACGCGATAGCGGTCATACAATGCACCTTTTCGTCCGTGATTTTGTACGGATCATCAATAAAACACTTTTTGTGTCTGGACGTTATGTTAGCCGGACATTAGCAGCGTCTGACGTCTCCTAATCACGCACACACGCCGCTATGCGGACGCAGCGCACTCTGTACGTCCGTACTAGCGGTTTGACGTTCTAGAAAAAATGCGTTCGTTTGCCACTTGCGTTGTGCGGACGAACTTTCGTGCGGCCGTACTTTGTGTGTTCCCCGGCATTGGACGTCATTTGCTGCTAGCACGGCCGTGATTTCGTGCGGTTAAACGCACGTTAAAAATGCTTTCGTCTGACCTTAGCCTAAAAGCAGGGCACTTCGGCAACCTTTCTCTGCTGTTCGGTGTCTCTGAATAGATTAACCATTGCTTCTCTATGGGGGATTTCACTGCCCTCGAACAGGCACTGTACGTACAGGCAATTTGGCAAATTGCCTGCTCTCTGAATAGTCGAATGGCCCCAAAATGTCACTGTACGCTGAATTTCAGTGTCCGGTTACATTTCGGGGTCAGATCGGCTCTCTGAATAACCCCTTTAGTTTTCCATTTTTGCAATCTCCTAATAATAACAACAGCAATATAATTATATAAGGCACAGGAAGAAGTATATATCTATATAAAAAACATAATACAAATGTTATGCTGGGTGTTGAGCCTGGGGCCCTATCCTTACTAAGGTGGTGCATTATTCTTTTGAGCCACCAGGCTGACATATGACAAGCATAGGTTTTAGGGTTATTATCATTCACCTGCAGCCGGCCACTTAGAGCTGCATGTGGCTGCAGCCCAGCCTGAGGTAGGAGGCCTCTGGGAGGAGAGTCCGAGTCTCCTTAGCGTGTGCACGGAATGGGTAATTTGTGCTGATAGGAAAAAAAATTAAAGCGTGCAAATGATTTCGCAGATTGTCCTCACAACCTGATAAATTGTAGTCATGCTTTAATTTTTTTTTTCCTTCCTGACACCAGCGGGGCTCTGTACTGTTATCAGCACCTTCTACCATTTGATATTGTTTTTGTAAGGTGCTGGTTCCGGGGTGGTAGGTTTGAGCCCAATGTGCAATGATATTGCTGAGAATGAGGTATATGAACAAAAGGGTTTTATTAGGACTAAAACATAAAGTCATTAAACAAATAGGAAAGGAGAATACTGTGTAAATAATAACCGACAATAAGAGTAACTAGAAGGCGAGCTGAGAGAAAGATATACAACAAAGGCAATACTAAACTACACTAAACTATACTACAAACATTTATATGTAAGAAAGAGGAGAGTAGCTATAAGGCCCCCGGCACACGAGCGTTAACAGAGAGAGGAAGGAACGTCCGTGAAAGTGGGCGTTCCTTCCACTCTCTGCGCTCAGCGTACAAAGCACGATCCTCCTATGGAGAATCGCGCTTTGTATCCTGTCAGCGTCCGTTTAGCTTTTTGACGGGCAGGGCTTTTTCACGTCCGGTGGATGGCTTTCCCCGTCAAAAACGCACAGACGCAGGGAATTGCGGGCGCACATGAGCCGTAAATACGCTCGTGTGCCGGGGCCTAAATAGGAATTATAGCAGGGTTTTCTGAAGGTGAAGAGTCCTTGGAGCTAGAGGGTCCTTGGAATGTTGAAGGTCTTTAGTATTAGAGGGTCTTGAGGTCAGGGGATCCTTGGATTGTAGAGGTTTCTGGAAGCAGGAGATCTTTGTATATTAGAGGGTCCTGTAGCAGGGAGTCTCAGGATCAGAGGGTCTCAGGATCAGAGGGTCTCAGGAGCATAGGACCGTATGTAAGCAGATGGTCTCAGGAGCAGGAGGTCTCAGGTAAGCAGGTCTCAGGAGCAGGTGGTCTAAGGATTAGTGATGAGCCGAACACCCCCGTGTTCGGTTCGCATTCGAACTCAAACAATTTCAAAAGTTCAAGTTTGAACGCGAACACGAACCGAACTCAATGCAAGTTAATGGGATTCGAAAGTTCGATTTTTAGAGTGCCCTCCAAGAGGGCATATGCAAGATATTTGCTATAAAAGGTGTATGGGGGTCCGGGTAGTGCCCTTGGGGACAGGAAACAAGGACAAAAAGTTTTAAAAAAAAACATTTTTAAAGGAACAGTGAGTTTTCCATGAAATAAAGGTTAAGAATAAAAATGAAAAATTCCTTCAAATATCGTGCCTAGGAGGTCCCCATAACCTGCCCGTGAAGTGGCGGATTTGTAGGATGTATAGAAACATTTAAAAACAAAAAAATTACATTTCAAATGAAGGTAAATGGTTTTCCTTTAATCTATTCATAAACAACAGCTTGGGGCGGCAGTCTGTATGAAAAGAGGAGACATTTTAAGACACGCAGAACAAGTTTAGTGATTTTTTGGCTAAATTATGGTGAAATTTATGCAGGCTTTGGATGAAAGTAACAATAGGTGGTTTAAAATTGGGCCTTTAGTGTCGGCAACAGTGCCATCACGCCGTAACCCCTCTGTGGTATTGTGGAAGAGTGCAGGGTTGGAACCTGCGGTCAAATATTAAAATGATATGAATCTGGTATAGGCATCAGTGGCAGTGCACCCAAATATTGTGCCTTTGGTGGCAGCAAGTGCCTTCGCACCGTAAGTAACCCGTCTGTGGTATTGTTGAAGAGTGCAGTGGTGGAGGCTTTGGTAATGCAGAAGAGATACCCGATCTATTCAGTTACATCAGCAGCTATAACAAAACCGGTTCAGCAATGTTTAGGCACTTGTACTGCGCTACTGTATATGGTGAGAATCGATGCACACCAGTAGCAACAGGAAGCAAACAGATCAGGCAGGAAATACACAGAGAGAATAGTCAAATGGCAGGCAAAGTCGGCAACAGATCAGGTCCTCAGAACAAGCAGGGTTAGTAACAAGTATATAAACTGATTCGGTAAGCTAGCGATGCGGGAATAAAGGCTGAGACACACTGAGTGTGTAGTGACGCACAGCATAGCGTGGCGAAGCGAAGAGAAGCAAGCATTTTGCAGGCTTGACTTCACTCCGCTCCGCCTCGCAGTGTGTCTACACTACATTACGTTTGCTTCTCACCGCACTGGACAGGAATCCACTAACTAAATTAAAATGTACACACAAAACCGTTTTATTTTCACAAAGCACATGTTATATAGGCAAAAAAAAGTTTCTACTGAATAAAATACATCAAAAATTACTGTTAATTTAATAGGAATAGTATAAAAAAAGGTAACCCCATATCATATATATTATAGGGACACGAGCGCCGTGTATAAAGTAGGGATGCATTGATACCTCAAACAGACATATACGTATATATCAACATGCAGACCTATATATACGTATATATCAACACGCAGATATATATACAGTTGTGTTCAAAATTATTCAACCCCCACTGAAATTTAGTGTTTTGGCCAGTTTGACATTGATTTTGATCATTCAGTCATCTTGCTTACAATTAAATCAAAGAGGCACGTGTAGGTCAGACAAATATAACATAACATTTATAATGAAATAACCACAAATGTCTTTTCTGTGCTCACATCATTATCAGTTTTATTCAACCCCCAAGTGACATTCAAACTTAGTACTTAGTACAACATCATTTTACAGTTATAACAGCTTTTAAACGTGAAGCATAGCTTGACACAAGTGTCTTGCAGCGATCTACGGGTATATTCGCCCATTCGTCATGGGCAAAAGCCTCCAGTTCAGTCACATTCTTAGGTTTGCGCACTGCAACTGCTTTCTTTAAGTCCCACCAGAGGTTCTCAATCGGATTTAAGTCAGGTGACTGCGATGGCCACTCCAAAATGTTCCAGCCTTTACTCTGCAACCATGCTCTAGTGGACTTGGAGGTATGCTTGGGATCATTGTCCTGTTGAAAGGTCCAACGTCTCCCAAGCCTCAGGTTTGTGACGGACTGCATCACATTGTCATCCAATATCTCCTGGTACTGAAGAGAATTCATGGTACCTTGCACACGCTGAAGCTTCCCTGTACCTGCAGAAGCAAAACAGCCCCAAAGCATGATTGACCCCCCGCCATGCTTCACAGTAGGCAAGATGTTCTTTTCTTCATAGGCCTTGTTCTTCCTCCTCAAAACATAGCGTTGATCCATGGGCCCAAACAGTTTGAATTTTGTTTCATCAGTCCACAGAACACTATCCCAACACTTCTGTGGTTTGTCCACATGACTTTTGGCATACTGCAGTCGACTCTTCTTATTCTTTGGCGACAGCAAGGAGGTGCGCCTGGGAGTTCTGGCATGGAGGCCTTCATTACGCAGTGTGCGCCGTATTGTCTGAGCTGAAACTTCAGTACCCACATCTGACAAATCTTTTCTCAGTTCCTCAGCAGTCACACGGGGACTTTTCTCCACTCTAGGCTTCAGGTAGCGCACAGCAGTCGAAGTCAGCATCTTCTTTCTGCCACGACCAGGTAGCGTTTCAACAGTGCCCTTTGCCTTGAATTTGCGAATGATGCTTCCTATGGTCTCTCTTGGTATGTTTAACATCTTTGCAATCTTCTTATAGCCATTGCCCTTCCTGTGAAGAGTAATCACCTCTTCTCTTGTCTTCCTGGACCATTCTCTTGACTTCACCATGTTTGTAACCACACCAGTAAATGTCTAGAAGGAGCTGAGTATCACAGTCATTTTAAAGCTGCCTAATTGGTGCTTATTATGCTTTATTGCTGCTCCGTGACATCCACAGGTGTTTTCAATACCTGATTGAAAACACTTGAATGAACCTCTGTTCTTCAGAGTGGTAGTCTTTAAGGGGTTGAATAATTGTGTCAATGAAGAATTCACAAAAGAAACATTTACTACTGTATTACAAAACCAATTGATGTCATTTTAGTTGCATATGGTTCTTTAAAAAGTCCTTGTAGGATTTCATTCTGAATACAATTACAAATGTACACTAAATTCCCTAAAACCCTTTACAGCATTGGGGGTTGAATAATTTTGAACACAACTGTATACACCCACCCACAGACCTCAGACCATATATACACATACGCACATGGGGGGGTGACATGTGGACAATCTCAACTAAATGCACCCCCCCCCCCCCATTTGGCTGATCCCTCCAGAAGAAATGTTGAACCCAACAGAGCAGAGAATATATATTATTCTCTGCTCTATCGGGTTCAACATTTCTTCTGGAGGGCTCAACCAAATGGGGGGGGGGGGCAATTAGTTGCCAAAATGTGTGTGTAATACAAGTCTGGATATATATATTTATAAGAATATAGATATACAGTATATCTTATCTATATATATATATCATACCTGCCCTTACCTTCCCCTATAAATTTGCTAAAAATATATACACAAAAAAAAAAAACACTGCCTGAGACCCCCCCGCAGCCCACATGCCACCCCCTCTACCTGGCCGAATGTATCTAATATATATAATTAAATACATTCAGCCAGGTAGAGAAAGAAAAAAAAGTTTTATTTTATGTTCCCGGGGACATTTAAAAATGTCCTCGGATTTTTTTTCTTTTTAGAAATGTGTCGCCTTACCTTAGCCTGGTGGTCAGTGGGGGCTCCCTGGATCCTGGTTGTGGGGAGGGGGGGGTGTTCTGCCGTGGCCACAGGTGCAGTGGCTCCCTCCCTGCACTGCCTGTCTCTGCCACATGCACCTGTGCGGCTAGTCGCAGCTCTGTCATCGCATGCTCCTCAAGGGGATCCTTGGGAGGCCCCTGCAGGCTGACCTCCTCAGTGCCTGATTAGAGGGCCGGGTCTGCCTGATGTTTTAGTAACAAGAATGTTTTATCCCATAGGCTGCAATGTTAAAAATATTCCCGTTCTAATTTGATATCTAATAAACTGTTGCTTATAATATTCTGCAGTAAAGAGTCTCTTTATTTCTAGATTTTTTTGTATTTTTTAAGCATTTTTTATACTTTTTAAAAAAAAAAAATTTCAGAACTTTTGGCGAACGTCCCAAAAAGTTCAAAGTTCGCGAACTGTCGAACGGCCGATGTTCGATGCGAACTCCGAACAGATCAAACTGAACAGCTCATCCCTACTCAGGATCAGAGGGTCTCAGGAGCAGATGACCTTAGATAAGCAGATGGTCTCAGGAGCAGGAGGTGTCCGGTAAGCAGGTCTCAGGAGCAGGTGGTCCCAGGTAGCAGAGGGTCTCAGGAACAGATGGTCTCAGGTAAGCAGAGGGTCTTGATGCAGAACTGTGAGAATAATGGAGGAACCAGGATACAACGGTTATAATAGTTTAAAGGCAGCATCCTACTAGTGAGGAGTTCACTATAGCAATGCAGAAGCATTGTGCCTTGGGAGTGGTTCCTTTTTATAGAGGAGGAATCAGGATGTATTAGCCAGCACCTGGTTGCTGGATCAGCCTGGGTTAGTGGGAGGATTACCAGTCCCATTACAGGGAACCAGCTTGCATATAGGTTTGCTGCGGCGCTGGCGTCTATTTTCCAAACAGTTTTTATGGAAATCGGCATACTGGTAAAATGTAATTGAATCGGTAAAGCCGATATTTCCGTTGATCTTATAGCTGTGAGTTCCGATATTCAATCCGAAGAGCCGCCGGTAAAAGCCAACAGGCCGCCGAACGCAGTTAACAAAAAAAAAAGGGCAACCACAACGTTAAAAAGGCATTTTCAAAGAAAGTACTGCATGAAAATACCTGGGAATAATATATAAGGTCCTACGTATAATAATAATAAGGTCTGTTACAGAAAAAAAAAACACCATTTTAAAAGAATTGTGAAAAAACATTTTGCCGAAAAATGCCTAAAAGAATCCTAATAAATAAATAAATAAAATAAAATAAAGAGACTTTTTGCTGCAAATGAAAAGAATAAATGGTTGAATAAATATTAAGAAGAAACAGGAATTTTTTTAACATTGAAACCTAGGGGAATCGCCTCATTAAACCTGGCGAAGGAAACCACTGTAAATCAGGGCATTTCACTGACAATTCTCTGCTGTTCAATGTCTGTGAATAGATTAACCATTGCCTCTCTATAGTGATTTCACTGCCCCCGAAGGTCACCATATTTTGTTGGCAATTCGCCAATATTTGGCAAATTGCCAGCTTTTTCAATAACCGTATGGTCACGAAATTGCACCGTATGGGCAAACTCACCGTTCGGTGCAATCTTGTGGCCAGTTCAGCTCTCTTTGAATAACCTTGAAAATAACACCCAATCAGCCCGTCCTTAGAAAGACCAGAAAATAAAACTATCTAAGGATAGATCTACCAGTAGGAGATATAGAGAAAATCAGAGTCAGACAAGTCAGAGGTCATACACAACGAGGGTAGTCATACAAACCAATGCCACAGGAACACAGATATCAGGAAAGTCAAAAAACAAGCCAGGAATTGGTACACAGGAAAGCAGCACACAACAAGGAACGTAAGAACGAAACTCAACAGGGCACTGAGAGAATGACGACAGGGATATTTATAGCCAAAGACTAAATCTCGTTGGGCCTCGTCATTTTCGTGCGTCAAAATGTCTGTGAATGGTGCCCTGCCTCGTATGTCTGACGCAAGGAAGGGGAGCTACAAAAATCTGATGCCAACGAGCAGCCAGCATCATTAATGCCACCAGAAGAGAGCACAGCGGCAATATGATGACGTGAAACGCTGGAATGACATGAGGACCTGAAAGGAGCAACAAAGGCTAACGAACGTTGAGCCTGATATGTAACACACCTATGCTGCCCTCTTCATGGATAATCTCTGGTCACTGTTTTGACCGATACATGGACAATTTCTCTGCTTGTTGCAGTTGGTTCTCCAGATATCAAAGAGTTCTATGTCTCATACCAGCTTGCCTCAGACTCTCATGGTTTGATTTAGGGACACTTCCATTGCTTGTGCTTGGATTTTACCAGCCGTAGACCACACCACACATTTCTCTGCCACCACTTTTGTCACTCCCGCAATATATCTTCTCTATTTCCATTTTCTTTTCATTTCTTTACTTTTCCATCATCTGACCCATCTATAAAGTCCTTATGCCCATTTTGACCCCCCCCCTAAAGTCTCTACACGTCTCTCCTGGCCCATATCTAGCACCCCATGTTATTTCTCCCTCTCGGCTATTTATGTCTCACTCCTCCCACCTATCTATACCTTATTATTATTATTATCCTTTATTTACATAGAGCCTCAGATTGCGCAGCGCGTTCCAAGATCAGTGCAGCAGCAGTTGCTAAAATGACATTTTTTTCTCAAGTGCTATAATTATATCAATCGCTGACAACATCTGTCACAGAAAATCACAGCGTCAACATAACACTACATTCGTGGTCCTCTGATCTTCGAGAGGGTTTCCACCTATGTTTCATTTTCTGTATCGTCGTTGCCAAAATTGCCATCTGGAACTAAACTGAAACCGCTTGTGGTAGATTTGAGGCGGTCACCATAAACACTAAATTAAAGGAAACTGATATGGGTTAATCAGTAACGACGGTTCTTTCATGGAATTGAGAAACCGCTCGATTCGGAGGAACTTCCACCGCATTTCTGGGTAGTATTCACCATTCTTTCCACCACAGTTTTTGCTGAAGTTGTCCAGCATAGTTTTCATTGGTGTTTCTACAGTACAAAAAACACCGTCAAACGCGTAGTGTCACATAAATATATAATATCCAATATATCTTACATCAGCTGCTAGATGATATGTATCTCTATGGAGGCAGATATTGTCAAACGAGGAAACCATGAACCTCAAGGAGAGAGTAGCAGAAAAAATATTTATTTATTTATTTATAAAAGATTTTACCAGGAAGGATACAATGAGATTTATCTCGTTTTCAAGTATATCCTGAGTTCAAGAACATTGAATTGTTACAGTTGTTACAGATATACAAAGTTACAGTTACAAGTACTTTAGAACGGGGAAGCACAAACAGTAGACTTACATGACACAAGAGGAAATACAACCCTGGTCATAGGATAACTGTCCAGGTAATACATCACTTTAAACCAAGATCTCAGGCAGACATCCCATGAGCTTACACTCTAAGGGACTAGGGTAACTGAAACAAATGGGAACAGAGGGAAGGTGAAACTGGTCACCAGTAGAATATCGTAGGGATTGCATGAAAAGGACCAGATGTTTGGGTTTAGTAAGAGTAATTAGCAAGAGAAGTGGAGACAGCTGGGAAGGGGAGCTGAATTTAGGGACCGGCACTGGGTGTGTGGGTGGGTTGGGGCAGCAGAGGGAAGAGATGGAGGGGATTCTGTGATGAGTATGCTGTGCGAAAAGAATGAGGTTGGTGACAATGCACAGATAGCCCCTATTAACAAACATGTGGGGGGGAGGGGGAGGAGGGAAAAAAGAATGGAGGGAGATTCAAAATACTTCAAAAGACTAGACAGAGAACAATAAATGCAGACATAAAAATACAATTGTAAGATTATAGCAGCCTGGGGTATAATGTTGGACGCCATGTTGAATGGTGGATACCTTGAATACTTGGTTTAGGGCAGCAGAGGGAAGAGATGGAGGTGATTCTTTGATGAGTATGCTTGAATACTTGGTTCAGGGCAGCAGAGGGAAGAGATGGAGGTGATTCTGTGATGAGTATGCTTGAATACTTGGTTCAGGGCAGCAGAGGGAAGAGATGGAGGGGATTCTGTGATGAGTATGCTTGAATACTTTTTCCAGGACAGCAGAGGGAAGAGATGGAGGTGATTCTGTGATGAATATTTTTGTTCAGTCTGCAGAAGAAAAGGAAGGAAAGGAAGGTCAGTTAGGAGGAAACACTAACGAGACATTTACAGTTGTGTTCAAAATTATTCAACCCCCACTGAAATTGAGTGTTTTGGCCAGTTTGACATTGATTTTGATCATTCAGTCATCTTGCTTACAATTAAATCAAAGAGGCACGTGTAGGTCAGACAAATATAACATAACATTTATAATGAAATAACCACAAATGTCTTTTCTGTGCTCACATCATTATCAGTTTTATTCAACCCCCAAGTGACATACAATCTTAGTACAACATCCTTTTACAGTTATAACAGCTTTTAAACGTGAAGCATAGCTTGACACAAGTGTCTTGCAGCGATCTACGGGTATCTTCGCCCATTCGTCATGGGCAAAAGCCTCCAATTCAGTCACATTCTTAGGCTTGCGCACTGCAACTGCTTTCTTTAAGTCCCACCAGAGGTCTCAATCGGATTTAAGTCAGGTGACTGCGATGGCCACTCCAAAATGTTCCAGCCTTTAATCTGCAACCATGCTCTAGTGGACTTGGAAGTATGCTTGGGATCATTGTCCTGTTGAAAGGTCCAACGTCTCCAAGCCTCAGGTTTGTGACGGACTGTATCACATTGTCATCCAATATCTCCTGGTACTGAAGAGAATTCATGGTACCTTGCACACGCTGAAGCTTCCCTGTACCTGCAGAAGCAAAACAACCCCAAAGCATGATTGACCCCCCGCCATGCTTCACAGTAGGCAAGGTGTTCTTTTCTTCATAGGCCTTGTTCTTCCTCCTCCAAACATAGCATTGATCCATGGGCCCAAACAGTTCTAATTTTGTTTCATCAGTCCACAGAACACTATCCCAAAACTTCTGTGGTTTGTCCACATGACTTTTGGCATACTGCAGTTGACTCTTCTTATTCTTTGGAGACAGCAAGGGGGTGCGCCTGGGAGTTCTGGCATGGAGGCCTTCATTACGCAGTGTGCGCCGTATTGTCTGAGCTGAAACTTCAGTACCCAGATCTGACAAATCTTTTCTCAGTTCCTGAGCAGTCACACGGGGACTTTTCTCCACTCTACGCTTCAGGTAGCGCACAGCAGTCGAAGTCAGCATCTTCTTTCTGCCACGACCAGGTAGCGTTTCAACAGTGCCCTTTGCCTTGAATTTGCGAAAGATGCTTCCTATGGTCTCTCTTGGTATGTTTAACATCTTTGCAATCTTCTTATAGCCATTGCCCTTCCTGTGAAGAGTAATCACCTCTTCTCTTGTCTTCCTGGACCATTCTCTTGACTTCACCATGTTTGTAACCACACCAGTAAATGTCTAGAAGGAGCTGAGTATCACAGTCATTTTAAAGCTGCCTAATTGGTGCTTATTATGCTTTATTGCTGCTCCGTGACATCCACAGGTGTTTTCAATACCTGATTGAAAACACTTGAATGAACCTCTGTTCTTCAGAGTGGTAGTCTTTAAGGGGTTGAATAATTGTGTCAATGAAGAATTCACAAAAGAAACATTTACTACTGTATTACAAAACCAATTGATGTCATTTTAGTTGCATATGGTTCTTTAAAAAGTCCTTGTAGGATTTCATTCTGAATACAATTACAAATGTACACTAAATTCCCTAAAACCCTTTACAGTATTGGGGGTTGAATAATTTTGAACACAACTGTACATATGAATTTACAGAGGAGGAGGTTCTACAGCAGTTGTCTAAATTAAAGACAAATAAGTCAATGGGGCCTGATGGGATCCACCCTAAATTATTAAAAGAGCTCAGTGATGTAATAGCAAAACCGTTAACAGATTTATTTAACCAATCCTTGCTAACGGGAGTCGTCCCAGAAGACTGGAAATTAGCAAATGTTGTGCCCATTTACAAGAAGGGTAGTAGGGAGGAATCGGGGAACTATAGGCCAGTTAGTCTTACGTCAGTAGTGGGGAAATTAATGGAAACCATGTTAAAGGAAAGAATTGTTGAACATCTAAGGCTGCTGTCAGACGAGCGTAGTGTTCACGTCCGTGATTGCACCTAAAAGTACGTCCGTGATAGCATGACAGGAAGCCCATCGGAGCCCGACACACGAAGTACGTCCGCACTGAACTGTGGACGCACAACGGCCGCGGCCCACGGACGCAAGGCAGGCAAGAACATACAACCGCTAGAACGGCCGCACAAAGTGCGCTGCATCCGCAATGTCCGCATAGCTTTGTGTGTGAGTGATGGAACGTGGTCAGACGGACTGCATTTATACGTCCAGCATTTTTCACGGACAAAATGGTTTTGCTTTTTAGTTTATTTTCCCTCCTACATCTGTCAAAATATACGTCCGTGAAAAAAACGGACTGTGTGGCCACTACTGCGTCTTCCGTACTAACGTACGTCCGTGTGCACGGACGTACAGTCCGTAGAAATCACGCTCGTCTGACCCTAGCCTAAAAACACATAGATTACAGGATCAGAAACAACATGGGTTTACCTCAGGGAGATCATGCCAAACTAATCTTATTGATTTTTTTGATTGGGTAACAAAAATAATAGACACAGGTGGTGCAGTAGACATTGCTTATTTAGATTTCAGTAAGGCTTTTGATACTGTTCCGCATAGAAGGCTTATCAATAAATTGCAATCTTTGAGCTTGGATTCCAATATTGTTGACTGGATTAGGCAGTGGCTGAGTGACAGACAACAGAGGGTTGTGGTAAATGGAGTTTATTCGGCACAAGGTCTTGTTACCAGTGGGGTACCTCAGGGGTCAGTACTTGGACCCATTCTCTTTAATATTTTTATTAGTGATATTGCAGAAGGTATTAATGGAAAAGTATGTCTTTTTGCTGATGACACAAAGATTTGCAACAGGGTTGACGTTCCTGGAGGGATCAGCCAAATGACAAATGATTTAGGTAAACTAAAAAAATGGTCGGAGTTGTGGCAATTGAGTTTTAATGTGGATAAGTGCAAGATAATGCACCTGGGACGTAAAAACCCAAGGGCTGAATATAGAATATTTGATACAGTCCTAACCTCAACATCTGAGGGTTGGGATTTAGGGGTCCTTATTTCAGAGGATCTAAGGGTAAGTAGTCAATGTAATAGAGCAGCAGGAAATGCTGGCAGAATGCTTGGTTGTGTAGGGAGAGGTATTAGCAGTAGGAAAAGGGAAGTGCTCATGCCACTGTACAGAGCACTGGTGAGACCTCACTTGGAGTACTGTGTGCAGTACTGGAGACCGTATCTCCAGAAGGATATAGACATCTTAGAGAGACTTCAGAGAAGGGCTACTAAAATGGTGTACGGCTTGAAGGAGAAAAGTTACCAGGAAAGGCTTAATGATCTTAACATGTACAGCTTGGAAAAAAGACGAGACAGAGGAGATATGATAGAAACATTTAAATACGTAAAGGGAATCCACAAAACAACTCATACACGCCCTGGTAATCTCCCGACTCGACTATTGCAATAATCTCTTATCTGGCCTCCCTCTGTCCCACCTCTCCCCCCTACAATCCATCCTGAACGCCTCCGCCAGGCTAATTCACCTCACCCGCCGCTCTGTCTCTGCCGCTCCCCTCTGCGAGTCCCTTCACTGGCTCCCCATCCACTGCAGAATTAAGTTCAAAATCCTTATCCTTACCTACAAAACCCTCACTAACTCAGCGCCCCACTACCTGTCCTCACTAATCACCAAATACACCCCAGCCCGCTCCCTAAGGTCAAACAGTGACCTGCGCCTAGCTTCTCCCCGCATCACCTCTTCCCATGATAGACTGCAGGATTTCTCACGCGCAGCCCCCACTCTCTGGAACGCTCTCCCTCGTACTGTCAGACTTTCCCCTAACTTCTCTTCCTTCAAACGCTCCCTTAAAACATTCCTATTTAGGGAAGCCTACCACCCAACTCACTGACGCAACCATCAATCACTCTAACCTTACAGTCCTCTCCTCCTGTTCCAACCCCAACCCTCCCAGATTGTGAGTTCCTACGGGAATAGGGCCCTCATCTCCTCCTGTACTGTTTGTCAAATGTTGTTCAATGTATTGTAACCCTGTCTATACTGTGCTTATTGTACAGCGCTGCGGAATATGCTGGCGCTTTATAAATAAAGAATAATAATAATAATAATAAAAGGGAGTATATTTAAAAGGAAACAAAGTAGCAAAACAAGAGGACATAGTCTTAGATTAGAGGGGCAAAGGTTTAAAAGTAACATCAGGAAGCATTATTTTACTGAGAGGGTGGTGGATACATGGAACAGCCTTCCAGTAGAAGTGGTAGAGGCCAAAACAGTAATTGAATTTAAGCAAGCATGGGATAGGCATAAGGGTATCCTAAATAAAAGATAAATCCAGGTAAAGTATCCATGTAATTGGGCAGACTAGATGGGCCGAAAGGTTCTTATCTGCTGACATTTTCTATGTTTCTATGAGTATGCTTGAATACTTGGTTCAGGGCAGCAGAGGGAAGAGATGGAGGGGATTCTGTGATGAGTATGCTGTAGCAGTATATAGTGCAACACAGTCTTAAAAGTCCATAAGTGAGGTAAGTGGGATACAAACGTACTCACACAGAGAGGAGCCCACAGCTCAAGCTCTCTCACCTTTGGATAGTTATACGGCCCACCCAACTGCCTTATCTCTCCCACTGACATAAGCTGTAACAAGATTACCTGTGCTCTACAAAAAAATACATTCAGGGTTATTCAGAGAGCATCAAAATGTCATCGACGTTTCGGTGCTCTCTGATTCGCCACACTTCGGCGAGACCGATTTGCTGACCCTGCAGGGAATTCAGCATTCACTGCAGGGACCCTAAAGTGTAGCGAATCGGCTGCCGAATGCCGCCGTCAGCCCTCCAGACAGCCGCCGCAAACCCGCCGGACGCTGCCAACCCTTCAGACAGCCGCCGCAAACACCCAGACAACAGCAGCAAACACCTGGACAACCGCCGAAAAAAGACGATAAGCCTCCAGATGGGTAAAAAAAAAAAAACACCATTCGACTGAAAAAAAATTGCTGAACAAAAATGTCTGGAATTAACATAGAAGGTCCTATGAATGATGAAAAAAAATGGCCTGTTACAGAAAAAAATAAAACATGCTATTGAGATAAAAAAATGAAAAAAATCCCAAAGTAATGGCTAAAAGATCCGAAAAAATTAATAAATCAAGAAACTTTTTAATGCAGATTAAAAGAATAAATGGTTTATTGGATATTGGGTAAAAACGAGAATATTTTTAACATTGAAGCCTATGGGATTCACCTGAATAAACCTTTCAAATTAAACCACTGAATAGATTAGCCATTGCTTCTCTATGGGGTATTTCCCTGCCGTCGAACAGGCACTATACTTGCAGGCAATTCGGCAAAATATGCCAAACTGCCTGCTTTCTGAATAGCCGAATTGCCCCGAAATTTCACCGTATAGGGAAATTCACTGTTCGGTGTCATTTCGGGGCCAGATCGTCTCTCTCTGAATAACCCTGATTATAAAACACATTATAACACACATAATAAAACACAAGCTGCTGTTTTTTTTCTTTGTTTGAAGTAATTGCATGCAAAAACAAAAAATAAAGTTAGGTTTTTATCTCATGTTTCCATTTTTTGGATTTTTTTTGCAACATTTACCAAAATCTTATGGCAAGTCTCTCTTTACAGCTGTGGTACAGGATAAAACAGTTTGTGAAGAGGCAATGGGGTGGAGAAGGGAATTTTAGATAAGGCTGCAGGAGATCTATTGTGTTGGTTACACAAAAGTCTGAATGTCAGGCGCCACCTAGTGGTTTCTTACGAGAATGTTTTCCCAATGGATTTCACTGAATTTAGTGATAGTGAGTGGGATAGGGATTGTGGTGATGAAACAGTTCAGTATGTTATTGTGGACCTATACAGAAGTCCAGGGTGGGCTAGATCAGCAGCTCGTCTCCACTCGCTAGAGGAAATATCCCAATTCCTCAAAGAGAAGCATATGGAAAAAAAAACAGTGTGGTGGGACAGGTGCTTCTTCCAGCCAGTGGGGTGCTCTTTAAGATGTTCCCTCTATTTAGATGGGGTCCAGCACTCAAATAAAACAGAAACAAATATATTGCGCAATATGTCAGATAAATATATGAATAAACCCCTTTAGGGAGAGATTACTCACATTTTTCAGTGTCTCAAGATCAGACACTAGATGTAACAGCAACCGGCAGCTTTAGGAATGCCGGATTCCCCTTTGTCACGTTCCCACGTTCCAACCCTGTCTCCCTGCCCTCTGTATTCCTTATGTCTGTGTTTCCATTCGTTTCCCTGTGCTGCTTTCCCTGACATGCAGCTCAGGGGTTAAGTTCATTGCTCGTTGAGCTTTTGCTGGTGATATGGGCTGATTACTCCCCTATATAAAGCCATGGGCCCATATCACCATGCTCTTGCATCCTGGTTCACTTCAGCCACAGATTTGTTCCTGAGAGCTCCCTGTTACTCTATCCCAGTTCTTTCTCAGTGTTTCCTCCTTGTCTGAGTTTTATGTTCTGATTGACTTCCTGGTATTGACCCTCTGGCCTGGCTGACGGATTTTCTCTGGTGCTATATCCCCGCTTTGGCTCAAGGTATACGTTTTGGTTTTGACCCCTGGCTTATTTATTGACCACTCTTCTGGATATCCCTAGCTGTCCTGTGCTTATCGCATTATATGTTGTGTGTCCCTGTAGACCACGGCTTTAGTATATTGAAGTCCTGCCCTGCAAGTTGTTGAGTATATTCTCCTTCAGGTGTCTGTGTTTTCCCAGGACTCTGCACAGCTACAAGGTAACCTTTTTCTATTAGTGCAGATTCGGCCACTCTAAGGACCGATCTATCAGTATAGGGCTCCTTTGGTATTTAGCCGTGCAGAGGTCCCCAGTGTCTCCTGTGGTTTATTTACTTTTCCTGATCGTTGTGTCACGCATCTCTGCGTATAGCGGCTTTTCCTCTTACCTGGGCCCTACTTGGCACATGCCGGGTACCACCATTGTGGCTGATCGTGACACCCTTACACTACTCCAGCACCGACTTTCCGCTCCTCAGCAGCAATCCAGGATTGTAGCAGTAAAAGTGAAGATCAGCACACAGGGGGTGTAGGATTAATTAATTTATTAAGGTAAAAGATATAATTTCAATATAAAAAGTGCATCTAAACGCGTTTCGCGGTATGAAGCCGCTTCCTCAGTAGATGTCCTAGTAGCAGTAGTTCATCACAATGGATGCACCCAGTGACACATATAGAGGAAAATATCACACAATGGATGCACCCAGTGACACATGTAGAGGAAAATATCACACACTGGATGCACCCAGTGACACATATAGAGGAAAATATCACACAATGGATGCACCGAGTGACACGTATAGAGGAAAATATCACACAATGGATGCGCCCAGTGACACGTATAGAGGAAAATATCACACAATGGATGAACCCAGTGACACGTATAGAGGAAAATATCACACAATGGATGCACCCAGTGACACATATAGAGGAAAATATCACACAACGGATGCACCCAGTGACACATATAGAGGAAAAAATATTTTCTTAACTAAACATACAAGAGAAAAACAAAGCACGTGTAAGATATCAGCAACATCACATAAACACAATAAGAACATTGCATTTCTTGGTGGTACTGGCCCTTTAAGGCTACCCCAGGCTTGCAATACAACCCAGTTTGGAACTCCACAGATATATTTGCTTTCATTAAACAGAACCTCCCACACTTACCCCTGTGCTAAGAGGCAAATTGCAACAGCAAACATTCATATCTGTCTTGTAATCTCTTATCCAAACACATTGCTTGATAAAGGAATTTAATATGAGCATGTCTAGACAGAACCGAAAACATTTTGTTTTTCAAATATGATACCGCTATTCCCAGACACATTAAAATGTAATAAATATATTTGACACTTACAGGTGATGTCAGGTAATACAGAGAGGGTTGCACTTGCTTTTCTCATGGCTGCTGACAAACAGATGGCAAATAGAATGTACCACATCGACATTTATTGATTTTTTTTTTTTTTAATATATCATATATTCATTTTTATATTGTATGGGTATTTTTTTGGAATCTGCATTGCTAACAATATCATTCTGATCACTACCCCTCCATTTCTACACCCCTTCATTTATCTCTCCTAGATTCCTCAATTTCCTCGTGACCCCCAAGGTACTCTCCAAGTTCTCAGCTTCCTCCAAGTATCCTGGTGTTCTCCAAATGGGTTTGGGTTGAAATCCCTACAACCAGGATCCCTAATGCCAAAATCCCGACGGCCAACTTCCCTACATGTCCAACTTTCCTACACAGACAACTCCCTGACGGGCAACTTCCAGAATCCCAGTGGCTAACACTAACCCTACTCCCTAACCCTAGCCCTAACCCTAACCCCCTAAACCTAGCCCTAACCCCCTAAACCTAGCCCTAACCCCCTAAACCTAACCCCCTAAACCTAGCCCTAACCTCCCTAAACCTAGCCCTAACCCCCTAAACCTAGCCCTAACCCCCATAAACCTAGCCCTAACCCCCTAAACCTAACCCTAACCCCTTAAACCTAGGGTTAGGGTATTAGTTTTAGGGTTAGCCGCTGGGATTATGGAACTCTGGAAGTTGGCCGTGTAGGGAAGTTGGGATGTCCGGCACTTGTTCTGTCTGGAAGTTGGCCGTCGGGATGTTGGCATTAGGGAACCTGACTGTAGGGATTTTGTACGGCACCCCGCCAAATCCACCATCCTCAGCCTGGTCAACCCTATGTGTGCCTTGTCCCTCTGCCTCAGTCTCTGCTCTCCAACCATACCTGTATACGCACATCACTACATTCTGGACACATACCCACACGGCTGGTACCCATTCGGTACTGAATCTGACAATAGTGCACTTGAATGGGCAGCTGAGGAAAGGAGCCCCGACCGCTGGTACACTAATGGGCCCCAAGATTTTTGATGCAAAGGTATATAAAAATAAAATAAATTTATGAAAAGGTGCGCACCTCCGTGAGCTAAATCAATGATGCACACAACCTTCTCCTGCTCACTGTAATCCTTGGCTGCTTATATCCCGCAACGGACAACTTTGCATGAAATTTGACTATCCAGTGGAAGACGTAAAAGATAATTGAATGCAGGGGCGGATCCAGGGGGGGGGCAACGGGGCAATTGCCCCCCCCCGAGATTCTGAAAAAATTACTGCTTCTTTGCCTCTGCCTTCAGCTCTGAGGTCAGGCAGCAGACTCCATTGCTGAAGCAGCGCGCGCCGCGACCCGCGGCGCGCACTGCCACGGCCTGCCTGATGATAAAAAAAATGTAACTCCTGTCCTATGCCTCTCACGCTGAGCCAGGATTGCCTTGCCGCCGCGGCCGCACTCACTCAATACGAGTGGTCAGCGAGCAGCGCCTGCGCCAGCGAGCAGGTGCCAGGAAGTGAGCGAGCCAGCCATGCCCCCTCCCCTCACGTGTCAATCCATGGGCCGGTCACCGTCACATGGTGAGTCAGTGTCACATGGGCAGGAAGCCTCAAGCCGGCCGGGAAAGCTAGCAGCAGGAGCTGGGAGGCGCGCGCCACAATGTCTGAGACACTCAAGGCGAGGTTCCATTTCATAAATGAAGCTGCTGGATCCTGGAACTCTGGAAGCAAACAGATCTGCTCCATAGTCCATATTGTGAGCTGAGCCTGAGCAGCATAGAGAGGTAAAAAAAGTTGCTGGTGGCAAACTATGCTGGGGAGATTCAGAACATGGGGTGATTTAAGGCCAGGGAGAGGAATCCAAAAACAGGGACTGTTTGTAAATGTGGATCTTTGGGCAAGTTATGTAATGAATAAATGATAAATGAATATATAAAAAAGTTGTTTCTGTATGTAAAGATGGGTTTAATTCTTCTTGCAATCACTGATTTAGCCTACATTTATTCATCTAAAAGTCCAAACATCCCACTTAGTAGCATCAAAAGTCATAGCAGACAAGGACTTGATACAGTGTTACACTGAGTGGCATTGGTATGCCCTTTGGCATTAAAGGAGGTAACAGCCTCTTTCTCTCAAAACATTGTCCTTTAATTTTGCCAGCAAAGAAGTGGATGTGGGGGGCCTGCATCTAAATATGCCTCTATGTGCCAAGAAACTTGCAGTTGACCATTCATTCAGCTGAGGACACACACCAAGCTCTATGATTCCCATCTACTGTCAATGATCTGTGGGTCATATTATGAGCAAAGCGTCTTGAGTGTGAAACCATAGAATCTAAGATTATGTCATTCTGGAAACTATAATAAATCAGTAATGTGTGCCCTATTCCCCTTTGGCCATCAATTAAAGTTCATATCCTAATGGAAACCACAACAGAGCTGTGAAAACTGTAACCCATTCATTGCAGTATAACTCAGCATCAAAAACGGCATTGTCACATTTTATTCCTGTTATTAAAGCTTTTCAGGAGCGAAGTCAGAGTTGTCTGTCATCATGAGCAAATATATAAAACCACAACATTTTATGCTTGTGCTAGAAAGAGGAAAATAAACCTTAACATTCAACAACCCTAGACTTTTAATCATGGAAGAGCTTGCAGCATACATTATGCAATATATAATAATGATTGTTCCAAGCCCAAGGAACTGCTATTCTGACCATCTAGCATAGAGAGGTAAAAAAAGTTTGCAAAGCTCACAAGACATGTCACACCATGTCGACATGAGCACTTACACTTCATTAAACTACACCGACTCTGACCTCCAATCGCCTGGGTGTCCTCTGCTCCTCTAGATTGTAAACTCCTGGGTGCTCTCTGCTCCTCTAGATTGTAAGCTCCTGGGTGTCCTCTGCTCCTCTAGATTGTAAGCTCCTGTGTGCCCTCTGCTCCTCTAGATTGTAGACTCCTGGGTGCCCTCTGCTCCTCTAGATTGTAAACTCCTGTGAGCCAGGCACTCTGCTCATCTAGATTGTAAGCTCCTGTGAGCCGGACCCTCTGCTCCTCTAGATTGTAAACTCCTGGGTGCCCTCTGCTCCTCTAGATTGTAAGCTCCTGTGAGCCGGGCCCTCTGTAAATTCTCGTGAGTCGGGCTCTCTGCTAAAACACCTTATTTTCTGTCAGTGCCCCTCCCGAGACTAGTCTCTGGATCCGCCCCTGATTGAATGAACTGTAAGGTTTGCCTTCCTGTCAACTTCCCTGTCACTCTGTGCACTTCAGCTTATTTCCTGTCCTATTTCTGGCAGACACAGAATGTAGGACAATCTGACTCAGCACCATTCGCTTACGGAAGCATCATGACGGCGTTTTGGATACTGTAGCTTTCCATGATCATCGTGTTAGGTACATTCTAAGAAAAAAGATGAATTTGTGGGTCAAGGTTCTTCTTCTTTTTTTTTTTTGGTGAGGTTTTTTGAGCTTCAACTTACATTAAAGAATGTACTGGTGTTCAACTTTCTGCCCATTATTTTACCAGGAGGTTTGGCTTTACCAGGCTTTACCAGGAGGTTTGGCTTTACCAGGCTTTACCAGGAGGTTTGGCTTCAAGGTTTCTTATATTTAATTCGGATTTAATTCGGCCTCATCGACAAAATTCACAGCATTTTCTTGCACAATTACAGATTTTTGTCAGGTCGGGAGTTTTAATCGAGGGCACTTCAGTTCCCCTGATAAAATTCGGCGCAATTGTCGGCACTCGTGGTTATATTTTTAATGGGAATTTCAGCTTTAGTAATTTAGTTCTAATTTATCGACAAGCTGAATTCGTAAAAAAAAAACTGAAAAAAAACTGGGCAGGCAAACTGGAAAAAAAATCACTGAATTCCTTCAATTTTAAAACTAGTGTTGGTTTAGCACTAAAAACCTAACCGTAATAATAACTCTAACCCAAAAAATAACTCTAACCCAAAAAACAACCCTAACCCTAAAAATGACCATATCCTATTCCTAACATAACCCTAACCTTAAAGACAGCCCTATCTTTAAAAAAAACATAAAGCTGCCTTAACTCTAAAACCTACCCTAACCCTAAGAATAATCCAAACCCTAAAAATAAACCTAACCATTAAAATAATCCAGAGGCGTAGCGAGATCATGTGACGCCCGGGGGCAAGTCTTTCATTAGTGCCCCCCCAAACAAAAATAATCACTAAAGCATACAAATATTTAACTCCCCCCAAATATAATAACTATTTTTTTCAATAACAATTGGAAAGGTGCAACACATAAAACAGGTTAACAGGAGAACATCAATAACCTCTTACTGACGGGCAGGTTTTGCCAAGACTAGCCGACGTGCCACTTGCCTCATTGGCTGCGTATGGTGTGTATGAGTGTATCACAGAGCTCCAGAGCAATAAAACTCACACTCATACACACCGCACATGGATATATTGCCCCAGCTCACATATGGATATACAGTTGTGTTCAAAATTATTCAACCCCCACTGAAATTGAGTGTTTTGGCCAGTTTGACATTGATTTTGATCATTCAGTCATCTTGCTTACAATTAAATCAAAGAGGCACGTGTAGGTCAGACAAATAACATTTATAATGAAATAACCACAAATGTCTTTTCTGTGCTCACATCATTATCAGTTTTATTCAACCCCCAAGTGACATTCAATCTTAGTACTTAGTACAACATCCTTTTACAGTTATAACAGCTTTTAAACGTGAAGCATAGCTTGACACAAGTGTCTTGCAGCGATCTACGGGTATCTTCGCCCATTCGTCATGGGCAAAAGCCTCCAGGTCAGTCACATTCTTAGGCTTGCGCACTGCAACTGCTTTCTTTAAGTCCCACCAGAGGTTCTCAATCGGATTTAAGTCAGGTGACTGCGATGGCCACTTCAAAATGTTCCAGCCTTTAATCTGCAACCATGCTCTAGTGGACTTGAGATCATCAATGCTTGGGATCATTGTCCTGTTGAAAGGTCCAACGTCTCCCAAGCCTCATGTTTGTGACGGACTGCATCACATTGTCATCCAATATCTCCTGGTACTGAAGAGAATTCATGGTACCTTGCACACGCTGAAGCTTCCCTGTACTTGCAGAAGCAAAACAGCCCCAAAGCATGATTGACCCCCCGCCATGCTTCACAGTAGGCAAGGTGTTCTTTTCTTCATAGGCCTTGTTCTTCCTCCTCCAAACATAGCGTTGATCCATGGGCCCAAACAGTTCTAATTTTGTTTCATCAGTCCACAGAACACTATCCCAAAACTTCTGTGGTTTGTCCACATGACTTTTGGCATACTGCAGTCGACTCTTCTTATTCTTTGGAGACAGCAAGGGGGTGCGCCTGGGAGTTCTGGCATGGAGGCCTTCATTACGCAGTGTGCGCCGTATTGTCTGAGCTGAAACTTCAGTACCCACATCTGACAAATCTTTTCTCAGTTCCTCAGCAGTCACACAGGGACTTTTCTCCACTCTACGCTTCAGGTAGCGCACAGCAGTCGAAGTCAGCATCTTCTTTCTGCCACGACCAGGTAGCGTTTCAACAGTGCCCTTTGCCTTGAATTTGCGAATGATGCTTCCTATGGTCTCTCTTGGTATGTTTAACATCTTTGCAATCTTCTTATAGCCATTGCCCTTCCTGTGAAGAGTAATCACCTCTTCTCTTGTCTTCCTGGACCATTCTCTTGACTTCACCATGTTTGTAACCACACCAGTAAATGTCTAGAAGGAGCTGAGTATCACAGTCATTTTAAAGCTGCCTAATAGGTGCTTATTATTCTTTATTGCTGCTCCGTGACATCCACAGGTGTTTTCAATACCTGATTGAAAACACTTGAATGAACCTCTGTTCTTCAGAGTGGTAGTCTTTAAGGGGTTGAATAATTGTGTCAATGAAGAATTCACAAAAGAAACATTTACTACTGTATTACAAAACCAATTGATGTCATTTTAGTTGCATATGGTTCTTTAAAAAGTCCTTGTAGGATTTCATTCTGAATACAATTACAAATGTACACTAAATTCCCTAAAACCCTTTACAGTATTGGGGGTTGAATAATTTTGAACACAACTGTATTGCCCGAGCTCACATGGATATATTACCCCAAGCTCACACATGGATATATATTGCCCCAGCAGCTCACACATGGATATATATTGCCCCAGCAGCTCACACACGGATATATATTGCCCCAGCAGCTCACAAATGGATATATATTGCCCCAACAGCTCACACATGGATATATATTGCCCCCAGCAGCTCAAACGGATATATATTGTCAACAGCTCACCTCTCCTCTGCCGGCCGCTGCGTGCTTTTCGTATTACGAGCGGCCGCTGGCAAGAAGCTCTGCCGCTCACGTGGGTTCCACCCAGGGCTCGAGTCGAGCGGGAACGCGCAGGAACGTCATTCCCGCACTTCTCCCACAGCGGGAACGCTGCGGGAACGCAGCGTTCCCGCTGTGGCCCGAGCCCGAACGCCGCCGCCGCATATTGCCGGCGCCCACGTGCTTCCGGTTACAACGGCCAGCTGACAGGAGGTGGAGCCGCTCGCCTGGCTGTTTCATAGATCCCAGGCGAGCGGCTGCACTTCCTGTCAATGACTGCTGAAGCAGGAAGCACGTGGCCGCTGGTGTTCCATCAAAGGTGAGCTGGGCTGGGGGCAATATCCATGAGACCTGGGGGGGCAATATCCATGAGACCTGGGGGGGCAATATCCATGAGACCTGGGGGGCACTATCCATGAGACCTGGGGGGGCAATATCCATGAGACCTGGGGCATATCCATGAGACCGGGGGGCAATATACATGAGACCTGGGGGGGCAATATACATGAGACCTGGGGGGGCAATATACATGAGACCTGGGGGGGCAATATCCATGAGACCTGGGGGGGGCAATATCCATGAGACCTGGGGGGGGTAATATCCATGAGACCTGGGGGGGGCAATATCCATGAGACCTGGGGGGGGGCAATATCCATGAGACCTGGGGGGCAATATCCATGAGACCTGGGGGGCAATATCCATGAGACCTGGGGGGGGCAATATCCATGAGACCTGGGGGGGGCAATATCCATGAGACCTGGGGGGGCAATATCCATGAGACCTGGGGGGGCAATATCCATGAGACCTGGGGGGGGCAATATCCATGAGAGCTGGGGGGCAATATCCATGAGAGCTGGGGGGGCATTATCCATGAGAGCTGGGGCAATTATATCCATGTGAACTGGGGAAAATATATCCATATAACCAGTGCTGGGTATGTTATTCTGGGGGCTCAGTGCTGTGTATATTATTCTTGGGGTTCAGTGCTGTGTATATTATTCTGGGGGCTCAGTGCTGTGTATATTATTCTTGGGGTTCAGTGCTGTGTATATTATCCTGGAGGCTCAGTGCTGTGTATATTATTCTTGGGGTTCAGTGCTGTGTATATTATCCTGGAGGCTCAGTGCTGTGTATATTATCCTGGAGGCTCAGTGCTGTGTATATTATCCTGGAGGCTCAGTGCTGTGTATATTATTCTGGGGGCTCAGTGCTGTGTATATTATTCTGGGGGCTCAGTGCTGTGTATATTATTCTGGGGGCTCAGTGCTGTGTATGTTATTCTGGGGGTTCAGTGTTGTGTATATTATGCTGGGGGCTCAGTGCTGTGTATGTTATTCTGGGGGTTCAGTGTTGTGTATATTATGCTGGGGGCTCAGTGCTGTGTATATTATTCTGGGGGTTCAGTGTTGTGTATATTATTCTGGGGGCTCAGTGCTGGGTATGTTATTCTGGGGGTTCAGTGTTGTGTATATTATTCTGGGGGTTCAGTGTTGTGTATATTATTCTGGGGGTCTGTGCCTGGATATATATATATATATATATATAATATATATATATATTATATATAAAATGCGTTAGTCCAGTTGCCACAATCACGAGTATACCTGCACGTAGAGATACCTTTCACTGATCAGTATAGTTTCCAGTTTACACTCTTGAAAGCTTGTCTTTTAAATGGAAAGTTAACCCAATAAAAATGGTATCACCGGCTCGTCCTGCTATACTCGTGATATATATATATATATATATCACTTTTCTTCAGGTAATGGGGGTTGTGGAATTCGTGGGTGAGTTCCCTCACTTTTTTTTCCAGGACTTGACCCCTGGTTCCACCAGCCAGCCGCGATCTCGCGAGATCGCGGAGTTCACGTGAACTCTGAGAACTTGTGGCTGGCTGGTGGAACCCCCGTGAGCGGCAGGGCTGCTGCGCCCCCTGGCAGAAAGGCACCTGGGGGCACCTGCCCCTCTGCCCCCTCGCTACGCCACTGAAATAATCCTAACCCTAACATGAACCTAACCCTAAAGGCAACCCTAATTCTAAAGATAACGTTAAACCAAAAAATAACCCTAACCCTAAAATCAATAGCAATATGTGTCCATTTCTGACAGCGCTTCCCTCCCCCTCCCAGTCACGTGCGGTGTATCCCAAGGCACGATACACAGCTGCCTGCTATTCACAATATTCATAAAAGATCTGCCCAATGTCTGCAAAGCCTCAACTGTACACATGTACGCAGACGACACTAGCAAACCAAATCTCCTGCAGCTGGAGGCCGTGCTGCAAGAACAAAGAAGAGAAATCTCAATGTATCCTTCCTGGCAAAATCCTTTCCAAATAAATAAATAAATAACAATTCACAGAGGTAGAAAAGTGGATCAAAGAAAACAAACTTTTTCTAGATACTGACAAAACTGTAATGATGCTCTTTGGAAAAGAACCTAAACTGCTTAAATTGCAAAACTCCCCATCTATGTGTCAGGACAAAATCAAATGGCACGCTGACCACAGTCACTGCTCTCAAATATCTAGGTATGTGGTTAGACCCAAATCTATCCTTTGGCCCCCACATAGAAAAACTCTCATCTAAACTTTACCCCAAACTAGGTGCCCTGTGCAGAAACAAATCCTGCCTGAGTCCCGCGGTAAGAAAGCAGATTGTACAACAAATGCTTATGCCGGCTATTGATTACGGAGATGTAATGTATGCAGCTGCCCCAGTGTTGTATCTAGGCCTGAACACTCCCTCCCCCACAATGCCGAGGGCAGTTACAGTTACAAGTATATATAAAGCGCCAACAAGTTCCGTAGTGCTGTACAATAGGAGAGACAGAATAACAAATATGTATACAGTTGCCACAATAACAATGTGACCATGAGCTCATTGACATGCTATGACTGGAATCGACTGCAGAGCTTGTCTCCCCAGAGCTCACCAGATGTCGGCATACCTTCTTCGCTGGCCAGGTTTCCCACAGTTGAGACACGACCACCACTTAGATAAAAGGATGGGCAAGAGGGGATTTTCCGAGCCGTGATCACTTTGCAGTATAGAATTAAAAAGATGTAACTACCTCCCCATCCTTTTATATATCCAACAATATTTATAAATATCTACACATCACTATCAATCAACCTGAACCACAACACCTGACTGTCTGGCACAGATCCGCAGACATGTCCCTATTCCGAATCCTCATCTGTCTGGGGGGGGGGGAAATCTTTATTACAGCAGATCTGACATCAGTAATGTGCTGTTATAATGGGCTTTATAAACCCCTCCTAAATATTATTATTATTATTGTTATTAAGTAATATTACGGTGTTTGAATTTAAAGGGTTTCTTTTTATTACGCTACCTCGTTTCACCACATAAAATGCAATGCGGTGACACTGAAGAGCTACACAAACCACAGGTAGAAATCGAGATATGACTCAGTTCCTGTCTGATCATTTTTAATAGAATTACTGGCTTTCTTGTGTGCAGGAAACAACGTTAGAATGGGATTGAGACTTACTTCTGGTAAGGCCGACATAGTGGTCAGAGGTAGAAGAACAAAGCAATGGTCCTCACTGAGCATTCGGCAAATCTGAATATTTACACACACATCAAGTCAAGGAGGCCAGAAACAGATTTTTGTGGTATAGGAAATGGTTGCAAAAACAAGCTTGAATGAAAAGCAACTCAGGTGGCCTAATAACGTGCAAGAAATTTAGTGACTAAGGGCACAGAGAGCGTTGAGGGACTTGGAGCGGGTAGACTAGGAATAAGGATAAAGATGCAAAGAAGCAGAGATGGTGGAGGTTGATGGGACCCAAAGGCATGTCAAGGGTCCAAGGTCAAAACAGTCCATGAATGAAAAATCCATAATATCTCAACAACTTAAAATGGAAAACTCCTCTTTTCCCTAATTCATATTTAATTGCATTTGTTGCACCAATAGGTGATACGAACACATGTATTTGGGAGGTGCAGGCCTCATGTTCTATATTATTTCCCTGTCCTCTCCTATGTTGAAGTTGCCCTGTGCCTGTACGGTGCAGGGTGTTTGTGTAATCTGTGTTATGAATTAATGTTGTTATTGTCTGTCTTTCGTTACAGTGTATGTATCTGTTGCTATCTGCTGAAGAGATTACTGGGTGGATTATTTTAGCCTTTTTTAGTATCCCATCTCAGGCAGGGGCGGATCCAGGGGGGGCAATGGGGTAATTCCCCCCCCCCCCCGAAAATCTGTGTCTGCTTGTGAGGACTCAGCTGTGGTGCCTGCAGTTGCTGAAACTTTACTGCCGATCAGTGGTGGATTCAGAGAGGAGGCACAGCAGGACAATTGCCCCCCCACCTCCGAGCAGTGCAGTCACCCCAGCCGACCTCCCAAACTTGACTTACATCACGATGAATGCAGCGCAGCCAGACATCGCGATTTTCTAATGCACACACTGCGCAGGGCAGAGGTGCACACGTGACTGCTCGTCACGTGGCCTCCACGGGCAGCCGGCTCCTGGTTTGCATGTGGGGTGGGTCTCCAGCTCGCAGCCTGAAAGGGGATCCTTGAGGGATTCATGGACAGGCAGAGCTCAGGTACTTTTTCAAAGCCCTTTTTCCCTTCATTTCCTCTGTGTGGGGCTGAGGAATTATGGCCCCTCTAGAGACTGGCACAATGTAGTTTAACATCCCTGGGATTTCCACCCCTTCATCTCCAGGAACAAATCATCTGGAGTTTCAGCAGCTCCCCCTCCCCCCTCCTTTCTGTCTGTCAGTGACCAGAAAAAAGCAGGAGTGCAGAGCAGACAGCCAGGAGCAGGCACTGGTGTATTTTGGCCTAGGCCAACAAGGCCTAGGCCTAGGGCGGCACTTTCCAGGGGACGGCGGCCCGCTGGGTGGCCCCACCCCTAAATTTTTTTTTTAAAAAAATATATATATATTTTTTTCTTTTGCAAACTATTTTACCAGGAAGGAAACATTGAGATGTCACTAATTTTCAAGTATGTCTGGGTAGGCAAGGCCTAGGCTTTCACTCTCCAGGGGGCAACAAAAAACCTCACCACTAATTGGGTTACTCACAGAGCACCGAAATGACGCCAACATTTTGGTGTTCTGTAGTTCCCTGCACTTCGGGGAATAAAATTTCCCCACCCTGCAGTGAATTCACCATTCACCGCAGGGTCCCCAAAGTGCATGGAGTCGGCCGCTGTATGCTGCCACCGCAAACCCACGGCCTGTTGTTTTCAAAAGAACTACTGAACGAAAATGTCTGGAATTTATATATAAGATCCTATGATTATAATAAAAACTTCTGTTACAGAAAAAGAAGAACCGCTATTAAAATTAAGGGGGGGAATTTTGCCCAAAAAAATCTGAAAAATTACTAAAAGGTACTAAAAAAAAATCAATAAATCAATAAAGACTTTTTACTGCAGATTAAAATAAATGGTTTATTAGATATTGCATAAAAACGGGAATATTTTTAACATTGACACCTATGGGGTTCGCTTGAATAAACCTGCTGATTGAAACCACCAAACATCAGGGCATTTCACTGACATTTCTCTGCTGTTTGGTGTTCTCTGAATAGATTAACCATTACTTCTCTATGGGGATTTGCACTGCCTTCAAACAGCACCGTACTTGCTGGCAGTTCGCCAAACTTGTGTGTGAGCATATCACCAGAGCAGTGGTGTACTTAGAGGAGTGGCGGAGGGCGGGCCGCCCCAGGTACCAGTGATTATTGTGGTGTCATTAGTGGGGTACCAGGAGGTGCCACTGTCACTGTGTGTCAGCTTTGAGCTGTGTTCTCAAACAACGAGCAGTGGAGCATTGCGTTTGCATACGGAATAAAATCGAATAGAATAAAAATCCCCTCTCCTCCCTCCATAGCTCCTCCCCTGCCCCGCAGCAGCTCTAGGAGAGGGGAGGGGGATGTGATTTGTGTCCAGAGAGAGAAGATGACAGTAAACGGCAGGTAAAGGGGGGGGGGGTTATCAGCAGAATATGAAGCCCTGTCTGCTTACTGCTGTTTAAAGTGGACCTTTCCTTAACCAGCACTGCAGTGATAAAAATTTGTCATTGAGCTGCCTGGCTCCTGGTGAGGCTGCGTGCGTGCAGGTCACACTCGGTCCGGCCAGTCAGGTGGTACTGAGTCTCAGTACCACCTGACTGGCTGAACCTCGTGACACGCATGCAGCTGCCCGCCCTTTCCTTAACATGGACTGCCACTCTATTCTGGACTGAACACCCACCGGAAGGGAATCAAAGCCACGGTGCACCCTCTGGCAGTGGCACCCCACTGCTGACAAGATGGCTCCACGCACAGGCACAGCCACGATCCTAACGTGGCCTGGAGGGACCTCCTGCAGATTCTGCACACAGTCCCTGCTGACTCTGCACACAGCCCTACCGCGGACGGAGGCCGGTAAATGTAGAATAAATAATTGCTGTGTGCTCATATACACTCGGTTTCATGGGAGTTTTATTGCAGTGGATTCTGATGCACTCATACACACCACACATTGCATTGCTGGGAGTTTTATTGCTGTGGATTCTGATACGCTGACACACACCACACATTGCTTTGCTGCGAGTTTTATTGCTGTGGATTCTGATACGCTGACCGCACATTGCATTACTGGGAGTTTTATTGCTGTGGATTCTGATACACTCATACACACTGCACATTGCATTGCTGGGAGTTTTATTGCTGTGGATTCTGTGATACACACTGCATAGTACTGTGAGTTTTATTGCCCTGGAGCTCTGGGATACACTCATACACACTGCACATTACTGTGAGTTTTATTGCTGTGCAGTTCTGTGATATGCTCATACACAGTGCGCATTTCTGTGGGTTTTATTGCTGTGCAGCTCTGTGATACGCTCATATGCAGTGCACGTTTCTGTGGATTTTATTGTTCAACCAATTAGAGCGGCTGTGATCCAGTATACTTGACATGCGTGGCTGTTCTTTGTAAAAATGCTTGAATTTAAACATTTCATAATTTTATTTATCTCAATAGATACATTTGAAATGGTATACAAAATATACAAGTAGGCACTTGGTATCCAATTTTAATATAAAGAGAGGAAAATGCGGAGTTCTAAGAGGAAAAGGTGGAGCTTAAAGAGGAAGGGTGGGGATTAACCAGGAATGACAGGAAGGGGTGCCTCAAATTTAAATTAGGGGGTGCACGAGTTTAGTCAGGCCTAGGGCAGCACAAAACCTAAATACACCACTGGAAGCAGGTATGGACAGAGGGGGTTTTCACAGAGCACCAAAATGTCACTGACATTTTGCTGCTCTGTCGTTTCATGCGTTTCAGTGATTTCAATTCAAAGATCCTGCAGTGAATTCAGTATTCACCGCAGGGTCCACGAAGTGCACTGAACGGTGAGCCGTTGAATGCTGAGCCGTTGAATGCTGAGCTGCCGAATGCTGAGTCGCCGAATGCTGAGCCGCTGAAGCCCACCAATCAGCCTCCAAAAACCTCCAAGCTGCTGAACGCAGCCAACAATTCGTCGAAGGTAGCTGAACGCCACCGAACTGGTAAGAAATAAAAAAAAAACTCTGAACTCTGCTATACTTCAAAAGGTGTTTAAAACCATAAAAAGGCATGAAAATGCGTGGAAATAATAAAAATAGGTCCTATAGAAACTAGTAAAACGGTCTGTTACAGAACAAAAAAAAATCGCCATTAAAAAAAAAACTGGGAATCAAAAATTTCACCCAAAAAAATACACAATTTCCAAAAAAAAAATCAATAAATAAAAAACCTGCTGAAAATGAAAAACAATAAACAGTTTAACCCTTTCGCTGCTGAGGTGTTTCACGCCTCTGTGCTGAGGTCATTTTTACCGGTTTTGCTCATCATGTTTAAACGTGTTTTGAAGGCTTATTTTAGTATATGACCCAGACATATTATATATCGTTCTTTCCGCCAGACTCGGCAGATTAATAATATGTCATTATTATATGTATACGTCATATCCTGTCTGTATATTATAACAAAAAATGCAATAAAATATGAATTTTCAATAATTTACAACGTGTAAAGTGTTTTTTTTTTCACATTTTAACATGCGAGCAATTGCGGTTATATTTTGTATGGGGTGCACTTGTTAAAAAAATTAGAAATGGGGTGTCGTTACATTTTTTTTGGGGAAAATTACGCGATTTTTAACAAACGCACCGCATACAAATATCGTTAGTGCAGCACCATTGTTCACATTATAATTGAAATGGGAACAATATTGCTGCATTAACAAACCAAAAAAAAAAAAAAAAAGCTTGTTTATTTTTTTTTTATAATTTTGTTTTTAATATTTTTTAATTTTATTTGTAATTTTAATTTTTTTTAAAAAAAACTTTTTCACAGTCGTGTTTGGTATCGTAGGAACGGCCATGCTCTGGCCGATCCAACAATACCAAACTTTAACCCCTAGCTGTTTTAACCCCTTCATTGGAACACCCTATCTCCACCGTTGGTGGTAGCTAGGGGTTAACTCCAGGACTGGCATCATCGTGCTATGCACGATGACGCCAGTCCTCAGGGGAAGTTCCCGGAGGCTTGGCCGACATCCAAGATGTCGGCCAGCTCCGGGAAAGTATCACGAACTGGCGCTTTTCAGCGCCGATTCGTGATCCGGCTCCCCAGGGGTTAATGACAGCCACCGTTTGGAAGGGCAGGCTGTGCCCTTCTAAGCAGTGCCTGTATTAACCCCCTGCTCCCTGGCGATCGGGAGGGAGAGAGGTCCGAAGGACCTCACCCCCCCTCCCTTTCAGGCGCCTCCTCCGCACATGCGGGGGGGCGCCTGAATTAGTTGTCATCGCGCCGCCGCGATGACATCTAATGTCCCCGCCGGGGTCCCGGAGTGCTGGGCTGACATCCAAGATGTCAGCCCGCACCGGGGGGGCACAGCAATCCGCCAGAATTCGGCGGATTGCTGCCTCCTGTGCTTGGACGCGCTGAGCGCGTCCGTAGCACAGGAGAACCACTTGGCTGGACGCTGAGCGCGTCCATAGCAGCCAAGTGGTTAATAAAGAATAAAAATGATAATAGTCTGTCCATTGACACCTATGGGAGTCGCATGACTAAAGCTGTTGAAATTAATCGCCAAAAATCTGGCCATTTCACCAACATTTCAGTGTAGTTCAGCGTTCTGTGAATACATTAACCATCACTTTTCTATGGGACAATTTCGTTGCCACCATTCATTCATCATTTAGTAGTGAAAATGTCATACTCCCCCAAGTTTTAATTGTGGTATCTTATGTGCCCCCCTATATATTTTCCAACCTGGTGTTTAAGAGCTTTTCTGGGAAGCTGCCACCCTACCTGAATAGACGGATTGCCCCAGCAGCTCCCTCATCCTATAACCTCCGGTCCAGGACCAGCGCCTTACTTGCAATACCACAATACAAAAAGAAAGTGGCTCGATCCTCATTTTCCAACAGAGCACCGCGAATATGGAATAACCTCCCAGACGCCGTCAAATCTTCCCCCAGTCTTAAGTCACTCAAGAGCTCCCTATTGACATACCTCAATACAGAATGCACCTGTAAACATGTAACATAGTGACTATATACAGAATGCACCTGTAAACATGTAACATAGTGACTATATACAGAATGCAACTGTAAACATGTAACATAGTGACTATATACAGAATGCACCTGTAAACATGTAACATAGTGACTATATACAGAATGCAACTGTAAACATGTAACATAGTGACTATATACAGAATGCACCTGTAAACATGTAGCATAGTGACTATATACAGAATGCACCTGTAAACATGTAACATAGTGACTATATACAGAATGACCTGTAAACATGTAACATAGTGACTATATACAGAAAGCACCTGTAAACATGTAATATAATGTAATGTATATTTCCTACCTATTTATTTTTCTGTTAATCTGTATATTTGGTTTTGTGTTAATTTCTTGCATTTTACTAGTTTGTATTTCTGTAACCACTCAATGTTCTTGAACCCAGGACATACTTGAAAACGAGAAAAATCTCAATGTATCCTTCCTGGTAAAATACTTTAGGAACAATATTTATTTATTTATTTATAGAGTCGCCACTGGTTATATGGCAGTGTATGGGCATCAGTGAGTGTCTGTACCTGCAGCCTGTCATTGCTGGTGGTTCTCAGTAACAGAGCATGTGCCAGAGCACAGGATATTGCTGTGCTGTGTCAGTCAGGCGTCACCTAAGCCACATGACAACAGACCCTCTGCAATGTTCTGGGGAGAGTGAGTGTATCAAGCACAGCCTGCGATTAGGCATGTCTCTGCCTGCCACTGTGAACCCAACACCAGCTCTTAATCAAAACTGGTAGAGTGCCCCCCCCCCGAAACCGGTGTCTGGATCCGCCCCTGCTCTCAGGAATGTGTTTACTCCCAGGGGATTGTCCACTTATGTAACTCCTCCCCTGTTATCTAATGTGTTCAAACAATGATGCTCAGGCTGTGATTACATAGCACCTTATTATTTCATGTCTGGTTCACATGAGGATGGGGGTACGCCAGGTTGGAATTTTAGATTGGTCTCTAGGTCCGTGACCTTGGACTGTATATATTTAACTCAATAAAGGTGTTCAGTGGTTGCTGTTCTAAACTCCCAGATCTATGCGTCGTCTTAGCTCTGGGGGATGCTAGCAAGACTCTTTACATGTACCCATCCTTAAGCTTCATCTAAGGACTAGATAAAGGCACGAAAGCCTGCTGGGGAGAGAATGGGGTTCTGGCAAGGAAGCGGTATTATCAAAAAAATCAGGCAAATTTTATCTCTTTCATTATATTGTGACATTCTAGATACATTGGGCCCTATCAGCTGGTGTGAGCTAACCCTAGCGTCAGCCTGTTTTCGCGCCAGGTAAATTCAGTCTTGTGCCAGACCAACAGATCATTTGCCTCTTGCTACAAACTGCAAAACCGGATTCTGCAGCAGCAGAATCCGTTAACACCAAGTCCTGGCTCTGGTTAAACTTTCTGCTAACCAGAGCCCGACATTAATCAGCGTAGGGATTTTGTTATCCAGCGCTGATTAACACTTTGCGCTCCCCATGTTAAGCATAGGGAGCACAAAGTACAGTAACCTCGCGCTGAAAAGCACAAGATTCGAAACGCAAACGGATTACTTAACCCGTTTGCGTTTTGATTGTAATATGCGGTAAACACCGCAGCAAACGTTAATGCTCACGCAAGTGAGCGTTAACGTTTGTGTGAAGATCGTAATTTAGCCCTACAGGTGTGAAATTTGGTATTTACAATCTTCGTGACAAAAACCAAACATGTGTTTTACCATTTTACAAAAATCCAATTAAGGGGGGTTGGGTAAAGGGGTTTGAATACTTTCTATCAGTATATCTATATTTCAAAAACCAAAGATGTTACAGGTGTGAAATTTGGTATTTACAATCTTCTTGAAAAATATATAAACACATGTGTTACCATTTCCAAAAATCCAAGTGGGGGCAATAAATGGGGGGGGGGAATACTTTTAAACAGGATACCTATCATCTCAAAAACAGAAGATGTTACAGACGTTAAAATTGGTATTTAGATTTGTCTTGAAAAATAAAAACATGTGATTTTACCATTTTCCGAAAATCCAGTTGGGGGTAAAAAGGGGGGTTGAATACTTTTATCAGTATACCTATATTTCACAAACCAAAGATGTTACAGATGTGAAAATTGTGATTAACAATCTTCTTGGAGAAAAAATGAACACGTGTTCTCCCATTTTCCAAAGACCCGAGTGGGATGTGAAAAAGGGGGTGAATACTAATATTTTTATTAGTGATATTGCAGAAGGTATTAATGGAAAAGTATGTCTTTTTGCTGATGACACAAAGATTTGCCACAGGGTTGACGTTCCTGGAGGGATCAGTCAAATGACAAATGATTTAGGTAAACTAAAAAAATGGTCGGAGCTGTGGCAATTGAGTTTTAACGTGGATAAGTGCAAGATAATGCACCTGGGACGTAAAAACCCAAGGGCTGAATATAGAATATTTGATACATCTGAGGGTTGGGATTTAGGGGTTATTATTTCAGAGGATCTAAGGGTAAGTAGTCAATGTAATAGAGCAGCAGGAAATGCTGGCAGAATGCTTGGTTGGTAGGGAGAGGTATTAGCAGTAGGAAAGGGAAGTGCTCATGCCACTGTACAGAGCACTGGTGAGACCTCACTTGGAGTACTGTGTGCAGTACTGGAGACCGTATCTCCAGAAGGATATAGACATCTTAGAGAGAGTTCAGAGAAGGGCTACTAAAATGGTGTACGGCTTGAAGGAGAAAAGTTACCAGGAAAGGCTTAATGATCTTAACATGTACAGCTTGGAAAAAAGACGAGACAGAGGAGATATGATAGAAACATTTAAATACGTAAAGGGAATCCACAAGGTAGAGGAAGGGAGTATATTTAAAAGGAAACAAAGTAGCAAAACAAGAGGACATAGTCTTAGATTAGAGGGGCAAAGGTTTAAAAGTAACATCAGGAAGCATTATTTTACTGAGAGGGTGGTGGATACATGGAACAGTCTTCCAGTAGAAGAGGTAGAGGCCAAAACAGTAATTGAATTTAAGCAAGCATGGGATAGGCATAAGGCTATCCTAAACAAAAGATAAATCCAGGTAAAGTATCCATGTAATTGGGCAGACTAGATGGGCCGAAAGGTTCTTATCTGCCGACATTTTCTATGTTTCTATGTTTTCTATTATAAGACATCAACCTGTAAATTATATTTTGTGCAGTTTGAACAAAAAAACTCATGTTTCTTTTAAAAACAATTTTAAAAAATCCCAAAATCCATGCGACCTAAGCCGCGGGCAAAAGCTAATATAGAATAAAAATAATAATATTTTTTCCATTGAATCCTATAGGCTTCGCACACGGCAGGTTTTCCTATACAATGTATCTTCTCACATTTCCCCGAAGCGCGCCGGCTTAACCATACAATGAATCTTTTACAGGCAAACTACATCCAGCGAGCCGAGACACACCTGTGCTTCATTCCTTTCAATTGCCTGTTAATTTTGGGCAAGGACTTTTGACGTTTTTTTTCCCTTTTTTCATCCTTTTCCGTCAGTTAACACCAGGGTTGAGTAGTTGGTAAAATTTTGCATTTACCGTCAAGGCTGATATTATCGCCGGGACCAAACGATCTGTTGGTTAGTATAGCGAAAGTGCTCTGTAGCGCTGCCCTTGTTAAATATAGGACGCGGTAAGTACAGTAAGCTCGCGCTACTAAGCGTTAATTACCGCACGCTATGTGGTTTTGCCATTTGTAGCAAGACGCAGACGATCTGTTGGTCCGGCGCTAGACTGAATTTAGGCTGGTGTCAGACGAGCGTAGTGTTCACGTCCGTGATTGCGCCTAAAAGTACGTCCGTGATAGCATGAAAGTAAGTCCATTGGAGCCTGACACATGAAGTACGTCCGCACTGAACTGCGGACGCACAACGGCCGCGGCAAACGGACGCAGGTTAGGCAAGAACGTAATACTGCTAGAACGGACGTGCGGAGTGCGCCACGTCCACAACGTCTGCATAGCTTTGTGTGTGAGTGATGGAGCGAGGTCAGACGGACTGCATTTATACGTCCAGCATTTTTGACGGACAGAATGTTTTTTCATTGTAATTTATTTTCCCCTCCTACATCCGTCAAAAAATAACTTCAGTGAAAAAACGGACTGTGTGACCACTACTGCGTCATCCGTACTGACGATGTCCGTACTGCACGGACGTACAGTCCGTAGAAATCACGCTCGTCTGACCCCAGCCTTACCTGGCGCTAACGCGAAAACAGGCTGACGCTAGGGTTAACCCACACCAGGTGATAGAGCCCGATGTATTATTATTATTATTATTATTATTCTTTATTTATAAAGCGCCAGCATATTCCGCAGCGCTGTACAATAAGCACAGTATAGACAGGGTTACAATACATTGAACAACATTTGACAAACAGTACAGGAGGAGATGAGGCCCTATTCCCGTAGGAACTCACAATCTGGGAGGGTATCTAAAATGTCACAAAATAATGAAAAAAATAAAATTCGCCTGATTTTTTTGATAAAGTATAAACAAAGGACAGTACATACTGTAGATACATTTCGTACATATTTTACATTTATTACAAACACGCATTATGTACATTCTTTTCACACCATCTAGTGGACGGATCTAGAGTTGGCTCCTGTGTTATTTTTGCGATTGAGGAGCAGCTACAAAACATTGCTTGCATTTAACACGCTGCACTCACCAGAGGCGGCCGTAGAGTTCGTGAAACCCTAGGCCAAGGGTGTTTACTCTTGGCCCTTTGGATGTTTACGAATCGCATCTCCTGTAATACTCAGCCTCTCTTTAGGTCTTCAGAGCCTTGTGGGAAATGTAGTTCCAAAATATCTGGTGGGTCGAGGATCAGCACCCCTAAACTAGGCAGCAAGAGGTCCCCTCCTATAGGCGGGGTGTAGAAATCAACTCATTCAATTTTAATGAGGCACCAGTCCCACAATCGGGTGCATATTAATGCAGGGGTGTATTAGTGTGGCGTGTCATGTTGCACATGAATGCAGATTTATACATGTAGGGAGTGTTTATGTGAGTGGCATGTTTCCACCGGTTCCAGCCATGCCCCCTGGTGGCGAGAGCGATCCCGGCCAGCTCTTCCCCATCTGGGCTAGCCATTCCACCCTGTGTATCAGGCCTGCACCTCCCAAATACAACCCTAGGTCCATCCATGTACCTCAAGTTCAAAGTGACACATGTCATACTCACCATTTTATTATCTGTCTGCATCGCATTTACAGGATTTAACCAGGAAAGGCCATTTCTGCCGGTATGCTGATAATACAGACCCCATGTGGCGTTGCCAGATAAGGGACGCCATCTAGAATTTAGAAGCTTTCATCCCAGTGATAATTCTGTAAAGGATAAACCAATACATGAAAAACTTAAAATTAGTAAATTTACATTATTATAATATTTTAATTATTTTGCTAAAATGCCATTTTACCTTATATTTAATTTAACTACACAACCCATATTTCAAACAAATATTATGATAAAATTTTTTTTTTAAAAAAAAGGTGCTGGTAATGAAAGAGTTAAAGCTTTATTTTGGGGGCATCAAATATAATAAAACCAAGAAATAAGATGCTTAAACAATAATTTGGTAAAAAAAAGAAAGATGCTGCTGTAAAACTGCATCGTCGGAAAGTAGACCGCATGGAACACATTATATGAAAGTTTTAGATCATAGTAAAATATGTCCCAGAGGTAAAAGCATTTGCATTCGCTTTGCTTCATTGGTTTTTCAAATCCGACAGGGTCTGGTGACTGCATATTAATGCTCTGTCAGTCAGCTGTCATTAATCGTCAAATATTGAATAATAAATGATAAAGCTTTGCATTATTGCTTGACCAGAAAAATACAAATCATCTGGGGTCAGAGCGGTTTGCATCTCCAGGAACATGGCTTAACCCTTTCACTACAAAACTTGATTCAGCTCACTTCTGCAATTTAATACGTTGAAAAGCAATCATTGACATAAAACCCCCATATTCGTACCTTTTAAAGCAAGATTAGTGTGCCCCCTGGGGGGAAACAAAATTCTTTATTTTATCTCTCTCCAGTAGCCCTGTATTACTGTAAAGAAGCTGCAAATTGCAGCTATCATCCTCACTGTAACAAAAAGCTCAACGAACTTTACTGCTTTATTACAGCAGACAAAGAGGGCAAATACAGGGAGAGCTGCGGGTCAGTCACTGCTGTACAGGGATAAGATTCAGGGGGTTATAATGAGTGTAAAGCCCTGTACAGTACAGATACAAGGTATTACTGTAATTGCCATACACAGGCATTATGCAGCACATACAGATACAAGGTGTTGCTGTAATTGCCATACACAGGCATTATGCAGCACATACAGATACAAGGTGTTGCTGTAATCGCAATACACAGGCATTATGCAGCACATACAGATACATGGTGTTGCTGCAATCGCCATACACAGGCATTATGCATCGCATACAGATACAAGGTGTTGCTGTAATTGCCATACACAGGCATTATGCAGCACATACAGATACAAGGTGTTGCTGTAATTGCCATACACAGGCATTATGCAGCACATACAGATACAAGATGTTTCTGTAATTGCCACACACAGGCATTATGTAGCACATACAGATACAAGGTGTTGCTGTAATCGCCATACACAGGCATTATGCATCACATACAGATACACAGTGTTGCTGTAATTGCCATACACAGGCATTATGCAGCACATACAGATACAAGGTGTTGCTGTAATTGCCATACACAGGCATTATGCAGCACATACAGATACAAGGTGTTGCTGTAATTGCCATACACAGGCATTATGCAGCACATACAGATACAAGGTGTTGCCGTACTTGCCATACACAGGCATTATGCAGCACATACAGATATTGCATTGCTAATAATCTCATTCTGATCACTACAAACCCCCATAAGCAGAAGATCTCACAATTTTATTATCTGTCTGCATCATATTTACTGCATATGACACAACGTCCATTTCTGCCTGTATGCTGATAATGCAGACCACGTGTGACATTGTGTCAGATAAGGGACATCAAAACTGCGAATGCTAGCAAAAATCACTGGTGGTGCAACTCCAACAAACCCGTTGACGTTTCACCAGTTAAAAAGTGAAGCTTCTCCTGCTACTCTTTGGATTTAACTTTTGTGAATTGCTGGTGTTTGGCAGAAATGCAACAGTACCGATTTTCACCGGTGTTTGCAACTTTGGAAAACACCGGCACTTACATGAATAACCCCAAACAAAGTTAGACAAATGTTGCACAAGCAGAATGGATGTGAGAGTAATGAGGCAATGGTACAACACAATATAAAAAGGGCCAACGAAGCCAAAATGTCTTTCTTTTTCATAATTTCATTTTTTTGTTTAATATGGGAAAATCTATAAAATAAACAGAAACCTAGAATATGTCGTCAGATAAGAACCTTTCGGCACATTTAGTCTTCCCAATTCTATGGATACTTTCCCTGGATTTATCTTTTATTTAGGATAGCCTTATGCCTATCCCATGCCGGCTTAAACTCACTGTTTTAGCCTCTACCAACTCTACTGGAAGCCTGTTCCATGTATCCACCACCCTCTCAGTAACATAATACTTCCTGGTGCTACTTTTAACCCTTTGCCCCTCTAACCTAAGACTGTGGGGGTTATTCAGAGATGTCACTGACATTTCGGTGCTATCTTGTTCCCTGCACTTTGGGGAATCAAATTTCCCAACCGTGCAATGGATTCAGCATTCACGCAGGGTCCCTGGAGTGCAGGGAAAGGACTCGAAAATCCGCTGCAAAACCACTGGATATCCGCCAAAATCTGAAATCTGAAAAAAAAAGCTGAAAATTCACCGAAAAACTCAGGCGATAAGATCCGAAGTATCGAGTCCCTTGGAACCACCGCAAAAAACATGCCGAACACTTTCAGAAAATGCTGACAATCTGACGACGCAGCGCCGACCAGCCACCGGAAAAAGCCAACAAGTTGACTAACCGGTAAAACAAACAAACAAAAAAAAATTATTATTGATAGTGTCAAAATTTAAATGCTGTTTGCAAAAAAAACTACTGAACGAAAATGTCTGGAATTTACATATAAGATCCAATGAATGATAAATAAGATTTCTCTGCTGTTCGGTGTCTCTGAATAGATTAACTAATTGCTTCTCTAAGGGGGAATTTAACGACTGCCGAACAGGCACTGCACTTGCTGACAGTTCGCCAAAATTTGGCGAACTGCCTGCTCTCTGAATAGCCGAATGACCCCGAAATGTCACCGTACAGGGAAATTCACTGTTCGGTGACATTTCGGGGCCAGATCGGCTCTTAGTGAATAACCCTGTTTGTCCTCTTGTTGTGCTACTTTGTTTCCTTTTAACCACTTCAATGCGGTGGACGCGCTCAGCGCGTCCACCCGCATTGGTACTTGGCTGCGGAGGACGCGCTGAGCACGTCCTCCCTTTGCAGCCGCGATCAGCCGGTATTCCGGCTGATCGCGCGCCCCCCGGTGCGGGCTGACATCATCGATGTCAGCCCAGCCTTCGGGACCCCGGCGGGCACGATAGGAATCATCGCGCATGGACGATGACGTCTATTGCAGGCACCCCCTCCCCTTCCCCGCAGGCCAGCGATTAAAGACAGGAACCGCCTGGAAGGGCACAGCCTGCCCTTCCAAGCGGCGGCTGTCTTTAACCCCTAGGGGGCTGGATCGCGATATGGCGCCAACATGCGCCATATCGCGGTCCCCTCCCGGAGCTGGCCGACATCTTGGATGTTGGCCAAGCTTCCGGGATATCCCCCTAATGAATGGCGTCATCACGCAGAGCGCGATGGCGCCAGTTTTGAAATTAACCCCTTGCTGCCACCTACAGTGGAGATAGGGGGTTCCAATGAGCCCCCTATCTCCCGATCCATGACAGCTGGGGGTTAATGTTTGCTATCATTGGAATAGCCAGAGCGTGGCCTTTCCAATGATACCAAACATGACCATGTAAAATGTAAAAAATAAATAAAAAAAAATTAAAAAAAATTAAAATTAAAAAAAAATTTTTTTTTTTTTTTTTTTTTTAGATTTATTAGTGCAACAATATTGTTCCCATTTCAATTATAATGTGAACAATGATGCTGCACTAACGATTTTTTCTATGAGGGGCGTTTGCTAAAAAACACATAATTTTCCCCAAAAAAAGTAACAATTCCTCATTTCTAATTTTTTTAACAAGTGCACCCCATAGAAAATATAACCGCAAACGATCGCATTTTAAAATGTAAAAAAAAAACACTTTACACATTGTAAATTATTGAAAATTCATATTTTATTGCATTTTTTGTTATAATATACAGACATGACATAACGTATACATATAATAATGACATATTATGAATCTGCACAGTCTGCCGGAAAGAACGATATATAATATGTCTGGGTCATATATTAAAATAAGGCTTCAAAACGCGGTTAAATATGATGAGCGAAACTGGTAAAAATGAGCTCAGCGCAGAGGTGGGAAAAGGCTCAGCAGCGAAACGGTTAAATATACTCCCTTCCTCTCCCTTGTTGATTCCCTTTATGCATTTTAATGTTTCTATCATATCTCCTCTGTCTCGTCTTTTTCCCAAGCTATACAATAAAGACAGGAATACCATACAAAAAGAGGATAATACAGCAAAATAAGAAAAGAATGGCGGGTGTTCAGCCATAGGCAACGGAACATATAACACCGCGGGGCAAATTGGCTCAATGAAAAGGAGGGGAAACTGTCGCCCTCGAAAACATGAGATGGCCCTCCGAAAGGATGCACAACAACAAAAAATGAACGGGTTAGGTACACTAGGGATGGGCTGCCGGTTTGAATCGGTTCGATGTTCGCATCGAACATCGGCTGTTCGAAAGTTCGCAAACTTTGAACTTTTCAGGCCGTCGAAAAAAAAATTTGATTTTTTTAAAAAAAATGCTTAAAAAATCTAAAAATAAAGAGACTCTTTACTGCAAAATATTATAAGCAACGGTTTATTAAATATTGAATTAAAATGGAAATATTTTTAACATTGAAGCCTATGGGATAAAACAATCTTGTTGCTAAAACATCAGGCAGACAAGGCCCTCTAATCAGGCACTGTAGAGGGCAGCCCGCCGTGGCCTCCAAGGATCCCTTGAGGAGCATGCGGCCGCCAGATGACAGAGCTGCGACTGTGCAGGCAGGCCGGCCGGGTGCATGTGGCAGAGAGGTGGTGCAGGGAGGGAGCCACTGCACCTGCGGCCACGGCAGACCCCTCCACAACCAGGATCCAGGGAGCCTCCACTGACCACCAGGCTAAGGTAAGGCGACACATTTCTAAAAAAAATAAAATCCAAGGACATTTTTGATGTCCCAAGGAACATAAAATAAAACTTTTTTTTTTATTTCTATTACTCACCTGATTCCTGGATCCACCAACAAGCGCAGCCTCCCGTCTCCCACGCTGTTAGACGCTGCATACACCGGCGCGCTGTGTGTAGCTTCTGAGAAGATACGCTATTAGTGTAGAGGGAGCGATGCAAAATGCGCAGCCGGCTTCCTCGCTACACTAATAGCGTATCTTCTCAGAAGCTGCACACAGTGCGCCGGTAAAAGCTAGCATCAGACTGTAGAGGTGCTGCGCGGCAGTGTGAGGATTCATATGCTGCATTAATTTTTCTTCTTACAAATTTGGTTACTTAACCCGTTTGCGTTTGGATTGTAATATTGTGACATCCAGGGCCCCGGGTGGCGATCGGGGGGGCCCCGGACGCATGGTGCCGCCAGCTGGCCGAATGCCAGGAGCTCTGACGGCACCTGGCGCAGCTGTGAGTGAGCAGGGGGCAGGGCGCGGCGTGATGACGTGGAGCCGCTGGGACCTTTAAATCAGGAGTGCGCGTTGTATACCTTGACTTGCCGTGGAGTTTCATTCCCGCATCACTAGCTTACCGAATCAGTTTGTATTCTTGTTACTGACCCTGCTTGTTCTGAGGACCCGATCTGTTGCCGACTTTGCCTGCCATTTGACTATTCTCTCTGTGTACTCCCTGCCTGTTCTGTTTGCCTCCTGTTGCTACTGGTGATTCTCACCAAATACAGTACGCAGTACAAGTGCCTAAACATTGCTGACCCGGTTTTGCTATAATGACTACTCTCGATCTTTGCCACTGTCTGGTATATTCCGCTGCTTGTTACTGCTGGTGTGTGCTACAGATACTGCCACATATAGTAGCGCAGTACAAGTGCCTAAACGTTGCTGACCCGGTTTTGTTATAGAAACATAGAAACATAGAAAAATGTCGGCAGATAAGAACCTTTCGGCCCATCTAGTCTGCCCAATTACATGGATACTTTACCTGGATTTATCTTTTGTTTAGGATAGCCTTATGCCTATCCCATGCTTGCTTAAATTCAAATACTGTTTTGGCCTCTACCACTTCTACTGGAAGACTGTTCCATGTATCCACCACCCTCTCAGTAAAATAATGCTTCCTGATCTTACTTTTAAACCTTTGCCCCTCTAATCTAAGACTATGTCCTCTTGTTTTGCTACTTTGTTTCCTTTTAAATATACTCCCTTCCTCTACCTTGTGGATTCCCTTTACGTATTTAAATGTTTCTATCATATCTCCTCTGTCTCGTCTTTTTTCCAAGCTGTACATGTTAAGATCATTAAGCCTTTCCTGGTAACTTTTCTCCTTCAAGCCGTACACCATTTTAGTAGCCCTTCTCTGAACTCTCTCTAAGATGTCTATATCCTTCTGGAGATACGGTCTCCAGTACTGCACACAGTACTCCAAGTGAGGTCTCACCAGTGCTCTGTACAGTGGCATGAGCACTTCCCTTTTCCTACTTAGTTATAACAACTACTCTCGCTCTGTGCCCCTGTCTGGTATATTCTGCTGCTTGTTGCTGCTGGTGCGCTTCCATCCTGCCATACACTATAGCGCAGTACAAACATATATTGATCTCAGTCTGTGGTGTATATTGTTGGTGCTGTCTCCCTGGCCTGTGTGGCTGCTAGAGGTTAGGTTTAGTGGTCCCGAGTCCCGACCATCCTAAGGATCGGAGGGTTAGAGGTCTGTTACCAGGGATCCTACCAGGTCTGTCCTGGGGAATCATTACAAATATACGGTGAACACCGCAGCAAATGTTAATGCTCACGCAAGTTAACGTTTGCGTTAAGATAATAATTTTTCCCACTCGTTGTTGCTCAAACATTTCCCACGGCTTCAAATCACGTTTAAACATGAGCAAAAGTGGTAAAAATTAGCTCAGCGCACAGCTGGTTAAAAAAGCTTTTTTTTTTTTATTTGTTTTTCATTGTTTCCTGTCCCCCAGGGCAGTACCCGGACCCCCCATACACCTTTTAGGACCAATATCTTGCATATATGCCCTCTTGGAGGGCACTTTAGTTTTTTAACGTTCGAGTCCCATTGATTTGCATTGCGTTCGAATCGTGTTCGCGTTCGAATTCGAACTTTTTCAAATGTTCGATTTCGAATGCGAACCGAGCACGGGGGTGTTCGGCCGATCCCTAAGGTACAACAACCAACTCTGTGAATGTAAAAGAAAAGTGGAGGGCCTTTAAAGAGTCCATGCCAGAAAAGAGCAGAGGAAAGAAGAACGAGGAATAAAAGAAGAAAATAAAAAGGAGGGAGAAGGCGGAAAGGAGGGAATAATATGAGAACAAGAACAACCCCACTCAACAAGAAGCAGAGCCGAGGAGGGACGTCACTGCTCCAACATGTCTTTCATCCACCACTGTTGATGGCCTTGACTCAGTATTTTATAAATATCAAACCTGTGTGTATTGAGATGAACCCTCTACAAATGGTCAAAATGAGAAACATGACAGTTCCGGATATCAAATACAAAACTAAAACAAAAGTGTTTTCCAACAGTTCAAACATATTCACAATACTCGGGAAGATCATTTTATACCTTTTGATATGAACATGTATCAGGGTTATTCAAAGAGAATCGAAAAGTCACTGCACGTTCGGTGACTTTTCGTTCTCTTCAATTCGGTGCGATTTGGCGATCCCATTTCGGCCACCCTGCGGTGTATTCAGCGAGCACCACAGGGCCGTCATAGTGCAGGGAAAAGCCACAAAAACCCACCGAACTCGCCGAACTCGCCGAACTCACCTCAAAACCGGCAAGCGCACACCGAAACCCACAAAAAAACATCTGTATTAACCCCGCCGAACACGCCGGAGAAACCCGAGCAGCCGCCGATCACAGCGCAGAGCAGCCGTCAGAAAAAGCCGACAACGCAGACGAATGGAGTAAAAATAAAAAAAAACAGTACGCTTGAATGTTTGAAAAGGGAAACGCTGTTTGCAAAGAAACTACTGAACGAAAATGTCTGGAATTGACATATAAAATCCAATGAATGATAATAAAAAGGGCTGTTACAGAAAAAAGAAAAAACGATTAGAAAAATAAACGGAAAAAAGAAATTCGCAACAATTCCCGAAAAATGCCTAAAAGATCCTAAAATAAATCTATAAATAAAGAGACTTTTTACTGCAGAATATTATAATAAACGGTTTATTAGATATTGAATTAAAACAGGAATATTTTTAACATTGAAGCCTATGAGATTCGCCTGAATAAATCTGACAAATGAAACCACTGAACAGCAGGGCAATTCGGCAACTTTTCCCTGCTGGTTTTTGTTCTCTGAATAGACGAAGCATTGCTTCTCTATGGGGACTTCACTGCCCTCGAACAGGCAACGAACAGGCACCGTATGTGCAGGCAATTCACCAAGATTTGGCGAACTGCCTGCTCTCTGAATAGCCGAATGACCAGGAAAGGTAACCGAACGCTGAATTTCACTGTTCGGTTACCTTTCGGCCCCAATTCAGATCTCTTTGAATAACCCTGATAGTTTTGATCAGTCTTTCTAAACCTGTCCTCAGGTCCCTCTAACAGGCCAGGTTTGCAAGATATGTGAAACACAGCACAGGTGATATGATTTGCTGCTCAGTGATTGCAGGATTCAGTCTGTATTTCCCCAAGGTGATCCTTGAAATCTGGCCTGTTAGGGGGACCTGAGAACAAATTTGGGATTTAGATACAGACTGGTTTAGATACAATGACATTATCTCCAAGCTTTGACGGACGTGCACATCAGTTTTGAAAGAAATGACAGCCTCATTAGTCATGCGCGTCCTTTGACATCTATGGCTGCAACCATCAGCTTCCTTATTTTATTACTGTCACTCTTCAATTTGCATCAATCAAAAACATTGTCTTAATCAAATCTATAATTCGTCATCGCTCTCCATTGGAAACCGAATGAGAAGGGATGTAGGATACAGATAAATAAAGAGGTAAACAGCTCCTCTTCTATGATTGAGCTGCAGTAGAAGGTGTCTCCGAATAAACATGTGGAAACCTGTCTCTTTGGCCATCAAAATGGTTTACCCAGTTTGCTTGATGTTTGACATACTGTCCGTAGCTGACATTTTACTGGGCATAGTGGTGAACTTATTCGTTGCCTTTGTTAACATCGCCAGCTGGTCGAGAGGCAGAAAACTGAAGGCTTGTGATAAGATATTGATCGGCCTCGGCACCTCAAGGTTTTTTCTTGATAACCTTCTCCTGTGCGGAATTATTATACGATTCTTTAACTGGGACTCTTCCACAATGACGCAGCGATGGCTCATCCAAATGTTCGTGTTCTTCTTCGACTTTTCCAGCGTGTGGTTTGCTGCGTGGCTTTGCATCTACTACTACGTAAAAGTCACCATCTTTAAGAATATTATCTTCCTTCGTATTAAACTGAGGATGCCACAGTACATTCTGCACATCATTTCGGCATCTGCTTTGATTGCCTTCATATCTGGACTTCTGTACGCTTGGGACAACCGACATAGCCGTAGGTTTTTGAGTTACAATGTGTATCTGAAAAGGAATAGAAGCTATGAAGCACTCGTAAGTCTGACGATGCCATGTCTCTTCTTTGGACACGTTCTTCCGTTCATCATGGTTTCGGTCACGTCCTCTCTTCTAATCGGAACTATTCTGGTTCACGTGAAGCACCTTACGACCAACATTACAAGTTTCACCACACCCAGCATGAATGCTCACATGTCGGCCATTAGGTCTGTGTGTTTGCTCGAATTCATTTCCATCGTCTACTTGGTTTTTAACGTTGTTCTTCTGTTCTCTCATCCGACGCCCGTCATGAAGCACATCAGCTTTTTCATAATTTATTCCTATCCAACCTTTCACACCATGGTCCTGATTTTCGGAAACTCAAACCTTCGTAAAACAATGTTGAGATTTCTTCATTATTTTAAGATGTTCCACGGAGCCCCGGACACTTCCCAGAAGCCTGACGAGAATATGAAAGGAAGGACGGTTGCTTAATGAATTGGGTGCTTCGAATATTAGTTCAGAACATTCTTCTCAATTTACGATTATCTCGACTTTCCAGTACACCACGATTGCCATTTATCTTTTTGATTATAATATATTTTGAATTTTTTGTTTAATTACTAATACATTTTTATTTTCAATTACTGTAGATACTCGAGTATACCGATAGATTTTGGTGACAAAAATTTACCTTAAAATTGGAGGGGTCGCGTTATATTCGAGACATCTGCATCGCGTGTAACAAAAATCCTTGACTTGCTCAGGGATCTCAAGTCTCCCGGAAGTTCCGTTAGTCTCCCTGAATTGAATGTGGGCTCCCAGATGCCCGCAAACACTTCAGGAACTCCCAGATTCAGGAGAGGTGGGATCCATCACATTCAGAGGGCATGCTCGGATTAAGCCAATCAATCAATATAGGCTTAAAATCGAGCATGCACCCTCGCTCCACGATGCGGTAATTGAGCCTGTCTACTGGAGCTGGAGGTGAGAAAACAATACTTCCCGGCGTACTGGCTATTAGTGAATGATTCACAACGTTGGTCACCTCGCTCTGCCGGCCATCTCATCGCAAATAAAGACTGGTGACCGGTGGGGCTTCATACTTAGTAACAACTACAATCATTCTAGAACAGAGCACCCTGGCCTGACTGTCTTAAGAGAAGCTCGAAGGATTTGAATTGTTTACCGGTACAGTATTCGTCTATAATTTTGCTCTTTGCGTTATATTCGAGTCTGGAGTGTTCTCTCATTTCCACAATAATTCTCTATCCATCGCGTTATATTCGAGTCGCGCTATACTCGAGTATTTACGGTACTCAGTTTTCTAAACATATTTCAACATAAAATATTAAAATATCCAACAATAATATTGACATGTAGCATAGAATCTCTGGCCACCAAAACCGGCCATGGTAGACTTCGGAACGATACAGTTATCGAGAAGGTATAGTGATCTGGAGAATTGTTGCACAATAGATACAAAGCCAGAACCTTTCTTAACATTGAATATTATTTGCTGATGATGTTGATTCTTAGAATTTAAAGTATAGAATAGTCTTGCATTCCATTTCACATAGGCTTAGAAATAAATAATAATAATAAATAATTTATAATATAATTTTATAATAATAATAATTTATTAATAATAATAAAAAAAAATATATATCTGTTTATTGTCTATTATTGTTTTGAAGAAAATGTTGGTGCCTTGATTTGTTTTAAAAAAATTATAAATATGAAAATGTAATTGTTTTTAAAATGTTACACAGAAAGTGGACTCCTGTGTTGGACACCTTTGTCTATAAAAGTAAATTATATATATGATCTCTTATCTGGTTAACTTCCGTGACCATATGATTCCAGTAATTGGATTTATTATGACAACCCCCCCCCCTTCTGCTTGTCTTTCTGTGGTTCAATTCTCTATTTTTGCTTTATATAGCTTCCAGAGCTGAGGAAGAGAGGAGACAATCGAAAACTTGTCTTTTAAATGTGACGTTAGTCCAAAAAAAGGTATCACTACGTACTGCTATACTCGGGATTTTTACATATATATATATATATATTCTTCCAAGGATTCTGCACACGGAGACTTGAATTGATAAATATATATTAGAAATTTATTCAGGGGATCGACGTTTCAGTCCTGCTGGACTTTCATCAGGATATACAAAAAAGGAGTGACAAACAGCATTAAATACAAAAAGGTGCACAGGTGCAGGGCAGGCGGAGCACCTAATAAGGTACCCACCCCACATCAATAAGAAGGAATACCAAGTCATACAGAATAATAATACAAACATAAACACATATAGTGAGAAAAGGAAATAGCAAGCACAAGCAATAAACTATCCTAAGAGCGAGTGCTAATGTGTGAATGTGTAAAAAGGCTGGAGGACGGCACAAGCCTAGCGGAGGCTGAGATGACAGTATAAATTATTTTGTTCATTAAGACCTCTGGGAGAAACAGTGGCCAGCGTGAAAATCCAAAAGGATTCGCGCTTAAGCAGCTCTAAAGCCCTGTCACCGCCTCTCGGTGAAAGGGGAACGTGATCTATCCCCATGACACGTAAGGTGGATAGAGGGTGACGATGTTCCTGAAAGTGACGAGCCACAGGTTGCAAGTTCTCCTTGCCTGATAGGGCTCCCCTGATCGCTGTGCGGTGGTTAGCCAGACAGGTGCGCAGAGAGTTTTGAGTCTTCCCAATGTAGGAGAGACCACAAGGACAGGTCAGGCGGTATACAACAAATTCAGTGGTACACGTAATTCTGTATCTGATACTGTATTTTTTGCCGCTGTGAGGATGTAGGAAATACTGGCCAGTGGTCATAGAGTTGCAAGTAGTGCATCCTGTGCATCTAAAGCACCCTGGGTGTTGCACGGGGATGCGATTTAAAAGGGAAAACTGATCAGTCTGGACAAGGAGATCACCTAAGTTTTTATTTCTTTTGTGGCAGATCAATGGAGGATTTTTGAAAATAGCAGGGAGTTGAGGGTCCGTTTGTAAGATACTCCAATTCCGTTTGATACATTTGGATAGGGATGGGGATCTGGTGTTATATGTTAACGGAAAAACAAGCCTTTTAGGGTTAATGTTGGCTACATCACGTGGGTTCAGGAATATCCGTTTGGCAGCAATTAGGGCCTTATCAAGGATGGAACGTGTGTAACCGCGCTGTAAGAATCGTGTAAACATCTCATCAATCTGTATTTTACTTGTGTCCTCGGCAGAGTTGTTATGGAGGACACGTAAGAACTGGGATATTGGAAGCGATTCGAATAGATGAGGAGGGTGAAAACTGCTCGAATGTAACAAAGTATTCCGGGCAGTCTCCTTCCTATACAGACTATAGCCGATCTGGGTGCCTACTCGCTGAAAAGACAAATCAAGAAAATTGATACAATCATTGTTGAGTTCGTAAGTGAAACGGATTGTAGAATCAATGTGATTGATCTGATCCATAATGGTATGAAACTCATGATGTGAGCCTTCCCAAACAAGAAAAATGTCGTCGATGAAACGAAAGTATGCTTTAAGTCCTTTTGAGAACAGTGGCAAAATATGCTCAGACTCATAAATATACATGAATGCATTTGCATACATAGGAGCTATGGGAGCACCCATGGACATCCCCGACTTCTGAAGGTAAAAAGAGTCCTCAAATCTGAAATAATTAAGAGTTAGTGAAAGATGCAATAACGTCAAAATAAATGGAATGGGAAAGTCAGGCGGGGTTTCAGAGTTGGATAAGACTTCACGAACGGCCTCGATGCCAGCACCATGGGGAATGACAGTATATAGGCTCTTAACATCTAAGGTTGCCAGGAGTGTGTCAGGGGTTAATGTAATCGCCTGCAGTCTAGAGATAACCTCGGAGGAATCACGGACACACGTGTGGAGAGCCATGACAGGTGCTTTTAGAATGGAATCAAGGAATTTCCCCAAAGGTTCGAGGAGGCCAAATTTGGCAGAGACTATAGGTCTGCCAGGGGGAGCATGAGGATTCTTGTGGATTTTAGGAAGGGTATACAATATGGGAATTTTGGCATGTTTAACTAGAAGATACACAAATAATGATTGTGAAATGGTGTTGTTATCAAGTGCAACTTCTAACGTTTCTCTGATGGTATTGTAAAACCGAGATGTGGGATCAGAATCACATTGTGAGTAAGTCTGGGTATCGCATAATTGTGAAAGAATTTCATTACGGTAGTCTGAATAACGAAGTATCACAATCCCCCCGCCTTTATCAGCGGGGCGGATGGTGATAGACAGGTCAGAGGACAGATCTTTAATGGCTTTGCGTTCTGCGCCTGAAATGTTGGAAGGGAGATGAGCGGATTTAGATTTTTGAGTGAGTATGTTCTCAGATTCAGAATGTAACAGACGAGAGAAAGTTTTAATAGAGGCTTGAGTGGCAGGCGGGTCAAACGTACTTCGTAATCTGAAAGAAGAGGTTTCATATTCAACATTAGGCTGCGTGCTAAAAAACTCGGATAATCTGAGTGATCGAGAAAAGGCAAATTGTTCTATCTCCCAGGTGAAGGGATATGGACGGGATGTAGGTACAAAGCTTAAGCCCCTACTCAGGATGCGGTTTTCAACATATGTAAGGGGGCGGTCAGACAAGTTATAGACAGGGATTAGTTCCGACGGCGGGGTGGGCGACCCCGTGTTGTTCTGGTGTGGCTGGCCTCGGCTCTGGCCTCTCCTGGTCCGTCTCCACCTCGGTCGAGAGGATTTATAACACCGGGAGTCTTTGATTGCCTGACCAGTCCAAGGCCCGGCAATAAAAAAGAACTCTGGGATTGAATGTTGGTTTGGGGTTTAGGTGCATCATGAGCCGGGAGTTCATTCTCGGAGGCAGATTCACCAGAGGTGATGTCAATGGTGGGTTTGGAGGGTCTGTTAATACGGGTACGTCTTAAATAACTCCGGGGTTGGCCCTCCCCTGTAAGCCATCGGTAAACGCGATGCTCGGAATAATCCGCATTGACGCGGTCAAGTTTGTCTCGTTTGAAGCGAACCAAATCTTTTTTATATTTATCGAGATCAGTGGCAAGTTTGGAGATCAAAGGATCACATAAGGGATCAGTCATTAAATCAGAATGTTTCAGTTCGAAATCAGAAATTTTGATTTTTAAAAGTTTGAGATCCTTACCAACTTCCTCGATTACCAGTAGAATGAGATCCAGTGAGCACTTATTGAGAATGGCGATCCATTTTCTGCACATGTCAGGATTGTTTCGTCCAATGGTAGGGGGTGTTACGGATGCGAAAACCTCGCGGAATTTTCTTCATGCGGTAATAATCTGATAAGTAAATGGCATGGAGCTCGAGATCCGTTTCTTTGTGCCTAAGCTTCTCTAGGTCACGAAAGATTTCAGAAGTAATGGTGGTAGATGGCAAATCTGCATCTGTTTGAGGCCATAAGATGTCAGCTGCTTGTTGGTCGGTAAATTGCCAGGTTTCAGCATGCTCCAGGTATGCGCCGGCTTTGGACAAAAAGTCCTCCGTAGCCATGATAAAATAAATCAAATAAATCCTTCTTGAAAGGCGTGATAGCAACGTGGGTTGGGGTGCTGAGGTGGATGGAATGACCAAGCATCTGAAATTGCAAAGAAACGAACTCCTCGCACACCCAGTAGTAGAGTTGAGACGCTCCGGTGCCAGAAAATGGTCAAAGGCCCAATATTCTTCCAAGGATTCTGCACACGGAGACTTGAATTGATAAATATATATTAGAAATTTATTCAGGAGATCGACGTTTCAGTCCTGCTGGACTTTCATCAGGATATACAAAAAAGGAGTGACAAACAGCATTAAATACAAAAAGGTGCACAGGTGCAGGGCAGGCGGAGCACCTAATAAGGTACCCACCCCACATCAATGAGAAGGAATACCAAGTCATACAGAATAATAATACAAACATAAACACATATAGTGAGAAAAGGAAATAGCAAGCACAAGCAATAAACTATCCTAAGAGCGAGTGCTAATGTGTGAATGTGTAAAAAGGCTGGGGGACGGCACAAGCCTAGCGGAGGCTGAGATGACAGTATAAATTATTTTGTTTATACTGTCATCTCAGCCTCCGCTAGGCTTGTGCCGTCCCCCAGCCTTTTTACACATTCACACATTAGCACTCGCTCTTAGGATAGTTTATTGCTTGTGCTTGCTATTCCTTTTCTCACTATATGTGTTTATGTTTGTATTATTATTCTGTATGACTTGGTATTCCTTCTCATTGATGTGGGGTGGGTACCTTATTAGGTGCTCCGCCTGCCCTGCACCTGTGCACCTTTTTGTATTTAATGCTGTTTGTCACTCCTTTTTTGTATATCCTGATGAAAGTCCAGCAGGACTGAAACGTCGATCTCCTGAATAAATTTCTAATATATATTTATCAATTCAAGTCTCCGTGTGCAGAATCCTTGGAAGATATTGGGCCTTTGACCATTTTCTGGCACCGGAGCGTCTCAACTCTACTACTGGGTGTGCGAGGAGTTCGTTTCTTTATATATATATATTTTGTTTATTATTGCAGAAGCCACTTGCACATCATAGCAATTCAAAGAATTGCATCCCAGAGCTCCTGTGCCACACTCCCCATGTGCAGCAAAGAACTCTGGGTAGGATATGCAAATGACCACTGTCTCGCTTTTATGCATCCTGGGTCTGTTATTACACAGAACCCTAATATTCTGTGTAATAATAGACCCAGGATGCATAAAAGCGAGACAGGGGTGATTTGCATATCCTACCCAGAATTCCTTGCTGTATATGGGGAGTGTGGCACAGCAGCTCTGGGACGCAATTCTTTGAATTGCTGTGATGTGCAAGTGGCTTCTGCAATAGTAAACAAACTAATTATAGCGTGGAGGCTTTTTATTTCGCTTTTTGTCCTCCTCCACAACCCTTATATATACAAAAATCGGAACAAAGGATGCACTTGAGGACTTAGAAAAAATAAAATCAAAAATTTATTATTCTTAAAAAATTCCTGTAAACGTGCCCGATGTTTCGCCTCCTTACAAGCCTTTCTCAAGGTTACAGGTACAATAATATAACAACATATATATATATACAATTACATTAATGACTCACCTATCCTGTAGCACGCTTCACCGAGGACAGCTGGTACACGTGGATCCAGCGTTCAATTACGGTCGGCGTGCATTATCATGATGTCATTAAGAGCGACTACCGCGTTGCTAAGCACTAGTTGCCCCAGAGACGCGTGTACGCTACAAAAATAAAAACAACAGGAACAAAGTGAACAGAAGGAAAAGCTTGCACGATATACATTAATTCAAAAAAACTGCAAAATAGCAAAGAGGCAATATGTGTCACGGTTCCCAGATCCCACCACGCAGTACTTAACACCCCACACTCCACAGAGCCCAGAAGCTACCAACAGAGTAGCCGTGAAAGATCTCTAACTGTCTGGTCCTTAGAATTGGCCAGGTAAACTAGCTAGACAGAAAGGGTTAACAACACAGGGAGTAGTCAGCCGAGCCAGAATCAGGAATACAGAGTTCAGAATGGTCAAATGGAATAGACGGGTCGATATCAGAGCAGTGGCGTAGTACAAGAAAATGGTCTAGGGCAACAGAAGGCAGAATAGTCAGAAACAAGCAGAGATCAATAACGGGTTAATTCAATATAGCAGTCAGGTACAAGGAGCTCAGGTATGGATAACCACGATCTGGCAACTGCTGATAATACACTAAGGGATTTTAAAGACCTTCACAAGGCCACGCCCCCCACTCAAGCCGCGCCTCATGCAGCCACCTCCCTGCCTGTCTCCATTTAAACCGGGCATTGGTCAGCGAGCAGCATCAGACATGCTGCCCTCAAGCACACAGGTAGGGCTGGAAGCTCCCAACGTTACAATATGAATCCAAAGCATAAAGGACTACAAGCACAAAAAGCAATAAAGAAAGTAAAATAACAACATTTAAATGAGTATGTGGGAATCCCCCTGAAATAACCAATGTATACTAGACTTGTGCACCGATTTTTTTTCGGTTCGATTCGGTTCCATTTGTTCGGATGTTTAAAATTTTCGATTCGGCTCGTTTCGACCGATTTCTGTTTCGGTTCGGCTCGTTTTTCGTGTACATTTTTTTTCGGAATATCGACCATTTTTCGTGTTTTCGGGTCACTTTGCTCGTTTTTTGTATCGACTTTTCGTGATTTCGGAAATTTTCGTTTTTTTCGGAACGTCTGTTCTCCTCGTTTCAAAGTGTCTAACTCTATTCGTTTTGAAGTACACTACTATGGTTTACTTTTTTTATACTTTATATATTTTTTTATAATAAATTTTTGGTTTGTTTTTCGGATCCGATAATTCATTCTGTCGATACGATAATTCTGGCGATTCTATCGTGTTTTTTTTTTATTAAATAAAGATCCTTTTTTTCTTATGAATATACATTTCACAACTTTATTTAATCATATTAAAATGGTATGAAAGTCCAGGAACAAAAAAAAATGAACAAAACGATTTGAAAAACGCTAAACTGACCCGAATGGTCTGACTTTAAAAATAAAAACCAGAACAAAAAGGTTTTGAAACGGAAAAATAGTTGATCAAAAATACGCATTTACAAATACAAAATTTACAGAATCAGCGATATAACCGATAATAGATAAATATACGATTTCCAGAATTACCGAAATGGAACCGAAATCACGAATGGAACCGAAATCATGAATAGAGGCAAAATAAATTTCGATTTGACACATTTCAAGTCCATTCGAAAATTCCGAAAATATTTCGTTTCGGCTCGGAAAACTTTTCGGATCTGTCGGTTTTCGGGTCCGATCTGATTCGGAAAATCGGCTGGATCCGAAAACACGAATCGGGAAATTTCGTGAAAATTCCGAAACCCGAAACGCACATCCCTAATGTATACTGACAAATAAAAAAGTGATAAAAACTAAAGTATAACATAACTAGTTATAGTAGACAAACCTCGAAAAGGTATGTGGACAAATATTGCTAGTGTGTGAAAAAGTGTTCCCAATGGACCTATATAATGTAAATCGTTAGAAGACATGGATCCACCTAAATCGTCAATGTGTATATATTAAAAAATATGATATCAACGAGTGAGTGTCAAATATGTGGAAAACAAAAATCATTCTAACAAAAGTGAATCAATTCGTGAAAATGATGAAAGTAAAAAGTGGATGTCGGCCAAGCTTCCGGGATCTCCCCCTGACGACTGGCATCATCGTGCATAGCGCGATGATGTCAGTTCGGGAGTTAACCCTAGCTGCCACCTATGGTGGAGATAGGGGGTTACAATGAACCCCCCTATCCGCGGCAGTTAGGGGTTAATGTTTGGTATCGTTGGAACAACCAAAAGCATGGCCTTTCCAGCGATACCAAACATGACCATGTAAAATGTAAAAAAAAAAAGTAAAATAAAAATAAAATTTAAAAAATTTAAAAAAGTTTTTTTTTTTTAATGCTGCAATATTGTTCCCATTTCAATTATAATGTGAACAATGATGCTGCACTAACGATTTTTTCTATGGGGGCGTTTACTAAAAATCACGTCATTTCCCCCCAAAAAAAGGTAAAGGGTTCCCATTTCTAATTTTTTTAACAAGCGCACCCCATACAAAATATAACCGCAAATGCTCGCATTATAAAATGTGAAAAAACCCACTTTACACGCTGTAGATTATTAAAGATTCAAATATTATTGCGTTTTTTGTTATAATATTCAGGCAGGACATGCCGTATACATATAATAATGATTTATTATGAATCTGCCGAGTCTGCCGGAAAGAACGATATATAATATGTCTGGGTCGTATAATAAAATGTGACTTCAAATCGCATTTAAACATTATGAGCGAAACCGGTAAAAATGAGCTCAGCACACAGGTGTGAAATGGCTCAGCAGCGAAAGGGTTAAAAAAAAATTTCTGTAACAGCCCTTTTTATTATCATTCATTGGATCTTATATGTAAATTCCAGACATTTTCGTTGAGTAGTTTTTCTGAAAACAGCGTTTCAAATTTGAAACTTTCAAGCAAATTTTTTTCTTTCACCCTATTCGTCTGCGTGTCGGCTTTTTCCGGCGGCTGTTCTGCGCTATGATAGACGTCTGCTCGGATTTTTCCGGCGTGTTCGGCTTGGTTTTTGTGGCAGTTTCTGTGGGTTTTCGGTGAGTGTTCGGTAAGTGTTCGGTGAGTGTTCTGCGGGTTTGCGGCGAGTATTCCCTGCGCTACGGGGGCCCTGCGGTTCTTGCTGAAAACACCTCAGGGCCAGCGAACTAGGAATCGCCGACTCGACCCCGAAGTGCAGGGAACGAAAAGTCACTGAATGTGCGGTGACTTTTCGGATCTCTTTGATAGTTACATAGTTACATAGGCTGAAAAAAGACATGCGTCCATCAGGTTCAGCCTTTCCCACATCACCTACTGCTGTTGATCCAAAAGAAGGCAAATAAGCCAGTGATGTTATCTCTACTCCATCCAGCCGGTATTAGTGCTTTACATGTAGACGTATTAATAGCTGAAAGGCTTTGCATTTCGATTTGCCTGATCTATTAAAATATTATCATCCCTTATAAAATCTCCTAGCATTAGACGCACTGTGTATTCTAAGCATTTACGAGAGAGAAAAGATGAGTACGGATCTGGAAGGGCACATACTACTCTTAATGTACACGGCTGTTCTTGTAGCAGCGTTAACAGTAAATCTATGTATTGTTGCTGTGAATTTTTTAGAATATTTGAAGGTGAGGCAGCTGAAGACATGTGTCAAAATTCAATGCTGTCTGGCGGTCTCAAGGATGGGTTATCATTGTGGCGTCTTGTTCCATGTCTTTGCACCTCTTTTTACGTCTGGCTGGGTTTGGAAAGTCCGTAACTTCACCCGATTTGTTAACGCAATGTTTTTTTACACCAGTCTCTGGATCGCAGCTTTGCTTTCCGCCTTCTACTTCTTGAAGATCGCCAACTATAAGAACGCCTTCTTTTTGCTTCTGAAAAGGCTGTTATCCCAGAAGGTGCATTATTTCATATTTACCTTCTTTCTGATCGCTTTATGTTTTTCGTACCGGCAGGTCGGGGATATTTTTGCTGGTGATGTCATTGATAATTTTACTTATGATAATGATACAATGGATAATGAATGTGAAACCGGCTGTATCGACAAAGACGCTCTTGTTTTTTCGATGGGAAATTTAGGACCTTTCATTATTTACGGCTCTTTCTTCTTCTTTTTACTGACCTCGATGTGTCGACACATGAAGCAAATGAGAAGCAGAGACACGGGGTTTGCATCGAAGCACCTGAACGCTTACTATGCGGCTATAAAATCCATCGCTGCTTGTTTCCTCTTGTTCACTTTAGAGTTTGTTACCAGTATTGTCTATATGATACTGGATGACACGGTTTGGATTGGGATCTTATTGAATATTTTACCATCTCTGCACTCATGCTATCTACTTTATGGAACCCTCAAACGGAGGCAGAAATTCTCTTTATTGTGTCTATGTATAAGAAATTGGTAGTCAAAAAGAGGGTTCATTGCATCCAATAAAAGACAACACCCCTAAATAGATGTTTAAGGTATAGGGATGCTATAGGGGTTAAACAGGATGGGGCAGTGGAAGAATTAAACTGAAATTCACCTTGAATCCTGCGTTGGGCTCTCTCACCACTAGTCTACACTTGACATGCAAATTACTTGGCTGCGATGTTATGTGTCCCGGTCCAGACTACCAGTGCATCTTGTTGCTGGCATAAGGGGAGTCCCCTGTCCCTGCTATGCCAAACCTAAATCTGTGAGAAAAGATAAATATGGAGAACAGGTCTGCTGCAGTGCAATTCAACTGCTCCCCATCCACAAACTGAGTCATCAAGGGGTTAATTATAAAGGGGGGGATCCTCAGTCTCCCCTATGTCTAATTAAGCCCACACAAACTACACTATATTGCCAAAAGTATTCGCTCACCTGTCTTGACTCGAATATGAATTTAAGTGACATCCCATTCCTAATCCATAGGGTTCAATATGACGTCAATCCACCCTTTGCAGCTATAACAGCTTCAGGTCTTCTGGGACGGCTGTCCACAAGATTTAGGAGTGTGTTTATGGGAATTTTTGACCATTCTTCCAGAAATGCATTTGTGAGGTCACACACTGATGATGGATGAGAAGGCCTGGCTCTCAGTCTCCGCTCTAATTCATCCCAAAGGTGTTCTATCGGGTTGAGGTCAGGACTCTGTGCAGGCCAGTCAAGTTCATCCACACCAGACTCTGTCACCCATGTCTTTATGGACCTTCCTTTGTGCACTGGTGCACAATCATGTTGGAAGAGGAAGGGGCCAGCTCCAAACTGTTCCCACAAAGTTGGGAGCATGGAATTGTCCAAAATGTCAAGCCCAGCTCCTGAAAAACAACCCCACACCATAATCCCCCCTCCGCCAAACTTTACACTTGGCACAATGTAGTCAGACAAGAACCGTTCTCCTGGCACCCGCCAAACCCAGACTCGTCCATCAGATTGCCAGATGGAGAAGCGCAATTCTTCACTGCAGAGAACTCGTCTCCACTGTTCTAGAGTCCGGTGGTGGCGTGCTTTACACCACTGCACCGACGCTTTGCATTGCACTTGGTGATGTATGGCTTGGATGCAGCTGCTCGGACATGGAAACCCATTCCATGAAGCTCTCTGTGCACTGTTCTTGAGCTAATCTGAAGGCCACATGAAGTTTGGAGGTCTGTAGCGATTGACTCTGCAGAAAGTTGGTGACCTCTTTGCACTATGCGCCTCAGCATCCGCTGACCCCGCTCCGTCAGTTTACTTGGCCTACCACTTCGTGGCTGAGTTGCTGTCGTTCCCAAACACTTCCACGCTCTTATAATACAGCTGACAGTTGACTGTGGAATATTTAGGAGCGAGGAAATTTCACGACTGGATTTGTTGCACAGGTGGCATCCTATCACAGTTCCACCCTGGAATTCGCTGAGCTTCTGAGAGCGACCCATTCTTTCACAAATGTTTGTAAAAACAGTCTGCATGCCTAGGTGCTTGATTTTATACACCCCTGGCCATGGAAGTAATTGGAACACCTGATTCTGATTATTTGGATGAGTGAGCCAATACTTTTGGCAATATAGTGTATCTCTCTACAGCAGGGATCTCAAACTCTGGCCCCCCAGATGTTTCTGAACTACACCTCCCATTAATCTCTGGCCATTTATTGCATTCAAAGAATTCTGGGATTTGTGGGCAATATACATTTGTGGGGCCAGAGTTTGAGATCCCTGCTCTACAGGTTAACTTAAATCTAATGTTATAACTCCTAAAAGTTAAAAAAAATAACCCCCTCTTTCCTGTTAACACTATATGATAAATAAGGCCCTAGCCTGCTAACATACCTAGCCTAAATTGATTGCTAAAACCCTAAAATTTGTTTAAATGAGCTAAAATCCCCAAGGTATTTACTATCTGTTGGTCAACAACGCCAAGGAGGTCCTTCCAGGCCAGGCTCCCCTTGAATTAGCCGGATAAGCTCAGTGACATTTAACTAGGAATACTATCCAATATCTATTCCTTGTTACCTATTTGATTTAGCAAATGAGAGAGCTTCATAGATGGCTGACGTAGTTTGGTCATGTCCAACCATTTTGGCCAGTCAGAAAAACCTCTTCTCTGATTGGCCACTTGTTTACCCTATGTCAAACCAATTAGAGAAGAGGTGAAAGGACTTCTTACAGGTTATAGGGTTAATGGGGTATGCTTGATAAGGGTTTATTCATTAAGCCCAGTTTTTTTGCAAAGCTTTTCACTAGTATTTCCAACACCGGCAAACAATCGCACTTCGTGAATAGCCCCTTAAGTATCAAATTCTCTATTGACATATTGATGATTATTTCATATTCTTTACATGTAGCTATACACACATATTAAGGTGTGATCTGGTTTGAATATAGGAGTCGATGGTTATGATTAGTCACAGAGTTATTTTTGAGATGAACCTGAAAGAGGCAGTTACTGGAGACGTGATCAAATACTATCGGGTGATTTGAAAGAAAACTCTTTTCATCATACATTTCTATATGAATTTGAGGGGGGGCGAGTCTTTTCAGTTAGACAATGGGGACCTCACACTCAAGCTTGACCCAGCTCTCACCCCTCCCTCTCTTTTGCTTTGTACCATAACTATCAAGCTGAACAGATGTATATATTTATAAGTTACCTTGTATCACAAACTCTTTTATATTTGGTAACAGGAGTTTACATACAGTATATGCTCTTTGTTTAAGTGGAAACATTCTTGGAAGAAACACAGACTGAGTTTTACTACATCTTATTGCACGCCAGCCGGTTCTTTCTCTTTTGGACTTGACTTTTCATCCGTTTCAAGACAAGTGAGTGGTTGAATTACACAAAGGTTGAGAGAACAAAAGGATAAAGCACCTGCAAAGAGAAAGAAAAAAAAGGAAAAGAGACGAAAGACTTTGCAAGAACAGTAAGGCGGAAGTTTCTTTTGGTTTTGCTGACACATATCATGAGTTCCAGCATGTACCTCTTCAAGCAAGCACGTTCATAGAATTAGCAGTGATCCAGATGGAGAATCTACTGTACAGAGGTGAAAAACAATTAATTGTGGTGAGTTAAACATGGATTTTTTTATTTAAAGTGTAGTAATTCCACTAAAGTGATAAAATAAAGCACTAAGGTTCATCTACAATGAGCGTATTTATTCAGAGGTAACCACACAGCGGTAAACAATATATATCACACAGACCCAGAATTGTATATTGACAGCTCCTCCACCTGGAGGGGTCCTAAGACAATGACCAACTGCTCCCTGAGGAACTGGTTGCAACTCACATGGATTCAAAGACACAGTGGAGACACCATCTCTCATTCTAGGGACAAACAGTAACAAATTCACTCCATATGGCTCACACATAAGTTGGGACCTGGTACAGATGTGATTGCAAAATTAAAATAGTTGCACATGTTACAGATAAATTTAGAACAAATGCTTCCTCATGCAGCGTCCTATATGTGCAAAATGACACTCCAACATTTTTAAAGTATGGTAATGATGAAAAATTTTAGTAAGACTGAGCCCTGGAGTTCAAATTGGGGAGGACCATATGTCATAACAGATACCATGGGTGAGGGTCAAACAATGATTCAAGTTCAAAGCCATCCAGATCGGAGATTTCAAACTCCGGCCCCCCCAGGTATTTCTGAACAACAACTCCCATGATTCTCTGACCATCGTTTGTTTTCAAAGAATTTGGAAATTTTAGGCCACTAACATCTGGATGGAGGGAGTTTGAGATCCCTGCTGTAAATGGTACTCGTAACAGATGACGACAGAATTATTTTGGGTTCATGCAGATCGTGCAAACTGTAAGACTGAAAAATGATGTGCTAAGTGTATCAAATGCTTACAGTATATTGTTTATCTTCTTTCTTTTTAATTTCAGTAACATTGTAACCATTCCAGAGACTATAAAGTTTACCCAATGCTATGGATGCCATTCGTACCAAAGAGTCTACTAGAGAGATGTTTTTCATCTATCCTGCTAACCATGATAATGATGGCAGCGGTGTTGGAGACTTTGTGAAGACCAGCAGGTTAATTAAAGTATTAATAAAACTAGCATTATATTTACAACATATTTCCAGCAACATCATGAAGATCGGAGCAAATGAAGAAGAATGTTATGATCATTTAGACTTTGATTTCTTGAAATGTTTTTTCAGATATGTCAATGACACGTATATAAAATCTATGAATAAGATTTTGTTTTCTTTCTTTACGAATACCTTGGATATGGGTTATACAGGTTACTAGGTGTAACAGATCTCAGTATCACAACTGTAACCCATCTGTCAATACCGCTTCCTTGCTGGACCCCTGTGCTATCCCCTGTAGACTTTCGCGCCTTCCTCCAGTCCTTAGACAAAGCTTAAGGAGCAGGAAACGTAAAAAGAGCCTCGCTAGCATCCCCCAGAAAAAAGACAACACTGTAGATCTGGGACTTAAACAGTTACCAGCAGGGGCGGACTGACAAGTAATGGGGCCCCTGGGCAATAGGAGGTCATGGGGCCCCCTTGTTCCACACCCACAAGAGGCCACACCCATACAAAACCCCTCCCCTACAACGCAACACACACATGTACATTATTGTGCTAAAGAATTTATTTCTGAACTCCTTAAAATAACCTTTTTGAAAATTGTGTGAAGAAAATCCACTTGGACCTAACAGCGAATTGGGGAATCCATTGTGCCCCTCCAGACGAGGGCAAGATGTCAGCCCGCTGTGAAAGTAGAAAGAAATGGCACGGAGCAGCAGGACTTCAGCAACGTGATAAGCACATCCTCTGCACATAAACATGAAACCAGAGGATGTGCTCTTGAAACATGAAACCAGAGGATGTTTAAGTCCTACCGGCGGCACAACGTCATTACGCCTCCACTGTGGGTCCCCCTGCACCTTGTGATCTGGTTGGCCAATCAGATTGCAGGGCGCGTGATTTAAACTTGCTTTTTGCCATTTCTCACTGCCCTTTCGTGGTTTTGCTCGTCTGACCCCTAAGTGCTTGTTTATTATACCTCTGACTGATATTCTGTGTATGACCTGGCTTTTGGATTTTGAATTGTGTACTTCTATCCCCTTTTGACTCGGCTTTTGATACTTGACTTTGTCTTCTTCTTACTCCCTAACCTAGGATCGTGTTTGACCTCTCTAATTACCGCTTCATACCTACCTGTCTCCATACCAGCCACTCTAAGGACTGGTTTCTGTCCTCCTTGCTTGATTGGCCCTACCTTATAGGTTCACCTCTCGCTATTGCGTATCCCAGCCACCTTAAGGACTGGTATCGCACCTGGGTTTAGGGTTACCTATTTGCTACGTATAGCACCAACCGTAGCACACCTTTGGATTTACAGTTGTGTTCAAAATTATTCAAGCCCAATGCTGTAAAGGGTTTTAGGGAATTTAGTGTACATTTGTAATTGTATTCAGAATGAAATCCTACAAGGACTTTTTAAAGAACCATATGCAACTAAAATGACATCAATTGGTTTTGTAATACAGTAGTAAATGTTTCTTTTGTGAATTCTTCATTGACACAATTATTCAACCCCTTAAAGACTACCACTCTGAAGAACAGAGGTTCATTCAAGTGTTTTCAATCAGGTATTGAAAACACCTGTGGATGTCACGGAGCAGCAATAAAGCATAATAAGCACCAATTAGGCAGCTTTAAAATGACTGTGATACTCAGCTCCTTCTAGACATTTACTGGTGTGGTTACAAACATGGTGAAGTCAAGAGAATGGTCCAGGAAGACAAGAGAAGAGGTGATTACTCTTCACAGGAAGGGCAATGGCTATAAGAAGATTGCAAAGATGTTAAACATACCAAGAGAGACCATAGGAAGCATCATTCGCAAATTCAAGGCAAAGGGCACTGTTGAAACGCTACCTGGTCGTGGCAGAAAGAAGATGCTGACTTCGACTGCTGTGCGCTACCTGAAGCGTAGAGTGGAGAAAAGTCCCCGTGTGACTGCTGAGGAACTGAGAAAAGATTTGTCAGATGTGGGTACTGAAGTTTCAGCTCAGACAATACGGCGCACACTGCGTAATGAAGGCCTCCATGCCAGAACTCCCAGGCGCACCCCCTTGCTGTCTCCAAAGAATAAGAAGAGTCGACTGCAGTATGCCAAAAGTCATGTGGACAAACCACAGAAGTGTTGGGATAGTGTTCTGTGGACTGATGAAACAAAATTCAAACTGTTTGGGCCCATGGATCAACGCTATGTTTTGAGGAGGAAGAACAAGGCCTATGAAGAAAAGAACACCTTGCCTACTGTGAAGCATGGCGGGGGGTCAATCATGCTTTGGGGCTGTTTTGCTTCTGCAGGTACAGGGAAGCTTCAGCGTGTGCAAGGTACCATGAATTCTCTTCAGTACCAGGAGATATTGGATGACAATGTGATGCAGTCCGTCACAAACCTGAGGCTTGGGAGACGTTGGACCTTTCAACAGGACAATGATCCCAAGCATACCTCCAAGTCCACTAGAGCATGGTTGCAGATTAAAGGCTGGAACATTTTGGAGTGGCCATCGCAGTCACCTGACTTAAATCCGATTGAGAACCTCTGGTGGGACTTAAAGAAAGCAGTTGCAGTGCGCAACCCTACGAATGTGACTGAACTAGAGGCTTTTGCCCATGACGAATGGGCGAAGATACCCGTAGATCGCTGCAAGACACTTGTGTCAAGCTATGCTTCACGTTTAAAAGCTGTTATAACTGTAAAAGGATGTTGTACTAAGTACTAAGATTGAATGTCACTTGGGGTTGAATAAAACTGATAATGATGTGAGCACAGAAAAGACATTTGTGGTTATTTCATTATAAATGTTATGTTATATTTGTCTGACCTACACGTGCCTCTTTGATTTAATTGTAAGCAAGATGACTGAATGATCAAAATCAATGTCAAACTGGCCAAAACACTCAATTTCAGTGGGGGTTGAATAATTTTGAACACAACTGTACGTGTGCGGACCTGACAGCTGTCAAGACGCTCATTGTAATTCTTACTTTCTGAAGTGCAGGAAGATAATGTGGTGATTCTACGAGCAATACCAGCCTTTTGGGTGCAGCATAAGGGGACCAATGAAGGACTGCAACAAGGACACAGGCGCAGAATTTTACACACAGCAGCCTGTTTAAAGACAAATACATGCATTTACACACACAGCCATAACCATATATCACCCTACACCCCGGGGGTATGTAGCAATAAAACTCACAGTAATGTGCGCTATGTATGAGTGTATCCCAGAGCTCCACAGGCACACCATGTTATTGGAAGTTTTATTGCTGTGGACCTCTGGGATACACACATACACACCAGACATTCATGTGAGTTATATTGCTGTGGACTTCTGTGATACACATGTAGCACTGCTTTAAAGACTGTGTTTTGCTGCATTTAATTATTATGACCACCAGAGGGAGATAGAGACATAATGGACTATGCTGGACAAACACTGAACTACAATTTCCATCATGCTTTGCGTGAGTACAGGAAGTGGGTGGTGTAGGAAGAGGAGAGACATCAGCAGCCTCGCGCAGGGGAGAGGCAGAGTGAGCTGAGCGGTGAAAGGTGGAGGACGCCCGTGAAAACTGTCAAGGATCGTGACCAGGCCAGAGTACAGGTGCTGCCTCACTGGTGCTGGAGATCGGGACAGTGACCCTGCTGAGACCTACCTACGCAGCGCTGAGAGGTCTGGATGGAAATCTGGTTCCGGCTGGACCCCGAGTGATGAGACCGCGCTGATCGATTGGGAGTGCAGGCGGTGGATCGTTGTTCCTGTTGCGGAGAGTCGACAAGCAGGAAGCGGATCCAGTGGCACAGAGTCCCAGTGCACAGCAGGAGAAGATCCTTGATCGGGTGCTGTACAGTTTGTCTATCGGATGGGTGAGAGGCCTCCCAGGCCACAGTTCCAAAAATAAGAAACGCACGCTGCAGTATTGTTTAAATCCACAGGGCCCCAACGTGACTAGTCGAAGATTGTTTGTTTCATTCACTGGCCAGTTGAATACAGTACCCGGGTACCCGAGACAATACACATACACATTTTTGAGCTATTATTCACTTACACTCCAGAACTGAGGGGGTTAATCTTTTTCTTTTGCCGCAGCGTTACGAAATCCTGTCGTTTAAATACCGTATCTACGTTATATATGCTGCTTTATTGGGATCAGTAAAGAATATAATCTTTAAAAATCCACAACAGTGCTGGTGTATAGTTATTCCCTAGTGCAGTGAGACTAACCCGAGGTTAATTCAGCGGCTCCTCTGGGAGTGAGTGCTACACACACACATACACACCGCATGTTACTGTGAGTTATATTACTGTGGAGCTCTGTGATACAGTAATGTACAGTGTGTATGAACATATCACAGAGCTCCACAGCAATAAAACTCACAGTAGTGTAATGAAAACACTTTATTACTTCATTCACCCCCTCCCCGCTGGAATATCAATTCATTCACCCCCTCCCCGCTACAATATTAATTCATTCACCCACTCCCTGCTGCAATATTAATTTATTCACCCCCTCCCCACTACAATATCAATTTATTCACCCGCTACAATATCAATTCATTCACCCCCTCCCTGCTGCAATATTAATTTATTCACCCCCTCCCGCTGCAATATTAATTTATTCACCCCTCCCCGCTACAATATTAATTTATTCACCCCCTCCAGCTGCAATATTAATTTATTCACCACTCTCGCTGCAATATTAATTTATTCACCCCCTCCCCACTGCAATATTAATTTATTCACCCCTCCCGCTGCAATATTAATTTATTCACCCCCTCCCGCTGCAATATTAATTTATTCACCGCTCCCGCTGCAATATTAATTTATTCACACCTCCCACTGCAATATTAATTTATTCACCCCCCCGCTGCAATATTAATTTATTCACCCCTCCCCTCTGCAATATTAATTTATTCACCCCCCCGCTGCAATATTAATTTATTCACCCCTCCCCTCTGCAATATTAATTTATTCACCCCTCCCTGCTGCAATATTAATTTATTCACCCCTCCCGCTGCAATATTAATTTATTCACCGCTCCCGTTGCAATATTAAATTATTCACCCCTCCCCTCTGCAATATTAATTTATTCACCCCCCCGCTGCAATATTAATTTATTCACCCCTCCCCTCTGCAATATTAATTTATTCACCCCCTCCCGCTGCAATATTAATTTATTCACCCCTCCCCTCTGCAATATTAATTTATTCACCCCTCCCACTGCAATATTATTCACCCCTCTCGCTGCAATATTAATTTATTTACCCCTCCCGCTGCAATATTAATTTATTCACCCCTTCCGCTGCAATATTAATTTATTCACCCCTCCCTGCTGCAATATTAATTTATTCACCCCTCCCGCTGCAATATTAATTTATTCACCGCTCCCGTTGCAATATTAAATTATTCACCCCTCCCCTCTGCAATATTAATTTATTCACCCCCCCGCTGCAATATTAATTATTCACCCCTCCCCTCTGCAATATTAATTTATTCACCCCTCCCCGCTGCAATATTAATTTATTCACCCCTCCCCTCTGCAATATTAATTTATTCACCCCTCCCCACTGCAATATTATTCACCCCTCTCGCTGCAATATTAATTTATTTACCCCCTCCCGCTGCAATATTAATTTATTCACCCCTTCCGCTGCAATATTAATTTATTCACCCCTCCCTGCTGCAATATTAATTTATTCACCCCTCCCGCTGCAATATTAATTTATTCACCGCTCCCGTTGCAATATTAAATTATTCACCCCTCCCCTCTGCAATATTAATTTATTCACCCCCCCGCTGCAATATTAATTTATTCACCCCTCCCCTCTGCAATATTAATTTATTCACCCCCTCCCGCTGCAATATTAATTTATTCACCCCTCCCCGCTGCAATATTAATTTATTCACCCCTCCCCACTGCAATATTATTCACCCCTCTCGCTGCAATATTAATTTATTTACCCCCTCCCGCTGCAATATTAATTTATTCACCCCTCCCGCTGCAATATTAATTTATTCACCCCTTCCCCGCTACAATATCAATTTATTCACCCCTCCCAGCTGCAATATTAATTTATTTACCCCTCCCGCTGCAATATTAATTTATTCACCCCTCCAGACTACAATATTAATTTATTCACCCCCTCCCGCTGCAATATTAATTTATTCACCTCTCTCGCTGCAATATTAATTTATTCGACCCCTCCTACCTGCAATATTTATTTATTCCCCCTCCCCACTGCTATATTAATTTATTCACCCCTCCCGCTGCAATATTAATTTATTCACCCCCTCCCCTCTGCAATATTAATTTATTCACCCCTCCCGCTGCAATATTAATTTATTCACCCCCTCCCCACTGCAATATTATTCACCCCTCCCCTCTGCAATATTAATTTATTCACCCCTCTCACTGCAATATTTATTTATTCCCCCCTCCCCACTGCAATATTAATTTATTCACCCCCTCCAGACTACAATATTAATTTATTCACCCACTCCCACTGCAATATTAATTTATTCACCCCCTCCCCGCTGCAATATTAATTTATTCACTCCTCCCCGCTGCAATATTAATTTATTCACCCCTCCCACTGCAATATTAATTTATTCACACCTCCCACTGCAATATTAATTTATTCACCCCTCCCTGCTGCAATGTTAATTTATTCACCCCCTCTTGCCGCAATGTTAATATATTCACCCCAGGGGTGAATGAATTGATATTCCAGCAGGGAGGGGGTGAATAAATTAATATTGCAGTGGGGAGGGGGTGAATAAAATTTGAAGGGTCGCTCACCCAAACGCAGGTACAAAGTCAGGCTGGCTGGCTCCTTCCTCTTCTGCTGATGCGCCTGTGTGCTCCACGCGCATCACATGAGGGGACGCCGCGTGGACTGTCCAAGCCGTGGTCATGGCTCCGGAGTTGGGGGCAAACACTGAGCAAGGAAGTGGCCAGAGTGCAGGCCAAAACCAGACCCCTCCTGACCCGCGGGCCCTCGGGCAGTGCCCGAGTGCCCAATGGGTCAGTCCGCCCCTGGCTACCAGCTGTATATAGCTGCTACCCACACCATGAGTCGAGGCTGCATGTAGGGTCAAAATATAACAGTTTTTTTGGGGACAGGCACAGATATTGATTCTGTCAAACATGGGTCATTTACATAAAACCACCCCTAGAAAATGTTGTGTATTTCCCATGTTCTGATTTTGTGAAGCTTCTTCAGTATTGTCAGGATCTGTGCCTGCATATGTATAAGAACTTTACCTGCATGTGGGCAGGTAGCTCAAAAGTGCTGCCTTCAGTCCAAACCAGAACATAAACAGTTAAACACAGCAACACACACACCACATCCTCCTGCCTGCAATAAAAGGTCAACTCCCCCTATGCAAGTTGGCTTTCCATTATAAGCAGGGGCGGACTGACCCGTCGGGCACTCGGGCACTGCCTAAGGGTCCGCGGGTTGGAAGAGGCCCTGTTTTGGACTGCACAGATAGTGGGCCCCACCCCCGCCATTGTCCCTCAGCTCCGGTCACCAGAGCTATAATCATCTCTATCCCTGGTAATCTCCCAACTCGACTATTGCAATAATCTCTTATCTGGCCTCCCTCTGTCCCGCCTCTCCCCCCTACAATCCATCCTGAACGCCTCCGCCAGGCTAATTCACCTCACCCGCCGCTCTGTCTCTGCCGCTCCCCTCTGCGAGTCCCTTCACTGGCTCCCCATCCACTGCAGAATTAAGTTCAAAATCCTTATCCTTACCTACAAAACCCTCACTAACTCAGCGCCCCACTACCTGTCCTCACTAATCACCAAATACACCCCAGCCCGCTCCCTAAGGTCAAACAGTGACCTGCGCCTAGCTTCTCCCCGCATCACCTCTTCCCATGATAGACTGCAGGATTTCTCACGCGCAGCCCCCACTCTCTGGAACGCTCTCCCTTGTGCTGTCAGACTTTCCCCTAACTTCTCTTCCTTCAAACGCTCCCTGAAAACATTGCTATTTAGGGAAGCCTACCACCCAACTCACTGACGCAACCATCAATCACTCTCACCTTACAGTCCTCTCCTCCTGTTTCCAACCCCAACCCTCCTAGATTGTGAGTTCCTACGGGAATAGGCCCTCATCTCCTCCTGTACTGTTTGTCAAATGTTGTTCAATGTATTGTAACCCTGTCTGTACTGTGCTTATTGTACAGCGCTGCGGAATATGCTGGCGCTTTATAAATTAATAATAATAATAATAATAATCTCTATTAATCAGTGACAGGCAGCTGGCTCAGGGCCCTCCCAAACCACTGCAGTGGGCGTTGCAGCTTGCCTGCCTCGGTCTCACATTACCACGAGCACGGCATGCTGCACTGGTGCTGCCCCCTCACATGATGCAGCGGCAGAAGAGGACAAACACAGGAGAGGTCCGGCAGAGCCAGCCAGTCTGAGGCAGAGGCTGTGCCTGGGATTGCCCAGATGCTAACAATGGCGACTACAGTATGCCAGATTCAAAGCAACATCATAAAATAAGGGTTTTACATCCAGTACCCTGGAAGGTGAGTTAGAGCTGACATGAGATGTCCTCCTGAACAAGCAGCAGCACCAAAGTGGTATAAAGAGGCTTCTGGCTCTCCACCGTGTGCTGTACTTGCCTCCTCTTTCCATACAGAGCTGGTCACGCTGACCCTCCACGTGCTGCAGGTAGGGGGCCAGTGTGAGCCGAGGAGTGAACCAAGTGAGACGCACGTGAGACTGTGAACGATTGTAACCAGGCCGGAGAGCAGGTGCTGCCTTGCCGACGCTGGGGATCGATACAGTGACTTGCCAGAGACCCAGTAACCCACCACTGAGAGGTTTTACACAGACAAAGAGTTGCAGATTGGACCCTGAGTTAGGAGACCGCGATGATCCACTTGGAGTGCAGGCGGTAAGCTGTAAATCTTGTTGTAAAGACGGACAAGCAAGAGAAGCGGATCCGGTGACACAGAGTCCCAGCACAATTCAGCGGAGAGACGTCCTGATTGGGCAGCGGAACAGATTGTCTAGCGGATGGGTGAGAGGCCTCCTAGGCCACAGTTAAAGTTTAAAGAAGCACGCTGCAGCACTGCTAAAAATCTACAGGGCCCCAACGTGACTAGTCGAAGATTTATTAAATACATTCACTGGCCAGTTGAAATATAGTACCCGGGTACCTGAGCTCGCACACACACACTTTTTGGGACATAACCTGCACGGGACTTACACTCCAGAAACGAAGGGGTTAAACTTTTATTTTACCGCTGCGCGTTTCCCGCATTACGAAATCCTGTTTTCCATATACCGTGCTGAAATTATATGCTGCTTTATTGAGACCAGTAAAGTATATAATTTATAAAATCAACAACAGTGCTGGTGTATATTTATTCCCTAGTGCGGAGAGACTAACCCGAGGTTAAATTCAGTGGCTCCTCCGGGAGTCAGCGCTACATATGCTATGTGTTTTATCCTTTGTGTGTCCACAGATGTTCTTTCAATAGCGAATGGTGAGCGGGGGAGGAGTGAATTGAATTAATCTGGTGAGCGGGGGGTGGTTAATTGATCTGGTGAGCGGGGGGGTGGTGAATTGAATTGATCTGGTGAGCAGGGGGCCAGGGGTGAATTGATCTGGTGAGCGGGGGGGTGAATTGATCTGGTGAGTGGGGGGTGAATTGAATTGATCTGGTGAGCGGGAGCTGGGTGAATTGATCTGGTGAGCGGTGTTGGATTGTTGGATTGAATTGATATGGTGAGCGGGATGGGTGGATTGAATTCATCTGTTGAGCGGGGGTGGATTGAATTGATATGGTGAGTGGAAGGGGTGGATTGAATTGATATGGTGAGTGGGATGGGTGGATTGAATTGATATGGTGAGCAGGGGGGTGAATTGGGTTGGTATGGTGAGCGGGGGTGAATTGAATTGATATGGTGAGCGGGGGTGAAGGGTGAATTGGGTTGATATGGTGAGTGAATTCATCTTATATGGTGAGATGGGGTGGGTGGATTGAAGTGATATGGTGAGCAGAGGTGGGTGGATTGAATTAATCTGGTGAGCGGGGGGTGGTGAATTGAATTGATCTGGTGAGCAGGGGGCCGGGGGTGAATTGATCTGGTGAGCGGGGGGGGTGAATTGATCTGGTGAGTGGGGGGTGAATTGAATTGATCTGGTGAGCGGGGGCTGGGTGAATTGATCTGGTGAGCGGGGGTGGATTGAATTGATATGGTGAGCGGGATGGGTGGATTGAATTCATCTGTTGAGCGGGGGTGGATTGAATTGATACGGTGAGCGGAAGGGGTGGATTGAATTGATATGGTGAGCGGGATGGGTGGATTGAATTGATATGGTGAGCAGGGGGGTGAATTGGGTTGATATGGTGAGCGGGGGGTAAATTGGGTTGATATGGTGAGCGGGGGTGAATTGAATTGATATGGTGAGAGGGGGTGAATTGAATTGATATGGTGAGAGGGTGGTGAATTGAATTGATATGGTGAGCGCGGGTGAAGGGTGAATTGGGTTGATATGGTGAGCTGGGGGGTGAATTCATCTTATATGGTGAGCTGGGGTGGGTGGATTGAAGTGATATGGTGAGCAGAGGTGGGTGGATTGAATTAATATGGTGGGCGGGGGTGGGTGGATTGAAGTGATATGGTGAGCGGGTGTGGGTGGATTGAAGTGATATGGTGAGTGGAGTGGGTGAATTGAAGTGATATGGTGAGCGGGGGTGGGTGGATTGAAGTGATATGGTGAGCGGGGTGGGTGGATTGAAGTGATATGGTGAGCAGGGTGGGTGGATTGAATTGATATGGTGAGCGGGGTGGGTGGATTGAATTGATATGGTGAGCGGGTGTGGGTGGATTGAAGTGATATGGTGAGTGGGGTGGGTGGATTGAATTGATATAGTGAGCAGGGGTGGGTGGATTGAATTTATATGGTGAGCGGCGGTGAATTGAAGTGATATGGTGAGCGGGGTTGGGTGGATTGAAGTGATATGGTGAGCGGGGGGTGAATTGAATTGATATGGTGAGCGGGGGGGTGATGAATAACATGACAATTGATATCCTTTGGGGGGGTGATGATATGCTGGGGGGTTGAATAAATAAATTTCATTGCTGTGAGTTTTATTGCTGTGGAGCTCTGCAATGGCGTCACTAGGGTTGGTGACACCCGGTGCGATAACTTGTGGTTTCACCCCCCCCCCAAGTTTTACGGATTTTTTTTACTACTCTTGCTCATAAATCAGTATATAACATAAATCAGTATATAACTCCCATATAACAGTGAATGCTCATAATACACGGCACACATTACTGTGAGGTTTATTGTTGTGGAGCTCTCTCATATGCTCACCCACAAATTTTGGCTAACTACCAGCAAGTACGGTGCTGTTTCGAAGACAGTGAAAGTCCCCATTGAGAAGTAATGGTTAATCTGTTCAGAGAACACCGAACAGCAAAGAAATGTCCTGATGTCCGGTGTTTTCATTTGGCAGGTTTATACAGTTGAATACCATAGGTTTCAATGTTAAAAATATTCTCGTTTTAATCTAATATCTAATAAACCGTTTATTCCTTTAATCTGTAGTAGAAAGTCTCTTTATTTATTGATTTTCTTTTTTAGTATCTTTTAGGCATTTTTTAAAAAAAAATCCAATTTTTCTTTTTTCTGTAGCAGACTTTTTTATTATCATTCATGGGACCTTATATGTTAATTCCAGACATTTTTGTTCAGTAGTTTCTTTGAAAACAGCCGACAATAGGTTTGCGGCGGCATTCGGTGACTGATTCCCTGCACTTCAGGGACCCTGCCAGTGGTGTATTTAGGTTTTATGCTGCCCTAGGCCTGACTAAACTTGTGCACCCCCTAATTTAAATTTGACACAGGTCACACCTCGTCGTGTCCAGGTCACACCTCTTCCTGTTTAAACCCCACCCCTTCCTCTCCAGCACTGATTGTATACTCCGCTTCCTCCACGATGACTGGGTCTGCTGGAACCGATCCTGATGGGGGAAGGGAACCACAGGACTGCCGTGGATAGACAGAATAGACTGTAAACTAGGGATAGTAAAATAATCATCAATTTAATCAGTATTAATAAAAACCATATATGGACATGTAAATCTGATGTATTGCCGCACAGTGGAGCGTCTCTCACTCGCACGCAGCCTGCCCTGCGTATGAGTGAAGATTATAGGAGCAGGCAGCACAAATGGTCTGCTCTCCTCTGCAGCTGCCCCTGTAATAGTCGATCGGCAAAAGTGCAGAATGCTTAAGAGGGATGCGGGTCCTCTACCGGTGCGTCTTGTTTCCCTGCCACCACCATCTTGGAACGCCACTCCGAGGGACGTGTTTCCAGTCCAGATGACTAGGCGGCCGATCCTTGCTCTGGTCACTTTCGGTGGCCATCTTTGTAGTTCAAATAAAGATTTTTTGTAGTTTTGGCAATCATAACTTACACTTCCATGTTATACAGTCTCGACGCGAGCCCAAGGCTTTTTTTGCTGCCCCCCTAGAAAGTGCCGCCCTAGGCCTAGGCGTTGTTGGCCTAGGCTAAGATACGGCAGTGGACCCTGCGGTGAATTCACCGGGGAAATTTGATTCCCCAAAGTATGGGGAACAACAGAATACTGAAATGTCAGCGTCATTTCGGTGCTCTGTGAATATCCCCTTTAGTGGGGGTTTTTTGCCCCTGGAAAGTGCCAGCCTAGGCCTTGTCTACCCAGGATATATTTTAAAATGAGAGAAATCTCAATGCATCCTTCCTGTTAAAATATTTTTGTGTAAAAAAAATAATTAGATATATATTATTGTCAGGGTTATATTATTATGACGTGTATTTTCTTTTACTATATATTATATATCATTAATGTAATATAAATATATCATTAATGACAGTGCCTCCAATGCCAATGGTATAATTTGGTTATTTACCCTTAAAAATAAGGATTAATAGCCAATCAATGAATATATGTCTTAACCAATATATAGAGCGTTATCCCAAGTTCTTTTGAGGCTATCTAGATATTTTTAGACACAATAAAATCAATAAAGATGATATGAGACTGCGTAATGGTAAAACAATTCAAATCAAAATTTATTCACACCGTCAAGTTTCATACAATCATATGTTATTAACTGATCAGTAAGATACAATTTTAAAAGTAATTATCGATAGTGATTAGTAGCAATACTGTGACACGCAATAATCTAATGGACAAAAACAGCTGAGGTTTATAGACCGCACCACACGTATGCACAAATCAATCCTTAAACACCAAGTACTATTCTACCGACTTAATCCTCTCCCATTATAAAACAATCCTCAACCTGGCTAAAAACACTCACAGGGTAATTCAAAGAGATTCGAAAAGTCACTGCACGGTTGGGGACTTTTTGTTCTCTTCAATTTGGTTTGTTTTGCCGATCCCATTTCGGTGACCCTGCGGTGTATTCAGCAAGCACCACAGGGTCCCCGAATTGCAGGGAAAGGCTGCCGCAAATCCGACGAAAACTCACTGCAAAATCCAGCGAATGCACGCCAAAAACACGCAAAAACATCTGGATTAACCTGCCGAAAACCACAGAAAAACCCGAGCAGGAGCCGATCAAACACAGCGAAGCTGCCAGAAAAAGCCGACACCGCAGATGAGGGAAGTGAATAAATTAGGAAAACAGTTTGCTTGAATGTTTGAAAAGTGAAACGCTATTTGCAAAGAAACTACTGAGCGAAAATGTCTGAAATTTACATATGAGGTCCAATGAATGATAATAAGAAGGGCTGTTACAGAAAAAATAAGTAAAGTTTAAAAAAAAAAGGACTTTTTAAAAAAAAAAAAAATCCAGAAAAATGCTTAAAATATCCTAAAAAATCTATAAATAAAGAGACTCTTTACTGCAGAATAAGATAATGAATGGTTTATTAGATATTGAATTAAAACGGGAATATTTTTAACATTGAAGCCTATGGGATTCGCCTGAATAAATCTGCCGCATGAAACCACCGAATGGCAGGGCATTAGGGGAAACTTCCACTGCTGGTTTTTGTTCTCTGAATAGCCGAAGCTATTTTATGGGGATTTCACTGCCCTCGAACAGGCACTGGACAGGCACCGTAAGTGCAGGCAATTCACCAGGATTTGGCGAATTGCCTGCTCTCTGGATAGCCGAATGGCCAAGAAAGGTAACCGAACGCTGATTTTCAGCGTTCGGTTACGTTTCTCAAGCAATTTGGATCTCTTTGAATTACCCTGTCAGTTACTGGGCATCACCTGCAGCACAATTTATTATTGTGGGGGCCGATTCACTAAATGCAACTTCCTTCAGGGAGATACATAACACACTCGATAGGTAGACTATCTCTTCCACAGATCAATCACAGCATCAATTCTCAGCAATTCATTCAGCATGAATTAACAAAAACTTCCTATTGACTTAACATACATTCAATAGAAAGGGCTGCAATATCTAGGAAGGGTTATGTTCGTTTTACTCGAATGGCAACTGGTGGTAACTTGATATATAAAAGCTATTTCTCAGTCCAGCTTATCTCACTTTGGGGACAAAATGTATCTTTAGATGTCCACATCCAGTATTCTTGTAATATAAATAATTTCACTAAATTAGGGGGCGCAACAAGGCTGCCATAATAGTTTATTCCTTTGCCGCTCCTCTGCAGTAGAGCGGAAAGGCTGATACTGTTCTACTGTTTAGGCTTCAACAGCAAAATAATTCATTTATATTCCTTTAACCCCTTAACGCCGCAGGACGTACATTTACGCCCTGCATTAGGTGGGCTTTGACGCCGCAGGACGTAAATGTACGTCCTCGGCGTTTACAGCCCCCCTCTGGTAATACTTACCTCCTCCGGTCGCTCCCACGCTGCTCTGACTCCCGCGGAGTCAGATCAGTGTGATCCCTCCTCTGGCACTGTGACAACGTCAGTTTCAGGTGTCCCCCACCGCCGGAGCAGGGGAAGCGCCTGAAGGGGAGGGGGGGATCCTTTGGATCCCTTTATCTCCCCATCGCCGGGGACCAGGCGGCTGTGGCCAGCATCGCTGGAAGGGTCACAGCCTGACCTTTCCAGCGATGTATGGGGGTTAACTCCTTAGCTGCCAGGTCGCGACCAGGCACTAATTTGTGCCCGATCGCGGCCTATTTCTGGTGGGGGCCGCCATCTTGGATGGCAGCCCCCACCTCTGGGTCCCCCCCTGGTCAACTGACTCATCGCGCCATGCGCGATGATGTCAGTTAACCGGGGAACCCCCTAGCTGCAAAGAGATAGGGGGGTTCTTTGAACCTTTTTATCTCCTGATCGGTGGCAGCTAGGGGGTCATGTCTGATATTGCTGGAAAGGCCAGAGCATGGCCTTTCCAATGATATCAAACATGACCATGTTATATGTAAAATAAAAGTGTAAAAAAAGTAAAAATAAAAATAATAAAAAAATAATAAATTAAATAATAAAAAAATAATAAATATAATAATAAAAAATTTTTTGTTTTTTTTAATGCAGCACTATTGTTCACATTTCAATTATAATGTGAACAATGATGCTTCACTAATGAATTTTTTTTTTGGGGGGTTTAGCTAAAATCACACAATTTCTCCCCAAAAAAAAAATGGGTTCCCCGTTCTAATTTTTTTAACAAATCTACCCCATAGAATATGACCGCAGAGCCTCGGATAATAAAATTTAAAAAAAAAAACACTTTACACACTGTGGAAGATTGAAATTTTATTGAAAATTCACATTTTTTTACATTTTTTGTTATAGCATTTTGGCAGGGCATGACATATACATATAATAATGATATATTATTAATCTGCCGAGTCTGCCGGAAAGAACGATATATAATTTGTCTGGGTGGTATCATAATACGTGACTTAAAAATGGTCAAAATGAGCTCAGCAAACTTCTACTTCCGAAACAGAGCCGAAGTTGTAAAATTACTCCCGTCCTTAAGGGGTTAATGGGTGATGGACATATAAAACAGTGACAATGCGGTTAAGAAATAGATATCAAGTTGAAATTATTAAATTATACTTTACCATCTGGTAGTGAAGATAGAGTGGTGTAAGAGGAATCGGGTGTGGTTGGGTCTTAGTGGAGTGGCTGATGGTATCTGGCCCTTTCTCCCCTCCAAGTGTCCCCCAGGTCTCTCTCCAAGCTTTTTTTTTTAAGTGTTTTCTAAGTGTCCTTTTCCCTGGAGTATCCCCTTTTTATAGCTGTCTCCCACCCAGTTTAGCTCTAGCCCATCAATATGTGGTCTCATTTGATTGGCGGGTATACAGGTGAAACTCGAAAAATTTGAATAGCGTACAAAAGTTCATTTATTTCAGTAATGCAACTTAAAAGGTGAAACTAATAGTTCAAGCCGTGATTCGTCATAATTGTGATGATGTTTTACAGCTCATGAAAACCCCAAATCCACAATCTCAGAAAATTAGAATATTACATGCAATCAATAAAACAAGGATTGTACATAGAACAATATTGGACCTCTGAAAAGTATAAGAATGCAGGTGTACTCAGTACTTGGTTTTGGTCCCTTTTGCAGCAATTGCTACCTCAATGCGGCGTGGCATGGAAGCTATCAGCCTGTAGCACTGCTGAGGTGCTATGGAAGAGCAGGATGCTTCAATTGCGGCCTTCAGCTTTTCAGCATTGTTCGGTCTCATGTCTCTCATCTTTCTCTTGGCAATGCCCCATAGATTCTCTATCAGGTTCAGGTCAGATGAGTTTGCTGGCCAATTAAGCATAGTAAGCCCACGGTCATTGAACCAGGTTTTGGTGCTTTTGGCAGTGTGGGCAGGTGCCACGTCCTGCTGGAAAATTAAGTCAGCATCCCCGTAAAGCTCGTCTGCGGAAGGAAGCATGAAGTGCTCCAAAATCTCCTGGTAGACACTGCGTTGACCCTGGACTTCATGAAGCACAGTGGACCAACACCAGCAGATGACATGGCTCCGCAAATCAACACAGACTGTGGAAACTTCACACTGGACTTCAGTGTGTGCCTCTCCATTCTTCCTCCATACTCTGGGTCTTTGATTTCAGAATGAGATGCAAAAGCTGCTATCATCAGAAAAGAGGACTTTGGACCACTGAGCAACAAACCAGGTCTGTTTTTCTTTAGTCCAGGTAAGACGCTTCTGACGTTGTTTGTTGTTCAGGAGCGGCTTGACGAGAGGAATACGACATTTGAAGCCCATATCCAGGATCCGTCTGTGCGTGGTGGATGCACTGACTCCAGCCTCAGTCCACTCTTTGTGAAAGTCCCCAACACTTTTGAATTGCCTTTTCCTGACAATCCTCTCCAGGCTGCGGTCATCCCTTCTGCTTGTGCACCTTTTTCTTCCACACTTTTCCCTTCCACATAACTTTCTATTAATGTGCTTTGATACAGCACTTTGGGAACATCCAACCTCTTTTGCAATTACCTTTTGAGGCTTTCCCTCCTTATGGAGGGTGTCAATGGTGGTTTTCTGCACAACTGTCAGGTCAGCAGTCTTTCCCATGATTGTGATTCCTACTGAACCAGACTGAGAGACCATTTAAAGACTCAGGAACCCTTTGCAGGTGTTATGGCTTAATTTGCTGGTTAGTGCGACACTTTGACAAATCACGGATGGAACTCTCTTGCTTTGCATGTAATGAGTCTATCTCATATATTAGTTTCACCTTTTAAGTTGCATTACTGAAATAAATGAACTTTTGCACGATATTCTAATTTTTTGAGTTTCACCTGTATATATTGATTAATGTCAGGTTTCTGTCCGGGTGTTATACTACCTGGCCAGTAGATGGCACTCTCAGTTCACACATCCAACCTTCTACGGGAATTAATTAATATATGTGACCAAGCAGTAACGTATCTTTAATGGTTTGGGGTCATGTTATACTATATCCAGAGACTCCATGGGTTTATCTAACAATATCAATATTATTGCTAACCATGAAACGCCAGCATATTTTGCCGTGGCGTGCATGCACGATACACTCGTTATTTATATCTAGAGATATGTGTGATTGAGAATTCTACAGACAGGCATACATGTTTCGTGATATTCCTTAAGATTCATTCATTCGTGATATATTCCTTAAAATTCATTCATAATTAACAGATTTAATCTACTGTTACTGAATGTTAATAAACGAGACACTCGTTATTTAATATTCAATTAAATGTGGTATGGGCTCTATCTTTTATAAAATATCAGTCCCATGATTATCTATTATAACTCACCACATAAATTAAATATTCAAATACCACCTAGGCACCTTGTATAATATAATGTTACAGATCATATCGCCTATAGGATAGCATTACAAACTGGTTATGTAGATAATATCTACTGCTACATAAAAAAAAAACATTCACTTTTTTTCTACAGTTTATGCAATGCACCATTATCCAAGGTTTTGCATGGCTAGATAGAACTTATACGTGACCATTGTATTCATTTAGTTTCAAGACAAGGTGATTTAACATCTGGGTTTTACAACCAGAATGGTCCCAGAAAGTTTACTTCTCCCAGTATCTGAACAATGGATGTTGCTTCCCTTGTCCTTATAATCTGATAGAGGGGAGCCCTTGTTTGTGATTTGTCAACAAATTTAACAGGTCCATTGTCTAGAAAGATCATTCTGGTTACATTTTAACCCCAGGTAGACAGATTGCCTTTTTGAAAGAAATTCCTGCGAAAATATTATGAATTATAGAAATTTCATATCTGAATTGGTCTGACAATATATATATATATATATATAGTTTTCTTTTAGTGTGTCACCCTAGGGGGTGGTGTCACCCGGTGCGGGCCACCCCCCCTTGTGACACCACTGGTGCTGACACACCTTGGCATTTCTAAAAACTAGAATCCAATCTTTACAGTGCCACTGCTTCTGTTGCTCTTTGGATTTTGGTTTTGTGAAATGCAAAAGCAGCAAACATCGCCGCTTTGTGAATAACCCTATAAGCGAAATCACAGCTAGGTGAGACAAACCCCATGTTTTTTGTAAATGATGCATATCATGGAACCAGATTCCTTCTTTGTTTCCCCCATGCTTTACTTAAGAATGGATTAGTCCACTCTCCCTGTCTAACTCACATAGTTAGCTTGTCTCAGCCCCATTTCCTGTGCAGCAAGGCTTCATTTCCTTTGTTCTATCCATGGAGGCTTGACAGCATCCTGTTTATACTGGAAAATGTATTCTGTTTTACCTTCCTCCTACTAGAAAGTGCACTAGAGAAGCTCTCTACCAACCTGCCTCCTATTACAAAGCACCACTACAGAGAAGCTCTCTCTATTCATCTTCCTCCTATTACAAAGCACCACTACAGAGAAGCTCTCTCTATTCATCTTCCTCCCATAACAAAGCATACTTTAGAGAAGCTCTCTCTACCCATCTTCCTCCCGTAACAAAGCACCACTACGGAGAAGCTCTCTATTCATCTTCCTTCTATTACAAAGCACCAGTACAGAGAAGCTTTCTCTACCCATCTTTCTCCCATAACAAAGCACCACTACAGAGAAGCTCTCTCTTTTCATCTTCCTCCCATTACAAATCACCACTACAGAGAAGCTCTCTCTACCCATCTTCCTCCCATAACAAAGCATACTTTAGAGAAGCTCTCTACCCACTCCACTACTTTTAAGGCACCTTTTATTTGCTGTTACTTTCTCAATAAAGTGAAGAAAAGATAAAGGACTATGTGGGCTTTCAAAGGAGGATGAGTTAAGCGATCTGACTTCAATCATATGCTGCATGTGACATTCACTTCTTGCATATGACCCCGGGCTTCCAGAATAAAGCATAAATGTAACTTATACTTCACAAAGCATTACACGATATGGTTAAATGTAAGCATGAGTGCTTTACATGTGGATGTATTAATAGCCGAAATGCTTTGCATTAAGATTTGCCTGATCTATTTATTATCCTCCCTTATAAAAGTTCCTGTAATAAACAGTACCGTCTATTCTGCACACTCGCAAAGAGAGGAAAGATGAGTATGGATCTGGAAGAATTGATGGCACTTTTTATGTCCGTTGCCTTTCGTTTAGCAGCGTTTCCAGTAAATCTATTTATTGTTGCTGTGAATTTTTTGGACTATTTGAAGGGGAGGCAGCTGAAGACATGTGACAAAATCCAAGGCTCCCTGGCGGTCTCGAGGATGGGTTATCAGTGTGTTTATTTGTACTATGACATGACACTTCTTTTTCAATCTGGTGGGATAAGGAGAAACCAAAAATTCTCCCCGTTTATTAACTCAATGTTTTTTTACACCAGTCTCTGGATCGCAGCTTTGCTTTCTGTCCTCTACTTCTTGAAGATCGCCAACTATAAGAACGTCTTCTTTTTGCTTCTGAAAAGACTAATAACCCAGAAGGTGCATTATTTCATAATTACAGCTTTTCTGATCGCTTTATGTTTTTCTTACCTTCAAATCAGGGATATGTTCGTTGGTGATGTCTTCTCTAACTTTACTTATGTCAATGATACAATGGATAATGAATGCGAAACCGACTGTATCAACATAAATGCTCTTGTTTTTTCTATGGGAAATTTAGGACCTTTCATTATGTACAGCTCTTTTTTCTTCTCTTTACTGACCTCAATGTGTCGACACATGAAACAAATGAGAAGCAGAGACACGGGGTTTGCATCGAAGCACCTGGATGCTTACTATGCTGCTATAAAATCCATTGCTGCCTGTTTCCTCTTGTTCACTTTACAGTTTGTTACTAGTATTGTCCATATGATATTGATTAGCACAATGTACAAAAGATGGATTGGAATGTTATTGGTTATTTTCCCTTCTCTACATTCCGGTTACTTAGTCTATGGAACCCCCAAACTAAGGCAGCAATTCTATTTATTGTGTCTGCGTATAAGAAATTGTTGGTCATAAAGAGGAATCATTAGATGGGGCAATGGATGGGTTAAACATCAACACCTACTGACCACCCTCCATACCTCCTGTCCCATATTAAGCCTGTAGCTTAGTTAAAAATTCACCTTGAATCTGGCCCATGCGTGACCTAAAATTGACATGAATAAAACATAAATTGTATAGTTAAACCGCTGTGCAGCGGCATGGAAATTGTCCCTTAGAGAAGTGATTAAGTTCAGGCAAACCCCATAGGATTCAATGTAAAATTATATTTTCAATTTTTTAATTCTTTTATTCGACTGCTTATTCTTTTTATTTGCAGCAAAAAGCCTTTTTATTGAATTTTTTTGTATGTTTTAGGATAAATTTTTGAATTCAGATTTATTTTAAAAATCTGTTTTTTTTCCTTCACCGCCGAACTGAAAAACAGCAAAAAAAAAAACACAGCTGAACACTGTCAAAGACATGAAGGGAACTCTGGTGCTGTCCCTGGTGCTGAAAGGGTTTAATAAGTCTTTTCAGCACCAGAGACAGAACTGGAGTTCCATTCATGTCTTCAGCAATGTTTTTTTTTAGTTGGGTGGCATGCTGCGGTCTTCCCGTTGGTCAATCTGGGCCGTCCATATTTGCTTCCAGTGGACGACCCAGATCATTCAAAATCCTTCAAAAAAGTTGTCTGTAGTTGGACATCCAAGTTGGTCATCAAACTACAGACCCAGTGGACGGCCAGCCTTAATCACAGAACCCTCCGAGACCCTCCTGGAGGAAAGAGAGGGACTAGGACAACATGTCCTCTCAATTTGCATTGAGTGAACAACACCACGTATAGAGTGTCCCTTTAAGTACATATGGCTGGAAATTTATTTTAATGATTTTGTTAAGGTGTTTCATTTAAAATCTTAGAAAGCTAACAATTAAAGAATAAAAAATGTGCTCACTATGGGTGGCTCACTCACCAAGTGATATTATGGACTCGATGTGCCCCTTTATCGCACTCAGATCACTCTGTGGCGCAGCACTATCTTAGTGCCTCACAGCAGGGCGGTCCAGCTGGGTTCTGCCCAGTCGCCAGACTGGGGTTGCATAACATAGAAGTGAATTACATAGCCGAAATTCCATACAACCTGTTTGGGCTAATAAAGTGCCAGGTTGCTAGCATAAGTGGGACCCCTGAGTCACCCTATGCCAGCCGTAAGCTGGTGAGTGTGGTGTTAATATGGGGAGTGGGTAGGCCACAAATCAGCCCTCCTGCTCCTTAGCCAAAATAAACGGGTTAATCATATGGAGGACACCTGGACCCCATATGTCTAGTCAACCCATCAAAAATTAAGCCTATAAAAATAAATACAACACTCTGTATTAACTTTATAAAATTTAAGAGTCTATCCCCCTACCCCCTTAACCTAAAACTATTGTTAAAACTACTACAATTAAACAAATACCCCTTCCATGTTACCTCCAATAAATAAGACCCTAACCCATGCAGGACGGGGGGGGGGGAGTTCCTGGCAGTGGACATTTTGGATGCCAGGTATAGAAAGTATCACTACATAGAGCCTTTGAGAAAAACTCCAATTGGTGAATCTAGCCATATAGAAACATAGAAACATAGAAAAATGTCGGCAGATAAGAACCTTTCGGCCCATCTAGTCTGCCCAATTACATGGATACTTTACCTGGATTTATCTTTTGTTTAGGATAGCCTTATGCCTATCCCATGCTTGCTTAAATTCAATTACTGTTTTGGCCTCTACCACTTCAACTGGAAGACTGTTCCATGTATCCACCACCCTCTCAGTAAAATAATGCTTCCTGATGTTACTTTTAAACCTTTGCCCCTCTAATCTAAGACTATGTCCTCTTGTTTTGCTACTTTGTTTCCTTTTAAATATACTCCCTTCCTCTACCTTGTGGATTCCCTTTACGTATTTAAATGTTTCTATCACATCTCCTCTGTCTCGTCTTTTTTCCGATGATTGTGTACAAACAATAAGTAGCTGTTGTAATCGTTAGGAAATAGCATTCCTGGTTCATTATAATACAATATTTTACATTTTATTTGCGAGTCATAGTGCAAGTGATGGAAATGGTATTGTCTGATTCTGTACTAACATATTAGACAATTTGGCCAATGTATATAATCTCCAAAGATTTCTTGTTTTACAGATATGTAAATTTGCATATCTATATCTATGTGATATACATTGATCAACAGCAGCATTACAACCACCTACCTAATATCATGTAGGTCCCCATCTTACTGGCAAAACAGCTCTGATGCATCTGGACATGGACTCCACAAACCCTCTGACCGTGTCCTGTGGTATCTGGCACCAAGATTTTAGTAACAGATCATTTAGGTCCTACATGCTGCGAAGTGGGGCCTTCATAGATAGATAATCGGATTGGGATCCAGTGAATTTGGAAGCCAAGGCAACACTTCAAATTCTTTGCCATGTTCCTCAAACCATTCCTGAACAGTTTTTGCCGTGTGGCCAGGCGCATTATCCTTATGAAAGATGCCACTGCAATCAGGGAACACCATGACCATGAATGGGGTGTACGTGGTCTGTAATGATCTTTCAGGTAGGTGGTACGTGCCAAAGTAACAGCCACATGGATGTCAGGACCCAATGTTTCCCAGCAGAACATTGTCCTGAGCGTAACACTGCCTCCACCGGCCTGTCTTCCCGCAGTACATTCTGCTGCCATCTCTTACCCAGATTGACGAACGCACAACCGACCACACAACTCATCTATAAGAAAAGGCGATTCGTGAGCCCAAGCAACCTTCTTCCATTGCTCCATGGTCCACTTCTGGCGCTCACATCCCTATTGAAGGCACCTTCAGGAATGAATAGGGGTCATTATGGACACTCTGACTGGTCTGAGGCTAAGCATCCCAATACACAGGGACCAGCAATGCACAGTGTGTGCTGACACCTTTCTATCATGGCCAGCACTAAGTTATTCAGTAATGTGAGCTCCAGTAGCTCTTCTGTGTAATCGGACCAGACCAACTCACCTTCACTCCCCACATGCATCAATGAGCCTTGGGCACCCTGGACTCTGACGCCAGTTCACCAGTTGTCCTTCCTTGCACCACTTTTGGTAGGTGCTAACCGCTGCAAACCGGAGACGCCCCACAAGACATGCAGTTTTGGAGATGCTCTGATCCAGGAGTCTGGCCGTCACTATTTGGCCGTGTCACAGTCACTCAAATCTTTTCACCCATTTTTCCAACACATGAAACTCAAGAATTGACTGTTTAGTTGCTCCTAATATATCCCACCCTGTGACAATATATCCCACCCTGTGACAATATATCAAACCCTGTGACCATATATCCTGCCCCGCGACACTGTATCCCATCCCGCGACACTATATCCCACCCCGTGACAGTATATCCCACCACGTGACAATATATCAAACCCTGTGACCATATATCCCACCCCACGACACTGTAACCCAACCCGCGACACTATATCCCACCCCGTGACAGTATATCCTACCACGTGACAATATATCAAACCCTGTGACCATATATCCCACCCCACGACACTGTAACCCAACCCGCGACACTATATCCCACCCCGTGACAGTATATCCCACCACGTGACAATATATCAAACCCTGTGACCATATATCCCACCCCACGACACTGTATCCCATCCTGCGACACTATATCCCACCCCGTGACAGTATATCCCACCACGTGACAATATATCAAACCCTGTGACCATATATCCCACCCCACGACACTGTATCCCAACCCGCAACACTATATCCCACCACGTGACAGTATATCCCACCACGTGACAGTATATCCCAACACGTGACAATATATCAAACCCTGTGACCATATATCCCACCCCATGACACTGTATCCCAACCCGCGACACTATATCCCACCCTGTGACAGTATATCCCACCACGTGACAATATATCAAACCCTGTGACCATATATCCCACCCCATGACACTGTATCCCAACCCGCGACACTATATCCCACCCTGTGACAGTATATCCCACCACGTGACAATATATCAAACCCTGTGACCATATATCCCACCCCACGACACTGTATCCCATCCCGCGACACTATATCCTACCCTGTGACATTATATCCCACTCTTCGATAAGTGATATTGTAACCATAAAATCATTGTTATTCACTTCACCTCGCAATGGATTTAATGCTGTTGCTGGTCAATGTATACTTAAATTGTACATGAAGAGATGAGTAGGGGCAGATAGAGAGATACACAAATAGCAGGTGGATGGAAAGGTGTGGACTGGGGCTGAACTGGGGTAGGACAGACACATGACTGGACATAGAGTGATAAAAATGTATTCTGAATCGCACACTCTGACCACACAAAAAATTATTCTCCATACACACACTCACCTGCATGTTACATGAAAATAGCAATATGCATTTGATCTCACATATAAGCAAATTTGAAATGCTCATACTCATCAGCATATACACAGACTGCACCATTAGGGCTGAATGGCTGGACAGGATTGTGAGTTTTATGTAAATGTAACACAGGCCAACTAAAAAAAAATTTTGAAAAACTTTTTCATAATTCAATCTGACCCTTTCATTTTTTTGTGGTGCTGAATCTGAATATCCAACCGTTTTTCTCCTATCACGTACCATTTTTCTGAAATTTCCACAAATGTTAGGCTATTATAACGCTAAAATGTAGTACAATTAAGTGAAACGATTTTAGTAAAAATGTACTTATAAAATGTTATATTTTTTAACAATGTGATGTGAAAGTCAGAGTAGGTACAGTACTTCTTTTTAACCCCTTCACTACAAATATGAAGATTTTTCAGACTTCAAAGTCACCATCCGGTGCCCCAATGTCGATACAGTATTTTCTCTAAAACAACCCTGATTAAAAACAATCAATAATGGTTCTACTGGAACTCTGGGGTGATGCCACGTTGTTATCAGCCTCCAGAGCAGTAGCTGTTTATTCTTAGCCTCCATGATATGGAGCTCAGGTCTTGGGAAACGCGCTGCACACTCTAAGCCTTATCCTGCGTTCTAGATGTTCTTATCTTTGTCCAGGTATTGTTACTTAATAGCCCTAAGCTACGGGTTGTGGGAGGATGTCCTTACTTCTTTTGCGTCTTGCACAGATGCATATTTGATGTCTTGTATTTCGTATTGCATTTTTTCATCTGCATCTTCCTCCTATTACAAAACTCAAATAAAGAAGCTCTCTCTATTGATCTTCCTCCCATAACAAAGCATACTTTAGAGAAGCTCTTTCTACCTACTCCACTACTTTTAAAACACCTTTTATTTGCTGTTACTTTCTCAATAAAGTGAAGAAAATATAAAGGACTTTTGGTGCTTTCAAAAGGGGATGAGTTAAGCTATCTGACTTCAATCATATACTGCATGTGACATTTACATCTTGCATATGACCCTGGAGTTCCAGAAAAAGCATAAATGTAACTGGTATTTCACAAAGCATTGCACGATATGGTTAAATGTAAATATGAGTGCTTTACATGTAGTCTTATTAAAAGCTGAAATGATTTGCATTTTGATTTGCCTGATCTATTTATTATCCTCATAAAATCTCCTAGAATAAACAGTACCGTGTATTCTACACACTCGCAACGAGAGAAAAGATGAGTACGGATCTGATAGAACTCTTGGCACTTTTTATGTCCATAGCTGTTCAGTTGGCATCGCTACCAGAGAATGTATTTATTGATGCTGCAGATTTTTTAGACTATATAAAGGGGAGGCAGCTCGAGGCATGTGACAAAATCCAATGCTCACTGGCGGTCTCGAGAGTGGGTTATCAGTGTAGCATATTGTTCCACGACTTTGCGCCTCTTTTTCCATCTGGTTGGAAAATCTGTAAATTCAACTCATTTATTAACACAATGTTTTTTTACACCAGTCTCTGGATCGCAGCTTTGCTTTCCGCCCTCTACTTCTTGAAGATCGCCAACAAGAAGAACGCGTACATTTTGCTTTTGAAAAGGCTAATATCCCAGAAGGTGCATTATTTCCTAGTTTCAGTCTTTCTGGTCGCTTTGTGTTTTTCGTACCAGCAGATCAGCGATATGTTTGTTGGTGATGTCACCAATAATTTCACTTATGTCAATGAATCAATGGATGATAAATGTGAAACCGGCTGCGTCAACAGATTTTATCTTGCTTTTTCGATTGGAAACTCGGGACCTTCTGTTATTTACGGCTCTTTTTTCTTCTTTTTACTGACCGCAAAGTGCCGACACATGAAGCAGATGAGAAGCAGAGACACGGGGTTTGCATTGAAGCACCTGGACGCTTACTATGCTGCTATAAAATCCATCGCTGCCTGTTTCCTCTTGTTCACTTTACAGTTTGTTACCAGTATTGTCTATATGATACTGGATGACACAATGTACACAATATGGATTGAGATGTTATTGGTTATTTTCCCTTCTCTACACTCTGCTTATCTAGTCTATAGAAATCCTAAACTAAGGCAACAATTCTATTTATTGTGTCTGCGAGTAAGACATTTTTGTTCAGAGAGAATAATCATGACATCCAATATAAGCCAAAATCCCTAATGGATGTTTAAGTTAAAGGGGTGCTATAGGGTTTGTCATGGAACTGACATGGCGCTCCCCGCTTCAACCTCAAGACTTTTATTCCCATGGCAAAAACCCCAAAAGACACAGACATTTCCTTTGGGAAAGACTTTATGTTCATGAGAGGCCAAAACAGTGATTGAATTTAAGCAGGCATGGGATAGGCATAAGGCTATCCTAAACAAAAGATAAATCCAGGTAAAGTATCCATGTAATTGGGCGACTAGATGGGCTGAAAGGTTCTTATCTGCCGACATTTTTCTATGTTTCTATGTTTCTATGTTTCTATATATATTGCGTGGTGTGATCTATATAATAAAACCGTTTTAAAGTCCGTCACCGTCAACTTACTTGCACACTGCGCATGTCTGAAGAGGAATCTGCCGGCCGGCCTGCGCGAGGGGAGAAAATCCTGTCCATTGGTGGGAAGGCTGTGTGAGGAGGAAGCTCAGAGCGAAGGGGCCGGCTCACAGCCAATAGATGCAGCGTGTGCAGCCAACTCCTCCCCTCTGACTCAGCACTTCCTCCTCTCCGTGTTCCTCTCCATGTAAGTCTCTCTCCTCACTGAGCGCTCCCACCCCCTGCAAACACACAAACACACACACCATCTTCTGCAAACCCCCTACACACCACCTCCTGCAACCCCCCACACCACCTGCAACCCCCCCACACCACCTCCTGCAAACCTCACACCACCACCTCCTGCAAACCTCCCCATCACCTCCTGCAATTCTCCCCACACCACCACCTGCAAACCTCACACCACCACCTCCTGCAAACCTCCCCATCACCTCCTGCAATCCTCCCCCTACCACCTCCTGCAAACCTCCCCCTACCACTCCTGCAAACCTCCCCACACCACCTCCTGCAAACCCGCCACACCACCTGCTGCAAACCTCCCGATACCACCTCATGCAAACCTCCCCACAAACCACCTCCTGCAACCTCCACCACGCCATATCCTGCAAACCCCCCACGCCATATCGTGCAAACCCACACCATCTCCTGCAAACCCCCCACGCACAACCTCCTGCAAACCCACACCACCTCCTGCAAACCTCCCCACCACCTCCTGCAAAACCTACCCACACCACACCTGCAAACCTCCCCACCACCTCCTCACACACCTCCTGCAAACCCACCACCTCCTGCAAACCTCCGCACACCACCTCCTGCAAACCCCTACACACAATACCTCCTGCAAATCTCCCCGCACCACCTCCTGCAAACCCGCCACACCACCTGCTGCAAACCCGCCACACCACCTCATGCAAACCTCCTCACACCACCTCATGCAAACCTCCCCACACCACCTCATGCAAACCTCCCCACAAACCACCTCCTGCAACCACCACCACGCCATATCCTGCAAACCTCCCCACGCCATATCCTGCAAACCCACACCATCTTCTGCAAACCCCCCACGCACAACCTACTGCAAACCCACACCACCTCCTGCAAACCCCCCACACCACCTCCTGCAAACCTCCCCACGCCATATCCTGCAAACCCACACCATCTTCTGCAAACCCCCCACGCACAACCTACTGCAAACCCACACCACCTCCTGCAAACCCACCCACCACCTGCAAACCTCCCCACACCACCTCCTGCAAACCTCCCCACCAACTCCTCACACACCTCCTGCAAACCTCACACCACCTCCTGCAAACCCCACACCTCCTGAAAACCTCCCCACACCACCTCCTGAAAACCTCCCCACACACCTCCTGCAAACCCCACGCATGCACCTCCTGCAACCCACACACACACACGCTCCTCCTCTGCAACCCCCCACACACGCACCTCCTGCAACCCACACCCACACACGCTCCTCCTGCAACCCCCCACACACGCACCTCCTGCAACCCCCCACACACACACGCACCTCCTGCAACCCCCACACACACGCACCTCCTGCAACCCCCCACACACACGCACCTCCTGCAACCCCCCCACACCACGCACCTCCTGCAACTCCCCCACACACACGCACCTCCTGCAACCCCCCCACACACGCACCTCCTGCAACCCCCCACACACGCACCTCCTGCAACCCCCCCCCACACACGCACCTCCTGCTCCCCACACACACGCACCTCCTGCAACCCCCCACACACACACGCTCCTCCTGCAACCCCCCACACACACGCTCCTCCTGCAACCCCCCCACACGCACCTCCTGCACACCCCCCACACACGCACCTCCTGCAACCCCCCACACACTCACCTCCTGCAACCCCCCCACACACGCACCTTCTGCAACCCCCCACACACACGCACCTTCTGCAACCCCCCACACACGCCCCTCCTGCAACCCCCCACACACGCACCTCCTGCAACCCCCCACCACACACGCACCTCCTGCAACACACACACACCTCCTGCAACCCCCCACACACACGCACCTCCTGCAACCCCCCACACACACGCACCTCCTGCAACCCCCCACACACACACCTCCTGCAACCCCCCCCACACACGCACCCCTGCAACCCCCCACACACACACGCACCCCTCCTGCAACCCCCCCCCACACACACACGCACCTCCTGCAACCCCCACAACGCACGCACCTCCTGCAACCCCCCACACACACGCACCTCCTGCAACCCCCCACCACACACGCACCTCCTGCAACCCCCCACACACACCGCACTCCTGCAACCCCCCACACACGCACCTCCTGCAACCCCCCACACACGCACCTCCTGCTCCCCCACACACACGCACCTCCTGCAACCCCCCCACACACACAGCTCCTCCTGCAACCCCCCACACGCACCTCCTGCAACCCCCCCACACACGCACCTCCTGCAACCCCCCACACACGCACCTTCTGCAACCCCCCCACACGCACCTTCTGCAACCCCCCCACACACGCCCCTCCTGCAACCCCCCCCACACGCACCTCCTGCACCCCCCCACACACACGCACCTCCTGCAACCCCCCACACACGCACCTCCTGCAACCCCCCCCACACACGCACCTCCTGCAACCCCCCCACACACGCACCTCCTGCAACCCCCCCACACACGCACCTCCTGCAACCCCCCCCACACACACCTCCTGCAACCCCCCCACACATGCACCTCCTGCTCCCACACACACACACACCTTCTGCAACCCCCCACACACGCACCTCCTGCAACCCCCCACACACGCACCTCCTGCAACCCCCACACACGCACCTCCTGCAACCCCCACACACGCACCTCCTGGAACCCCCAACACACGCACCTCCTGGAACCCCCCAAAACACGCACCTCCTGGAACCCCCCAAAACACGCACCTCCTGGAACCCCCCAACACACGCACTCCTGCAACCCCCCACAACACGCACCTCCTGCAACCCCCCACACACGCACCTCCTGCAACCCCCCACACATGCACCTCCTGCTCCCAACACACACACACCTCCTGCAACCCCCCCAACACACGCACCTCCTGCAACCCCCCACACACGCACCCCTGCAACCCCCACACACGCACCTCCTGCAACCCCCCACACACGCACCTCCTGGAACCCCCCAACACACGCACCTCCTGGAACCCCCCAAAACACGCACCTCCTAGAACCCCCCACACACGCACCTCCTGGAATCCCCCCACACGCACCTCCTGAAACCCCCCCCACACGCACCTCCTGAAACCCCCCCCACACACCATCACCTCCTGCAATCCCACGCACACCCTGCAACCCCCACGCACATGCACCTCCTGCAACCCCACCGCACATGCACCACCTGCAAACCCCCCATACACACCTCCTGCAACACCTCCTCACACACACCACCTGCAAACCCCCCATACACACCTCCTGCAACACCTCCTCACACACATCACCTTCTGCACCCCCACTGCCCCCGTTAGCAGCTTTCTGCTCCTCCCACTGCCCCCACAACCCCCATATCACCTTCTGCACCCCCACTGTCCCTGCAACACCCGATACCACCTTCTGTGCCCCTACTGCCTCCGATACCACCTTCTGCACCCCCCCAATACCACCTTCCATGCCTCCCTGCCCTCGACCCCAATACCACCTTCTGCATCCCCATTGCCCCCGCAACCTCCCAATACCACTTTCTGAACCCCCGCAACCTCCAATACTACACTCTGTGCCCCCACTGCCCCCCAACCTCCCAATACCACTTTCTGAACCCCTGCAACCTCCAATACTACACTGTGCCCCCACTGCCCTTGCAACCCCCCCAATACCACCTTTTGCACACCCACAACCCCCCATTTAGCGACCTTCTGCATCCCAACTGCCCCCGCAACCCCCAATACCAACTTCTGCACCCTCAATGCCCTCACAACCCCCCCCCCAATGGAGTGCAGAGCAGCCAGATCCCAGGGCACACCGAGCGCAGCCAGATCCTCACCTATAGGCTGCCCTCCGGGCAGGCTTAACACCTAGTTTTAAATATATTGTAAATTGCTTGGTTTTAGTTTAAATGTAAATGTGAACTTAGAGATGTGTTTTGAAGGTGCAGACCTTTCTTTTGTGTAGAATGTAAACAGGTTTGAGTAATGTGTGATTATGCAAGAGGACTTTTCTCTTTAGCTGTTGCATGTTTGAGGAGTCATGAGTCTGGGGCAGTGTTTGACTTTAATCTGATCTCTTGGAACAATAGATTATGTAAATGATGTGTGATAACTGAATGCTAAGGAATGTGTACTGTTCAATATGTAACTGACCTAATGTAATTAGAGTTTTAGTAAGTCAATGTTCGTCATTTGGTCCTGTTGGACCATGTAAATATGATTTTCTCAGTAAAGCATAGAGTTCTTGGGTGATACATTCAGCTTGTCTGGTGTGTTATTTCTCTGAATATTTCCTTCCATTCACCATCAGAAGGCACCGAGCGGCCATCTGAAAGACTGACCTAATATCAGGGCTACAAGTCAAGAGATTGAATCGGCATACAGAGCAAACAGCCTGCAGGTCCCCAGAAGCTGATGCAAACTTCGGCCCAGCACTCGCATAGATCCCTGCCAGCCAGCCCAGGTCTCCCAGCAGGCAGAAGCAAGCGGGTCAAGCTGCTCAAGGCACTGAGGACAGCGTTCCCAGTAGCTGGATTGACCACAACAAGGGGGTGTCTGGAGAGCCAGGACAGGCGGAAGAGAGTGGGTTTCCGTCACAGGGTGGGAGACAGAGGGGTAAGAAGTTAAACATTGACTATTACTGACCACCCCTCCCATATTAAGCTTTTAACTTAGTTTACAATTCACTTGGAACCCAACATTGGGCTCCCTCAGCTCTGGCCAACATATGACATGCTACAGCTTCCTGTAAGCTGCATCTAGTCACGTGACTTGTTGCAGTTTACAGGGGATGTGGGTGCTCAAGCAGGGAACCAGCCAATGTAATTTTTCTCAGTGACAGACCCCTCTAAGAGAATCCTGATGGGAAGAGAGCGAGTAGGACTCTCAGTGCGGCATGACCGCTCAAATTACATGCGTGATTACCATGCATAGAGTGTCCCCTTAAGTATGTATTTGCTGGAAATATATTTTTATATTTTAAATCAGGGTTTCTCGACTTCAGTCCTCAGGACCCACTACAGGCCAGATTTTGCAGATCACCTTGGGGAAATGCAGACTGAATCCTGCAATTACTGAGCAGCGAATTAGATCACCTGTGCTGTGCTTCGGATATCCTGCAAACCAGGCCTATTAGTGGGTCCTGAGGATACGAGTTGAGAAACACTGCTTTAAATGACTTTGTTGAGGTGTTTCATTTTTAAATCTTAGAAAGCAATGACTTAAAGGGTCAAAAATGTGCTCACTATATGTGCTCACTAAGCGGCAATTCAGACTCGATACGCCCTGATATCACTACAAATTATCCCTCCACATTGAAAAGTGCTTGGATCCCTCTGCCATGCAGCTCTTTCTGAGTGCCTTGCAGTAGACTGGTCCACCATTGAAAGAGGGATCTGCCCAGCAGCAAGTCCAGAGTTGCATAACGTAGTGGTAAATTACATGGTAGCGGTGTTGAGCGACCCTTTACAGGATTACCAACGCGTTGGGTTGCTAGCATAATGAGGTCCCTCAATTCCTCGTATTCCAGCCCTAAGCTGACAATTGGGGTGTTGATATGGGGAGTGGGTAGGCCGAAGAGCAGCCCTTCTGCTCCTTAGCTAAAAGCGTATGGTCCCCAAGGAGTTAAATACATGGAGGATCCCTGGTCCCCTCATATTAATAATTAACCTCACAAAAACCAAACCTAAAATAATCATCACCCATTCATTAACCCTATAAAATGTAAGGGCCCTATTACATTCTTGACGCAAAAAACGCACGCGCAACGCGTGAATTTTTGCGCGAAGCGTTAAACGTTAACGCGCGTAAATCAACGTTGGTATTACAATCCTCGCACATTTTTTCATCCGTCAAAAAATAACGCACGTAAAACGGACGCGCAAAAACGCTTGTGCAGCAACGTGGCGCGCAGAAATCAGTGTGCGGACTGTTTTTTTCATGCGATTCAGCCAATCAAAATTAAGAACCACAATTGTCTCACGTTAAGTTTTTGCGCCTGTCAAAGTCAATCTGCACATATATGCTGTATCAATAAAAAAACACACACAACTTCTCCATTTTATTGGTTTGGGTATGAGTAGTATGTGTAACTATACTTGGCTGTGTTTTATTTTGGGCTGGTGTATTTGGTTTCGGCCAGGTTGATAGAATTTGCCGTTAACACCAGCTTTCAGGAGTTGCTAAAATTATACGCGCAAAGGCTGTGCGTTAAAAACTGCGCATAGATTGTAATACCATCCGCGTACCAGCGCACAAACGCATTTGCGCTCACAATGTTATGTATAGGACGCGCAAAGTACAGTAAGCTCGCGCAGCGTCAGCGCAGGTTCACTCGCGGTAGACGATTACGTGTGTTTGTTGCACTGACATTGTAATACGACGTTCAGTGCAAAGGGTTTTGCCCCTCGCGTTAATGCGTTTTTGTGCGCGTGCAAACGTTTGCGTGAAGATTGTAATAGGGCCCTAAGAGTCTATCCCTCTACCACCTTAAATCTAATATTAGAACCACTAAAATTAAATAAATACCCCCTACCCTGCTAACGCTATAATAAATAAGATCCCGAAATCCATACCACCCCTAGCCTAAGTATATTGCTAAATTCCCCCAATTTTTTTAAAATTAACCAAAATCCCTATTGTATACTATATTTATCATCTGGTGGTAAACAACGCCAAAGAGGTCCTTCTAGACCAGTGTCGTCTTCTTGAATGAGCTGGATAGGTCACCAATGCTACCAATAGCTATTCCTTGTTAGGTGTTTGATTTAGCCATTGAGAATAGTTTGACATAGCTTGGCCATGTGAAACCAATCAGAAATGCCTCTCCTCTTACAGTGGATTGGACGCAATGCGGACACTGGTTTGCCACACTAAGCAATAGGCTGATGAGTGGTACAGGGGTGTGTCGGTGACATATCGTGACTAGCAAGCGAGAACTAGGGATGTGCGTTTCGGAATTTTCACGAAATTTCCCGATTCGTGTTTTCGGATGCGGCCGATTTTCCGAAAATTTTTAGATCCGAAAACGGCAGATCCGAAAAGTTTTCTGAACCGAAACGAAATATTTTTGAATGGACTTGAAATGTGTCAAATCGAAATTTATTGCTTTGAAACGAGGAGAACAGACGTTCCGAAAAAACGAAAATTTCCGAAATCACGAAATGTCGATACAAAACACGAGCAAAGTGACACGAAAATACGAAAAATGGTCGATATTCCGGAAACATGTACAATTCCGAAAAACGAAAATTTCCGAAATCACGAAAAGTCGATACAAAAAAGGAGCTAAGTGACACGAAAATACAAAAAATGGTCGATATTCGGAAAAAAAAAATGTACACGAAAAACGAGTCGAGCCGAACCGAATCGAAACAGAAATCGGTCGAAACGAGCCAAATCGAAAAGTTTGAAAATCCGGAAAATCGAATCGAACCAAAAAAAAAAAAAAAAAAAAAAAAAAAAAAAAAAAAATCGGTGCACAAGCCTAGCGAGAACACTCACAAGTCATTAACGTTTTCATTAGTGAGGCAAAGAGTTTTTCCCTTTTCCCAGCCTCACAAACTTGAAAGTGATGAGCCAGCCGTTTTTTTTGGCCACCTGCACTATTTTAAAAAGTTTAAAAGATTGCAGGTATTACCAACGGGGTTTGGACACCCTGGAATGTTTTTTTTTTAACCTTAAATGTAAATTTTACCTGCACCAAAGGTTTTTTTGTGAGGGGTGGGGGTTCCCAACAATGACAAATTTGACTGCGATTTTCGAGAATTTTTTTGCCAATTAGTGTATCTAGCCATTTGTCCAAACAATAATTAACTGTTGTTGCAATCGTTAGGAAGTGGAATCCCTAGATCATTATAATACAATATTTTACATTTTATTTGCTAGTCATATAGCTCTATTCAAAGAAAGGTGACACTTAGGAGAACTACTGAAGAAGTGAAAATTCTAGGTCAAAATGCAAAACCAGAAAAATTCTCCCGTTTATCGCACTTTCCAAATCGGCTATTTGGTCTTCTCCTGCCAATTCTACTGGTTTTCACCTTTCTCTGAATGACCCTGACACTGTATGATGGAAATATTATTGCCTGATCCTGTACTAATATAACAGACCCTGTGGGCAATGTATATAATCTCCAAGGATTAGATATTTCTGTAATATTCCTTAAATTTATGTAAATCTGGAGATTTGTATCTTCGTGGAAACCATGAACATTGCTCTATACAACAAGCTGTGTTCTTTTTTCCCATACTTATGTGATGTACACTGATCAACCACAACATTAAAAGCACCTCCCTAATATTATGTAGGTCTCGTCACACAGGCAAACCAGCTCTGATACGTCAAGACATGGACCAAGAAATTATCAGCAGATCCTTTAAGTTCTGCACGTTGTGAGGTGGGGTCTCCATTGATGGGATTTGTGTTTCCAGCACGTCCCACAGATGCTCAATCGGATTGAGAGCCGGGGAATATTGAGGCAAGAGAAGCACCTTCAACTCTTTGTCATGTTCTTCAAACCATTCCTGAACACTTTTTTCAGTGTGGCCAGGTGCATTATCCTGCTGAAAGAGGCCACTGCCATCTGGGAACACCATTGCCATGGAGCTGTGTATGAGGTCTGCATGTGTACGAGTCAAGGTGACATCCATACGACTGCCAGGACCCAATGTTTCCCAGCAGAACATTGCCATGAGCCTAACACTGCCTCCACCAACCTGTCTACTTCCCATACAGGGTTATTCAAAGAGATCCGAATTGCTGGCAAAAGGTAACCGAACGCTGAAATTCAGAGTACGGTTACCTTTCCTGGCCATTCGGCTATTCAGAGAGCAGGCAATTCGCCAAATGTTGGCGAATTGCCTGCACATACGGTGGCTGTTCGGTGCCTGTTCGAGGGCAGTGAATCCCCATAGAGAAGCAATGCTTAGTCTATTCAGAGAACACAAACCAGCAGTGAAAAGTTGCCGAAATGCCCTGCCATTCAGTGGCTTCATTCGCCAGGTTTATTCAGGCGAATCCCATAGGCTTCAATGTTAAAAATATTCCCGTTTTAATTCAATATCTAATAAACCATTTATTATAATATTCTGTAGTAAAAAGTTTGTTATTTATAGATTTTTTAGGATCTTTTAAGCATTTTGTTGGATTTTTTTGCAAAATATTTTTTTCCGTTTTTTTAAAAAATCTCTTTTCTTTTTTTCTGTAACAGCCCTTTTTATTATCATTCATTGGATCTTATATGTAAATTTCAGACATTTTCGTTCTGTAGTTTCTTTGCAAACAGCGTTTCACTTTCACACATTTAAGCGTACTGGTTTTTTTTTTTCACTCCTTTCGTCTGCGGTGTCGGGTTTTTCCGGTGCCTGCTTTGAGCTCTGATCAGCTCCTGCTTGGGTTTCTCCGGCGTATTCGGCGGGGTTAATCCAGATGTTTTTGCGGGTTTCGGTGTACATTCACCTGGGTTTTGCGGTGAGTGTTTGGCAGGTTTTCGGTGGCTTTTCCCTGCACTACGATGGCCGTGTGGTGCTTGCTGAATACACCGCAGGCTCACCAAAATGGGATCGCCGAATCAAGCCGAATTGAAAAGAACGAAAAGTCACCGAACGTGCAGTGACTTTTCTTTCTGACTTATTCTCTGAATAACTGTAATGGAGCGCTAAGGCACTCACCTCAAACAGCGTAATTTGGATTCTTTAGGACAGATTTCTATAACACAGAGAGCAATAAAGGCTGTAATCTGATCTCCCAAGCCAGGTAGTACATGGACAGACCTGAATAGCAGCGAAGCTCAATTGGTTTTGAGACCAAAAGACTGCTTAGTGCAAAACACAAATACTCTAAGTGAACTGATACAAAGACGTGATACAAGAAGGCGTGGTCAAGATATGTTTCAGATTGCTGAATATGAATGGTCGTGATACATGAAGCACAATAAAACAGAGGCAACAAACTATTCTTTGTTTTGAAACAGAGTAGGAACTTTCTGAGTTTAGCAGCCTGCAGGGCAGGCCTACAGTCAATGACTGGATTCTGTATTATACAATCATACAGAGTAGGAACTCACTTAGTTCAATAGCCTGCAGGGCAGGCCTACAATCAGAGATTGGATTCTGTATAGCCACTAGGAACACACAGATACTAGACAGGACACTTGACAGAAAATAGATTCAGCAACAGACATGACAGGACTCAAATCTTGAAACTAGGTTTAAGCTTCAACCAGCAGGGACAAACAACATACAACTGGATGCCTTGTGATTAGGCCTCAAACCAGATCGTAGCAAACAGAAAACATGCAGCAAGACATAAACATGAAAACCAAACCTCTCAAGCAAAAGCACACATGGGATTAGCAAGAGAATCGTCAATAGGAACTAGCCAGGTCATAACATATACAGGGTCCTCGAACAGAATCAGGTCAGAAACAGAATACTCAAACGTGAGTTTACAAGATGCAGGAACTATACTCCAAATCAGGCCAAGGAGCAGATCCTCTCACTCTGCTTTAAAGGCTGGTGGCTCCTTGTAATTATACCAAGCCCCGCCCCCTCAGATGCCAATCTGCAGCTCTAACTACTGTCAAGCGGCCAGCCAGCGATGCCACCGGGTGCCCTGAACCCCCAGGAATCGCCGCGGATGCCGAAGACGTCACAATAACCCTGATAGTGTATCCTGTTGCATCTCTTCTCCAGGTCGACAAAAACGTACAACCAGCCATACACCTCAGCTAGGAAAAAATGTGATTCATGAGCCCAAGCAACCAGTGCACCATTCATTGCAGCGCTGGAGGTATCTTTTTTCCATACTTGCCCAAGCAACCTTCTTCCGTTGCTCCATGCTCCACTTCTGATGCTCATATTCCCATTGAATGCACTTTCGGCAGTGGACATGGGTCAACATGGGCACTCTGACCGTTCTGAGGCTGCACATCCCCCTACGCAGGAAACAACAATGCACAGTATATGCTGACACCTTGATATCATGGCCGGTATTATGTTTTTCAACAATTTGAGAACCAGTAGCTTCTCTGTGTGATGGGACCAGACGTGCTCACCTTCGATTCCCATTTGTATCAATGAGCCTTGGCGCCCATGACCCTGATGCCGGTTCACCAGTTGTCCTTCCTTCCACCACTTTTGGCAGGTACTAACCACTGCATACCGGGAATATCCCACAAGACTTGCCGTTTTGGAGCTGCTCTGGCACAGCCATTTAGCCATCACTATTTGTCCCAGTCGGTCAGATCTTTTCAACCATATTTCCTGCTTCCATCACATAAAATTCAATGACTAACTGCTCACTTGCTCCTAATATATCCCACCCCATGTTAGGTGCCATTGTAACATTATAATCCATATTATTCACTTCACCTTGCAGTTGGTTTGGCTCGATTTGCTGAATGTTGTGTCTGATCAGTGTATACTTAAATTGCAGATGAAGAGATGTGTAGGGGCAGATGGAGATATCTACAAATATCAGGTAGATGGAAGGAAGTGGATTAGGACTGAATTGGGGTAAAACAGACACATGACTGGACATGGAATGATAAAAATTAATTCTGGATCACATAACCATAATATCATTCTCCATACACACATCTGCATTTTACATAACAATAGCTCTATGCATTTGATGTCACAAATAGGGATGAGCCGAACACCCCCCATTCGAACTCGAACAATTTCAAAAGTTCGAGTTCGAACTCGGACACGAACCGAACTCAATGCAAGTCAATGGGACTCAAAAGTTCAATGTTTAGAGTGCCCTCCAAGAGGGCATATATGCAAGATATTTGCCAACAAAGGTGTATGGGGGTCCGGGTAGTGCCCTGGGGGACAGGAAACAAGGACAAAAAGTTTAAAAAAAAAAAATTCTAACGGAACAGTGAGTTTTCCATGAAATAAGGGATAAAAATAAAAACGAAAAATTCCTTCAAATATCGTGCCTAAGAGGTCCCCATAACCTGCCCGTGAAGTGGCGGATTTGTAGGATGTATAGAAACCTCGCCATCAGAGACCCACACACGACACCTAGCCACCCTTAAGGGGTTAAAATGCACAGGGACTGGCTACTATCCTGTTAGATGAGGGAATGTATTATATGTATAAAGCAAGGTATATATGACAATGGATAGTCAGAGACTCTAGGGACTCAGCTTGTATGCTTTATGATAGACATTTTCACGTCGTGTTGTGTTACTAATGCAGAAGCAGCAAGCCCTTCCACCATGCTTGCACCAAAACTATAGATCTAACACAATAATAATTGTATGCTCACATAGGCCCTTCGGGAGAGGTACATGACATACAAATACTGGAATATTACGTTTAAATCTAAGGAGTGTGATAAAGATTTTATTAAGCCCTTGATGACAAATGATGTAACATCTACATCATTAATGATTAGCTTTACAGAGCCCTGGTCCTTAAGGGGTTAAACAGCATATCAGAGGAACATGTAGTAGAAATGAACACTTCTTAGAATTCAGAAGCACAGTGTTCATACATGTGCAGGAGCCACACTCAGTCTGCAGGCAATGTATCAAATTCATGAGATCAGACTAATTAGAAGCACATGTTATTTCCAAACACTAATTAACACCTGTTGTTTACGCTTTTTGATAGCCCTGCTGCGAGCACATGTCATTTAGAGGTGAGAATCTTTGCACCTAGACATTAGGCAGACTGTAAAGCATGCTTTCCTTGTAAGTTAGAAAATCCACATCACCCATTGCAGCATTTTAAAGATGAAACACACAGGCGGCGCAAAAAATCCTATGCAAGCCTCATGCACAGTATGCCAGAGGTCTCAAACTCATGGCCCCCCAACATGATTTGGACTACAAGTCCCAGGATGATTTCAATGCAATACATGGCGAGAGAATCCTGGGAGTTGTAGTTCAAAAACATCAGGGGCACCAGAGTTTGAGAGCCCTGCTGCGAGCACATGTCATTTAGGGGTGAGAATCTTTGCACCTAGACATTAGGCAGACTGTAAAGCATGCTTTCCTACTAAGCTAGAAAATCCACATCACTCATTGCAGCATTTTAAAGATGAAACACACAGGCGGCGTACAAAGTCCTATGCAAGCAACATGCGTGCCTTCTTGCGCTGGGTAGTTTTTTAATTCAATATCTAATAAACCGTTGCTTATAATATTCTGCAGTAAAGAGTCTCTTTATTTCTAGATTTTTTTGTATTTTTTTAAGCATTTTTTATACTTTTTTCAAATTATTTTTTTTTCGAACTCGAACCGAACATGCCAAAAAGTTCGAAGTTCGCGAACTTTCGAACTGCCAATGTTCGAGTTGAACTCAGAACTGATCGAACCGAACAGCTCATCCCTAGTCACAAATACACATATTTGACATGCTCATACTCATACTCATTAGCATATACACACTGTACCATTAGGGCTGAATAGGAGTGCAGGTTTTGTGTAAATGTAATTAATAATACCAGGGTTATTCACAGAGATCCGATCTGGAACCGAAATTGCAATGAACAGTGAGTTTCCCCATACGGTGCAATTTCGTGGCCATTCGGCTTTTCAAAAACTGGCAATTCGCCAAATATTGGCGAATTGCCAGCAAAATATGGCACCTGCTCGACGGCAGTGTAATCCCCATAGAGAAGCAATGGTTAATCTATTCAGAGCCACCAAACACCAGTGAAATGTCAGTGGAATGCCCTGATTTTCAGTGTTTCCATTCGGCAGGTTTTATCAGGAGAATCCCATAGGTTTCAATGTAAAAAATAATCCTGTTTTTATTAAATATTTATTCAACTGTTTATTCTTTTAATTTGCAGCAAAAAGGCTCTCTATTTATTTTTAGGCTTTTTTTGGCGATTTTTTTTTAACACTTTGCATTCCCCATGTTAATCCCTTCGCTGCTGAGCCATTTCATCCCTGTGTGCTGAGCTCATTTTTCCCGGTTTTGCTCATCATGTTTAAACGCGATTTGAAGTCACATTTTATTATGACCCAGACATATTAGATATCGTTCTTTCCGGCAGACTCAGCAGATTCATAATATATCATTATTATATGTATACGTCATGTCGTGCCTGAATATTATAACAAAAAATGCAATAAAATTAGAATTTTCAATAATCTACAGCGTGTGAAGTGTTTTTTTTTTTCACATTTTATCATCTGAGCCTTTACGGTTATATTGTCTATGGGGTGCGCTTGTTAAAAAAATTAGAAATGGGGACTCGTTACATTTTTTGGGGTGGAAATTACATGATTTTAAGCAACCCCCCATAGAAAAAATCAATAGTGCAGCATAATTGTTAACATTATAATTGAAATGGGAACAATATTGCTGCATTAATAAAACAAAAAAGTTTGTTTTTAAAAAAAAAATTATTTAGATTTTATTTGTATTTTTTTAATTTACATTTAACATGGTCATGTTTGGTATCATTGGAAAGGCCATGCTATGGTCGTTAACCCCTAGCTGCGACGGATCGGGAGATAGGGGGGGTCATAGTTGGGTCTCCGTGCAGCCAATGATGTGCACTGCGAGCTGCGGGGAGGGGCTGAGGCAGCCCCATTGAAGACAGTGGGTCGTACATGTATGCCCTGCGTCTTCAAAGCCCGCTCGCCGCCAGGATGACATGGAACGTCCTGCAGCGGGAATGGGTTAAAAGAGCTAAACTGTCCGTCGCTGGAATCTAGACGTACCCTTCATCAGAAAGCAGATTGTACAACAAATGCTTATGCAGGCTATTGAATACGGAGATGTATTGTATACAGCCGCCTGCAAACACACCTTCATAAACTTACTACATTGTATAACTCATTATGCCGCTTTGTGCTACTGTGTAACTACATGACCCACCATTGTGACATGTTAAAAAAGCTAAACTGGCCATCACTGTGGAATCTAGACGCACCCTTCATCTTTGCAACCTGGTGTTTAAGAGCTTTTCTGGGAAGCTACCACCAGTGGCGTAGCGTGGGGGGGGACCAACAAGGCGGTGGCCCGGGTGCGATTTTTTTTTTACGAGCTTTTAGGGGCGCAAATTTCAAAATTTGCACCCTTAATATTTCCCACCCGATCGGCCGCGGCGCGCCGAATGAAGGGAGGAAAATCCGGAAGTGCTGCTGTGTCACGTGACGCCGCCAGCGCGCCGGCGCCACGCTTTTCAGAGCAGGAGGGGAGGCACTCATGGCAGCACATGGCAGCCGGCGCGAGGGACAGTGCCGTGCGAGTGCGTAGCTGCGTGCCGGTGCTGCGCAGATGGATGGACAGGGACTGGTGGCACGTGTGTACTGAGCTGAGCGGCCGGCCTGTCACTGTGACGAGGGCGCCGCCGCTTTGCTGAGAGCTCTGTCGGAGCGCGGAGCGGACAGTACCTCTCTACCGAGTTCGGAGGAGTGGAGTGGACACAGCTGCAGGCAGAGAGGAGACGAGAGGACGAGGAGCCGAGCCTGGCCCTGGACTGTGCGGTGTCACGAGCTGGTGGTCGGTGAGTGAGGACTACTGTGTCATGTGATTCTTTGTGAACTGAAATTAAATCATCCGGATTCCGTGGCTGCCGCCTGCGGCTGCCTGACTGTGTTGTAATGCATCCATCCAGTCCAGAGATTCCAGACCCAGTCCGGGTCCACCATTCCCCAGGCCAGGCCCAAGCGCAGCCTGAGCCAAGGTACCATACGGGGGTACCTGCTGCGCTGCTGCGCTGCTGGCTGCTGCTGGGCCTGGCTGCTCCCAACTTCAAGTGTGAGTGACAGGCACAGGCAGGCACAGGCTCAGCCTGTGTGAGTGTGTGTGTGTATTATATTATATAATGTAAATGCTAATGCTGGAACGAATATATCCTAATTTATATGTATATGGTTAATTGATGATCATACACAGAGTCTGACTGTAGTGGGGATTTTAAATTATGAGATTATGGGATATTCCTCTCAGAATCAGCGTAGTAGCCGTGGGGCTGTGTGGATATAAGGACTCTCCAAATCCAGTGTTACGTATTATGGTATTCTTTTTTATATGGATTCCATAGCAGGAAAAAAAATCGCCAGACAGTGACAAAAAATAAATTAAAATTTAGTTTGTATATCTGAATAAAATTGATATGAAAAGCACATAACCAACCGGTTTCGTCTGATAGAAATACAGACTTCCTCAGGGGAAATATATCAATCAGACGAAACCAGTTGGGCTTATGTGCTTTTCATAGCGATTTTAATCATATACAAAATTTTAATTTTATTTATTTTTTGACACAGTCTGGCCATTTTTTTTTTCCTGCTATGCAATCCATATAAAGAATACCATAATATACACTGGATTTGGAGAGTCCTTACATCCACCACGACCACGCTGGTTCTGAGAGGAATATCTCATTGATTCTCTAAGGACGTTCACCTTTAAGAAAAGATTTGTGAGTTTAACAAATTAAAATCCCCACCCGCTGCAGACTCTGTATGATCAATTAACCACATAGGACCTATTATATCTTCAGTGTTACCTTCTATACTGCTGGAGTGATATCGGATTCTGCAGCTCCCTGGCTGCCCCCATACATTATCAATCTGCTATGTAGCAGTTAACTTCTCACTGCTCCCTGTGAGTGTGACAGAGGCAGCTCAACCTGTCTATTGTATGTAAATGTATATTGCTTTGCCAAGATAAAATCACAAGGATAGAAATGTGGCCTAATTGTTCAGCCAAACCCCCTGGGGCATTGCTAATCTGGTTCTGCACTCTCTGCAGACCATGCTAATCTGGTTCTGCACTCTCTGCAGACCATGCTAATCTGGTTCTGCACTCTCTTCAAACCATGCTAATCTGGTTCTGCACTCTCTGCAGACCATGCTAATCTCAGCCGGATCCCAGCGCTGCCAGCCAATGTAGCGGATCCCCGCTACCCTGCCCGGGTAGATCCGCCGTCAGCGCCGAGCTGGTCTGGGGGTGTAGAGTCAGGGGTAGGGGCGGTAGGGATTCGGCGGTGATCCAGCGTTTCTTTCCACGGTCCTTGCAGCGTCGCGGTTCCCCAAGCCCTGTTATCCCCAATTACTAGCCGAGGCAAGAGTAAAGGTTCAAACAGGAATGAGTTTTTTTTAACATGGAGAATAGAGGGGTATTTATGAGGAATGAAACCATTGTTCTCCCCTGGCCCGCCCCCAGATCCCTAGAGTGAATTCTGCACAGGGGCTAGCCACAGCCCAGGTTCTGATTGGTTGGTTCCAAGACCATTGCAGGCTCCTCTCAGGTCCTCTCAGTCTTCACTTGGGTCCACTGGTTGTATGCAGATGAAGTCTTGACCTCACAGTGACCACATACAGTGATTTACATAACCCATTGTAAAGGGAATCAGATAGTGGGTGGCTGAGACAATGTGACTCCCAGCCTTTCAGAACAGGTAAACAGATAACAGATATCCAAAGAGAAAGCACTTTTGCATAATCCACAAATTACTCAAACCTATTGTATATTCTATACAAAGGAAAGCATTTGACTCTAGTGGCGGGTAGTGTCTTTAAAAACCACATTTAACTAAAGAAATATAAGTCTATTTAAAACTAAAAATGAGCAATTGACAATACATTTAAGACCACACAATATAACTGAGCATAAACTAGCAGGATGGTGCAGGGGAAAAACATGATTAATTGGAAGTCTAGCAACAGTTTTACATTAAATCTACCAAAGGAAATTAGTTTCTATAAATAAAGGGTAAACGAAATATAACAAAATAAGAATGAAATTAAACTAAATATATCCTTTGGCGGCCGTTCCGTCACAATGCTAATCTGGTTCTGCACTCTGCAGACCATGCTAATCTGGTTCTGCACTCTGCAGACCATGCTAATCTGGTTCTGCACTCTCTGCAGACCATGCTAATCTGGTTCTGCACTCTCTGCAGACCATGCTAATCTGGTTCTGCACTCTCTGCAGACCATGCTAATCTGGTTCTGCACTCTCTGCAGACCATGCTAATCTGGTTCTGCACTCTCTGCAGACCAATGTTAATTTATAAAAAGCAGTTTAACTAATTCAGTGTCACCATCTTTACAAAAGCATGGTCATTCCAATTCCATTCTTCTGTCTTCTAGTGTGTGTGCTGCCAGATATTTTAAATATAATCACACAATAAGTCATTTTTAGGGATTTATTCACTAAACCTCAAGCAGCTGCAGTATTTTTTTGTGCCATAGTCCACATTGACAAACAAACATTTGGTCTTTAACCGAGAGTTCTTAAAAGATTAGAAGTGGAATCCGTTTACACCAAGTCCTGGCTCTGGTTAACTTTTTGTTAACCGCAGCCGAACGGTAATCCGCGTTAGGATTTTGTAATCCTAACACTGATTAACACTTTGAGTTCCCTATACTTAACATGGGGAGCGCAAAGTACAGTAACCTTGCGCTGAAAAGCGCAAGATACCAAATGGTAACGGGTTATTTAACCCGTTAGCGTTTGGACTGTAATATGCGGAAAATACTTGGGCTAACGTTAATGCTCACTCAGGTGAGCGCTAACATTAGCAGTAGCACCAAGTATGTAATTTGGCCCTAAAATTCTATTTGTTGTTTTTTTTTAAAATGAGGTCTTAAATGGTCATGTTTGGTATCATTATTAAGACCAGACTCTGATCTTTCCTGTGACACCTAAAATGACTTTGTGGGGTGTAAAGGCTGGAGATACAGTGGTCTATAGGGAATCTCAGCACAGTCTCCTCTCTCCTGTCTGAACAAAAAGAAATACATGTAGACAATTAATATGCTATAAATATGTTCCATGTAAGACTGATGTGGAGGTAATGGCACAAAGCCCTATTACACATTGGTCCATCGAAAACACAAGCAGCTTCAAGGAGAGCGGGGGTCATTTGGACCCCTGTTTCTATTGCCAAAATACAACATCTGTGAAAAATCAATGGTTCAGCAGCTTCAAGGTAAGATACCTGGAAGCTGGAACTGACAGCATCAGGGGCGTTGCTAGCCATAGTATATGTCCTGTTAAAATTACTGTAAAAAAGATACAAGTTTACAAACATTTAAGGGGTTATTCATTAAGCGCCTGAATTGCACCAAACTGTGAATTTAACTGTACGGTGCAATTCGTCTATTCACCAAACTGTCAATTTGCCACATACAAGCGAACTGATGGCGAAATGTTTTTTGATGGTTAAGATTTTAATCTTTAAACATTAGCAAAAGGGAAGAATTGGTTATTCAATGAAGGGCTGAGTGGTAAAAGTGGAGCAAAACATAAAAGTGAATAAATTATTATTTTTTTTAAACATAGAATACTATACGCTACACATGCCATGTCAGCGTGATGTCAAATAAAAAAGAATCAGGTGCACAAGGCAGGAAAAGGAGGAAGATAGAGCAGGAGCAACAAGCTAAGGCTAGGGTCAGACTGAGGCAGTGCGAACGCGCGTGCAGGCGCACTTAATCACGGCCGCACTAGCAGCAAATGACGGGCAATGACGGCCAATATACGATGTACGGTCGCACGAAAGTCCGGCTGCGCAACGCAAGTGGAAAATGAACGCATTTTTTCGAGAACGTAAAACCGCTAGTACGGTTGTACAGAGTGCGCTGCGTCCGCTAGCGGTGTGTGTGCGTGATTTGGAGATGTCAGACCCTGCTCATGTCCTGCCAACATAACGTCCAGATGCACAAAGTGTTTTATTGATGATCCGTACAAACTCACGGACGAAAAATGCGCATCGTATGACCGCTATCGCGTACTCCGTGAAAAAATGCGTCCATTCGTTCGAACGTACTTTTTCACAGACAACGCGAAAATGCGTTCGTCTGACCCTAGCCTAAACTAGCTGGAAGTCTTAACAGGTTTCTTGTGAACACTGCTGAAAGTACACCAGGCTCGTCAGCAGCACCGCAGGGACCTCATGTTCCTGAACCAGTGTCTGTGGACGTTCCTGATCCAGTGTCTGTGGACGTTCCTGATCCAGTGTCTGTGGACATTCCTGATCCAGTGTCTGTGGACGTTTCTGATCCAGTGTCTGTGGACGTTCCTGATCCAGTGTCTGTGAACGTTTCTGATCCAGTGTCTGTGGACGTTCCTGATCCAGTGTCTGTGGACGTTCCTGATCCAGTGTCTGTGGACGTTCCTGATCCAGTGTCTGTGAACGTTTCTGATCCAGTGTCTGTGGACGTTCCTGATCCAGTGTCTGTGGACGTTCCTGATCCAGTGTCTGTGGACGTTCCTGTTCTTGCTTTAGAAGCAGAGTTGGCTTTGCCTGAGGATGCGTCTATATCTGCGCAGTCAAATATTCTGCCAGAGAGTATTGACCTCAAAGTGTCCACAGATATTGGCTATTGGCCTGAAACTGTGGATGAAACTTTGAAAACTGAGCTTGTCAAGAGAGGGACAGTGGAACTGCAGAATAAGGATGCATGTTTTCCAAAGGACAGTGATGGCAGGTCATTCTCCAAGGATTGGTTCTACAACAATTTGGATAATGGTGAGACTATCAGGGTTATTCAGAGAGCGTGAAAAGCAGGAGAATCACTGGAGAATAAATGGAGAATGAAAAATTCTAGGTCAAAATAGCCGATTTGGAAAGTGAGATGAAAGGGAGAACTTTTCTGGTTTGGCTATTTTGACCTAGAATTTTTCGTTCTCCAGTGATTCTCCTGCTTTTCACGCTCTTTGAATAACCCTGTATGTTAAGGACATGGTTGGTGTTTTCTCCTCTAAAAAGTGCTGCATATTGCTTTCCTTGCATGATTTTTCAGAAGGCCAAAGGGAAAAGTTCTTTTGGAAAATCAAGTGGATTTAGTGCATGGAGAAAGCTAAACCCCAGACTACTAGAGCATGAGCGCAGTTCATATCACCTCAATGCATTTACAATGTGGAAAGAATTTGATATGCGGCTACAGAAACAAGAGACTATCGATGCTGCTGCCCAGCTTGCACAAAAGCCGTCTTAGAAACATAGAAACATAGAAAAATGTCGGCAGATAAGAACCTTTCGGCCCATCTAGTCTGCCCAATTACATGGATACTTTACCTGGATTTATCTTTTCTTTAGGATAGCCTTATGCCTATCCCATGCCTGCTTAAATTCAATTACTGTTTTGGCCTCTACCACTTCAACTGGAAGACTGTTCCATGTATCCACCACCCTCTCAGTAAAATAATGCTTCCTGATGTTACTTTTAAACCTTTGCCCCTCTAATCTAAGACTATGTCCTCTTGTTTTGCTACTTTGTTTCCTTTTAAATATACTCCCTTCCTCTACCTTGTGGATTCCCTTTACGTATTTAAATGTTTCTATCATATCTCCTCTGTCTCGTCTTTTTTCCAAGCTGTACATGTTAAGATCATTAACCCTTTCCTGGTAACTTTTCCCCTTCAAGCCGTACACCATTTTAGTAGCCCTTCTCTGAACTCTCTCTAAGATGTCTATATCCTTCTGGAGATACGGTCTCCAGTACTGCACACAGTACTCCAAGTGAGGTCTCACCAGTGCTCTGTACAGTGGCATGAGCACTTCCCTTTTCCTACTGCTAATACCTCTCCCTTTTGAGAAATGGAAGGCAATATTATTCCGAATACTTGGTTGTGTGCTGTATCTAGCCAGGCAAACCTTACCCTTACGCGGTCACTCAGAAGATCTAAGTACAAGTGATAATTGTGGAAATTTCCTTGAAAGTTTGAAGTTTCTTGCCAAATATGACCCAGTCGCCAAACAGCATCTTCACAAAGTCCAGAGGACAGGTGGCTAATTATGTTGTGTCCTATCTCTCTCTTCAGAGCCAGAATGAGTTCGTCGGCTTGCTCGGGGATCACATTAGAGCAGCCATCTTTCAAAAAAATCACGAAGGCAAAGTACTTTGCTGTCCTATTTGACAGCACACCGGATATTAGTCACACTGACCAAATGTCCCAAGTGATTCGATACGTGCACATTGAGGATACAGAAGTCAGTGTGGTAGAGTCATTTATTGACTTCATTCAGTTACGTGGGAAAACAGCTGATGCCATTACGAAATAGACTTGTGCACCGATTTTTTTTTCGGTTCGGTTCGTTCGTATTTTGTACATTTTCGTTTCGGGGCGATTCCCGTTTCGGTTCGTTTCGTTTCGACTTTTTTCGTGATTGCGGAAATTTTCGTGTTTTTCGGAACTTCTGTTCTCCTCGTTTCAAAGTGTCTATTCGTTTTGACGTAAACTAATGTTTTTTCGGATCCGATAATTCTGTAGATACGATAATTCTGCCATTGAGATTTCTCATGTTTTACAAGAAGGATACATTGAGATTTCTCTGGTTTCACAAGAAGGATACATTGAGATATCTCTGGTTTTCCAGGGAGGATACATTGATATTTCTCATGTTTTACAAGAAGGATACATTGAGATTTCTCTGGTTTTCCAGGAAGGATACATTGAGATTTCTCTGGTTTTACAAGAAGGATACATTGAGATTTCTCTGGTTTTACAAGAAGGATACATTGAGATTTCTCTGGTTTCACAAGAAGGATACATTGAGATTTCTCTGGTTTTCCAGGAAGGATACATTGAGATTTCTCTGGTTTTCCAGGAAGGATACATTGAGATTTCTCTGGTTTTACAAGAAGGATACATTGAGATTTCTCTGGTTTTCCAGGAAGGATACATTGAGATTTCTCTGGTTTTACAAGAAGGATACATTGAGATGGGAATGATACAAAATGACAGAATCAGCGATATAACCAAAAAATATGTTGTCCGAAATTACTGAAATGGAACCGAAATCAGGAATGGAGCCGAAATTACGAATGGAACGAAAATGATTTTCAATTTTACACATTTCTAGTCCATTCGAAAATTTCCAAACAAATTTTCGTTTCGTTTCGTAAAGTTTTCGGATCTGAACATTTTCGTAAAATCGGCCGAATCCGGATGCACGAATTGGGAAATTTCGTGAAAATTCCGAAACGCACATCCCTATTACGAAACTGATTTGTGATAAGTTGCAAGCAGATGGCCTTAAACTGGAGCACTGCTACGGCCAAGGATATGACAATGCCGCAGCTATGGCTGGACGCATTAGTGGTGTACAGAAACGTATTTTGGATATAAATCCCAAAGCAGTGTTTGTGCCATGCAACAATCATTCGCTCAATCTTGCTGGTGTGCATGCAGTTGGTGTTGGGAATAAGTCTATAACTTTCTTTGACGTTGTGCAAAAGGTGTACACGTTTTTCTCGAGCTCCAACCATAGGTGGGATGTTCTTAAGGAACATGTACCAATTCACGTCAAGCGATCATGTGATACAAGATGGAGTTCAAAGCATGAAGCTGTACGTGTACTTGCTGAACACATCGAGCAAATAATAGAAGCTTTGGAAGAGTTGCGAGATGGACCTGAAGAAACCACTGACACCAAGGGTGATGCAGGAAGTGTGTTGGTTTGCATAATGACATATCCATTTTTCTCATTTTTACATTTTTGGAGCCCAGTACTAACTGAAGTGAATGATGCGCAGATCTACATGCAGCAAGAAGGGCTTGCACTTGATCAATGTGTACAAAAGTTAAAAACATTGGTTTTATTTTGCCAGGAAAAGCGAGACTGTCTAGTGTCTGAGGCAACTGAGAAAGCTGTGGAGGAGTGCAAAACCTACGACATTTCTACAGAGAGAAGAGTTGGAAGACGTAAGATGATGCCTGGTGAGCAGAGTTGTGATGCTGGCTTGACCTTAATACAAGAAATACGCAGAGAACAACTGGAAGCAATTGATCGTCTTAGAAACATAGAAAAATGTCGGCAGATAAGAACCTTTCGGCCCATCTAGTCTGCCCAATTACATGGATACTTTACCTGGATTTATCTTTTGTTTAGGATAGCCTTATGCCTATCCCATGCCTGCTTAAATTCAATTACTGTTTTAGCCTCTACCATTTCAACTGGAAGACTGTTCCATGTATCCACCACCCTCTCAATAAAATAATGCTTCCTGATGTTACTTTTAAACCTTTGCCCCTCTAATCTAAGACTATGTCCTCTTGTTTTGCTATTTTGTTTCCTTTTAAATATACTCCCTTCCTCTACCTTGTGGATTCCCTTTACGTATTTAAATGTTTCTATCATATCTCCTCTGTCTCGTCTTAAGGCAGAAATTACTAAACGTGCAATACAAATGAATACGCTTCACCAGCGATTTGCTTTTCTTCAAATCCAGACATTGTTGGATACTGAAAAAGATGATTCTATCAGTGAACGAATTGAGCACACATGTGCTAAGTACACAGAGTTGAATGCTGCAGCTATGGTCACTGAAACAAATCGCCTTCGACACCACGTGGTCTTGTATAAGGAAGTCAAACCTGAAGAGCAGATTGCTAGCTGGACTTCTTTGGATTTGCTTCGGTGGGTGTACGGCTAGGGTCAGACGAACGCATTTTTCACGTTGTCCGTGAAAAAGTGCGTTCGAACGAATGGACGTATTTTTTCACAGAATACGCGATAGCGGTCATACGATGCGCCTTTTCGTCCGTGATTTTGTACGGATCATCAATAAAACCCTTTCTGTGTCTGGACGTTATGTTGGCCGGACGTATGCAGCGTCTGACGTCTCCCAATCACGCAAACACGCCGCTATGCGGCCGCAGCGCACTCTGTACGTCAGTAGTAGCGGTTTGACGTTCTCGAAAAAATGCGTTCGTTTGCCACTTGCGTTGCACGGACGAACTTTCGTGCGGCCGTTCGTCGTATGTTACCCGGCATTGGACGTCATTTGCTGCTAGCACGGCCGTGATTTCGTGCGGCTAAACGCACGTTAAAACTGCGTTCGTCTGACCTTAGCCTAAAAGTGGAAGCTGCAAGAGAGTTTAACCAATCTTGTTGTGACATTAAGAATATTTTTAACCATCACCGTTTCAACTGCCAGTTGTGAAAGAAGTTTCTCAAAACTTAAATTAATCAAAACATATCAGAGATCTACAATGAGCCAAGAAAGACTGAGTAATCTATCAATACTGTCTATTGAGAGGGATTTCAATGTAGATTTCAATTCTGATGTTTAAACATTTGCACAAGTTAAAAGCAGGCGATTTTAAATACATTTGAGTATACTAGCAGTAAATTGTGGTTTTGTTTATCATATCAGTATTTTGTTATGTGACAGAGTGCATGGCTTGGGTAACACGATGTCTGGTAGGAAAGATATTTAGGACTTACAGGGTTATTCAGAGAGCGGTGAAAAGCCGGAGAATGACCGGAGAATGAAAAATTCTAGGTCAAAATAGCCGATTTGGAAAGTGAGATGAATGAGAGGATTTTTCTGGTTTGACTATTTTGACCTAGAATTTTCACTTCTCCAGTCATTCTCCTGCTTTTCACCGCTTTCTGAATAGACCCTGCCATAACCTTGCATGGCATCTATCCTTTTGCACACTTGTCAATTAAGCAACAGGTAATTCTCCGGCTGCTGCTGACTCCTGGAAAGAAGTGTTTTAATCAGACTGCTCAGAGCAGGGCAGGGAGCAGTAACACTTCTAAAAGATTGTGATTTTCTTTTGTTTATTATATTATGTTACCTGTATAGTAAGGATCACTGGATGTGCAGTAAGTACTCTAACAGGGTTATTCAGAGAGCGGCGAATACCAGGAGAATGGCTGGAGAAATGAAAATTCTAGGTCAAAATAGCCAAACCAGAAAAATTCTCCCAATTATCTCACTTTTCAAATCAGCAATTTGGTCTAGATTGTTTATTCTCCTGGCAATTCTCCTGGTTTTCACCGTTCTCTGAATAACCCTGTATGTTAGGTTTTCATTTGTAGTTTTTTGTTTAATCACCTGCAATAGTGATTCAAAGGCAAGTGTGGTGTTTGTTTATGCTGGAATAAAAAGACCTTTCATTTTCACAACTTCAAGTCTGCGGCTGTTTATACCCTAGAATATCGTGTTGTTTGGCTGGAACCAAGTATCCCGAGTGGTTGTTGTATCGCAGTTAAGGGGTTCAATGCCCTAATGGTGGAAGGGAATCAGGGCATGCTATCGTGTCCACAGGTTGGGGGGGGCGCACAATTCTTGGCTGGCCCCGGGCGCTGACAACCCACGCTACGCCACTGGCTACCACCCTACCTGAATAGACTGCTTCCAGCAGTTCCCTCAGTGGTGTATTTTGGCCTAGGCCAACAAGGCCTAGGCCTAGGGCGGCACTTTCCAGGGGGCGGTGGCCCGCACTGGTGGCCCACCCCTAAAAAAATATTTTTTTTTTACTTTTGCAGAGTATTTTGCCAGTAAGGATACATTGAGATTTCACTAATTTTCAAGTATGTCCTGGGTAGGAAAGGCCTAGGCTTTCACTTTCCAGGGGGCAGCAAAAAACCTCACCGCTAAGTGGGTTACTCACAGAGCACCGAAATGACGCCAACATTTTGGTGTTCTGTAGTTCCCTGCACTTCGGGGAATAAAATTTCCCCACCCTGCAGTGAATTCACCATGCAGGTTCCCCAAAGTGCATGGAGTCGGCCGCTGAATGCTGCCACCGCAAACCGGTGGCCTGCTGTTTTCAAAAGAACTACTGCACGAAAATGTCTGGAATTTACATATAAGATCCTATGATTGATAATAAAAAGTTCTGTTACAGAAAAAAGAAAAACCGCTATTAAAAAAAGGGGGGAAAATTTTGCTGAAAAATTATTAAAAGGTACTGAAAAAATCAATAAAGACTTTTTACTGCAGATTAAAATAATAAATGGTTTATTAGATATTGCATAAAAACGGGAATATTTTTACCATTGAAACCTATGGGGTTCACCTGAATAAACCTGCTGATTGAAACCACCGAACATCAGGGCATTTCACTGCCATTTATCTGCTGTTTGGTGTTCTCTGAATAGATTAACCATTACTAGACATGTGCATTTGTTTTAGTACTAAAACGATTTAGTCAGAATTTTGGGATAATTTAGTTTTAGTATGACTCAAGAGATACGAAACTGCTCAGTACAAAAACGAAAGAAACTAAAATAAAATGCACTACATTTTAGTTTCAGTCCTTTTTGTGATATTACATTGATGAGTGAAGGAGACCAGCAATGAGGAGCGCAACATCACAAAGCTACAGAAAAGGTTTGTATGCGTAATCCTTCCCGACCCCTACCCGAAACTCAGACAATGATAGAGCTCCAGAATACTCACTCGCAGCACAGACAGCCAGCACAGGAGAGGAAACCTTTACTTAACCCTTGCATGTCTATGAGGCAGACAAGATGATAAAAGCAGCTAGAGAAGAAAACATTCAAACAAATCACACTGAAAGCTAATGACAGAGAAGGGCTGGATAGTAAAAACCCCTTTATAACAAGCAGCGCTGGGAGAAAATAGGGACTTTATAAAACGTGTGTTATCTCCCCTCCAGCTCTGCATAATAGGGGCTTAGGTCTGATACATTTTATATTATCCAGGAGCACTATCCCCCTTTCCTCATCTATAATACACGTTTTATATAAAGTCCCTCTCCTCTCCCAGTGCTGCTTGTTATAAAGGTTTTTTTTATGTCTGATACATTTAGTATCCAGCTCTCACAGTTACTCTGTCATTATGAGCCTTCAGTGTGATTTATTTGAATGTTTTCCCTGGATTTAAAGATTTACATTAATATTTTCCCTCTCCCCTGCTTTTATATTCCTGTGTCTCCCCCACAGAGATACAAAGTTTAAGTAAAAGTTCTCACTCCTGTGCAGGATAAGCATTGCATTCTGAAGTTCTGCACCCTCCACATGCCAATGCAGTAGGATGTTCTATACAGAGAGGGGCAATAATTAATGCAGGAGAATGTTCTATACATTATACAGAGAGGGGTATTATTGCAGGAGGATGTTATATACATTATACAGAGAAAGGTATAAATTGAGGAGGATGTTCTATACAGAGAGGGACATTAATTCAGGAGGATATTCTATACATTATACAGAGAGGGGTATTAATACAGGTGGATGTTGTATACATTATACAGAGAGGGGTATTAATTAATGCAGGAGGATATTATCTACATTATACAGAGAGGGGTACTAATTAATGCAGAAGGATGTTCTATACATTACACAGAGAGGAGCCTTTTTTTAGCCCTTTAAATCCAGTGGCTGTGAGCGCTGAGATCGGCAGCTTGTTTTATTATCTCTCAGTACAATGTATCAGGTTCAGCTGTTACAGTAACTGACTGTAACAGCGCTCAGAGTTTCAGTAAAACAAGGAAATAATATTGTTATAACCTCTTATATATAAAAATATTATTTACTAGTTTTACGGAAACTCTGAGCGCTGTGATGAGCAGCAGTCAGTTACTGTAACAGCTTTGCCTGACACATTGTGCAGAGAGTGAGAGATACTGTAACAAGCAGCAATCTCAGCCCTCTGAGGAGTCACTACAATAGTAATTGTATTTTTCGGATGAATGAAATTAGTTTTCAGACTAAAGAACTGAAAACTTATTTCTTTAGCAACTAAATAAATTGCATTTTAGGACTAATCCATTAGTTCAAAACAAAATTTTGTGCTGTGCACATGTCTAACCATTACTTCTCTATGGGGATTTTCAATGCCTTCAAACAGCACTGCACTTGCTGGCAGTTCGCCAAACTTGTGTGTGAGCACAGAGCAGTGGTGTACTTAGGGGAGTGGCGGAGGGTGGGCCGTCCCAGGTACCAGTGGTTATTTGGGTGTCATTAGGGGGTACTAGGAGGTGTCACTGTCACTGTGTGTCAGCTTTGAGCTGTGTTCTCAAACAACGAACAGCGGAGCAGGGCGTTTGCATATGGAATAAAGTCGAATAGAATAAAAATCCCCCTCTCCTCCCTCCATAGCTCCTCCCCTGCCCCGCAGCAGCTCTAGGAGAGGGGAGGGGGATGTGATTTGTGTGCAGAAAGAGAAGATGACAGTAAATGGCAGGTAAAGGGGGGTATCAGCAGAATATGAAACCCTGTCTGCTTACTGCTGTTTAAAGTGGACCTTTCCTTAACCAGCACTGCAGTGATAGAAATTTGTCATTGAGCTGCCTGGCTCCTGGTGAGGCTGCGTGCGTGCAGGTCACGTGGTCCGGCCAGTCAGGTGGTACTGAGTCTCAGTACCACCTGACTAGCTGAACCACGTGACACGCACGCAGCTGCCCGCCCTTTCGTTAACATGGACTTTCACTCTATTCTGGACTGAACATCCACCGGGAAAGGGAATCAAAGCCACGGTGGCTCATATTCACTCGGTTTGCTGGGAGTCTTATTGCAGTGGATTCTGATGCACTCATACACACTGCACATTGCATTGCTGGGAGTTTTATTGCTGTGGATTCTGTGATACACACTGCATATTACTGTGAGTTTTATTGCCCTGGAGCTCTGGGATACGCTCATACACAGTGCCCATTTCTGTGGGTTTTATTGTTCAACCAATTAGAGCGGCTGTGATCCAGTATACTTGACATGCGTGGCTGTTCTTTGTAAAAATGGTTGAATTTAAACATTTCATAATTTTATTTATCTCAATAGATACATTTGAAATGGTATACAAAATATACAAGTAGGCACTTGGTGTCCACTTTTAATATAAAGAGAGGAAAAGGCGGAGCTCTAAGAGGAAAAGGTGGAGCTTAAAGAGGAAGGGTAAGGATTATCCAGGAAGAGTTGTGCCCTTGACAGGAAGGGGTGCCTCAAATTTAAATTAGGGTGTGCACGAGTTTAGTCAGGCCTAGGGCAGCACAAAACCTAAATACACCACTGAGTTCCCTCATCCTAAAACCTCCGATCCAGGACCTGCACCTTACTTGCAAATAGGGATGAGCTGTTCGGTTCGATCAGTTCGAGTTCGATTCGAACTTTGGCCGTTCACAAGTTCACAAGCTTCGAACTTTTTGGCGTATTCGGTTCGAGTTCGCAAAAAGGTTTTTTTTTAGAAAAAAGTATAAAAAATGCTTAAAAAATACTAAAAATTCTAGAAATAAAGAGACTCTTTACTGCAGAATATTATAAGCAACGGTTTATTTGATATTGAATTAAAAACTAATGTGTACGTGCAAAGATTCTCACCTCTAAATGACCTGTGTTCTCAAACGGTAAACAACAGGTGTTTTTAGTCTGGTCTAATGAATTTGATACATTGTATGTATGTTGACTATACTGAGGGTGTTGTGTCTGCTTCTGAGAAGTCTTAATTTCTCTACTAAATCTTCCTCTAATATGCTGCATTTCACTGCTGTGTGCTCAGCTCATTTTTACCGCTTTCGCTCATCATGTTTAAACGCGATTTGAAGCCACATTTTATTAAATAACCAAGACATATTAGATATTGTTCTTTCTGGCAGACTCCGCAGATTCATAATATATAATTTTTATATGTATACGTCATGTCCTGGCTGTATATTATGACAAAAAATGCAATATAAATAGAATTTTTAATCATCTGCAGTGTGTAAAGTGTTTTTTTTTCACATTTTAGCACATGAGCGTTTGCGGTTATGTTTTCTATGGGGTGCGCGTGTACAAAAATTAGAAATGGGGACTTGTTACATTTTGTGGGGGGAATTACGTGATTTATAGCAAACGCACCCCATAGAAAAAAATCATTAGTGCAGCATCATTGTTCACATTATAATTGAAATGTGAACAATATTGCTGCATTAATAAAAATAACACACAAAAAAATACAGTTTTTTTTTTAACTTTATACCTGGTCATGTTGGGTATCATTCGAAAGGCCATGCTCAGGCCTTTCGATTGACACCCTCCATGACCCCCTAGCTGCTTGGAGATATCGGGGTTCAAATGAACCCCCTATCTCCACCAGGGGATTCCGGGCAGCTAGGGGTTCCCCGGCTATCTGGCGTCATCATGCTATGCGTGAGGACGTCAGACAGTGAGGGGGGACCTGGGGGTGGATCCAAGATGGCGGCCCCCAACTTAGCTAAGCCGCACTTCGGCGCAGCAAAGTATCTCTATACACAGCCCCATCGGCATCTCTATACACAACCTCACAGCATCTCTATACACAACCCCATCAGCATCTCTATACACATCCTCACAGCATCTCTATACGCAATCTCAGAGCATCTCTATACACAACCTCACAGCATCTCTGTGAACCCTCAAATGAACCCCCTATCTTCACCAGGGGATTCTGGGCAGCTAGGGGTTACCCGGCTATCTGACGTCATCACGCTATGCATGAGGACGTCAGGCAGTGAGGGGGGACCCGGGGGTGGAGCCGCCATCCAAGATGGCGGCCCCCACCGGAGCTAAGCCGCACTTCAGCGCCGCAAGGTGCCTAAGGGGTTAAAGCCAGGCACTGCTTAAAAGGCGAGACTCTCTCCTTTTAAGCGGTGCCTAGCTTTTTTTTGTGGGACCTCCCGATCGGGAGGGAGAGGGATCCGAACGGACCCCCCTCCCTTCCAGGCGATCTCCCGGCATTGCCGGGGGGTCACCTGGAAATTACATCATTGCGCATGGCGCGATGATGTAATTTACGTTGGGAGGAGCTTGACTTCAGCGTCTGAGGACGCTGAAGTCAGAACACCGCGGGACCCCGGACAGAGAGGTGAGTATCTCCACCGGGGGTCCTGCAGAGCTGATGACGTGTGGGACACGTCCTCCTCAGCATACAGCGGGAGTAACTGAGGATGTGTCCCACACATCGTCGGCAGTGAAGGAGTTAAAAACATCTTTTTTAAAAGCTTTTTGTCCTTGTTTCCTGTACCCCAGGGCACTACCTGGACCCAGACATTGTTTTTAAATGTTTCTATACATCCTAGAAATCTGCAACTTCACAGGCAGGTTATGGGGACCTCCTAGGCATGATATTTGAAGGAATTTTTCGTTTTTATTTTTTACCCTTACTTCATGGAAAACTCACTGTCCCTTTAAAAACTTTTTTTTTTTACTTTTTATCCTTGTTTCCTGTCCCCCATGGCACTACCCGGACCCCCATACACCTTTTATGGTAAATATCTAGCATATATGCCCTCTTGGAGCGCACTCTAAAAATCTAATTTTGAGTCCCATTGAGTTCGAGTTCGAATTCGAACTTCTGAAAAGTTCGAGTTTGAATGCGAACCGAACTCGGGGGTGTTCGGCTCATCCCTACTTACAATACCACAATACAAAAAGATAGTGGCTCAATCCTCATTTTCCTGCAGAGCGCCACAATTATGGAATAACTCCCCAGACACCATCAAATCTTCTCCCAGTCTAAAGTCATTTAAGCGAGCTCTATTAATATACCTCGATACAGAATGCACCTTTAAACATGTGTAGCGCTGTTTAAAACTGTGTTGCTGCAATTACTCGGTTTTAGCCACCAGAGGGAGACAAAAGCATATGGACAATGCGGGACCTAAACGAACTACAATATTCATCAGGCTTTGCGGCGGATACTGGAAGTGGGTGGGACAGGGAGGAAAGACATAAGCAGCCTCGTTCGGAGGAGCGCCAGAGTGAGCGGAGCGGCCAAAGACAGAGGACGCAATTGAGACTGCCAGAGATCGAGACCAGGCCGGTGCGCAGACGCTACCTCGAGGGCGCTGGAGATCGGGACAGTAACTTGTGGAGGCATACCCATTACATCTGAGAGGTTTGCGCAGAACTTCAGTTCCAGTTGGACCCCTTGTAAGGAGACTGCGATGATCCATAGGGAGTGCAGACGGTAGGCCGTAGTTCTCGAGTTGGAGATCATATGAGCAAGAGAGCGGATCCGGTGGCACAGAGTTCTTGAGGACAAGCGGAGAGACATCCTTGATCGGGCAGTGGGACGAACTGTCTAACGGATGGGTGAGAGGCCTTACAGGCCGCAAGTCCAAGTATAATCCAGCACGCTGCCTTATTGTTCAATTCTACAGGGCCCCAACTTAACTAGTCGAAGATTTGCTTATTACATTCACTGGCCAATTGAACACGGTACCCGGGTATACAAATCAATACACGTACACCTTTTTGAGACATTACACTCACGGGACTTACACTCCAGAACTGAGGGGGTTAATCCTTTTTCTTTTTGCCGCCGCGTGTTTTCCCGCATTACGAAATCCTGTCGTTCATATACCGTATTTGCATTATATGTGTCACTTTATTGGGATCAGTAAAGTATATATTCTATAAAATCCACAACAGTGCTGGTGTATATTTATTCCCTAGTGCGGTGAGACTAACCCGAGGTTTATTCAGCGGCTCCTCCGGGAGTGAGCGCTACACATGTAACATAGTGACTATATACAGAATGTACCTGTAAACATGCAACATAGTGACTATATACAAAATGCACCTGTAAACATGTAACACAGTGTCTATATACAGAATGCACCTGTAAACATGTAACACAGTGTCTGTCACGACCACTACGCGCGCTGCTGCGCAAAGACGCCGGGTTAAGCCGCTCACTATCTATCTATCCTAGACCCAGATAATTACGCGCGCTTATCTACCCGTCCCAGGCACACTTTCTCTCACAACAGGCACGTAGAGCGTGATATACTGATCCCAGGATTGCAACGCAGTACAAGTCTTCTCCTGAAGCGCGTACTAACTACGTCTCTCACAATCCCCGCCATCTCTTTTTCCTATTCTATTAGTAACGCTGCCAGCAGTCCTCATGGACCCCACGCACGTCGCGACTGGAGACGCAGGGCTTAAACAACCGCACTGTCTCCTGACGACCGCAACTCGCAATTTCTTATATATAACCGAGCTTAAAGCAAATAGCATTTCTCCCAATCTCTTAGTTAGCATGGATTTCATCCACCAGAGTCAAAACTTAAATACCTTTTTGTTCATTTATGATAGAAAAATCACAGTGCTTTGTTACATAAAAAATTATAACTAGAGTAAATCAATTAATTACACACTACACAGCAAATAAAAAGAAAAGGGGTTAATCACAGAGCCTTACTTACGACGGACTAATCAGTAAACTAGCATCGGTGCCTCCTGGAGCCTGGAGATAGCAGGGACAGATCAGTCATCTTTCGAATGTACCCCAAGTGATCAGCCCCAGCACATGGCCAGTTTTCAGAATTTATACACTTCCTGAACCTTCCAGCCCACCCCCAAATGGCCCAGTGTCCTGAACTACATTTCCCAGAGTCCCCTTTGCTACAGCGCATGTCAATTAATCTTTAATTGCCCAAAGGTGTCCCTCTTCCCTCCAGACCCCCCTTAGAGATGAAGGATGTGCTTCCTGTCTTTGAAGATTGTGTCCAAATCTCTGTGCCGGGCTGGCTGCCAAGGTGTGAGTACTATGTCAGGGTACAAAGGACATTCCCTTTTTACAGCTACGTGTTATATCCTCCCCCCAGGGGAGAAAGCTAACCATTTTAGAAGGTCTTCCTTAACAGCTGAAATGTAATCAAAATGGTCAGACACAAATATGAATATAACTCTATATCGAGGAGATATGTATAAACAGGCAGATATACACATATATACAGGCAGACCCTTATATAGATAGAAATACGGATCTAATCTGCCACAGTGTCTATATACAGAATGCACCTGTAAACATGTAACATAGTGTCTAAATACAGAATGCACCTGCAAACATGTAACACAGTGTCTATATACAGAATGCACCTGTAAACATGTAACACATCCCAACACAAGATAGTTATCTGCCACCTCCACTCCCACAGGTCCCCTCTGCCACCCTCTGCCGCTTCCTCCCAGCCACTGAGGAGGAAGTCAATTCCTTATTGTCCTCCTCACATCTCACCACGTGCCCGCTCGACCCCATTCCCTCACATCTAATTCCTCCCCTCTCCTCCTGCCTCACCCCTGCTCTCACACACATCTTCAACCTATCTCTCTCCACTGGCTCTTTCCATCCGCCTTCAAACACGCGCTAGTTACCCCTTTACTAAAGAAACCATCCCTAGATCCCAACTCTCCATCCAACTACCGCCCTGTATCCCTGCTTCCCTTCACATCAAAGCTCTTAGAAAAACTAGTCTTCAACCGCCTCTCCCTCTTCCTGTCCTCCAATTCCCTACTTGACCCCCTGCAATCTGGCTTCCGTCCCCTACACTCAACTGAAACTGCCCTCACCAAAGTCTCCAACGACCTCCTAACTGCTAAAAAACACGGCCACTATTCTATTCTCATCCTGCTTGACCTCTCGGCTGCTTTTGACACTGTTGACCACCCCCTCCTTCTACAGACCCTCAACTCTCTGGGTCTCGGTGACACTGCACTTGCTTGGGTGGACTCCTATTTATCCAACAGGTCCTTCTGTGTGTCCTTTGCTGGTAACTCCTCCTCTTCATTGCCTCTATCTGTTGGTGTACCTCAAGGCTCTGTCCTTGGTCCTCTGCTCTTTTCCATCTACACCTCCTCCCTGGGCAAAATCATCAACAGCTTTGGCTTTAATTACCACCTCTGCGCTGATGACACTCAGATCTACCTCTCTACCCCTGATCTCTCTCCCCCTGTCCTTTCAAAAGTCAGTGACTGTTTATCTGGCATCTCCTCCTGGATGGCCTCCCACCACCTAAAGATCAACATGTCAAAGACTGAACTCCTACTTATTCCTCCCTCCAATGCCTCCCCACCTCCTGACTTCTCTATCACGGTGGAGGGTATCACCATCTCCCCATCAAACAAAGTTCGCTGTCTTGGAGTTACACTTGACTCTGCTCTTTCCTTCATCCCCCACATCAAGTCTCTTTCCTCCTCCTGCCGATACCAACTGCGTAATATTTCCAGAATTCGGCCATTTCTTACCGCTGTCACCACAAAACAACTCATACACGCCCTGGTAATCTCCCGACTCGACTATTGCAATAATCTCTTATCTGGCCTCCCTCTGTCCCGCCTCTCCCCCCTACAATCCATCCTTAACGCCTCCGCCAGGCTAATTCACCTCACCCGCCGCTCTGTCTCTGCCGCTCCCCTCTGCGAGCCCCTTCACTGGCTCCCCATCCACTGCAGAATTAAGTTCAAAATCCTTATCCTTACCTACAAAACCCTCACTAACTCAGCGCCCCACTACCTGTCCTCACTAATCACCAAATACACCCCAGCCCGCTCCCTAAGGTCAAACAGTGACCTGCGCCTAGCTTCTCCCCGCATCACCTCTTCCCATGATAGACTGCAGGATTTCTCACGTGCAGCCCCCACTCTCTGGAACGCTCTCCCTCGTACTGTCAGACTTTCCCCTAACTTCTCTTCCTTCAAACGCTCCCTTAAAACATTCCTATTTAGGGAAGCCTACCACCCAACTCACTGACGCAACCATCAATCACTCTCACCTTACAGTCCTCTCCTCCTGTTTCCAACCCCAACCCTCCAAGATTGTGAGTTCCTACGGGAATAGGGCCCTCATCTCCTCCTGTACTGTTTGTCAAATGTTGTTCAATGTATTGTAACCCTGTCTATAATGTGCTTATTGTACAGCGCTGCGGAATATGCTGGCGCTTTATAAATAATGAATAATAATAATGAATAATAATAACATAGTGACTAGATACAGAATACGCCTGTAAACATGTAGCATAATGACTATATACAGAATGCGCCTGTAAACATGTAACATAGTGACTAGGGTTGCACCAATACCGATACTAGTATCGGTATCGGTGCCGATACCGGGTACTGCAGGAGTACTTGGTACTCGTGCAGTACCCCCTGATATTTTTCCCGATACCGGAAGCCGGCATTGAGCCGGCTTGCTGGCATCCGAGGGGCTGGGGCGGCTGTCCGAATGCTCTATCGGCATTCGGACAGGCCCTGCAGCTGCTCTCCGCGATACTTACCTTCCTGGGTGACGCCGGGAAAGTCTTTGCGCGTTGCACTCGTTGGAAGGACCCCAGCCGCGACCACGTGGGACCATGTGATCGCTGCTGGGGTCCTTCCAACGAGCGCACGCGCAGAAGCTTTCCCGGCGTCGCTCAGGAAGGTAAGTATAAACACAGTGAGCAGCTGCAGGGCCTGTTCGAATGCCGATAGAGCATTCAGACAGGCACCTGGAGCTCTCCACGATACTTACCTTCCTGGGCGGCGCTGGGAAAGTTTCCCCACGTGCGCTTGTTGGAAGGACCCCAGCCGCGATCACATGGTCCCACGTGGTCACAGCTGGGGTCCTTCCAACGAGTGCAACACGCGAAGACTTTCCCGGCATCGCCCGGGAAGGTAAGTATCGCAGAGAGCTCCAGGTGAGCTGGGGGGGAATCCATGAGCTGGGGCAATCCATGAGCTGGGGCTATCCATGAGCTGGAGCATATCCCATGAACGGGGGCATATCCCATAAAATGGGGCAATCCATGAGCTGGGGAAATCCATGAACTAGGCATATACCATAAACTGGGGCATATCCCATAAACTGGGGCATATCCCATGAGCTGGGGCAATCCATGAGCTGGGGCATATCCCATGAGCTGGGGCAATCCATGAGCTGGGGCATATCCCATAAACTGGGGCATATCCCATAAGCTGGGGCATATCCATGAGCTGGGGCATATCCCATAAGTTGGGGCATATCCCATGAGCTGGGGCAATCCATGAGCTGGGGCAATCCATGAGCTGGGGCATATCCTATGAGCTGGGGCAGTATCCATGTGCTGGGGCATAATCAATGAGCTGGGGCAATATCCATGTGCTGGGGCAATATCCATGTGCTGGGGCAGTATCCATGAGCTGGGGCAGTATCCATGAGCTGGGGGCATTTTTATATGAGGTCTGTTCTTATTGGAAAGCATCACATGACATTAAAATGTATCGGTACTCGGTATCGGTGAGTACTTGAAGAAAAGTATCGGTACTCGTACTCGGTCTTAAAAAAGTGGTATCGGTGCATCCCTAATAGTGACTATATACAGAATGCGCCTGTAAACATGCAACATACTAGTGACTATATACAGAATGTGCCTGTAAACATGTAACATAGTGACTATATACAGAATGCGCCTGTAAACATGTAACATAGTGACTATATACAGAATGCGCCTGTAAACATGTAACATTGTGACTATATACAGAATGCGCCTGTAAACATGTAACAGTGACTATATACAGAATACACCTGTAAACATGTAACAGTGACTATATACAGAATACACCTGTAAACATGTAACACAGTGACTATATACAGAATGCACCTGTAAACATGTAACATAGTGACTATATACAGAATGCACCTGTAAACATGTAACCTAGTGACTATATACAGAATGCACCTGTAAACATGTAACAGTAACTATATACAGAATACACCTGTAAACATGTAACACAGTGACTATATACAGAATGCGCCTGTAAACATGTAACATAGTGACTATATACAGAATGCACCTGTAAACATGTAACCTAGTGACTATATACAGAATGCACCTGTAAACATGTAACAGTGACTATATACAGAATGCACCTGTAAACGTGTAACACAGTGACTATATACAGAGTGCACCTGTAAACATGTAACATAGTGACTATATACAGAATGCACCTGTAAACATGTAACAATGTGACTATATACAGAATGCACCTGTAAACATGTAACAAAGTGACTATATACAGAATGCACCTGTAAACTTGTAACACAGTGACTATATACAGAATGCACCTGTAAACATGTAACATAGTGACTATATACAGAATGCACCTGTAAACATGTAACATAGTGACTATATACAGAATGCACCTGTAAACATGTAACACAGTGACTATATACAGAATGCACCTGTAAAGATGTAACACAGTGACTATATACAGAATGCACCTGTAAACCTGTAACACAGTGACTATATACAGAATGCACCTGTAAACATGTAACATAGTGACTTTATACAGAATGCGCCTGTAAACATGTAACATAGTGACTATATACAGAATGCACCTGTAAACTTGTAACACAGTGACTATATACAGAATGCGCCTGTAAACATGTAACACAGTGACTATATACAGAATGCACCTGTAAACCTGTAACATAGTGACTATTTACAGAATGCACCTGTAAACATGTAACAGTGACTATATACAGAATGTACCTGTAAACTGGTAACATAGTGACTATATCAGAATGCACCTGTAAACATGAAACATAGTGACTATATACAGAATGCACCTGTAAACATGTAACAGTGACTATATACAGAATGTACCTGTAAACTGGTAACATAGTGACTATATTTCCTTCATATTTATTTTCTGTATATTTGTGTTTTGTTTTTAATACCTTGCATTTTATTATTATTTATTATTATCTTTGTATTTCTGGAACAACTGTAACAATTCAATGTTATTGAACCCAGGACATACTGAAAAGGAGGGAAATCTCAATGTATCCTTCCTGGTAAAATACTTTATAAATAAGTAAGTTTCACTTAGGATTACACGTTATGGTTAAATGTAAGTATGAGTGCTTTACATGTAGACGTATTAATAGCTGAAATGCTTTGCATTAAGATTTGCCTGATCTATTAAAATATTATCCTCCCTTATAAAATCTCTTGTTATAAACAGTACCGTGTATTCTAGTCACTCGCAACAAGAGAAAAGATGAGTATGGATCTGGAAGATTTGCTGGTACTTTTTACGTCCGTATCTATTCATTTAGCAGCGCTTCCACTAAATCTATTTATTGTTGCTGTGAATTTTTTGGACTATTTGAAGGGGAGGCAGCTGAAGACGTATGACAAAATCCAATACTCCTTGGCGGTCTCGAGGATTGGTTATCAGTGTGTTTTATTGTGCTACAACTTTTGGCCTCTTTTTAAATATGGTTGGGAAATGCAAAAAGTCACCACATTTTTTATCACAATGTTTTTTTACACCAAAATGTGGATCGCAGCTTTGCTTTCCGCCTTCTACTTCTTGAAGATCGCCAACTATAAGAACGCCTTCTTTTTGCTTCTGAAAAGGCTGTTATCCCAGAAGGTGCATTATTTCATACTTACCTCCTTTCTGATCGCTTTATGTTTTACATACGTGCAAATCAGGGATATTTTTGCTGGTCGTGTTGTCGATAATTTCACTTATGCCAATGATACGATGGAATATACGAATGAAACCAGTTGGATCAGCAAATCCAGTCTTGTTTTTTTTATGGCAAATCTAGGACCTTTCGTTATTTACGGATTTTTCTTCTTCTCTTTAATGACCTCTATGTTCCGACACATGAAGCAGATGAGAAGCAGAGACACGGGGTTTGCGTCAAAGCACCTGGATGCTTACTATGCGGCTATAAAATCCATCGCTGCCTGTTTCCTCTTGTTCACTTTACAGTTTGTTACTAGTATTGTCTATTTAATATTACTTAGCAAAATGTACATAATATGGATTGAGATTTTGTTGTTAATGTTGCCTTCTCTACACTCTGCTTATCTAGTCTATGGAACACCCAAACTAAGGCAGAAATTTACTTCTTTGTGTCTGCGGGTAAGAAACTAATTAAATTCCCTATGGTACATTATAATTACTATTCAGTGGTAGACAAGGATGTCCGTCCAGACCAGGGTCTTCTATTCTAATTAGCTGTATAGGCTCAGGGATATTTAACTAGGAATGCCATCTAATATCTATTCTTTGTGAAATATTTGATTTAGCCAATGAGAGCACTCTAAAGATGTTTCACGTAGTTTGGCCATGTGCAAGCAATCTAGCCTATTAGAAATACATCTTCTCTTACAGTGGATTGGACCAAATTCATATATACACTTGCCGGGTGCCAGACAAAATCCGTACAGCCAGCTTCCCTAATGCCAAGATCCTGACAGCCAACTTCCAGACAGGACAACTGCCGGACATCCCAACTTCCCTACACGGCCAACTTCCAGACATTCAAAATCTCAGCGGCTAGCCCTAATACTAACACCCTAACTCTAGGTTTAGGGGGGTTAGGGCTAGGTTTAGGGGGGTTATGGCTAGGTTTAGGGGGTTAGGGATAGGTTATGGGGGGTTAGGGTTAGTGCTAGATTTAGGAGGGTTAGGGTTAGGGCCAAGTTTATGGGGGTTAGGGTTAGGGCTAGGTTTAGCGAGGTTAGGGTTAGGGCTAGGTTTAGGGAGTTAGGGTTAGGGCTAGATATAGGGGGATTAGGGCTAGATTTAGGGGGGTTAGGCTTAGGGAGTTAGGGTTAGGGCTAGATTTAGGGGGTTAGGGCTAGGTTTAGGGGGTTAGGGCTAGGTTTAGGGGGGTCAGGGCTAGGTTTAGGGGGGTTAGGGAGTAGGGTTCGGGTTTGCCGCTGGGATTTTGGATGTCTGAAAAGTGGCCGTCAGGGAGTTCTCTGTGTAGGGAAGGTGGCTGTTGGGATTTTGGAATTAGGGAACCTGGCTGTAGGGATTTCGACCCAAACCCACACTTACCTGCCACTTTATTAGGTACACCTTGCTAGTACTAGGTTGGTCCCCTTTTGCCTTCAGAACTGCCTTAATTCTTCGTGGCATAGATTCAGCAAGCCGTTGGAAACATTTCTCTGAGATTTTGGTCCATATTGACATGATAACATCACGCAGTTGCTGCAGATTTGTCGGCTGCTCATCCATGATGCGAATCTCCCGTTCCACCACTTCCCGAAGGTGCTCTATTCGATTGAGATCTGGTGACTGTGGAAGCCATTGGAGTACAGTGAACTCATTGTCATGTTTAAGAAACCAGTTTAACATGAATTGAGCTTTGTGACATGATTTATTATCCTGCAGGATGTAGACATCAGAAGATGGGTACACTTTGGTCATAAAGGGATGGACATGGTCAGCAGCAATACTCAGGTAGACCATGGGGTTTAAACGATACTCAATAGGTCTTTAGGAGACCAAAGCTTGTCAAGAAAATACCCCCACACCAATACACCACCAGCCTGAACTGTTGATACAAGGCAGGATGGATCCATGCTTTCATGTTGTTTATGCCAAATTCTGACCCCACCATCTGATTATGGTAGCTGAAATAGAGACTCATCAGACCAGACAACAGTTTTCCAATCTTCTATTGTCCAGTTTTGGTGAACCTGTGCGAATTGTAGCCTCATTTTCCTGTTTCTAGCTGCCAGGAGTGGCACCTGGTATGGTCTGCTGCTGCTGCAGCCCATCTGCTTCAAGGTTGGACGTGTTGTGCGGTCAGAGATGTATTCTGCAGATCTTGGTTGTAATGAGAGGTTATATGAGTTACTGCTGCCTTTCATCTTATCATCTCGAACCAGTCTGTCCATTCTCTTCTGACATCGACAAGGCATTTTCGTCCACACAGCTCCCGCTCACTTTTTTTTTTCTTTTTTTCAGACCATTCTCTGTAATCCCTATACATGGTTGTGCATGATAATCCCAGTAGTCCAGCAGGTTTTGGAAATACTCAGACCAGCTCTTCTGGCATCAACAGCCATGCCACGTTCAGAGTCACTTAAATCCCATTTCTTCTCCATTCTGATGCTCAGTTTGAACTTCAGCAAGTCATCTTCACCACTTCTAGATGCCTAAATGCATTGAGTTGCTGCCGTATGATTGGCTCATTAGAAATTTGTATTAAAAAGGAATTCAACAGGTGTACCTAATAAAGTGGTCGGCAAGTATATATAAATATTATTAGACCAGCACAGATTATGCCTTGACAACACCCTGTAACCTAAATGTTGGGTTTTCTTCCCTGACCGGTCACTTTTTTGCAGAGAAATGAATATTTGGTAATCATGGTATATTTTTTAATCAGATTGATGCTTTTCGCATTATAATTGTAACCCCATTCTGTGTTGAAGATGCATTGATATTAATATTTGTTGTCTTCAATGTCTTGATTAATGTATTTTGGTGATACTAATATCTGTATAGTTTTATCTAGAAAATGATATATGCTGTGTGCATTTTATGAATTGTAACGTCATTAAAGGGTTTTTTCTTTTTGCATCAAAGACTTGCATTGGATATTTATTATTATTATTTATATGTTGGTATAATTTTTTTAATGTTTATTTTTTAGAGTAATCAAAGGTAAAATATGAGGACGCATTTGAATGGAACAGTGTGGTCTCGCAGGACCCAAATTAAGTTCAACATGTCATGCTAAGCATCCAACGATTACAGAAAATAAGAACCGAATCAAGTACGATTGCACAGGTTCCAGTAGAAATTTGTAAAAACTTGCAGGTTCCTCAGACATAGAATACAAGAATTAACACGAAAAAAAGGGTAATAAAATATAAAAGAAGGGGTGGGAAGTAAAAGGCGGTGGGAGCAGAGATTCTACATAATCGCGGAGTTCTGTATCAGTCAATAACCAAGGAGCGGTACTTTGAGGAGGCTGAGATTAGAATCCATCTAGATGAATGAACAATCTGCTGGGAGATGATAATCTACCCCATGCAGAAATCATTTTACCCCCTCCACGTGAGGGTCAGATTTTGGATGAACAGGGTAAACCCTTGTTTGTTCTCGAGGAGGAATGGATCCAGCGAGGGCTGGTTTTCCACGGTAATTCCAATTAGGGATGAGCTGTTCGGGTTCGGACGGTTCGGAGTGCGCCCTGAACTTTGGCAGTTCAAAAGTCCGTGCATTTCGAACTTTTTGAGTGTGTTCGGTTCGAGTTCGAAAAACAGAAATTTTGAAAAAGTATAGAAAATGCTTAAAAAAATACTAAAAAATCTAGAAATAAAGAGACTCTTTACTGCAGAATATTATAAGCAACGATTTATTAGATATTGAATTAAAAACTAATGTGTACGTGGAAAGATTATCAACTCTAAATGACCTCTGTTCACAAACGGGCATAACACCAGGTGTTTTTAGTCTGGTAATCAATTTGATACATTGTACACTATACTGAGGGGGTGGGGTGGTGTCTACTTCTGATTGAGATTTGATAATTAATTTGCCTCCTAAAACATCCTAATATGCTGCATTTAACCCTTTCGCTGCTGAGGCTTTTCACACCTCTGTGCTGAGGTCATTTTTACCACTTTCGCTCATCATGTTTAACCGCGTTTTGTAGCCATATTTTGATATATTACCCAGACATATAATATATCGTTCTTTCCGGCAGACTTGGCAGATTCATAATATGTCATTATTATATGTATACGTTATGTCATGTCTGTATATTATAACAAAAAATGCAAGAAAATTAGAATTTTCAATAATTTATTATGTGTAAAGTGTTTTTTTTCACATTTTAACATGCGATCGTTTGCGGTTATATTTTGTATGGGGTGCGCTTGTTAAAAAATTAGAAATGGGGTATTGTTACATTTTTTTTGGGGGAAAATTTAGATTTTTTTTAACAAACGCACCGCATACAAAAATCGTTAGTGCAGCATTATTGTTCAAATTATAATTGAAATGGGAACAATATTGCTGGATTAACAAAACAAAAAAACTTGTTTATTTTTTTTTTAGATTTTTTTTTAAAATTATTTTTTTTATTTTTATTTTTTATTTTTTTAAAAAACATTTTTCATGCTCATGTTTGGTATCCTTGGAAAGGCCATGCTCTGGCCGATCCAACGATACCAAACATTAACCCTTAGCTGCCACGGATCGGGAGATAAGGGGTTCATTGGTACCCCCTATCTCCACCATTGGTGGCAGCTAGGGGTTAACTCCAGGATTGGCGTCATCGTGTTATGCACGATGACGCCAGTCCTCAGGGGGAGTTCATGGAGGCTTGGCTGACATCCAAGATGTCGGCCAGCTCCAGGAGAGGATCACGATCCGGCACTTTTCAGCGCCGATTCGTGATCCGGCTCCCCAGGGGTTAATCACAGCCACCGTTTGGAAGGGCAGGCTGTGCCCTTCCAAATGGTGCCTGGATTAACTCTCTGCCCCCCAGAGATTGGGAGGGAGAGCGGTCCAAAGGACCTCCCCCCTCCCTTTCAGGTGCTTCCTCCGCACATGCGGGGGGTGCGCCTGAATTAGATGTCATCGCGCCGCCGCGATGACATCTAACTGCTCCGCCGGGGTCCCGGAGTGCTGGGCTGACATCCAAGATGTCAGCCCGCACCGGAGGGCGCAGCAATCCACCGGAATCCGGCGGATTGCTGGCTCCTGTGCGTGGACACACTCAGCGCATCCATAGCACAGTAGAACCACTTGGCTGGACGTGCTGAGCGCGTCCATAGCAGCCAAGTGGTTAACTCACAAAAAGTTGACAGGCGCCAGCAACTTGTACCGCCACCAACAAACCAACGCCAACCAGAGTATAGTGGTTTCCCCCAAACCAGTGAAATACAGAAAACAAAGGTACGTATCTGGTGGCGCGATGATGGTCGCTGAATGGTAGGTGGTGGTTCCCTTAGTTCGTATGAAGCATATGAAAAAGAATAATACAATATATAGTGCAGATGGTACTAACACAAAAATAATATGTACCAATGTGGTATATTCCACTCACAAATTAAAGAGCCCGAACACTGGCTCTAAGTGGGTCGAGGCTTTTGGGTGTTTTTGCTTCTCCGTTCCTTAAGGTGACCCATGCCTTATACTGGATGGAGAGTAGCTCATACAAATGGACATGGAAAGAAAACAGAAACAACTTCCTTGTGCAGATCTTTCAAAGTTCAGATGGCATAGATGTATGTAGCTGTTAAACTCACATTTGTAGGAGCTTATAGACCAAGCTCGTGGTTTGTGCACTTCAAGGCTCGCATAGGGTGGAACCCAAACCCGTCTTCAAATCCAGAATGTCAAGGGGACAATCAAATTAAAGTTTAAAATTATTTATTAGAACATAAATAAAACAAATAAAATACTGGCTCAGCCAGTATTTTATTTGTTTTATTTATGTTCTAATAAATAATTTTAAACTTTAATTTGATTGTCCCCTTGACATTCTGGATTTGAAGACGGGTTTGGGTTCCACCCTATGCGAGCCTTGAAGTGCACAAACCACGAGCTTGGTCTATAAGCTCCTACAAATGTGAGTTTAACAGCTACATACATCTATGCCATCTGAACTTTGAAAGATCTGCACAAGGAAGTTGTTTCTGTTTTCTTTCCATGTCCATTTGTATGAGCTACTCTCCATCCAGTATAAGGCGTGGGTCACCTTAAGGAACGGAGAAGCAAAAACACCCAAAAGCCTCGACCCACTTAGAGCCAGTGTTCGGGCTCTTTAATTTGTGAGTGGAATATACCACATTGGTACATATTATTTTTGTGTTAGTACCATCTGCACTATATATTGTATTATTCTTTTTCATATGCTTCATACGAACTAAGGGAACCACCACCTACCATTCAGCGACCATCATCGCGCCACCAGATACGTACCTTTGTTTCAAGTGGTTAACTGGTGTTTAAAAAAAAGTCAAAATAACAATCTAAGGCTAGGGTCAGATGAGCGCATTTTGTACGGACGTACTTACTGACTGACAACAAGGTAGTGACCAAACAGTCCGTTTTTTCACTGACGTATTTTTTGACTGATGTAGCAGGGAAAATAAATTAAAATGAAAAAACATTCTGTCCGTCAAAAATGCTGGACATATAAATGCAGTCCATCTGACCTCATTTCATCACTCACATACAAAGCTACATGGTCGTTGCGGACGTGGCGCACTCCGCACGTCCGTTCTAGCAGTATTACGTTCTTGCCTAACCTGCGTCCGTTTGCTGCGTCCGCCATGCATTCGCACTTCCGTGCGGACATACTTCGTGTGTGGGGCTCCATTGGTCAGAATGCTATGCTGCCACGGAGGTACAAATGTGCGGCAACACGGACGTGATAACTGCGCTCGTCTGACCCCAGCCTTAAGCAATGTTATTTTTCACCTCGGGATTAAACATTCACAGGGTTATTCAGAGAGCAGTGCAAAGCAGGAGAATAACTGGAGAAGTGAAAATTCTAGGTCAAAATAGCCGAACCAGAAAAATTCTCCCATTTACCTCACTTTCCAAATCGGCTATTTGGTCTAGAATTTTCCATTCTCCAGTCATTCTCTTGCTTTTCACCGCCAAAAAATCAGTAAACTTTTTCTGCGTGTCCGAAAATGTCTCCTCTTTTCATACAGACTGCCGCCTCAAGCAGTTGTTTATGGATAGATTAAAGGAAAAGCATTTACCGTCATTTGAAATGTCATTTTTTGGTTTTTACATATTTCTATACATCCTAGAAATCCGCCACTTCACGGGCAGGTTATGGGGACCTCCTAGGCACGATATTTGAAGGGATTTTTCATTTTTATTTTTAACCCTTATTTCATGGAAAACTCACTGTCCCTTTAAAAACGTTTTTTTTTTACTTTTTGTCCTTGTTTCCTGTCCCCCAGGGCACTACCCGGACCCCCATACACCTTTTATGGCAAATATCTAGCATATATGCCCTCTTGGAGGGCACTCTAAAAAAACGAATTTTCAGCCCCATTGACTTGCATGGAGTTCGGTTCGGGTTCGGGTTCGGATCCGAACATTTGGAAAGTTCGGGTTCGGCTTCGAACCGAACTCGGGGAGTGTTCGGCTCATCCCTAATTCCAATTCTGCGTTGGAAACTGTGGCTCATAAAAATTTATCCAAAATTCACTTCCCTCTCAACAACAGACCGTGGAAGTGATGCAGCTGACATATTGTTCGGAAAATCCTTTGTCAAGTATAAAGCATTAGAGATGTGCAATTCATTACGCTCCTATTCCAAATTCGGACAAAAATCACCATTTTCGTATTTCGGGACTATTTCCAAAAACGAAATATCGGCAGTCTGAAATTTCAAATCGATGTAACCACCCAAACAAATCGATTTGGAATGGATCCGAAACAACCAAAACCACGGAACAAAAATTCTACGAAATGCAGAAAAAACCCTGGAAAAAAACTATCAAAAATTAATATAATTCGCAATGAAATGATCTGACACAAAAAACCCAGAACAAAATGATCTAAAAAAAACCCCCCTATAAACGGAACCAAATTGTATGAATTAAAAAAAAAAAGCTCTTTCTCTTCTCTGCAGTATCATTAATGCAGCCTATGAATCCACACACTGCTGGGAAGCGCCTCTCTGCATTATAATTAGTGCAGCATATGAATCCACACACTGCTGGGAAGCGCCTCTCTGCAGTATAATTAATGCAGCATATGAATCCGCACACTGCTGGGAAGCGCCTCTCTGCGGTATAATTGTGGATTATTCCAGCCTTGGTGTTAGAATAATCTTAATTTTAATAAAGACAGGAGGCGAATATTTTGCATTCTCTTTTCTTTACTAAAACATCAGCAGCAAGGAAAGTTTACATAGCAACAGCAGTAACCAATCAACAACAAGAGTGTAGTAAGTCCTTAGCCACGCCCTCTTTTCTTGTATGCCGAACGAGCAGGAGAGACGTGACGTAGAAATTCCAGAAATCCAAGAAGTAGGAAGAACCCGGAAACTGAAGAGATGAAAGCCAAGACTAGGTAGGAGTCAACGAGATGGTCAGTCGCAGAACTGGAAGCCAACGGGCGTCCGAAACGATGGGAGACCAACAGGGCCGCAGAAGCAAATCAAGCTACGGAGAAAGCAGAGGATACGTGAAAGTACCATGTGATGGAGGCTTGCCAATCAACAGTTAACTAACTGACCAGTCAAAGCGAAGAATTATCAATAGTTAAATCAATTATGAGACAGTAGCCGTAGGCTAGGCCAATGAGACATGCAAACCCTACTAAGGGGAATGAAAAATAGTTAGACAATAATGGACAAAAGTCGAAGAACTGTAGATACGTAAATTACATCCTTTATTAAAAATTTACTTATTTTTTATTACTATTATTATAATTATTATTATTTTTTTATTATTTTTTATTTATTTATTTATATATTATTATTTTTTTTTTTTTTTTTTTTAATCGAATATAGTAGTAAATCCGGTACAATGTGAGCAATCCTGGGTATGGGCGGGCGGGAAAAATATTCGCCTCCTGTCTTTATTAAAATTAAGATTATTCTAACACCAAGGCTGGAATAATCCACAATTTTATATCAAGTCAGGAGGCTTCATATTTTGCAGTTTTAAAGCTGCACCAGAGCCCCAGATGCATGAGAACGAGGGCGAAAATAAAAGGTACGAAAGCTGACCGCCCTAGAACAATCAGCAGCCGCTAGTATGTCGGACAGGGAGCCGCCGGTGACCGCAACAGAAGAAGCCACTGCACCCCGCACGGAGTGAGCGCCGTAGTGAGGAGCAACACCTGCTAGGGAGAGCAGCCAGGGGACCCCTCTAGAAAGTGTAGGCGAGGAAACAGGATTGTAAGTGGAAACATAGGAGACCAAGAGCTGGCCAACCGGAGGGGAGCGCAAAGAGCCTAAGTGGGAGAGGTAGTTCGTAACGCACCTAGCGACACATAGGGTAGAAAACCTTAGAAAAAGGGGGTTTTTGTACATCTAGTAAGCGTGAAAAAATACTCCCTTAGGAGAGAAAACCATAGCGTGTGCATCGAAGGCTCTAGCATCCAAAACACGTGTAAAGGACCCCAAACACAAAATGATGGTTAGAATACATCAAGAGCTGACGCAGGAACAGCATCTGGCCAGTTACGCAGGAACTCCAAAACAAGCGCCACATCCCAAAAGTGAGTATATTATTTGGGGCCGGCGGGCGAGCGAGCCTAACGTCCTTGAGGAGACAACACACAGAAACGCCACCCAGGGGAGCGTGAGCCACCGAGATGGTCGAGCGGAACCAGGTGATGATAGGACTTGCCGGCCGTGGAAAGGCTCGCCAACAAATTAGAGGGGCTGTAGCAGGATCAGGCACACACCAACCACACCAAATTTCCCCAGGCGTAACATTTTTGCGTGCCAGAAGTCCAGGATTCCCATAATAGGGAGCGAGCCGCAGCTGATAAGCCTGGTAGCATGCAGGGTCCCCGGAAATTGTCCAAGCCACCAGTGGAAGATTGCCCTCCAATACCACTGGATTAGGGTTGCCTTGAGGGTCCAGAAGAATGGATGGAAAAGGACGGCAGCAGCGGGCAGGAGTAGACAAGGGAGTTGTAGCGTCAGTGGCAACCAGCTCTGTGCATCCCATAGAGGCATGAGTAGAAGTCGAAACCATCCATCTGCGGACTTCTTGAAGCGTGCACGTGAGCATCGTGAACGGGGAAACAGTGTAGGCTCCTCGATGGGGCCATGGTGGGAGGAAAGCATCCACCGCTGCCGCCTGCAGGTCCGTAAGCCAACTGAAGCCGGTCTGCATCTGGTGGGTCAAGCGGGAAGTAAACAGGTTGACCCAAAGGAGTAGAGGGCAGATGATGTGAAGCGGCTGTTCCTCTGGCGTCCATGCCCCACCCGTGGATACAGGTCCGCAAGTCGCTCCCCAACCCGACTGGCTGGCGTCCGATTCCGATACGAAGTCCGGTAGAGAGCCAAAAATGGCCCACCCATTCCAGGCTTCCATGAGGCGCAGCCACTACAGGAGTTCCACTCGAGCCTCAGGAGTGATAGGGACCAGCTGGTCGTAGGAGGGATTGAGACTGAGGCACGTGGTTTTCTGACGTTGCATCGCCCGATAATGCAGTGGGCCAGGGAGAAGGGTGATGACTTGGGCTGGGCGACAAGCTGACTTGTCCATGTTGGTAATGAACCAGAGGTCTTACAGGAGAGTAAGCACTAGGGCCGTGTGATGGGAAAACAGGACCGGATCTTGAGCCAGTACGAAGATATTGTCCAGGTATATGAGAGACCTGATGCCCTGTGAATATATGGAGGCCATGGCCAGTAAGAGGAGCTTCATTGAAGCACCATGGTGCGGAGCTGAGGCCGAAAGGTAGGCAGGTGAACTGTCGGTGGTGCAGGATGGATAGGAGACCCCTGAGTAGATGTGTGCTCTCCATTGTGAAGTGTCGATAGGACAAGAAGGGATTGAAGACTATCCAGTTTAAGACCGGGCGAAGGTCCCCAGACTTCTTGTGTACCAGAACACATTGTATGGGGAAAACAGACTGGAAGGGAACCTGGGAAAAGTCTATCAAGAAACCAGATACGATTCGTAGGACCCAAGAGTCGGAAGGTTGGTATAGATGTTAACCTTATGATTCGATTCTTTTAAGAAGAGGTCCCCAAAAAAACAACCCCTTGGCCGCAGGACCCAATTCTTTGGAGCACATACTTGTTAAATTAGCGTCAAAGCGAAAAGCGCCTCATTGCGGCGTGCAGAAGAGATGCTGACATTGGCGTTACCTAAAGACAGAGGGCACGCTGTGCCCATTCACGGACCATTGCAGGGCCGAGCAGGGTAGACATAAGGCTATCCTAAACAAAAGGTAAATCCAGGTAAAGTATCCATGTAATTGGGCAGACTAGATGGGCCGAAAGGTTCTTATCTGCCGACAGTTTCTATGTTTCCAGAAGGTAGTGCTTCGTCCACCGTGACGAGCGGGCCTGAAACCTCCAGCATTTGTCCTGGGCGATGCGGAAGCCCTGTTCGACTTCGACAAGGATCCCTGCCAACCTTGCCCAGAAAGGAGACGAAATCCACGTCAAACTCTGGCGTAAGAGATACCTTGTCAGGCAGCGTCGGCAAGGGCATCCTGCCCACAGATGCGCCCTGGAAATTTTAACTAAGAGACCGCGTAGCCAGAAGAGCAGAAACTCCGCTGTGTGGTCAGGCGGGAGCCAGGCCGAAGAGCCTGGGGTGGGTGGTAGTGCATGGATCGAAAAAGGAGGGGGAGCTCCTCTAGCGTCGAGGAGTGGCGCGCGGGGTATCCGAGGACACCAAGGAGCGAGGCGGTGCTGGAGCGGTAGAGAAGGGCACGACGCTAAGCTATCAGAACGGGGCTCACCCGTCGAGCTTGCAGTAGTCGGTGGATCACCGGTGGTATTGGCTCCTTCCTCCTCGGTAGTGAGCCTGGTAAATATCCATGTCATAATCATCGTCCCCTTCTTTGGGGACAGAAGTGCGGGAGGAGTTTGTAGCAGGGCCCTTACCCTAGCCAGCGGACTCAGATTAACCCTTCCAGAGTATTTTACGAGATGGCACGGCAGCCTCAGAATGAACCGAATGAGAGCCCTCAGAAAGGGCCGGTGACTAGGCCCTAGAAAGGACCGGAGGTTCTGGCTGGGGAAGCGGGGCTTGGCTGCCAAAGCTATGGGCAGTGTTTCTGAAATGGCAGCTAAAAGCCAGGCCGAGAGCTCCTCTGGATTGGTGGGGAGCTGAGGAGGATCCATGGAAAACAGAATAACGGGACTCACCTGTTGAGGTAATATATATATATTAAAATTTATAGGGATATATATCAGGGCTCACCCGATGTTTAGTGTGGCCAAACAGAAAAATCCTGTACTAGCCGCCAAGAAGGTAATAATATATTCATTATAAATTAATGTGTTGGGGCTCACCCGATGCCTTTGTGGGACAGACAGATCCCGCCAGAATAATAATATACTTATATATATATATATAAGCTTATCAGGGCTCACCCGATGTCTTCGTGGGACAGATATCCCGTTAGATAAATAATATATTTGTTTATATACATAAGCTTAGCAGGGCTCACCCGATGCATTCGTGGGACAGATATCCCGTTAGATAAATAATATATTTGTTTATATACATAAGCTTAGCAGGGCTCACCCGATGCATTCGTGGGACAGATATCCTGTCAGAAAATTTTATTTTTATATATATATATATATACATACTTACTTACTTACTTATCGGGGCTCACCCGATGCATTCGTGGGACAGATATCCTGTCAGAAAATTTTATTTTTATATATATACTAGTTGTAAAGCCTGCCCAGAGGGCAGTCTATTGTGGATATACTGCCCCTGCTCATGTATACTGCCCCAGCACGTGGATATTGCCCCAGCACGTGGATACTGCCCCAGCACGTGGATACTGCCCCAGAACGTGGATACTGCCCCAGCAGGTGGATACTGCCCCAGCACGTGGATATTGCCCAGCACGTGGATATTGCCGCAGCACGTGGATACTGCCCAGCACGTGATACTGCCCCAGCACGTGGATATTGCCCCAGCACGTGGATATTCCCCAGCACGTGGATATGCCGCAGCACGTGGATACTGCCCCAGCACGTGGATATTGCCCCAGCACGTGGATATTGCCCCAGCACGTGGATATTGCCCCAGAACGTGGATACTGCCCCAGCACGTGGATACTGCCCAGCACGTGGATACTGCCCCAGCACGTGGATACTGCCCCAGAACGTGGATACTGCCCCAGCAGGTGGATACTGCCCCAGCACGTGGATACTGCCCCAGCACGTGGATATTGCCCCTGCTCATGTATACTGCCCCAGCTCGTGGATACTGCCCCTGCTCATGTATACTGCCCCAGCTCGTGGATACTGCCCAGCACGTGGATATTGCCCCAGCACGTGGATACTGCCCCAGCACGTGGATACTGCCCAGAACGTGGATACTGCCCCAGCAGGTGGATACTGCCCAGCACGTGGATATTGCCCCAGCACGTGGATTTGCCCCAGCACGTGGATATTGCCGCAGCACGTGGATACTGCCCCAGCACGTGGATACTGCCCCAGCACGGGATATTGCCCAGCACGTGGATATTGCCCCAGCACGTGGATATTGCCCCAGAACGTGTGATACTGCCCCAGCACGTGGATACTGCCCCACAGCAGTGGATACTGCCCCAGCACGTGGATACTGCCTCAGAACGTGGATACTGCCCCAGCACGTGGATACTGCCCCAGCACGTGGATACTGCCCCAGCACGTGGATACTGCCCCAGCACGTGGATATTGCCCCAGCACGTGGATATTGCCCCAGAACGTGGATACTGCCCCAGCACGTGGATACTGGCCCAGCACGTGGATACTGCCCCAGCACGTGGATACTGCCCCAGCACGTGGATATTGCCCCAGCACGTGGATACTGCCCCAGAACGTGGATACTGCCCCAGCAGGTGGATACTGCCCCAGCACGTGGATACTGCCCCAGCACGTGGATATTGCCCCAGCACTGGATATTGCCGCAGCACGTGGATACTGCCCCAGCACGTGGATACTGCCCCAGCACGTGGATATTGCCCCAGCACGTGGATATTGCCGCAGCACGGGATACTGCCCCAGCACGTGGATACTGCCCCAGCACGTGGATATTGCCCCAGCACGTGGATACTGCCCCAGCACGTGGACTACTGCCCCAGCACGTGGTACTGCCCCAGCTCGTGGATACTCCCCTGCACGTGGATATTACCCCAGCACGTGGATATTGCCCCAGCACGTGGATACTGCCCCAGCACGTGGATATTGGCCCCAGCACGTGGATATTGCCCCAGCACGTGGATATTGCCCCAGAACGTGGATACTGCCCCAGCACGTGGATACTGCCCCAGCACGTGGATACTGCCCCAGCACGTGGATACTGCCCCAGAACGTGGATACTGCCCCAGCAGGTGTGATACTGCCCCAGCACGTGGATACTGCCCCAGCACGTGGATATTGCCCCTGCTCATGTATACTGCCCCAGCTCGTGGATACTGCCCCTGCTCATGTATACTGCCCCAGCTCGTGGATACTGCCCCAGCACGTGGATATTGCCCCAGCACGTGGATACTGCCCCCACGTGGATACTGCCCCAGAACGTGGATACTGCCCCAGCAGGGGATACTGCCCCAGCACGTGGATATTGCCCCAGCACGTGGATATTGCCCCAGCACGTGGATATTGCCGCAGCACGTGGATACTGCCCCAGCACGTGGATACTGCCCCAGCACGTGGATATTGCCCCAGCACGTGGATATTGCCCCAGCACGTGGATATTGCCGCAGCACGTGGATACTGCCCCAGCACGTGGATATTGCCCCAGCACGTGGATATTGCCCCAGAACGTGGATACTGCCCCAGCACGTGGATACTGCCCCAGCACGTGGATACTGCCCCAGCACGTGGATACTGCCCAGAACGTGGATACTGCCCCAGCACGTGGATACTGCCCCAGCACGTGGATACTGCCCCAGCACGTGGATACTGCCCCAGCACGTGGATATTGCCCCACCACGTGGATACTGCCCAAGAACGTGGATTACTGCCCCAGCAGGTGGATACTGCCCCAGCACGTGGATACTGCCCAGCACGTGGATACTGCCCCAGCACGTGGATATTGCCCCAGAACGTGGATACTGCCCCAGCACGTGGATACTGCCCCAGCACGTGGATACTGCCCCAGCACGTGGATATTGCCCCAGCACGTGGATACTGCCCCAGAACGTGGATACTGCCCCAGCAGGTGGATACTGCCCCAGCACGTGGATACTGCCCCAGCACGTGGATATTGCCCCAGCACGTGGATATTGCCGCAGCACGTGGATACTGCCCCAGCACGTGGATACTGCCCCAGCACGTGGATATTGCCCCAGCACGTGGATATTGCCGCAGCACGTGGATACTGCCCCAGCACGTGGATACTGCCCCAGCACGTGGATATTGCCCCAGCACGTGGATACTGCCCCAGCACGTGGATACTGCCCCAGCACGTGGATACTGCCCCAGCTCGTGGATACTGCCCCTGCACGTGGATATTCCCCCAGCACGTGGATACTGCCCCAGCACGTGGATACTGCCCCAGCACGTGGATACTGCCCCAGCTCGTGGATACTGCCCCTGCACGTGGATACTGCCCCAGCACGTGGATACTGCCCCAGCACGTGGATACTGCCCCAGCACGTGGATACTGCCCCCCCCCGCTCGTGGATATGGCCCCCCGCTCGGATATGGCCCCCCGCTCGTGGATATGGCCCCCCCCGCTCGTGGATATGGCCCCCCCCGCTCGTGGATATGGCCCCCCCGCTCGTGGATATGGCCCCCCCGCTCTCGTGGATATACTCACCTACATCGGCCCTCCAGCGATGGCGGTCCCGCGTCCCGCTTCCAGCGTCCTCTCTCGCTCCGTTGGTCGCCGGGATGACGTCACGAAAGCCTTTGACCCCCGGGGTCAAAGGCTTTCGTGACGTCATTCCGGCGAACAACGGAGCGAGAGGGACGCTGGAAGCGGGACCGCCATCGCTGGAGGAGCTAAGGGCCGATGTAGGTGAGTATCTGTAGGCAACATCCCCCTACATTGGCCCGGAGCCTCAGCGGTGGCTGTCGTAGGCTGCTCGGCCGGCCTCCAGGCTTAGGCGAGCCCCCGGCTCGGCTGGGCCTGTAGGCCCAAGCCAAGCCGGGGGCTCGCCTGAGCCTGGAGGCCGGCCGAGCAGCCTGCGACAGCCGGAGGACAGTCACCGCTGGAGCTCAGGGCTAATGTAGGTGAGTATGTGCTCTCCACACCCACCCTGCTTACTCGGCCGGTATCCAAGCTTAGGCGAGCCCCCGGCTTGGCTTGGGCCTAGAGGCCCTGCCGAGCCGGGGACTCGCCTGAGCATGGAGGCCGGTCGAGTTGCATGCTCGGCCGTCCTCCAGGCTCAGGGGAGTCCCTGGCTCGGCTGGGCCTCTAGGCCCAAGCCAAGCCGGGGGCTCGCCTGAGCCTGGATGCCGACCAAGCTTAGGCGAGCCCCCGGCTTGGCGTGGGCCTAGAGGCCCAGCCGAGCCGGGGACTCGCCTGAGCCTGGAGGACGCCCGAGCATGCAACTCGACCGGCCTCCATGCTCAGGCGAGTCCCCGGCTCGGCAGGGCCTCTAGGCCCAAGCCAAGCCGGGGGCTCGCCTAAGCTTGGATACCGGCCGAGCAAGCCGGGTGTGTGTGTGTGTGTGTGTGTAGAGCACATACTCACCTACATCGGCCTCGAGTCCTCCACCGGTTCCACACATACTCACCGACATCGGCCCTTAGCTCCTCCAGCGATGGCGGTCCCGCTTGCAGCATCCTCTCTCCGTTGTTCGCCAGGATGACGTCACGAAAGTCTTTGACCCCCCGGGGGGTCAAAGGCTTTCGTGACGTCATTCCGGCGAGCAACGGAGAGAGGATGCTGCAAGCGGGACCGCCATCGCTGGAGGAGCTAAGGGCGATGTCGGTGAGTATGTGTTAGGCAACATCGGCCCTGAGCTCCAGCGGTGACCTCCTCCGGCCGAGCAGGCTGCTCGGCCGGCCTCTACGCTTAGGCGAGTCCCCGGCTCGGCTGGGCCTGTAGGCCAAGCCAAGCCGGGGGCTCGCCTAAGCCTAGAGGCCCGCCGAGCAGCCAGCGGCAGCCGGAGGAGGTCTCCGTTGGAGCTCGGGGCCGATTTTTTGTTGTGTTTGTTTGGGAACTTCAGCCCCGATCCTCCAGCGGTGACCTCCTCCGGCTGCCGCTGGCTGCTCGGCGGGCCTCTAGGCTTAGGCGAGTCCCCGGCTCGGTTTGGGCCTACAGGCTCGGTTTCGCCTGAGCATGGAGGCCGGTCGGCAGCCGGTCACCGCTGGAGCTCAGGGACGCAGTAGGGGTTGTATGTTTTGTTGTACCGCGGTGTAGCGGTGACCTCCCGGCTCCCGTCCGTCGGCGCGGATCGGCCGGCCTCTAGACTCAGCGAGTCCCCGGCTCGTCTGGGCCTGTAGGCCCATGCCGAGCCGGGGCTCGCCTGAGCCTGGAGGCCGGTCGAGCAGCCCGCTCGACCGGAGGAGGTCACCGCTGGAGTTCTGGGCCGAATTTTCGATTGTGTTATGGGTTATTTCGTCCCTGAGCTCCAGCGGGGACCGGCGGCCTGCTCGGCGGAGCTCCAGCGGGGACCGGCGGCCTGCTCGGCGGACCTCCAGGCTTAGGCGAGTCCCCGGCTCGGCTGGGCCTGTAGGCCCAAACCGAGCTGGGGCTCGCCCGAGCCTGGAGGCCCGCCGAGCAGGCCGCCGGTCCCCGTTGGAGCTCAGGGACGACGTATGGAGTTATGTATGTTTTTTGAACTTCGGCCCCGATCCTCCAGCGCTGAGCGGATGCCGAGCGGGCTGCTCAGCCGGCTTCTAGGCTCAGGCGAGTCCCCGGCTCGGCTTGGGCCTACAGGCCCAGCCGAGCCGGGGACTCGCCTGAGCCTAGAGGCCGGCTGAGCAGCCCGCTCGCAGCCGCTCAGCGCTGGAGGATCGGGGCCGATTTAGGTGAGTATGTTTTGTGAACTTCAGCCCCGAACCTCCAGCGCTGACCGACTGCCGGCGGCCTATTCGGCGGACCTCTAGGCTCAGGCGAGTCCCCGGCTCGGCTGGGCCTGTAGGCCCAAACCGAGCCGGGGGCTCCCTTGAGCCTGGAGGCCCGCCGGCAGCCGGGAGGACGGTCAGCGCTGGAGGATCGGGGCATCTGGCGGCCGTGTAAACACAGGTAGCTGCGCGCGGCTCGTGCCGTTTTTTTTTTTTTCACGCGGCCGGCACGCGCAGCTACCTGTGTGTTTAAACGGCCGCTTTCAAAAGTCCGTCGCGCATGCGCAGACGGCTTTTGGCGACGGACGTTTTTAGGCTTATTCTATTATAGTATAGATATCTATATCTATCTATCGGGGCTCACCCGATGCCTTCATGGGACAGATCCCACCAGAAGAAATAATATTTATTTGTATATATATATAGTATAAGCGTATCGGGGCTTACCCGATGTTTACGTTGGGCAGACAGAAATCCCACCAAAAATAATAATTTATTTATATAAATAGAACCTGAGGCCGTTTAACATGTAAGTGCTGACCTGCTAGTTTGCATCGGGACGCGAAGACGCGATGTCCCGAATGGCGGCAATTGCTGGTTAGAACTAAGATGGCCGCCGGAGTGCGCACGGACGAAAAACCATACTATCCTGAGGAGAAAGTTTAGTCGCGCACTCGCGGGAAGGCGGCGGGCGCCACGCAAAACACAAAGAAAGGGGGGGAAAAAAACCTTAAGGAGAAGAAAGAGCTGTTAAAACAAAGTAAAGTACGATGGGGCGCCGCAAGTCACGCAACGCGAGTAAAGCGCACCTGCAGGCGGGAGAGTGCCCACACAGCAGGGAGGAAACCTAGGAAAAAAACAATCAGGTGCACAGTACATATAATAAATCTGAGTATAAAATTACATAATAAACCTAACAGTGACAAATTACACCTAAATTAAAGCCTGGCAACCAGGAGCTGTTTTGAAAACGTCTCACCTGGTCGCCAGCAGCAAGAAAAGAGAGGGCGTGGCTAAGGACTTACTACACTCTTGTTGTTGATTGGTTACTGCTGTTGCTATGTAAACTTTCCTTGCTGCTGATGTTTTAGTAAAGAAAAGAGAATGCAAAATATGAAGCCTCCTGACTTGATATAAAATTAATGCATTATATGAATCCACACACTGCTGGGAAGCGCCTCTCTGCAGTATAATTAATGCAGCATATGAATCCACACACTGCTGGGAAGCTCCTCTCTGCATTATAATTAGTGCAGCATATGAATCCACACACTGCTGGGAAGTGCCTCTCTGCAGTATAATTAATGCAGCATATGAATCCTCACACTGCTGGGAAGCGCCTCTCTGCAGTATAATTAATGCAGCATATGAATCCACACACTGCTGGGAAGTGCCTCTCTGCAGTATAATTAATGCAGCATATGAATCCGCACACTGCGGGGAAGCACCTCTCTGCGGTATAATTAATGCAGCATATGAATCCACACACTGCTGGGAAGCGCCTCTCTGCATTATAATTAGTGCAGCATATGAATCCACACACTGCTGGGAAGCGCCTCTCTGCAGTATAATTAATGCAGCATATGAATCCGCACACTGCTGGGAAGCGTCTCTCTGCATTATAATTAGTGCAGCATATGAATCCACACACTGCTGGGAAGCTCCTCTCTGCAGTATAATTAATGCAGCATATGAATCCACACACTGCTGGGAAGCGCCTCTCTGCGGTATAATTAATGCATTATATGAATCCACACACTGCTGGGAAGCGCCTCTCTGCAGTATAATTAATGCAGCATATGAATCCACACACTGCTGGGAAGCTCCTCTCTGCATTATAATTAGTGCAGCATATGAATCCACACACTGCTGGGAAGTGCCTCTCTGCAGTATAATTAATGCAGCATATGAATCCTCACACTGCTGGGAAGCGCCTCTCTGCAGTATAATTAATGCAGCATATGAATCCTCACACTGCTGGGAAGCGCCTCTCTGCAGTATAATTAATGCAGCATATGAATCCGCACACTGCGGGGAAGCACCTCTCTGCGGTATAATTAATGCAGCATATGAATCCACACACTGCTGGGAAGCGCCTCTCTGCAGTATAATTAATGCAGCATATGAATCCACACACTGCTGGGAAGCGCCTCTCTGCAGTATAATTAATGCAGCATATGAATCCGCACACTGCGGGGAAGCACCTCTCTGCGGTATAATTAATGCAGCATATGAATCCACACACTGCTGGGAAGCGCCTCTCTGCAGTATAATTAATGCAGCATATGAATCCACACACTGCGGGGAAGTGCCTCTCTGTGGTATAATTAATGCAACATATGAATCCACACACTGCTGGGAAGCGCCTCTCTGCAGTATAATTAATGCAGCATATGAATCCACACACTGCTGGGAAGCACCTCTCTGCAGTATAATTAATGCAGCATATGAATCCACACACTGCTGGGAAGTGCCTCTCTGCAGTATAATTAATGCAGCATATGAATCCACACACTGCTGGGAAGCGCCTCTCTGCGGTATAATTAATGCAACATATGAATCCACACACTGCTGGGAAGTGTCTCTCTGCGGTATAATTAATGCAGCATATGAATCCGCACACTGCTGGGAAGCGCCTCTCTGCAGTATAATTAATGCAGCATATGAATCCGCACACTGCTGGGCAGCGCCTCTCTGCGGTATAATTAATGCAGCATATGAATCCACACACTGCTGGGAAGCACCTCTTTGCAGTATAATTAAAGCAGCATATGAATCCACACTGCTGGGAAGCGCCTCTTTGCAGTGTAATTAAGGCTAGGGTCAGACGAACGCATTTTTATGTTGTCTGTGAAAAAGTGCGTTCGAACGAATGGACGCATTTTTTCACAGAATACGTGATAGTGGTCATACTATGCGCATTTTCGTCCGTGATTTTGTACGGATCATCAATAAAACACTTTTTGTGTCTGGACGTTATGTTGGCAGGACATTAGCAGCGTCTGACGTCTCCTAATCACGCACAGACGCTGCTAGCGGACACAGCGCACTCTGTACGTCAGTACCTGCGGTTTCACGTTCTCGAAAAAATGCGTTCATTTTCCACTTGCGTTGCGCAGCCGGACTTTTGTGCGACCGTACTTCGTATATTGGCCGTCATTGCCCGGCATCTGCTGCTAGTGCGGCCGTGATTAAGTGCGCCAGAACGCGCGTTCGCACTGCCTCAGTCTGACCCTAGCCTAAAGCAGCATATCAGGCTAGGGTCAGACAAACGCATTTTTCGAAAGTGTGTTGATGCGTCCGAACGCACTTTTTCACCGAAGACGCGATAGAGGTCAAACGGTGCGCAATTTGGCACATGATTTTTGACGGAGCAATTAAAAACAAATGGACATGATGTTGGCCGGACTTGTGCAGCCTCTGATGTCTCCTAATCACACGCACACCCCGTTTGCGGACGCAGCACACTCTGTGCGTCAGTACTAGCGGTTCTACGTTCTTGAAAAAATGCGTTCCTTTGCCGCTTGCATTGCGCGGCCGTCCTTCGTATATTGGCCGTCATTGGCCATCATTTGCTGCTACTACGGCCTTAATAAAGTGCGGCTGCACGCACGTTCGCACTGCTTTCATCTGACCCCAGCCTGAATCCACACACTGCTGGTAAGTGCCTCTCTGCAGTATAATGCAGCATATGAATCCACACACTGCTGGGAAGCGCCTCCCTGTGGTATAATTAATGCAGCATATGAATCCACACACTGTGGGGCAGTACCTCTCTGCGGTATAATTAATGCAGCATTTGAATCCACACACTGCTGGTAAGCGCCTCACTGCGGTATAATTAATGCAGCATTTGAATCCACACACTGCTGCTAAGCGCCACCCTGTGGTATAATTAATGCAGCATATGAATCCACACACTGCTGGGAAGCGCCTCTCTCCAGCATAATTAATGCAGCAAATGAATCCACACACTGCTGGGAAGCGCCTCTCTGCGTTATAATTAATGCAGCATATGAATCCACACACTGCGGGGAAGCGCCTCTCTGCTGTATAATTAATGCAGCATATGAATCCACACACTGCTGGGAAGCGCCTCTCTGCGTTATAATTAGTGCAGCATATGAATCCACACACTGCTGGGAAGCACCTCTCTGCAGTATAATTAATGCAGCATATGAATCCACACACTGCTGGGAAGCGCCTCTCTGCAGTATAATTAATGCAGCATATGAATCCACACACTGCTGGGAAGCGCCTCTCTGCTTTATAATTAATGCAGCATATGAATCCACACACTGCTGGGAAGCGCCACCCTGTGGTATAATTGTGGATTATTCCAGCCTTGGTGTCAGAATAATCTTAATTTTAATAAAGACAGGAGGCGAATATTTAGCATTCTCTTTTCTTTACTAAATCAACAGCAGCAAGGAGAGTTTACATAGCAACAGCAGTAACCAATAAACAATAAGAGTGTAGTAAGTCCTTAGCCACGCCCTCTTTTCTTGTAAGCTGGACGAGCAGGAGAGACGTGACGGAGAAAATCAGAAATCCAGGAAGGTGGAAGGAAAACGGAAAACGAAGCGGAGTAGATCCAACTAGGCAGAAGTCCAGGAGACTCGTAGATACAAAACTGGGAGCCAACAGCCATCCGAGACGATGGGAGACCACAGGAGCAAGTAAAACTGAGGAGGAAGCAGAGGATACGTGAAAGCACCATGCAAAGGAGGCCTGTCAATCAACAGCCAACTAACAAATCATTAAAATGAAAACTAGCAAATGGCATCCAAATTCGAGACAGTAGTACGAAGTCAGGCTAACAAGACATGCAAACCCTACTAAGGGAATAAAAACAGATTAGACAAATGTACAAGGCGAAGTGGAGACGCATAAATCATACAGAAGAACACCCAGATAAACCATGATACATTTATTACATGTGAGAAATTTAATTGAATTCTTTTTTTTTTTTTTTTTTTTTTTATGTAGCAGAAATACACAGAACAATGTAAGCCAACCCGGGCCAGGGCGGGCGGGAAAAATATTCGCCTCCTGTCTTTATTAAAATTAAGATTATTCTGACACCAAGGCTGGAATAATCCACAATTTTATATCAAGGCAGGAGGCTTCATATTTTGCAGTTTTAAAGCTGCACTAAAGCCCCAGAAGCATGAGAACGAGGACGGAAATAGACGGTACGAAACGTGACCGCCCTAGACCAATCAGCCGCCTGTAGAATATCAGCCAGAGAACCCCCAGTGTCTGCGACAGAGGAAGCCGCCGCGCCCCGCACGGAGTGAGCGCCGAAATGTGGAGCAACGCCCGCCAGGGAGAGCAGCCAGCGCACCCATCTCGAGAGGGTAGGAGAGGAAACAGGCTTGTAAGGAGAGACATAAGAGACCAAGAGTTGGCCAGTCGGAGAGGAGCGCAAAGGACGCAAACGAGAGAGGTAAGTAGTAACACAACGAGCCACACACAGTAGAGGATCAGTGGGAAAGTAAGGGTAGAAAACCTCACGGGATAGAGTTTTAGTACGTCTAGTAAGCGAGAAGACGACACCCTTGGGGGAGAAACCCACGGCGTGCGCATCGAAGGCCCTAACATCAGAGACACGCCGAAAGGAAACCAAACATAACAGAACCGTCAATTTCGCCGAGAGCTGACGGAGGGTTAGTGAGTCATTATCCGGCCAGCTACGCAGGAAGTCGAGCATAAGCGCCACATCCCAGAATACCACATATCTCGGAGCCGGCGGGCGAGCGAGTCGAATGCCCCGAAGGAGACGACAGACGGAAGGGTCCCTACCCACAGGAACGCCGCCCAGGGGAACGTGAGCCGCCGAGATAGCCGAGCGGAACAGGTTAATGGTACGATAGGACTTCCCCAACGTGGAAAGATTCGCCAAAAAATTGAGGATCAATTGTAGAGGGGCAGCAGCGGGATCAGTCTGTTGTTGCAAACACCAGCTACACCAAGTTCTCCAGGCGTAACGATAACACTTTCTCGTGCCGGGAGCCCAGGATTCCCACAATAAGGAGCGAGCTGCATCCGATAGTCCCGGCAGCATGCAGGGTCCCCGGAAATCGTCCACGCCACTAGAGGAAGATTGTTCTCCAAAATCATCGGATGTGGTCTGCCCTGGGGATCCAACAGAATGGATCGGAAGGACGGGAGCAGGAGTGGATGGAGGCAGGACAGTTCCAGCGTCAGTGGGAACCAGGGTTGAGCATGCCACAAGGGTGTGAGAAGAAGCATCTGGATCCCCCGTCGGTGGACTTCTTGGATCGTTCGCGTGATCATCGGGAACGGCGGAAAAGCGTAGGCCCCGGACGGCGGCCATGGTTGGAGAAACATCCACCGCAGTTGCCTGTGGGTCCGGAAGCCAGCTGAAGTAGGCCTCTGTTGACGATTCAAGCGGGAAGCGAACAGATCGAGGTGAAACGGTCCCCTCAGTTCCGAGAGGCGGGGAATGTAGCAACATCTAGTTTCCAATCGCTGGAGTCCCTCCAATATCTCGAAAACCAATCTGCCACAAAATTGGAAGAACCGGGAAGGTATTCCGCCCTGAGAGAGATGTTCCGTTCCAAACAGTAATTGAAGAGGGAAAGCGTGAGGTCCGACAGGAGCTTGGAGCGGGATCCCCCTAGGCGGTTCACGTACTGGACAGCGGAGATGTTGTCCATCCGGAGAAGAAGGGTGCAGTCCGTGAGGTCCTGGGTAAAACTGCGAATGGCGAATGAGCCGGCGATGAGCTCCAGGCAATTGATGTGGAGTTGCCGTTCCTCCGGAACCCATGCTCCTTCCGTGGATATAGTGCCGCAAGTTGCTCCCCAGCCCGATTGGCTGGCATCGGATTCCAGAATGAAATCTGGTAGAGAGCCGAAGATGGCCCGGCCGTTCCAGGCCTCCATATGGCGTAACCACCATAGGAGCTCCACCCGAACCTCCGGGGTGATGGAGACCAGCTGGTCGTAGGAGGGGTTGAGACGAAGGTGTGTTGCCTTCAGACGTTGCATCGCCCGATAGTGTAGTGGGCCAGGGAAGATGGCTTGAATGGAGGAAGAGAGGAGACCTACAACTCTCGCCAAATCTCGGAGACAGATGGTGTCCATGCTGAGGACTCCGCGTAGGGATTTCTTGATGGCCCGAAGCTTTTGCGGGGGAGGCGCAGCTGGCAAGACATTGAGTCTATATCGAATCCGAGGAAGGTGACGGTTTGGGCGGGACGCAGTGCCGATTTGTCCCTTGACGATGAAGCCCAGGTCTTGTAGGAGCGTGACCACCAGGGTTGTATGGTGAGCGGATTGCGCGGGGTCCTGCGCCAATAGAAGGATGTCGTCTAGATATATAATCGTCCTGACGCCTTGGGATCGTATGAAGGCCATTACCGGTTTGAGCAGCTTCGTAAAGCACCATGGCGCGGAGCTGAGGCCGAACGGCAGGCAAGTGAACTGCCAGAGGTCGCGACGCCAGTGGAACTGCAGGTACGGGTGGTGAGTGGGATGGACCGGGACCGTGAGGTAAGCGTCTGTGAGGTCCAAACTTGTGAACCAGTCGCCGTGTCGGAGGAGATCTCTGAGGAGATGTATACCCTCCATTTTGAAGTGGCGGTAGGCCACAAAGGTGTTGAGAGTTTTTAGGTTTATAACCGGTCGAAGGTCCCCCGATTTTTTGTGGACAAGGAAGATAGTGCTGACGAAGCACGGGGAACCCCTGGCGGGGGTGATGGCGCCTTTTAACTGCAAGGAGCGAAGTTCCCGGTCTATCAACGTCGCTTCCTCTGAGGAATAACGGGCCGGGGGCGGGGTAGCAGCCTGGACGGGAACCTGGGAAAGTCGATTGAATAACCTGCTACCGTTCGTAAAACCCACGAGTCTGATGTGAGTGTGCGCCATTTGGGAAGGAAATAGCGTAAGCGACCCGCGACCGGAATGTGTGAAAGCGGGAGCACTGAGACACTTACCAGCGGAGTAGCGGCGTCTGGGTCTGTTGAAGCCGCGACCAACAGGGACTCCGCGCGCCAGGATCGGGCTGGGTCTGTACTGCACGTCCTGGTTTGGCGTGAAGCGAGGTCTATAGGCAGCGTTGTAACGGCTGGCGGCCCGACCTCTTGGTGCGCCAGCCCTGGAGGAAAAACGTTGCTGGGGGTGGAAAACCCTTTTCATATTTGCTTGAACCTTTTGAAGGTTCGTATAAACGTTTACCTTGCGGTTAAGGTCTCTCATGAACAGATCTCCAAACAGTAAGCCTTTTGCTGCCGGACCCAATTCCTTTGTAGCCATGCTAGTTAGCTTTGCATCCAGCCGAAACAGCGCCGCCTTACGGCGTTCAGATGAAATGCCGACGTTGGCATTACCCAACAAGCAGAGGGCACGCTGTGCCCATTCGCGGACTAGAGCAGGATCCAGCGGGTTGTTGGTGGCTAGTGCTTCGTCCGCCATCACGAAGATGAGTGAAAGGGGACCGGAGACGTCCAGAAGCTTGTCCTGGGCGACACGGAGACCCTGTTCCAAACCCTTTCTTGGGTCCCTGCCAGCCTTACCCATGAAGGTGACGAAGTCTTCGTCAAATTCAGGGGTAAGGGACACCTTATCAGGTAGAGTCGGGCGAGGGCATTCGGCCCGTAAGCGCGCTCTATCCGCCTTGTCCAGGGGGCAGCGCAACCAGAAGCGCAAAAATTACGCTATATGGTCCGGTGGTAACCAAGCGGAAGACCTAGGGTGGGTGGTCGTGCGCGGGTCAAAGAAGGGTAAACCTCGGGAGTCGAGGAGTTGTAAATGGGTGTCCGCGGACGCAAGAGAGCGTGGTAGCGCAGGCACGGTAGTAATGGGTATGATTGCCATAGCATCGGAACGGGGCTCACCCGTTGAAACAGGAGTGGCCGGTGGGTTACCGGTAGATTCCATATCCTCCTCATCAGGATAATCAGCCTGATAGTCATCCAGGTCACAAGTGTCAACACCCTTGGGTTCTGGGACACATTTGGATTTTTTCATTGGACCTTTACCCTTGCCAGCGGATTCTGACTGGCCTTTCCAGGGCCTTTTCCGTGAGGGTTCTGCAGACTTGGATATGTCCGAGTGGGAACCCTCAGAGTGGGTCGGGGACTGGCCCTTGAAAGAACTGGTGGTTCCGTGGGGGAACAGGAGGAAGGCTAGCGAGCGCTATGGGGAGGGTTTCAGAAATGGCTGTCAGAAGCCAAGCTTTGAGCTCTTCCTGATTGGAGGGAAGTTGTGGGGGGTCCATGGAAAGAGACCAAAACGGGGCTCACCCGCAGGTAAAATAAAATTATATTTATTTTGTTTAATTTGATCCGTGCGTGCGGATCGAAGCGCTGCTGAGCGGCTTACACGCGATTTTTGCGGTTTTATTAAGTGACTGCGGAGCAGAAACTGGTATGCCGGGCTCACCCGAGGTAGGAGAGGGTCCGTGCAGCAGGCTGTCAACTTTGAGGAGGCACCTGCCGACCTTAAACCCGGCACGAGCTGAATGGCGGCAGACAGAGCTCGATAAGGAAAATGGCCGCGAACGCATGCGCAGATGGGCTCGCGCGCTCTGAGGCAAGTTCCTCATGCGGTGACTGCGCGCGCAGATAACGGTGACTTATAGCGAAATAATAAGTAAAAATAATGAAGTAAATAAACGATGGAATAGCACCCGGCGGCCAGGGAGATTAAATTTCCCTATTGGTCCGCCGGGTGACGGGAAAAAAACAAGGAAGCAAGCGCAAGCCTGCAGGCGGGAGAGTGCCCACGCAGCAGGCAGAAACCTGAAGGAAAAAACGTATTTAAAATACAGAAACCTTGCCTAAACGAAATTATAAATATATATATATAACTATAAGAAATATAATCAATAAACAACCAAAATATATCCTGGCGTCCAGGAGCTGTTTTAAAAACGACTCACCTGGAGGCCAGCAGCAAGAAAAGAGGGCGTGGCTAAGGACTTACTACACTCTTATTGTTTATTGGTTACTGCTGTTGCTATGTAAACTCTCCTTGCTGCTGTTGATTTAGTAAAGAAAAGAGAATGCTAAATATGAAGCCTCCTGCCTTGATATAAAATTAATGCAGCATATGAATCCACACACTGCTGGAAAGCACTTCTCTGCAGTATAATTAATGCAGCATATGAATCCACACACTGCTAGGAAGCGCCTCTCTGCAGTATAATTAATGCAGTATATGAATCCACACACTGCTGGGAAGCGCCTCTCTGCAGTATAATTAATGCAGCATATGAATCCACACACTGCGGGGAAGCGCCTCTCTGCAGTATAATTAATGCAGCATATGAATCCACACACTGCTGGAAAGCACTTCTCTGCAGTATAATTAATGCAGCATATGAATCCACACATTGCTAGGAAGCGCCTCTCTGCAGTATCATTAATGCAGCCTATGAATCCACACGCTGCTGGGAAGCGCCTCTCTGCAGTATAATTAATGCAGCATAGGAATCCACACACTGCTAGGAAGCGCCTCTCTGCAGTATCATTAATGCAGCCTATGAATCCACACGCTGCTGGGAAGCGCCTCTCTGCAGTATCATTAATGCAGCATATGAATCCACACACTGCTAGGAAGCGCCTCTCTGCAGTATCATTAATGCAGCATATGAATCCACACACTGCTGGGAAGCGCCTCTCTGCGGCATAATTAATGCAGCATATGAATCCACACACTGCTGGGAAGCGCCTCTCTGCAGTATCATTAATGCAGCATATGAATCCACACCTGCTAGGAAGCGCCTCTCTGCGGCATAATTAATGCAGCATATGAATCCACACACACTGCGGGGAAGCGCCTCTCTGCAGTATAATTAATGCAGCATATGAATCCACACACTGCTGGAAGCACCTCTCTGCAGTATCATTAATGCAGCATATGAATCCACACACTGCTAGCAAGCGCCTCTCTGCAGTATCATTAATGCAGCATATGAACCACACACTGCTGGGAAGCCCTCTCTGCGGCATATTAATGCAGCATATGAATCCACACACTGCTGGGAAGCGCCTCTCTGCGGCATAATTAATGCAGCATATGAATCCACACACTGCTGGAAGCGCCTCTCTGCAGTATCATTAATGCAGCATATGAATCCACACACTGCTAGGAAGCGCCTCTCTGCAGTATCATTAATGCAGCATATGAATCCACACACTGCTGGGAAGCGCCTCTCTGCGGCATAATTAATGCAGCATATGAATCCCACACTGCTGGGAAGCGCCTCCTGCAGTATCATTAATGCAGCATATGAACCACACACTGCTAGCAAGCGCCTCTCTGCAGTATCATTAATGCAGCATATGAATCCACACCTGCTGGGAAGCGCCTCTCTGCGGCATAATTAATGCAGCATATGAATCCACACACTGCTGGGAAGCGCCTCTCTGCGGCATAATTAATGCAGCATATGAATCCACACACTGCTGGGAAGCGCCTCTCTGCAGTATCATTAATGCAGCATATGAATCCACACACTGCTAGGAAGCGCCTCTCTGCAGTATCATTAATGCAGCATATGAATCCACACACTGCTGGGAAGCGCCTCTCTGCGGCATAATTAATGCAGCATATGAATCCACACACTGCTGGGAAGCGCCTCTCTGCAGTATAATTAATGCAGCATATGAATCCACACATTGCTGGGAAGCGCCTCTCTGCAGTATAATTAATGCAGCATATGAATCCACACACTGCTGGGCAGCGCCTCTCTGCAGTATAATTAATACAGCATATGAATCCACACACTGCTGGGAAGCGCCTCTCTGCGGTAATTAATGCAGCCATATGAATCCACACACTGCTGGAAAGCACTTCTCTGCAGTATAATTAATGCAGCATATGAATCCACACACTGCTGGAAGCGCCTCTCTGCAGTATAATTAATGCAGCATATGAATCCACACACTGCTGGAAAGCACTTCTCTGCAGTATAATTAATGCAGCATATGAATCCACACACTGCGGGGAGCGCCTCTCTGCAGTATAATTAATGCAGCATATGAATCCACACACTGCTGGGAAGCACCTCTCTGCAGTATAATTAATGCAGCATATGAATCCACACACTGGGGAAGCACTCTCTGCAGTATAATTAATGCAGCATATGAATCCACACACTGCTGGGAAGTGCCTCTCTGCGGTATAATTAATGCAGCATATGAATCCACACACTGCTGGGAAGCTCCTCTCTGCAGTATAATTAATGCAGCATATGAATCCACACAGTGCTGGAAAGCACTCTCTGCAGTATAATAATGCAGCATATGAATCCACAACACTGCGGGGAAGCGCCTCTCTGCAGTATAATTAATGCAGCATATGAATCCACACACTGCTGTGGAAGCACCTCTCTCGCAGTATAATTAATGCAGCATATGAATCCACACACTGCTGGAAAGCACTTCTCTGCAGTATAATTAATGCAGCATATGAATCCACACGCGCTGGGAAGCCTCCTCTCTGCAGTATAATTAATGCAGCATATGAATCCACACACTGCTGGGAAGCGCCTCTCTGCAGTATAATTAATGCAGCATATGATACACACGCTGCTGGGAAGCACCTCTCTGCAGTATAATTAATGCAGCATATGAATCACACACTGCTGGGAAGCGCCTCTCTGCAGTATAATTAATGCAACATATGAATCCATACACTGCTGGGAAGACCTCTCTGCAGTATAATTAATGCAGCATATGAATCCACACACTGCGGGGCAGCACCTTTCTGCAGTATCATTACTGCAGCATATGAATCCACACACTGCTGGGAAGCGCCTCTCTGCAGTATAATTAATGCAGCATATGAATCCACACACTGCTGGGAAGCACCTCTCTGCAGTATAATTAATGCAGCATATGAGTACACACGCTGCTGGGAAGCACCTCTCTGCAGTATAATTAATGCAGCATATGAATCCACACACTGCTGGGAAGCGCCTCTCTGCAGTATAATTAATGCAGCATATGAATCCACACACTGCTGGGAAGCGCCTCTCTGCAGTATAATTAATGCAGCATATGAATCCACACACTGCTGGGAAGCGTCTCTCTGCGGTATAATTAATGCAGCATATGAATCCGCACACTGCTGGGAAGCACCTCTCTGCAGTATAATTAATGCAGCATATGAATCCACACACTGCGGGGCAGCACCTTTCTGCAGTATCATTACTGCAGCATATGAATCCACACACTGCTGGGAAGCGCCTCTCTGCAGTATAATTAATGCAGCATATGAATCCACACACTGCGGGGAAGCGCCTCTGCGGTATAATTAATGCAGCATATGAATCCGCACACTGCTGGGAAGCGCCTCTCTGCAGTATAATTAATGCAGCATATGCGTTCAAGTGCTGTTTTTGTTCTTTTTACCCCGTTCGTTTGCTTGTCGAGTTTTTCTGAAGGCTGCTCTACTCTGATCGGTGGCTCGTCAGCTTTTTTCGGCGTGGTTTTTGCGGCAATTTCTAAGGGTTTTCGGCTAGTGTTCGATGAGTTTTCGGTGGGTTTGCATAGCGTTTTCCCTGCACTCCGGGGACCCTGCGGTTCTACTTTAATACACCGCAGAGTCCGCAAACCAGAATTGCCGAATCGCCCCAAAGTGCGGAGAACAAAAAGGCACCGAAATGATGGCGAAATTTGGGTGCTCTCTGAATAACCATGTTAGGATTTAGCGAGCAAGGATTGTAACCATCGTCCTCAGTTGGGTTTCTAGTAGGACGTGTGGAGTCCTAGGTAAATATTAATCACTGAACTGATTTCTTTATAATTTGCATGAGGAAGTTGAATATCAAGCTCTTTGCTATATTTGTCTCATCTTTCCATCCACTGAGTCACTGAGCAACTGGAGATTAATTTCTTCAAGACTATCAGTTACAAGTGTGAGAAAATGGGAATTCGGATGGAAGAAATCGCAAGATTTTCTGTATCCTTAATAACCATTGCAACTGGGTTAATGCTCAATGGATTTATTGCTGCCGTGCCTCTTCGTGACTGGTTGAAGGGCAGGAAGGTCAAAGCCACCGACAAAATCCAATGCTCTATAGCGATCTCAAGAGTAGGTCACCTGTGCATCTGTTCCTACCACATCTACTTGCTGTTCCTTAAAAACCATATGGACATGGACAGTACATATTATTTTGTGGTCAGGTTTTTTTACCTGGTGTTTATGTACAGTAGTCTTTGGTTTGGTTTGCATACGCATTTGCGCTCACAATGTTAAGTATAGGACGCGCGACGTACCGTAAGCTCGTGCAGCGTTCGCGCAGGTACGCCCGCGGTAGACGTATACGCGTGTTTGTTGCGCTGACATTGTAATACGACGTTCAGCGCAAAGGGTTTTGCCCCTCGCATTAATGCGTTTTTGCGCAGGCGCAAACGTTTGCGCGAAGATTGTAATAGAGCCCAGGAAGTGGCAAATTTGAAATGCTTTTGCAAAAAAATCTATTGGACGAAATTGTCTGGAATTAACATATAAGGTCCTAATGAATAATAATAAAAAGGTCTGTTATATTAAAAAATGAAAAAGACGCTATTTTAAATTTTTTTTTACTGCAGATTAAAATCATTAACAGTTTATTAGATGTTAAATAAAAAACTGAATATTTTTAACATTGAAGCCTATGGGATTCGCCTGATTAAACCTGCCGAATGAAACCATTGAACAGCAGGGCATTTCGGCAACTTTTCTCTGCTGTTCGGTGTCTCTGAATAGATTAACCATTGCTTCTCTATGGGGGATTTCACTGCCGTCGAACAGGCACCGTAGGTGCAGTCAGTTCGCCAAAATTTTGCCAACTGCCTGCTTTCTGAATAGCCAGATGGCCATGAAAGTGCACCGTATGGGGAAATTCACCATTCGGTGCAATTACAGGGCCAGATTGTCTGTCTCTGAATAACCCCTCATGACTTGCTTCGTTGTTTTTGTACTTGGGCATCAATTTAATTCTATCGGCTGATTCAGATGAAAAAAAGTTGTTCTAAGCCGAATTCAGTGTCCCTACTTAGTAAAAATATCAGGCTGTTAAAAAGCCCAAAAAGTTTAAATGCATGTCACGTCATGCAGGGATGCGCTTTTCGTGTTTCACTGCCTTACTGTAAATCCCAGATGCGTGTTTTAAAATGAAACCCCGGACATGCACTTTATAACATATTGAAATAATAATAAATAATAAATATAAAATGCACATGTCAGGAACTTACCATAAGACACACATTTACCTGGTTTATAGTAAAACACAGTAAATTTCCGGGGCTCAAAATTACAACAGGCACGTTTTTTCATTAAAAATACAAACCGCGCAATCTCCATACAGAAAGTGCAGGTCCAATACAGTAAGTGGTGCTACAATCATCTTAGAAACCATTTATCGGCACCTTCCAGATTTTTTTTTTCCGCGGATCGGCATCCTGATGAATTCAAATTGAATTGCTAAAGCCAATATTTCCAATGAAAAGTATAGCCAAAACATAACCAGAATGCCCTCGAAAATGATTTCAGCCATTGCGCCGAATTGAATTGAGACCTTGGCCCTTCTCCAACCTTTAGGCTAGGGTCAGACGAACGCATTTTTCACGTTGTCCGTGAAAAAGTGCGTTCGAACGAATGGACGTATTTTTTCACGGAATACGCGATAGCGGTCATACGATGCGCATTTTCGTCCGTGATTTTGTACGGATCATCAATAAAACCCTTTCTGTGTCTGGACGTTATGTTGGCCGGACGTGTGCAGCGTCTGACGTCTCCCAATCACGCAAACACGCCGCTAGCGGCCGCAGCGCACTCTGTACGTCAGTAGTAGCGGTTTGACATTCTCGAAAAAATGCATTCGTTTGCCACTTGCGTTGCGCGGACGAACTTTCGTGCGGCCGTTCGTCGTATGTTCCCCGGCATTGGACGTCATTTGCTGCTAGCACGGCCGTGATTTCGTGCGGCTAAACGCACGTTAAAACTGCTTTCGTCTGACCTTAGCCTTATAGTTCTGTATGTGTCAACGGCGCCACTAATGGATCTCTTATTGGTAGGGAGGATTTGTTCAAGTAGGGTGTATTGCAAGTTAGCAAATCTAAATCAATTACCATAAAGTGAAGCCGTGATTATGGAAAGTGCAGGGCAGGACTTAAAATATGTTGACATGTAGGACAGACCTAATGCACAATACAACATATAGAAACATAGAAACATAGAAACATAGAAAAATGTCGGCAGATAAGAACCTTTCGGCCCATCTAGTCTGCCCAATTACATGGATACTTTACCTGGATTTATCTTTTGTTTAGGATAGCCTTATGCCTATCCCATGCCTGCTTAAATTCAATTACTGTTTTGGCCTCTACCACTTCTACTGGAAGACTGTTCCATGTATCCACCACCCTCTCAGTAAAATAATGCTTCCTGATGTTACTTTTAAACCTTTGCCCCTCTAATCTAAGACTATGTCCTCTTGTTTTGCTACTTTGTTTCCTTTTAAATATACTCCCTTCCTCTACCTTGTGGATTCCCTTTACGTATTTAAATGTTTCTATCATATCTCCTCTGTCTCGTCTTTTTTCCAAGCTGTACATGTTAAGATCATTAAGCCTTTCCTGGTAACTTTTCTCCTTCAAGCCGTACACCATTTTAGTAGCCCTTCTCTGAACTCTCTCTAAGATGTCTATATCCTTCTGGAGATACGGTCTCCAGTACTGCACACAGTACTCCAAGTGAGGTCTCACCAGTGCTCTGTACAGTGGCATGAGCACTTCCCTTTTCCTACTGCTAATACCTCTCCCTACACAACCAAGCATTCTGCCAGCATTTCCTGCTGCTCTATTACATTGACTACTTACCCTTAGATCCTCTGAAATAATGACCCCTAAATCCCAACCCTCAGATGTTGAGGTTAGGACTGTATCAAATATTCTATATTCAGCCCTGGGTTTTTACGTCCCAGGTGCATTATCTTGCACTTATCCACATTAAAACTCAATTGTCACAGCTCCGACCATTTTTTTAGTTTACCTAAATCATTTGTCATTTGGCTGATCCCTCCAGGAACGTCAACCCTGTTGCAAATCTTTGTGTCATCAGCAAAAAGACATACTTTTCCATTAATACCTTCTGCAATATCACTAATAAAAATATTAAAGAGAATGGGTCCAAGTACTGACCCCTGAGGTACCCCACTGGTAACAAGACCTTGTGCCGAATAAACTCCATTTACCACAACCCTCTCAATATAATACTCAATTGTCTAGAAGTACCAAATGAATTAGCTGAAGGACAGGAGCAGATTTAATATGGTGCAAAGATTTGCTGTGTGTAAATAATACCAAAAAATCTAATTATATAACTGTGCAAAACCTGCATATGATTAGTGCTACAAAGTGCACAATGTTTAAAGGGCTTAAAGTGCTTATTAGAGTGCAAAAAAGTGCATCCGATGTACATTAAAGTGCAAAATTCATGTATTGTATGTTTCAATTGTTCATTAAAGTGCTAAAAATTATATTGTGCGTACCAATAATTATTATCGTCACTTTAAGCGATGACATTCAGGGTTATTCAAAGAGAATCGAAAAAAGTCATCGCACGTTCGGTGACTTTTCATTCTCTTCAATTCGGGGCGATTCGGCAATCCCATTTCGGCCACCCTGCGGTGTATTCAGCAAGCACCACAGGGCCGTCGTAGTGCAGGGAAAGGCTGCCGCAAACCCGACGAAAACTAACCGCAAAACCCGGCGAATGCACACCGAAAACCCGCAAAAACATCTGGATTAACCCGTTGAAAACGCCGGAAATAACCGAGCAGGAGCCGATCACACGCAGCGAAGCTGCCGGAAAAAGCTGACAACGCAGACGAATGGAGTGAATAAATTAGCAAAATAGTTTGCTTGAATGTTTGAAAATTGAAACGCTGTTTGCAAAGAAACTACTGAGCGAAAATGTCTGAAATTTACATATATGATCCAATGAATGATAATAAAAAGGACTGTTACAGAAAAAAAGTAAAGTTAGAATTTTTTTTAAAAAAAATCTGACTTTTTATAAAATAAGGAAATCCAGAGAAATGATTAAAATATCCTAAAAAAATCTATAAATAAAGAGACTTTTTACTGCAGAATTTTATAATGAATGGTTTATTAGATATTGAACTAAAAGGGGATTATTTTTAACATTGAAGCCTATGGGATTCGCCGGAATAAACCTGCCGAATGAAACCACCGAATGGCAGGGCATTTCGGGAACCTTTCTCTGAATCGCCGAAGCAGTGCTTTTTCATGGGGATTTCACTGCCCTCGAACAGGCACCGTATGTGCAGGCAATTCGCCAGGATTTGGCAAATTTCCTGCTCTCTGGATAGCCGAATGGCCAAGAAAGGTAACCGAACGCTGATTTTCAGCGTTCGGTTACCTTTCTCCAGCCATTCGGATCTCTTTGAATAACCCCGTATATTTTTCTAGAGTGTTTTAAAAATAAAAAATAAAAAGAAGAAAATTCTTACAAATACTGTTGCCTTTGTTTGTCAGGATAGAATATAACCGAACAAGCACAAAACTCTGGAATAGAACAAAAGGGAGGAAACCCCTAAAGTGAGAACCGGTCTGTGTTATCGCCGGGTACAACACTAAGTAAGTATAATTAAACAAGCCAGAGGCAGAATATCAGAAGAACTCAAAAAGGAGTATATAGGACCATGGTATAAGGGCTGCATGCCCTATGGTGGTTATGGATGCTCCTCTGCCCTGCAGGCACTCTTTGGATAACCCTGTGTGAGTTATTAAGATGCTGATGCCCTCTAGTGTTGAAAACACTAAATTGTTGCCAAGTGTATTATTATCACGTAACACAATGCTCTGATGAAGTCCCGTGGGCTGGGCGAAACGCGTCAGCACTACGTCACTTTACCATCGCGGACCCACCTTTGTATCGAGTGACCACCTTGGAAGCAGCCCGGGAGCTCCGGGTGGTTCGTTTTTTAAAGGCTTGACGGGACGCAATGTTTTTATCTGGCAGTGGGTGAGACCTATTCCTATACCCATTACCTATACTCTGCACGTATATCATGTCAGTGTATTTTAATATCTATCAATAAAAGGTATAACACTATTGAGATTTCCCTTTTCTCGAGATATATACCCTTAATGAAGATTCGCCAAAGAAGTGGTCGTTCGTTTTAAAGGATTGGAAGAATTTGCCAAATTTTCTTTTCACAACAGAGACTGGATATTTATTGAACGAACTATAGAGGAAAAGAAAAAAAAAAATTTCCTCTTCTTGCTGTGCATATTAGCATGCTTATAATATAGACTTACAATAGTTTTTTACTTTATTTAGCGCAACATCACCAATTTTTTTTGAGTTATTAAGGTGCTGATGCCCTCTAGTGTTGAAAACACTAAATTGTTGCCAAGTGTATTATTATCACGTAACACAATATTCCATATAAACCTATATATACAACATTTTCTATAATACAAATAAGCAGGTAAAATAGCAGGTATTGGTAAATTAATCAGTCCAAACTTAATTCAAAATCAGTCCAATCTTACAAGTCCTTAAGAATGGATAGAAAATAAAAAAATAAAAATTTTATATAAAGTTCGCCAATCTTACAAGTGCAGCTGCCTATGTCAACGGGTAGTGGCAAATCCCCAAGTCCGCAAGGTGAAGCATAAAAGGTGGAGAAGTTGGCAATTAGGCGCTGGCACTAAAATTCCATCGGCAACAATCAAAAAGATATACAAATCGGAAGATGTATGTCCTGTGAATCAAGTAGAATGGATGAAAACTCACAGAATCTGAGAGGATGGAAGTGTCCTTGGAGTAGGTGCACTAGGTCTGTATGGATGCGGGTTCCATAGTTCACCGGTGAATGTATGATGCCAGGAAATCACCACAATGGTTTCAAAAATGAAAGAATATTTCTTCTTAAAACTATTCAAACATGATTTGTTTTGTATTATTTTGCACATTGCCCCTGAGGAAGTCTGCTCTTTTGCAGACGAAACGCGTCGGGCTTATGGGCATTTTACTCTATTTGTTTTAATAGTTTTAAGAATAAATATTCTTTCATTTTTGAAACCATTGTGGAGATTTCCTGGCATCATGCATTCACCACAAATCCCATCGTTGAACTATGGAACCCGCATCCATCCAGACCTAGTGCACCTACTCCAAGGACACTTCCATCCTCTCAGATTCCGTGAGTTTTCATCCATTCTACTTGATTCACAAGACATACATCTTCCGATTTGTATATATCTTTTTGGCTTTAAAGGAGAAAGTTGAACCGTCTCCTGGAAGATTGTCCTGTCTTCTATTAGTTAAGTATTTGTATACGCCACATTTGTTTGCTATACGGCAACAATCAAAAGCAGTAACTGGTATAGATTTGAAGATGATTCCTATCACGGTGCCTGTTCTGAAATCTGGACCAAACAACACACATTCGGTGGATTTTAGAAGACACTGATTCCCCTTCTTTAGAGACCAAAATGCAGAAGGTCTATAGTGATGTAATTCCCATGGTATCCAGCCACTCTGAATGGATGGGATCCACAATGGGTTCATTAAAGGCAATTTATAACAGACAATACACCGCAAATGCTTATCGCTGAACGCAGCTTCATCAGTGGGTATTGTACCCTCCGCAGATTACCCACAGTCTAGTTGTAAACAATTTCCATATTTAATTTTCCTGATAATTCTCCCTCTCTTCCTCTCTCGTTCCAATTAGCCCACCAACTCAATCTCATTAACTTTCCTTCTATTTTTTGGAAAAGAGATGCTTTTAGGATTGCCTATGTCTCTATCAGTGGGTGGCTCGTGAAGACAGCTGGGAAGCTGCCCCACTTTATTTTTGCCCCTCTTCAAAATAAATAAATAAACAATGTTTAGGAATACTACATATTATACTATCAGGGTTATTCAAATAGAATCGAAACGTCACCGCATGTTCGCCGACTTTTCGTTCTCTTCAATTCGGGTCGATTCGGCGATCCCATTTCGGTGACCCTGCGGTGTATTCAGCAAGCACCACAGGGCCGTCGTAATGCAGGGAAAAGCTGCCGCAAACCCGCCGAAAAGTCACCGCAAAAACCCAGCGAATGCACGCCGAAACCCGCAAAAACATTTGGATTAACCCGCCGAAGACGCCGGAAAAAACAGAGCAGGAGCCGATCACACACAGCGGAGCCGCCAGAAAAAGCCGATACCGCAGATGAATGCAGTGAATAAATTAGAAAAACCGTTTGCTTGAATGTTTGAAAAGTTAAACGCTGTTTGCAAAGAAACTACTGAGCGAAAATGTCTGAAATTTACATATGATCCAATGAATGATAATAAAAATGGCTGTTACAGAAAAAATAAGTAAACTTTTAAAAAAAAAAATGGACTTTTTAAAAAAAAAATAATCCAGAAAAATGCTTAAAATATCCCAAAAAATCTATAAATAAAGAGACTTTTTGCTGCAGAATTTTATAATGAACGGTTTATTAGATATTGAATTAAAACTGGAATATTTTTAACATTGAAGCCTATGGGATTCTCCTGAATAAACCTGTCGAATGAAACCACCGAATGGCAGGGCATTTCAGGAACCTTTCACTGCTGGTTTGTGTTCTCTGAATAGCCGAAGCATTGCTTTTTTATGGGGATTTCACTGCCCTCGAACAGGCACCGTATGTGCAGGATTTGGCGAATTGCCTGCTCTCTGGATAGCCGAATGGCCAAGAAAGGTAACCGAATGCTGATTTTCAACGTTAGGTTACCTTTCTCCAGCAATTCGGATCTCTTTGAATAACCCCGTATATTTTTCTAGAGTGTTTTAAAAATAAAAAATAAAAAGAAGAAAATTCTTACAAATACTGTTGCCTTTGTTTGTCAGGATAGAATATAACCGAACAAGCACAAAACTCTGGAATAGAACAAAAGGGAGGAAACCCCTAAAGTGAGAACCGGTCTGTGTTATGGCCGGGTACAACACTAAGTAAGTATAATTAAACAAGCCAGAGGCAGAATATCAGAAGAACTCAAAAAAGGAGTATATAGGACCATGGTATAAGGGCTGCATGCCCTATGGTGGTTATGGATGCTCCTCTGCCCTGCAGGCACTAGTGCCCGGCAATGGCATTTGCAGTCAGTCCGCCTGGGCAGATGGACTCACCAACAGCTGACCCGGCCCTTTCTTTGCCCCCGATCCTCTCCCACGATGTGGTGCTAAGTCAATGGGGCCAAGTGCCCCCTGCCTCCTCGGAGGCTGCTGGAACCAGGTACAGGTGTACTAGTACGCCTCATTGATTTCTATGGGCCTCCTTGGCCCCTCCCCACAGCCGGCGCGTGTCGTGTCAGATGCGTGGGCAGGTGGAAGCAGAGGCCCACTACAGCACCTGGCGTCGGGACGTACTAGTATGCCCAGTCGGCGTTAAGCGACACCCACTAGGCATTAAGCGGTTAAAACTAAAACTAACTCTAATCATAAAACAAGCAAACACAGTAAACCTGACCATAAAAGCAACCCTAACCCATAACCTGATTATACAACAAGCAGAAACAGCAACCCTAATCCTAAAAGTCACCTTAAACCCAATCAAACAAAAATTTACCATAAACTTAACTCTAACCAATAATTAATTTTGTCCCCACCTTTGCTTACTTATTTTTAAAGGGAGTGGGCTAAATCCCTGGTGGTCCAGCAAGGGGGATAAAAAGCTGTCCCTGGTTGGAATTTATTCAGTCCGCACCTCTACCTGGTGCACACCATACTAATTGCTTCCTCGGTTATGAGGCAGAGATGCTGCGGACCACCAAGAAATTTTTATGGCATCTAAGTTGGCCGGTACTGGATGACATGGATGGACCCTTACATCTCCAACAGTTGCAAAAGCTACAGAGGGTTTGGCAAGGGCCAGGCCCACCTGGAGCCATTGGGCCCCTGAACATGTCATTGTGACGGGGGGCCTGACCCGACATGGCACAGAAGGGGTGTGAGCTACTTGAGCAGTTAACAGACATGACCCATGGAAGTATAAACAAAACAAGGGATTTATTTACAACAGTACTATATACAGCAAGGACTAGAACACCACAATGAAACAAAAAAACCTGAGCACTAGAATAAAACCATAGACCTGAACTAAATAAATAAACAGATGAACAACCAAGGACCTGGGAAACTATAGGCAGAAAGACATAAGAGAACTAAACACTAGAGTAACATGAGTGAAAACATAAACATGAAATGCAAACAAATACAAAACAGGAACCATATGAACAAAACAGAATAACCAAGGACCTGGGAGATTATAAACAGATGTAAATACAGAACTGGCGGAGGAGTAAACCCAAAACCTGAAAGTAAAGTAATAAAGGGGAACTTGAACACATACAGGAGAACCTGAGTAACAGATCCCAACCAGAACTGCAAGGTAAGTGAATAAGGATCAAGGCTTGGAACAAAGCAGACTGAAACATCAGAATGAGGCAGCGCCCTTCTTAGGGCGATGCCTGCCTATATAGGCCATGACTAAATGAGAACAATAGGTCCAGGTGAGGTCCAGCCTTGGACGGAACCAAATGTCCAGAACTAAATACAACTTCCATGAAAGCCAGAGGGGGCGCCAGAGACCCAGGACGTGACAGTCATGGGCTGTCACCCCCCCCTGATGGCAGCCCTGGAAACAGGACTTGTTGGATGGATGAATCCAGTCCTGGCACTACGTTTTCTTATTTTACATTGAGCTGACCTTTGTGTGGCCCCGAACTCAACCTAGAAACGTATCACTCTATTTGCTTCCTTATTTCCCTTTAAAATGACATTGAATCTTACATTACGTGTGGTTAAACTGAGGGTGTATTAATAGTTTAACGAATTTACATAATGATTTGCACACTCTTTGTAAATACTTTTCTCTCCGGTCACATACCTATTAACATATCGGTGTCAGGTCTGTGACCACTTTCCAATAACCAGTGAGAAAATGAATATTCAGGAGCTGCAGGCATTGGCTATTTTTCTGTCTATACTTGTCTTCATTGCAGGACTAACGGTCAACGTGTTTATCATGGCTGTGAATGTTCTCGTCTGGTGGAGATACAGATATATTAACCCTTTCACTGCTGAGCCATTTCACCGCTGTGTGCTGAGCTCATTTTTACCGCTTTCGCTCATCATGTTTAAACGCGATTTAAAGTCACATTTTATTAAATGACGCAGACATATTAGATATTGTTCTTTCCGGCAGACTCGGCAGATTCATAATATATCATTTTTATATGTGTACGTCATGTCCTGCCCGTATATTAAGACAAAAAATGCAATAAAAATTGAATTTTTAATCATCTGCAGTGTGTAAAGTGTTTTTTTCACATTTTATCACATGAGCGTTTGCGGTTATGTTTTCTATGGGGTGCGTTTGTACAAAAATTAGAAATGGGGACTTGTTACATTTTGTGGGGGGAATTATGTGATTTTTAGCAAACGCACCCCATAGAAAACAAATATTTGTGCAGCATTATTGTTCACATTATAATTGAAATGTGAACAATATTGCTGCATTAATAAAAACAACACACAAAAAAATCATGTTTTTATTTTTTTTATTTTATTTTTTTAAATTTATTTATTATTTTTATTATTTTTTTAATTTGTTACTACTTTTTTACCTAGTCATGTTGGGTATCATTCGAAAGGTCATACTCAGGCCTTTCAAATGACACTCTCCATGACCCCCTAGCTGCCATGGTTCTGGAGATATCGGGGTTCACAGAAACCCCCTATCTCCACCAGGGGATTTCCTTGGGAAATCCCCGGACAGCTAGGGGTTCCCCGGCTATCTGACATCATCACGCTATGTGTGATGACGTCAGGCAGCGAGGGGAGACCCGGGGGTGGAGCCTCCATCCAAGATGGCAGCCCCCACCGGAGCTAGGCCGCACTTCGGCACCGCAAGGTGCTGAAGTGCGATCCGGCGCTTGAGGAGTTAAAGCCAGGCACCGCTTAAAAGGGGAGACTCTTCCCTTTTAAGCGGTGCCTGGATTTTGGCGCTGCTCCTTCCCGATCGGGAGGGAGAGGGATCCGAACGGATCCCCCCCTTCCAGGCTATCTCCCGGCATTGCCGGGGGGTCGCCTGGAAATGACATCATCGCGCATGGCGCGATGATGTCATTTACGTCGGGAGGAGCTTGACTTCAGCGTCTGAGGACGCTGAAGTCAGAACGCTGCGGGACCCCGGACAGAGAGGTGAGTATCTCCGCCATGGTCCCGCACAGCTGATGACGTGTGGGGCACGTCCTCAGCATGTAATGTGCATCAATGAGGACGTGTCCCACACGTTATCAGCAGTGAAGGGTGTCACGACCTCTATGCGCGCTACTGCGAAAGACGCCGGATTGCGCCACCCACTATCTGTCTCTGTGCAATTCTCTCTTGTAACAGGGCCGCAGAGCGCAATATAATGATCCCAGGATTGCAACGCAGTACAAGTCTTCTCCTGAAGCGGGTAATGACTACGTCTCCCACAATCCCTGGGTTCACTTTCCTAATCTATTAGTTACGCTGCCACCAGTCCTTCTGGACACTACGCGCATCGCAGCGGGAGACGCAGGGCTAAGCAACTGCACCATCTGCTTACCCTAGACTCGGACAGTGACTACCTACCCCACAAACCCTGCCGTCTCCGACGACCGCAACTCGCAATTTATTATATAACCAAGCTTAAAGCAAATAGCAATACTCCCAATTTCTTAGTTAGCGTGGATCTCATCAGCCAGAATCAGAACTTAAATACGTTTTGTTTATTTATGATATAGAAAAATCACAGTGCTTTGTTACAGGAAAAATTATAACTAGAATAAATCAATTAATTACACACTACACAGCAAATAAAAGAAAAAAGGGTTAACCACAGAGCATTACTTACGACACCTAATCAGTAAGCTAGCATCGATGGCTCCTGGAGCCTGGAGATAAGAACATTGACCGATCAGTCATCTTTCGAATGTACCCCAAGTGATCAGCCCAAGCACATGGCCAGTTTTCAGAATTTATACACTTCCTGGTCCTTCCAACCCCCACCCACAAATGGCCGAGCCTCATGCACTACATATCCCAGAGTTCCCCTCTCTGGAGCATGCTCAGTAGGCTTGTCGTTACTCTTAATTCCCTGGGCTATCAATCATCTCCCAAAGACCACCTTCTGTGATCAGAGAATGTGATTGCTTCTTTGATATGTGGTTGAGATGCCGCTCTGTCTGGGCCTTTCCCCTGCCAGGAGAAATTGCTCTTTCTGCCTGCTGGGTAGACCCCAAAGAGGTATTATCTTTAATTCACACCTTTGATGACTCCAGAGACAATTGTCACAAACCTGCTTAATTGTTTCCTCCAGCAGACTGGAAATGCAGCCATTGATTTCTGAGGCCAGCTGCGCCAAATGGCCCGGAATCTAAAGATATGCATATTTATAAATATGCCTATATAATACATATTGCGGTAGATATACCGATAGCTAGACACAGGTAGGCATACCCATCTCTCTGTGACAAATAGGCTACACGATATGTCAGTGCACAAAATACATTCCATTTTACAGTTACGTGTTATATCCTTCCCCCCAGGGGAGAAAGCTAACCATTTTAATTACATTTTAGCCCTCACCCTCAACAGCTATGGACCCAGAGATACACTTCCCAAATGGTCAGACACAAATATGAATATGACTCTATATGGAGGAAATAGGTATAAACAGGCACACAGACACATATACACAGGCAGACCCTTATATAGCTAGAAATACAGATCTAACCTGCCACAAAGGGGTTAAGGCTAGTGACAAAATCCCAATGCAAAAAAATGGAGGGCCCTTGGTGCTGTATTATTTTATACCAGTGGTTCCCAACCGAGGTCCTCAAGTACTCCTAACATGCTAAGTTTTAAGGACTACCTTGGAGAAATGCAGACTGAATCCTGCAATCACTGAGCAGCAAATCATATCACCTGTGCTGTTCTTTACATATCTGTAAAACCTGAAGCGGTTGGGAACCACTGCTTTATACTAGGGATGTGTATGGCTGAAAAATTGGTTTTGTTTAGTTTTGTTTCATTACATTTTTAAATAATTTCATTTTTGTAATTTCGCAACTAATTTAGTTTTGTATTTAGTTTCGTTTCATTTTGGATCGATTTGAAATTTCAAATCGATTCGAATTTCATATAACAATTCGATAGTTGATATCAATTTGAATTTTGGATCACTAAATGAACCCCTGATTAATCAAATTTGCTGTTAAAAGAAAATCTAGGGTTAAATTTTAAGCTGTGTCACAGATTTAGTATTTGAGTCAAATTAAACAGTGAAACAAAATTTATTTGTGTCATAAAGTTCTTTGCTGACTATTACTTCTATTGTAAGTTAAGATCAATTCGATAGTTGATATCAATTTGATAGTTCATTTCAAACTCAATAGTTGATATCACTTTGATAGTTCATTTCAAATTTGATAGTGGATGATAGACCAATATTTCTTCACCCGGGTTACTATTTCAGCTGCTGCAGACTTCTCCTTCTCTCTCTGAGCTTTATCGCACCCACAGGATCCTGGGAAGGGTTGAAGTCACACAAGCTGCTTGCATGAAAGACACACAGACTCAACTTGTGGTTACTTCACACAGCCCTTCTAAAGAGCAGTTCGTTTATTCCTGGTTAATGGTTATATGTCTTTCAGATACTAAGATGTGGACCAATCAAAAACAGTCTACATTGCATATTTTAGAAATGCTGAATACAGGGTTTCAAACTTGACAAACAATTCTCAAAAGAACATTTAACATATAATAAAATATATTTTGTTTAACCTGCATGACCATGGAAGAATTAACGTTCCAACCTTGGGACTAGTCTTCTTTCAATAGTCCTGGGAACAGGTAAATATTCTTATCTACCTTTGGACCTAAAGCAAGAAATAAACAGATATTTTTTGCTATGAAATATTTTGCGAAGCGAGGCAGGTTTCTTTTTAACCCTTTCAGTGGATATCAATTTGATAGTTCATTTCAAATTCGATAGTTGATATCCATTTGATAGTTCATTTCAAATTCAATAGTTGACATCGATTATTCAAATTTTTCATTTATGATGATGACACAGTGTTAAATGAAATAAATTCGTTATATACCATTTTGTTTCATTTCAAATTTGTATCGTATCTGTGACAGAACACGCTGACACTGTGCGACTTGGAGGGGGCTGTGGAATTGCCTCCTGCCTACAGACTATTGCCCAGCAGTTAAATAGGAGATTTTGGGTCTGTTTGCCATCTCCTGCAACCATCAGACGCATGGCATATATATATTAGCCCAGCTGATTTAAATGTATAATTTCTTGCCACACAGTGACTGTTTCCCTCTGGGAAAATATGTGTTTAAATGGCTGGAGACAGAATGAAGTTTCTACAATGTTATCTGTGTATTTGAATAGACTGTAATCTTCTGGCACCCATTGTCTTAGGTTAAGAAAAGTTATGTAATGTTTACTGTAGTGTTGCCACATTCAGCCACAATGGCGGTACCCGGCATGCGCCAAGTAGGGCCGTGGTACGAGTAAAAGCCCCTATATGCAGAGATGCAGGACACAATAACCTAGATATGTGAATTAACCACAGGAGACACTGGGGACCTCTGCACGGCTATACCGAAAGAAGCCCTATGCTGATAGACCGGACCTTAGAGTGGCCGGATCTGCTCTAATGAAAAAGGGTTACCTAATAGCCGTGCAGAGTCCTAGGGAGAACACAGAATACCTGAAGGAGTATATACTTCACAACCTGCAGGGAAGAACTTTAATTACAAAACCCGTGGTCAGCAGGGACACACAACTCAATAAATCAATATACACAGTACAGCTAGGGATGTCCAGAAGAGTCGTCAGTGAATAAGCCAGGAGTCAAAACCAAAACGTTTACCTTAAGCCAAAGCGGAGATACAGCCCCAGAGAAAATCCGTCAGCCAGGCCAGAGGGTCAATACCAGGAAATCAATCAGAACATGAAACTCAGACAAAGGAGAAACACTGAAACTGATAACATGAAAAACACTGGACATGAACTGGAACCTAGGCTAACTAAAGAAACAGTAGACAGAGAAACCAAAGAAATAAGGTAAACATTAAACACGAACTAGAACTTAGACAGAATAGCAGGGAGGTCTCAGGAACAGAACTAGAAGCTGAAGTGAACCAGATGCAAGAGCCTGGTGATATGGGCCCATGGCTTTATATAGGGGAGTAATCAGCCCATATCCCCAGCAGAAGCTCAACGAGCAACTGAAACTAGCAGACAACTCAACCCCTGAGCTGCATCTCAGGGAAAGCAGCACAGGGAAACACATAGGAACAAAAACATGAGGAATACAGAGAGCAGGGAGACAGGGTTGGAACGTGGGAACGTTACAACTGTCTACCTAATGTAATTAGATTTCTTATTTCAAGAAGTCAATGTTTGTGCAATTATCTGTATCAATTGTGATTAGGTCCTCCTAGAAGACATTGTGATTGTTTATATGTAAATGACTTCTGTCTGCCCCATAAAAATCTGTGCTTGTCAATTTGATTAAACCAGTTCTACTCTTACCAAGCTTGAAGTCATGGCTCATGATTTGGGGTACCAGGAATCCTCTGCCCGCTGTGACAAGGAAAGGCTCCAGGTCTACAGCTTCGGCTTATTTCTGGGGGTGCTAACCAGGCTCTCTACATGCAACAGGCCTTAAGCTGCGGCTAAGGTACTAGAGAAAGGTGTGAGAGTCACGAGGAGAAACTGGGTGTCCAGCGAGGAAGCGGCATTTGGCAGATGTGTCCCTGTCCGGGCACGGAGATCTGTTACAGTATCGATTCGTTAATCGGAAGTACTTCTGAACTACGAATTATCAAATTTCGTTCCACATCTGAATTTTTCCGAAATGAATGCACATCTCTACTTTATACAAAGAGATATCAACAATGAGTTTTTAGACCTCTAAATCTATGTTGAAGGTAATACTATCAAGACATGTAACCATTTCAATAAAGTGCATGCGAATGGATCCATAGACCAAAGGAGTTCTCACCTTGAGACGTGGTTGAACTCTGTCCCGAAAAGTCAACTCTTGAGAATTGGCAGTAACTGCCCAAAAAAAGAAAAACTTGAAGAACAAGCTGAAGTGGTAGTTAATAAAGTAGACGAGAAGGGATATAAATGGGATGTGTTGGAAACAGTCAGAACTAATATAGGAAGAATGGAAAGGAAAGAACAGATAGCATGGAAGCAAAAGATAAGAATGATTTGAAAGAGGTCCCATTTACGTACGATTATAATGTAGAAGATAAAAGGATTCGGAAGATTATCAATAAATATTGGGGTTTTCTGAAACAAGACCCGGATATAGATCAAATAGTGGGGGATATCACAAGAATTGTATGTAAAGGACCCCAACCAATGAGACTGAGATTGGTGAAAAGTTGTATAATAAAGAAACCCCCAATGACCTTTTTGGAAGGCATGAAAGGTTTTTTTCGGATGTGGTTCTTGCCTGTATTGTGTCTAAACTGGAAGTAGAAAAAGACACCTGACAGAGTTTCAAGGGAACGATGGAGGTAGAAAAATCTAAGATTCAAGACATGATCACTTGTAAGACCAAACAAGTATTTTATATGATAGTGTGCCCATGTGTGCACATCTACAATGGAAAATGATATGAACTTCATACGTGAGAATAAGAGAGCACATCAGTAATATAAAAAAGGGTTTTGAAAAACATAATATAAGACTGCATTTCAAGAATGTACATCAAAGCAACCCAAAGGGGTTACGTATTTTAGGAATAAAGAAAGTGAAAGAACACTGGAGGGGGGAAAATGTGAGGAAAAATTGGAGCAGGACAACATGCAGTGGATATTCCAACTAGACTCATTAGTACCTAAGGGGTTAAATGATGTATTTAAAATGGTCCGTTTTTTATGAATATATATATAAGGAGAGTCATATTCCCCACAAAGATAGAGAATGAGAAGAATAGAAGCAAAAGAATTTAAGAACTTGGTGCAATATGAATGATATGCATGGTGGTTAATCTATCTGCACTTGAGAGGTTAAATGACGAGCTGAGAAAGACTTCCTTTTATAGGACACATGAGAAGAAGAATTTACGTTTTATAACAAGAGGTTAAAAGAGGAATAACTACAAGAATGTAATATGATGTGGCAGTGCCAATTCTATATACTGCTCTTACTGGTTACTAGAGATGTGCAATTTGTTTCGTCCCGAATCCAAATTCGGACGAAAATAACCATTTTCGTATTTCGGGAACGTTTCCGTAAACGAAAAATAGGCTGTCCGAAATGTCAAAATCGATCCAAAATGTCGAATCGATATAACCACACAAACTAAATCAATTCAGAATGAATCCGAAACAAAAAAAATGGGACGAAAACTATACGAAATGTTGAAAAAAACAGAACAAAACGATAAAAAATGACTACAATTCGGAACCAAATGATCTGAAAACGAAAAAAATCTGAACAAAATGATCTAAAATGAAAAAAATGGAACCATGTGATCTGAAACGAAAAAAAAATGTAACCAAATAATTTGAAACAACAAAAAAACGGAATGAAATTATATAAAATGGAACCAAAAAATCCAAAAATAATTTTAATGCAGCATATGAATCCACACACTGCTGGTTAGCACCTCTCTGCATTATAATTAATGCAGCATATGAATCCAGTCCACACATTGCTGGGTAGAAGCACCTCTCTGCGGTATAATTAATGCAGTATATGAATCCACACACTGCTGAGAAGCTCCTCCTGCAGTAAAATGAATGCAGCATATGAATCCACACACTGCTGAGAAGCTCCTCCTGCAGTAAAATGAATGCAGCATATGAATCCACACACTGCGGGGAAGCACCTCTCTGCAGTATAATTAATGCAGCATATGAATGCACACACTGCTGGGAAGCGCCTCTCTGTAGTATAATTAATGCAGCATATGAATCCATGCACTGCTGGAAAGCACTTCTCTGCAGTATAATTAATGCAGCATATGAATCCACACACTGCTGGGAAGCGCCTCTCTGTAGTATAATTAATGCAGCATATGAATCCACGCACTGCTGGAAAGCACTTCTCTGCAGTATAATTAATGCAGCATATGAATCCACACACTGCTGGGAAGCGCCTCTCTGCAGTATAATTAATGTAGCATATGAATCCACACACTGCTGGGGAGCGTCTCTCTGCGGTATAATTAATGCAGCATATGAATCCACACACTGCTGGGAAGCGCCTCTCTGCAGTATAATTAATGCAGCATATGAATCCACACACTGCTGGGAAGTGCCTCTCTGCAGTATAATTAATGCAGCATAGGAATCCACACACTGCTGGGAAGCACTTCTCTGCGGTATAATTAATGCAGCATATGAATCCACACACTGCTGGGAAGCGCCTCTCTGCGGTATAATTAATGCAGCATATGAATCCACACACTGCTGGGAAGCGCCTCTCTGCAGTATAATTAATGCAGAATATGAATCCACACACTGCTGGAAAGCGCCTCTCTGCAGTATAATTAATGCAGCATATGAATCCACACACTGCTGGGAAGCGCCTCTCTGCTGTATAATTAATGTAGCATATGAATCCACACACTGCTGGGGAGCGTCTCTGCGGTATAATTAATGCAGCATATGAATCCACACACTGCTGGGAAGCGCCTCTCTGCGGTATAATTAATGCAGCATATGAATCCACACACTGCTGGGAAGCGCCTCTCTGCAGTATAATTAATGCAGCATATGAATCCACACACTGCTGGGAAGTGCCTCTCTGCAGTATAATTAATGCAGCATAGGAATCCACACACTGCTGGGAAGCACCTCTCTGCGGTATAATTAATGCAGCATATGAATCCACACACTGCTGGGAAGCGCCTCTCTGCAGTATAATTAATGCAGAATATGAATCCACACACTGCTGGAAAGCGCCTCTCTGCAGTATAATTAATGCAGCATATGAATCCATACACTGCTGGGAAGCGCCTCTCTGCAGTATAATTAATGCAGCATATGAATCCACACACTGCTGGAAAGCGCCTCTCTGCAGTATAATTAATGCAGAATATGAATCCACACACTGCTGGAAAGCGCCTCTCTGCAGTATAATTAATGCAGCATATGAATCCACACACTGCTGGGAAGCGCCTCTCTGCAGTATAATTAATGCAGCATATGAATCCACACACTGCTGGGAAGCGCCTCTCTGCAGTATAATTAATGCAGCATATGAATCCACACTGCTGGGAAGCAACTCTCTGCAGTATAATTAATGCAGCATATGAATCCACACACTGCTGGGAAGCGCCTCTCTGCAGTATAATTAATGCAGCATATGAATCCACACACTGCTGGGAAGCGCCTCTCTGCGGTATAATTAATGCAGCATATGAATCCACACACTGCTGGGAAGCGCCTCTCTGCAGTATAATTAATGCAGCATATGAATCCACACACTGCTGGGAAGCGCCTCTCTGCGGTATAATTAATGCAGCATATGAATCCACACACTGCTGGGAAGTCCCTCTCTGCTGTATAATTAATGCAGCATATAGTCCTACAAGAAAAGAGAGGTGAAGCGCACACGTGGATTTGAACAAGACATACATACATTGCTTCCTTGCTAGATGGACAAAAATACATCCAGTATACTACAATAAAAATACCAGCCGGTACAAAAATAATCCCATAGGTTTCAATGTTAAAAAAATTCCCGTCTTTATTAAATTTTTACTTAACCATTAATTTGTTTCACCTGCAGCAATAAGGCATTTTGTTTATTTATTTTTTTAGGATCTTTTTGTCATTTTTCAGGAATATTTTGGTTAAAGTTTAGGTTTTCTAACTTATTATTTAAAAAAACAAACCTTTTTTCCACCATAGGTTTCAATGTTAAAAGAAAATCCCTCAGGGTTATTCAAAGAGATCCGAATAGTGGTCGAAAGTTAACTGAACAGTGAAATTCAGTGTTCGGTTACCTTTCCTGGCCATTCGGCTATTCAGAGAGCAGGCAGTTTGCCAAATCTTGGCGAATTGCCTGCACATACGGTGCCTGTTCGGTGCCTGTTCGAGGGCAGTGAAATCCCCATAGAGAAGCACTGCTTCGTCTATTCAGAGAACAAAAACCAGCAGTGAAAAGTTGCTGAATTGCCCTGCTGTTCGGTGGTTTCATTCGACAGGTTTATTCAGGCGAATCCCATAGGCTTCAATGTTAAAAATATTCCCGTTTTAATTCAATATCTAATAAACTGTTTATTATAATATTCTGCAGTAAAAAGTCTCTTTATGTATAGATTTATTTGGATCTTTTAGGCTGGGGTCAGACGAGCGTAGTGTTCACGTCCGTGATTGCGCCTAAAAGTACGTCCGTGATAGCATGACAGAAAGCCCATCGGAGCCTGACACATGAAGTACGTCCGCACTGAACTGCGGACGCACAACGGCCGCGGCAAACGGACGCAAGGCAGGCAAGAACGTACAACTCCTAGAACGGCCGCACAAAGTGCGCTGCGTCCGCAACGTCTGCATAGCTTTGTATGTGAGTGATGGAACGTGGTCAGACGGACTGCATTTATACGTCCAGCATTTTTCACGGACAAAATGGTTTTGCTTTTTAATTTATTTTCCCTCCTACATTCGTCAAAAAATAAACGTCAGTGAAAAAAACGGACTGTGTGACCACTACTGTGTCTTCTGTACTGACGTACGTCCGTGTGCAAGGACGTACAGTCCGTAGAAATCACGCTTGTCTGACCCTAGCCTTAGACATTTTTTGGGATTTTTTTGCAATAAATTTTTTCATTTTTTTTATAAATAGTTTTTTTCTTTTTTCTGTAACTGCCCTTCTTATTATCATTTATTGGACCTTATATATTAATTTCAGACATTTTCGTTCTCTAGTTTCTTTGCACACAGCTTTTCACTTTTCAAACATTCAAGCGTACTGTTTTTTTTTCACTCCATTCGGCTGCGGTGTTGGCTTTTTCCGGCGGCTGCTCTGCGTTGTGATCTGCGGCTGCTTGGGTTTCTATGGCATGCTCGGCGGGGTTAATCCAGATGTTTTTGCGTTTTTCCGAGTGCGTTCGCCGGGTTTTGCACTGAGTGTTCATTGGGTTTGCGGCGGCTTTTCCCTGCACTATGATGGCCCTGTGGTGCTTGCTGAATACCCCGCAGGGTCGCCGAAATGGGATTGCAAAATCGCACCGAATTGAAGAGAATGAAAAGTCACCGAACGTGCGGTGACTTTTCGATTCTCTTTGAATAACCCTGCCTGTGTTTATTAAATATTTCTTAAACTGTTTATTATTTTCACTTGCAGCAATAAGACATTTTATTTATTTTTTTAGGATTTGTTTTCCATTTTTTGGGATTTTTTGCGTTGAATTTAAGGTTTCATAATTTATTTTAAATGTAATAATGAGGTGTATTTTTTTCTTTGCAGAACGCAGCTGTACTATTTTCTCACAGTCTGTCTGCATTCAGCAATGAATTTGATACATTGTGTCAGAACATTGGACAGCTCCGAGCGTGCTTAGCCTTGGTCCTGACTCCAGAAACTGAAACATAAGGGGTTATTCAGAGATAGCCGATCTGGCCCCGAAATGTAACCGGACGCCGAAATTCAGCATATGGTGACATTTCGGGGCCATTTTGCTATTCAGAGAGCGGGCAGTTAGCACATACGGTACTGTTCGATGGCAGTGAAATCCCCAATGGTTAATCTATTCCGAGAACACCGCACAGCAGAGAAAAGTTGCTGAAGTGCCTTGCTGTTTGATGTTTTCATTCGGCAGGTTTATTTAGGCAAATCCCCTAGGCTTCAATGTTAAAAATATTCCCGTTTTTAGTCAGTATCTAATAAACTGTTTATTATTAATTCTGAAGTAAAAAGTTTCTTTATTTAAAGATTTTTTAAGATCTTTTAGGCAGTTTTTGTGATTTTTTCAGCAAATTTTTTAATTCGTTTTCCTTTTTTCTGTAACAGACCTTTTTATTATCATTCATAGGATCTTATAAGTAAATTACAGGCATTTTCATTCAGTAGTTTTTTGTAAACGGCCTTTAAATTTTGACACTATCAAGCGTATTGTTTTTTTTTACACTGTTCGTCTGCTTGTCGGCTTTTTCCAGCGGCTGGTCTGCGCTGTGATTGGCGGCTCGTCGGCTTTTTCCGGCGTGTATGGTGTGGTCTTTGCAGCGGTTTCTGCAAGTTTTTGGTGGGTTTTCGGCAGGTGTTCGGGTGTTCATCGGGTTTGCGGCAGGCTTTCTCTGCCCTCTGGGGACCCTGCGGTGAATGCTGAATTCACCACAGGGTGGGGAACTTCGATTCCCCGAAGTACAGGGAAGCGTGGGGAACAAGAAAGGCGACATTTTGGTGACATTTTGGTGCTCTCTGAATAACCCCTAATGAATCATACTTGGTTGTTTTACTTACAAAGACCAAGGCTAAGGCTCGTTCAGAGCTGTCGATGGTTCTCTGACACAATGTACCCAATTCATTGCTGAACACAGACGGACTATGAGAAAACAGTACAGCTGCGTTCAGTAAAGAAAAAGCACACCACGTTATTACATTTAAAATAAGTTAGAAACCCTAAACTTTAACCCAAAAATGCCCAAAAAATAATAATAAATAAATAAACAAAATGGCTTATTGCTGCAAGTGAAAATAATAAACGGTTTAAGAAATACTTTAAAAAAGCGCAAATATTTTTTTACATTGAAACCTATGCTGGAAAAAACCTTGTTTCTTTAAAATAAGTTAGGAAACCTAAACTTTAACCCCCAAAAAAATTCCAAGAAAATCCTAAAAAATAAATAAGGAAACTGGTAGCAATCTGTTTCCCTTTCTGAAAGAACCAGTAAAAAACTAAATAAACCAAAATACAAATCAATACAAAATAACTAAAAAAAAATGAAGAAACTAAAGGACCCAAAATTCCTAATCGGTTCGAAATTACGAAACGGAACAAAACAAAACAAAAACTGTCTGAAATGTCCTGAAACAAAAAAATATCCTGAAAATAAAGTAACAAAAAAAAGTCATGCACATCTCTACTGGTTACTGTATCTGGGCATATAGAAATGATACATATAAAAAGGATACAGGCGTATGAGAAAGAACAAAAAAAAGAGGTACGCATTCGCGAAGAGAGGAGGGTATGTGGAAACCAAGAGATGACGTCAACAAGGAGACACATACGCAGTAGGAAGAAAGATGAGAGGACGAGGATCCAGAAATAAAGATTGCCAACGATGGAGAGAAAATAACAAGAAAAGTGATTGTATATAAAGAGGAGCATGGAGAGGAACACTTACACTGACTGAGGAAGTCAGAGAGACGAACCGCGTCTCGGTTTCATATTACATATGTTTAATTTAAAAGTTTAATTATGTTTTAATAAAAGAGCTGATTGCTGGAAATCCGTCTTTTGTGGTTTTACTGAGAAATCAATTTGGATCTCTGGAGAGAGGGTGCGTGACCCCGATAGATCACCTCTGCATTGGTCCAGTAGAGACCCTGGGATTAGGGCTCTGAACCACATGAGCTGAACCTAGAATTTTGTATTCAGAGATCACCACTCTACGCCCAGCACTTTGTATATGTGTGTTTTTTTACATGTGGGTCAGTGAAAAAAAATGAATAGTCATGGTGAGATTATCAACCAGAGTACCTACTACTGAAAACTGAAAGACTAATGTGGACATTGAAACACTCCTATTCAGAGGTTGATATACAGGATATGTTCAAGATAAGTATTTTTCTTTACATATTTATCCAGCATATCTTGCATCTAAGGGGTTAAAGAGAGGTACCGCTAAAAAGGGCACAATCTCCCCTTTCCAGTGGTGCTTTTCTATTTATTTTTTTAGCCCTAGTCGTTTGGGAGGGAGACCTGGCCAAAGGACCCCCCTCCCCTTACAGGTTCCCCCTGCAAGAGCAAGGGGAGGCCTGAAAGTGACATCATGGCGACGGCTGGGGCCCATAAAAATGCTGTGTAGACTTCAATGAAGTCATTGCAGCATGGGACCCCTGACAGAGAGGGGAGTATGGGGAGGGAGTGGGGATAAAAGACCATGACATAGTGTGGACACGTTCTTGCAGAGCTCCCTGATGACCTGGACTTTTCTATGTTGTTTTGCGTGTCCCACCGTCCAAACTGAATGCTGCCCTGATGATTTGAGTTCCTGCTGTGCTGAGGAGGTATTAGTTGCACGCGGCGTCTGTCTTCTGCCGCTTACGGTGGTGCTTGGACACTGTGCTGGTTCACGCGGCCTAGCTGACGGCGGCCATCTTTGGAGCCTGCTCGGAGGTTGCAGACGTTTCCCCTGCGTGCTCTGACTCTTACCTGCTTTGTGGAGTGGTATGACGGTGAGACGAGGCGGCGGTGAATCCTGCTCGGCGGAGGGCCCCTGCCGGTGGGACACCGGAGCGTCTTTTGAAGGCGGAAAGCGACAGGATGATTCTGGCCCACTCACGAGGGGTGACGTCAGGCACCTGATGGAGGAGTTCCGTGCGCTCTGGACAGCGGAGTTTCGAGCTGTGCGAGGAGTGGCTGCTGCGATGGGATGTGTAGTGGAGAAGGTACGGGTACCGACAGACCAGGCTGAAGAGGAGCGGGTGTGCCGGGCGGAGGAGGCTCCGGTTGATGCAGTGGGCCGGTATGACGGTGTGGCTGGGGCTGTGCTGCCTCTGCCCATGCCGGCTAGTCGCTCCGCTGCAGAAGAGGATGGAGAGTGGAACCCTGGGAGCGGTGACCGTGGTGCCGTGGTGCCGCGGGGATCTCAGAAGCTGGCGGATGATGTCCTGGTGCACCCAAAGTTCCTGCCTGAAGTGGGAGATCCGTTGGCTGTATCGCTGGACAGCGGGACTGCGGCGGTCCTCACCTGCCCACAATGGTCTGCAGTGGTGGTCTTGCGTCCTTCCTTGGCCCCTGAGATGATCCTGTCTGCCATACTACGCGAAGAGGAGCCTTCCCCCGCTGTGACAGCCCGCCATGAGGATGGAGCAGGTCCCCTGCTGAGCCTCCCCAAGTTGGCTGCTCGGATGACTCTACCCATCCCCATATTTTTAGATGCCGGCTAAGCCCCCTATCCACTTTAGCATGCTCTCCGGAGCTCTTCGTTCTCCGGGCTCGGCAAGTGAACGTGCCTGGGGCTGCGTATTGCCCCCCCCCCTGATCTGAACCCCGATGTCTTACCTCGGAGACTTACACCCCCTGCGGACACCCCTTACGAGACTCTCTCATTTTTTTCGATGCACTGCCTAGTGTTTTACAGCCCTGAAAAATGTAGAATCCCCCCTTCTTTGAGACGTGCCCCTTCTTTGCTTCCCGCAAATATAGAGACTACCTGCTGACACCCCCCCTCTATTTCATTGTCTCATGTTTGATTGTTTCATCGATGTTGATGACACCCCCCCCCCTGATGAATACCCCCCTAATACTCTGAGCCCCCCCTTTTTTTTTTTTTTTTTTTTTTTTTTTGAGGACATTTCTGTCTATTCTTGTGTTCCTACCCTTTTTCATTTTTGTTTCCTCCCCCCTTTTTATGTACTCCTGAACGATTTTGTGGTCCTGCTTATAGACTTTGTAGGTTCATGTTGTTCGTCTGTTGGAGCACTGGGACTCCCTATCCCTTTTTTTTTTTTTTTTTTTTTTTTTTTTTGTGTGTGGGACATTGGGAGGTAGCCTGGGAGAGCCGCTAGGGTGGCTACCTAGGCTCTGTACACCCTTTTGGCCCCAGGTCTCCTGGCCACGCGGCCCCTTCCATGGCCCTCGGTTCCCTTTGGGTTGCTGGGGTGAGCCAGGAATGCCACGATATGTTTGGCAGTCCCTCACTACCCTTTTTATCCCTTTTTTTTTTTTTTTTTTTTTTTTTTTTTGGTTTTGTTTGTTTCCCTGGTGCCCCATCAGCGAACTCCATCGCTCTCTTTTGTTTTTGCAGGATGACCCTCCTGACGAGTTTCTACACCCCCCACTATTTTCGATTTTCTGTAGTTTCCTATGTGGACCCCCCCCCCTTATGTTTTCTGTGCTTTCTTTGTGAGTATCTTATTTGGCCCTGTGAGGCCACCTGACTGGTCGGTCTGTGACCTTGTGTTTATTGCAAAATAAAAAATTTTGAAATACAAAAAAAAAAAAAAAAAAAGACCATGACATACAAAGTACGTCCTTGGACCTTAACCCTTTCGCTGCTGAGGCATTTCCCGCCTCAGTGCTGAGGTCATTTTTACCGATTTTGCTCATCATGTTAAAACGTGTTTTGAAGGTTTATTTTAGTGTATGACCCAGACATATTATATATCGTTCTTTCCGTCAGACTCGGCAGATTCATAATATATCATTATTATATGTATACGTCATGTCCTGTCTGTATATTATAACAAAAAATGCAATAAAATATGAATTTTCAATAATTTACAATGTGTAAAGTGTTTTTTTCACATTTTAACATGCAAGCAATTGCAGTTATATTTTGTATGGGTGCGCTTGTTAAAAAAATTAGAAATGGGGTCTCGTTACATTTGTTTTTGGGGAAAATTACGCGATTTTTAACAAACGCACCGCATACAAAAATCGTTAGTGCAGCATCATTGTTCACATTATAATTGAAATGGGAACAATATTGCTGCATTAGCGAACCAAAAAAAAGAAAAAAAACTTGTTTATTTTTATTATAATTTTTTTTAAATATTTTTTTATTTTTTATTGTTTTTAAAAAACTTTTTTCATAGTCATGTTTGGTATTTTTGGAACGGCCATGCTCTGGCCAATCCAACAGTACCAAACATTAACCCCTAGCTGCCACGGATCGGGAGATAGGGGGTTCCAATGATCCCCCTATCTCCACCATTGGTGGCAGTTAGGGGTTAACTCGAGGACTGGCGTCATCGTGCTATGCACGATGACGCCAGTCCTCAGGGGGCATTCCCGGAAGCTTGGCCGACATCCAAGATGTTGGCCAGCTCCGGGAAAGGATCATGAACCGGCGCTTTTCGGCACCAATTCGTGATCCAGCCCCCATGGGGTTAATTCCAGGTACCATTAGGAAGGGCAGGCTGTGCCCTTCCAAACGGTGCCTGGATTAACCCCCTGCACCCCGGCGATCGGGAGGGAGAGAGGTCTGAAGGACCTCCCCCCCTCCCTTTCAGGCGCCACCTCCGCACACGCGGGGGGGGGGGCGCCTGAATTATTTATAAAGGATTTTACCAGGAAGGATACATTGAGATTTCTCTCGTTTTCAACTAGATGTCATCGCGCCGCTGCGATGACATCTAATTAGGCCGGCGGCGGTTCCGGGTGCTGGGCTGACATCGAGGATGTTCGGCTAGGGTCAGACTAACGCATTTTTCGCATTGTCTGTGAAAAAGTGCGTTCGAACGAATGGACGCATTTTTTCACGGAATACGCGATAGCGGTCATGATTTTCGGCCGTGATTTTGTACGGATCATCAATAAAACACTTTTTGTGTCTGGACGTTATGTTGGCCGGACATTAGCAGCGTCTGACGTCTCCCAATCGCGCACACACGCCGCTATGCGGACGCAGCGCACTCTGTACGTCAGTACTAGCGGATTGACGTTCTAGAAAAAATGCGTTCGTTTGCCACTTGCGTTGCGTGGACGAACTTTCGTGCGGCCGTACTTCGTGTGTTCCCCGGCATTGGACGTCATTTGCTGCTAGCACGGCCGTGATTTCGTGCGTCTAAACGCACGTTAAAACTGCTTTTGTCTGACCCTAGCCTTAGCCAGCACCGGGGGGCACAGCGATCGGCCGGAACCCGGCCGATCGCTGGCCCCAGAGGGAGGACGCGCTCAGCGCGTCCTCCGCAAGGAACGCTACCTGCGGGTGGACGCACTGGGCGCGTCCACCGCAGCGAAGGGGTTAAGGGGAATTTTCCCCAGGACGTACTATGTATGCAAGTGGTCCTTAAGGGGTTAAAAAAAATAAAAAATTAAAAAGTCTGTAGCAAAAAATAAAAATAGTAAATGTTTTTTTTTTAAAAAGTTAAACAAGATATTACATTTATGACATTGAAACCTATTGGATTCACCAAACTTTCATTGCAATAAGGCATTCTGTGAATAGCCGAATCATTAGTTTCAGTGCCACCGAAAGCCGGTGAATTGCAGCAAAATGCACTTTGTGAATACACGAATTGCCCCCGAAATTGCAAATACGGTGAAATTTCCCGTTCAGATCAATTCGTTGGCAATTTGGTTTCCTTCTTTCTGATGCTTTGCCAGGCTCTAACTGCATCTGTCTTCAGTTGTTCTTTGTCAGTAAACCACTGGGTCAGTGATACAGGTGGTATGCGGCAAAATGACACGGTGCCCGCCGGATTTAAAATCCCAGCGTTGAGCAAGTCTCATTGCCCTTTCGTGGTTTATCCTGATCAGTGCGATTCCTGTTCAATTGTTAATGGTATACCTTGTACGGACTCTGGCTTTGTTTCCTGACGACTCTCTAGTGTTAACCCTTGCTCTCCTTGATTTTATTGTGTACTGACTTTTGGCTCTCTCTGATTATTATCTGTTCTGGTTCTGACTCCTGGCTTTGTCTGACTATCGACTCTGGCACTGACTCCTGGCTTTGTATGACTACCCATTCTGGTTCTGAGTCCTGCTTTGTCTGATTATCTGCTCTGGTTCCTAACTTTGGCTTGTTCTGACTTTATTCATTCTGAGTGTCTGTCCTGTGTTTAGCTATTCAGGTTATTCTAAAGACTGGCAGTGTAGGTAGGCAGTGTCTGTGTGTAGGGATCAAGGTGATTTGTGACACTCTGCAAAGAATCGTTACATTTCATAATTCAATGTCTGACAAACAAATAACTCAACAAAGAAGGGTTCCCCTTAACTACATTTTGGTGACTTTTGCCTTCAGAATTTCTGCCAAGCTGCCCCCTTTTTATGGTACCCCCCCGCAGCGTTAGACTCTCCGCATCTCTCCAGTCCTTCAAGAAGTCCCTGAAAGCACATTACTTTAGAGAAGCCTGTCGGCTCACTTCATAATCCCTCGCTGTACGTTTCTTGCACCATTTTCCTGTACAGTCCCCCATGCACGACAGACAATACAATATTAACAATAACAATATTCACACCACACTGTACCCTTATAAGGTATATGAAAAATCGATAAGAAGTGGTGATGGCAAATTCAAACTCAGTGGCCAATTGGAGAACACCCCTGAATAAAACAAGGACCACAGATGCCCAACTTTTATTAATTAATACTGAACTTTCTGCTATTGACTTGCATAATTACCAGATACTGTATATACTGTATTTCACTATAGTTTTTACATTTTTAAATCATCAGCTTTTATATAAATGCTGAAAATCAGTTTTGTTGTTTTTTTAAGTGGGTTTTATTTAATTATTACTATACAGTTACTATATAGTACTTAGGATTCTATGAAAATTAGACATGGGTAGCGCTGAAAAATGCATCTCGATTTGGATTAAGAAAATATCGGATTCGGAAATAATCATAATCAGCTGCTTTGGAATATTGGAAGCTTACAATATTTTGGTATCAGACCAATTCGGAATATCACAAACGTCCAATATATTTGTCCGGTTCCGATATTTGGAACCTTTATGTAAAATACCTTAAAAAAATGGTTAGGGGATTAGGGTGAGGGTTAGGGCTAGGGTTATTTTAGGGTTAGGATTATGGTTCGGTTCAAGGTTAGGGCTAGGTTTAGGGTGACAGTTTCTGTGTTTCATATGATACAGGGTAAGGGTTAGGATTAGGGTTAGGGCTAGGTCTAGTGCTAGGTTTAGAGATAAGGTTAGGATAGGGCTAGGGTTGGAGTTACAGTTTCTGGGTGTCATATGATTAGCGCTAGGGTTAGTTGAAGGATTAGGTTAGGGCTAGGGTTACTGTTTGTTTGTTTTTTGTTTTTGTTTTTTACTATTCTGATTAACCCTTTCGCTGCTGAGGCATTTCACGCCTCGGTGCTGAGCTCATTTTTACCTGTTTCGCTCATCATATTTAAACGCATTTTGAAGGCTTATTTTAGTATATGACCCAGACATATTATATATCGTTCTTTCCGGCAGACTTGGCAGATTCATAATATGTCATTATTATATGTATACGTCATGCCCTGTCTGTATAATATAACAAAAAATGCAATACAATTAGAATTTTCAATAATTCACAATGTGTAAAGTGTTTTTTTTCACATTTTAACATGCGAGCAATTGTGGTTATATTTTGTATGGGGTGCGCTTGTTAAAAAAATTTGAAATGGGGTCTCGTTACATTTTTTTGGGGGGAAAATTATGCGATTTTTAACAAATGCACCCCAACCAAAAATCGCTAGTGCAGCATCATTGTTCACATTATAATTGAACTGGGAACAGTATTGCTGCATTAACAAAATGAAAAAAACTTGTTTATTTATTTTTTTATAATTTTTTTAAAATATTTTTTATTTTTATTTAGAATTTTATTTATTTTTTAAAAACAATCTACATTATCAAGTTTGGTATCATTGGAAAGGCCATGCTCTGGCCGATCCAACGATATCAAACATTAACCCCTAGCTGCCACGGATTGGGAGTTCATTGGAACCCCCTATCTCCACCATTGCTGGCAGCTAGGGGTTAACTCCAGGACTGGCGTCATCGTGCTATGCACGATGACGCCAGTCGTCAGGTGGAGATCCCGGAGGCTTGGCCAGCATCCAAGAGGTCGGCCATCTCCGGGAGAGGATCACGATCCGGCGCTTTTCGGCACCGAATAGTGATCCGGCTCCCCAGGGGTTAATGTCAGGGTTAATGTGCCCTTCCAAACGGTGCCTGCCTTAACCCTGTGGCCCCCGAAGGACCTCCCCCCTCCCTTTCAGGCGCCTCCTCCTCACTCATGGGGGGGGCGCCTGAATTAGATGTCATCGCGCCGCCGAGCACAGGAGAACCACATGGCAGGACACGCTGAGTGCGTCCTTAGCAGTCAAGTGGTTAAATCAGATTTTTTTTCAATTATATTCTGACCCGGACGATTATAATGAAAAAAAATTGATTGATTTGAATTTTGTTATTCAGAAACGATTCATTTCGGACATCGACAATTCGGAATCCGGATCAATCTGAATTGTCGATATTTCGCACCATTTTCAAATAGGTCTGAACCTCATCGCACTTGTCTAATGGAAATAAAATCATTTATGGTTGGAGTGAAAGTCTGTTAAGAAGCTTATGTATATTTATAAATCTCAGCTAAATAACTACCCTGTGGGTGTTTGGTTGCAGAATGTCGCTGCAATGAAATTAATCTGCTGTGATTTATGCTCTTTTATGTTTAAAACAGCAAATTATATACTGTATAGAAAATAAACGATTAAGATACAACCAAGATAAGTGTTAAAACATCTTTGCAATTTATCTTTGCTGCACGAATTAAACCTTATGAAAGCACGTTACTGCATAGTGTGAAGTTTATTAAAATTTTATAAAACTCCTACATTTATTTTATTTGTGAATAATAAAGCTGGCACATTTATGTTCATTTGTAGTTTTCTATATGTTTTACATTTGCATGAGTAAAATGTGAAAAAGGAGAATGGTGGTGATTATAAGATTTCAGCAGTGGTTTACTAGCACATGGGCGCCACCTTTTGGACACCCCGGGATACAACAGAATGAAAAGTTCATTGCTTAAAAATGTCAGATTCTTCATGAGTGGTAATACTTTTAAAAGAATCTTCATAATCTGAGGATGTAGTAATTGCGACGACTGTATCCAGGAGTAGGGGTTTTCTTGACTTGATCTTGGTGTTGATGATGGGGAGATCCACCTTAGCCATTTTGGGGTAATTTCTGAGGATAACGGGTCTGCATGGTTCAATAACTGGGTTCTGGATAGGCAAACAGGCGGTGGTATTAAGAAGTGGAGGTAAAATATGGTCAAGAGAGTCCTGTAACTGATTGTGTAAAGCTCCTATAATAGACTGCTGTCTGCTTACAGCTTGAGCCATCGCACTAACTTGGTCAGTAAGTATCGCCATGGAGGATGTAATAAGAGGTATGGTAATGGTCTCAATAGATTCTGTTGTAGGTTTTATCTTATCAGCAGCTGTCATATCAGGTGAGGTATTGGTGGCATAGGTCTAAGCATGGGCCAGAGTTTCATCAGTGGACCCCGTGGCAACAGCAGTTGGCACTGTCTCTGTACTAGGCGACTCAGCTGGTAGATCTTTGGCAATGGATAATGCTGGCTTGGCGGAAATCGGTAAGTCCACTGGTGGTATTTTGGCAGCAGGCAATTTAGCATGACCAAGAACTTCATCAGCGGGTGACGTGGCAATGAACACTTTGGCGGGAACCAAAGTCTTATCAATGGGCTATTTAGCATGGTACGAAGCTCCGATAGCGGGCACTGCAATCTGGGCCAGCGTCTCCAATTAAAGTTGTTCCTTAGTGACGAAGACCTCATGGCTTCTTGGCTCAACCTCTGGAATTCTTATGGAAGGAACCGGGTCAGGGTACCGGAATCCGCAGCATGAGGACTCTGAGGGAGTTGGGTAGTCAGAGATGTGAACAATGTGCCAGAGATGGGTGAAGAAGGTGTAGTAGGATCTTGTTCTTTATCTTCTCTTAGGTCATACTGTCTGTCGGGGAATTCATCAGAAGAGGGGCTGTAATATGGTAAGAAATCCTCCCATGGATCTCTATAGGGCAGGGCTCAAAATTTCCGCTCACCTGCTTGCCCATGATGAGTAGAAATATAAGCAAGGTGCGTGGAAATCCATCTCACTAAATACTCAGCAACTGGAAATGGGCACCTGTCGCTTTAAAGGGGGCCCCTCCTACCAACTAAACAAATATGGTTTATTGATGGGGCAGATTTGTGGGTGGCAGTGTGTGGATGTGGGTGTGGTGTGTGTAAGGTGATGGGTGGGATCAGAAGTGACGAGTAGCTTAGTACTTAAACAAAAGATAAATCCAGGTAAAGTATCCGTGTAATTGGGCATACTAGATGGGCCGAAAGGTTCTTATCTGCCGACATTTTTCTATGTTTCTATGTTTCTACTTGAAATTTTTCAGTTGCAAACCCGGCAAGACTAGTGCGTGCGTCGACCTGGACCACTATGAGGATGCCAGGCAACTTGAAGTGGTATTTCCATTGAGCCATCGCTCATCCAGTCCTTTGAACCAGTATCAGACGCAGATTGTATTGACAGAGGTGGTTTTTGCGCAATGGTGGTTGAGGGTGATGGGAGTTGCCGCTATAAACATTTTCTTATATTGCTGTGTATTATTCCTAGCTTCCAAAGCTTTTTCAAATATGGCTAAGTCTTTTTTATGGACCACAGTTCCGTTTGAAGTAAGAATACAGTCTGAGGGCATAGGCTCTGTAGATTCACTGACCTGAGAAGAAGAAACTGTTATGTCCAGAGGTCGCTGGCTGAGAGCGGTGGGTGAGATAGTTTTGGCAGCAAACACAGATGCAGTCTCCATAGGCATATCATATGTCCTGGGCTCTGATGGTACATAATCCATAGGTTGGACAGAGCTATGTTCGGTAGGTATGGTGCGTTCTGTTTCCATGGGATCACAAGGTACGGGTATAGATATAGGTGTTGTTTGTTGTCCAGTGAGCTTTGGTGGAGAGGCAGATGGGGACAAAGGATATAGCATAGTTATAGGAGCCCTTAACCCTTTAACCAATAAGATACGACATTTTATTTTCCAATAATAAGCTCAGTTACACATGGTTTGCAGCGGATGTATTAATAGATGAACTGCTTTGCATTGCTATTTCCTTGTGGTATTCAAATGGCATCCTGTAGAACAACGCTGATTCGGATCATATAGTTCTATGCTTTCATCAAACGCAAGGTTATAAACCGAGTGATATGTATGATATCTCCATAAGGACAGCAATACGGAGAAGATGAGACTGCAAGAGGAACTAACAGTGGCTTTCTCGATATCTGTAATCGTCCTGATAGCCGGACTGGCTGTAAATCTTTATATCGTCTTTGTCAATCTTCATGACTGGTGGAGAGGGAGACTCGTAAAGGCCATCGACAAGATCCAATGCACCCTCGCGGTCTCTCGAATCATTTTCCAGTGCCTCGCATTCTTTTCCATCTTCACTTATTTTACCGACAGCGGCCTCGTTTATGACATCGCATTCTACGTACGACAATTTTTTGAGGGGTTATTCCTTTCCACCATCATGTGGGTGGCAGCTTTACTCTCCATCGTCTACTTCTTCAAGGTCTCGAACTTCCAGCATCTCCTGTTTATACATCTGAAAAGGATGCTGTCCCAAAAGGTGCACTATTTCATATGTGCAATCGTTCTGCTCTCTCTGTGTCATTCCTGCGTGCATACGTGTGCTCTGCGCAATCTCATACTAGTCCTCAATTCCACGTATGACAAAAAAATAATAGCGCTAAAGGCATATTGCATTAACTTCCTAATTTGGAACTGCGTAGCTTTCGTTATATACAGTGGTTCATTCACCCTGGTCCTGGTCTCTCTATGCCGGCACATGAATAGAATGAGATGCAAAGACACTGGGTTTACATCAAACCACCTGAACGGTTACTATGTTGCTATAAAATACATCGTTTTGTGTTTCCTCCTTTACGTTTTGCAGTTTGCCACCAATATCGTTTATATCGTGGAGATTCCGATAAATATCATAATGTGGCTTTTCATTTTAGTATGCACCTTCCTTTCCCTGCACTCCGCTTACCTGATCTATGGAACCCCCAAACTAAGGCAACCATTGTCTAAAATGTGTCGACATGGAGAAAATCATTAAATGAATTCAGGACGACAGATCAAGGAAAATGTTAATTTGCCCACTTTTACGTTTATTCAGAAAACTTTATGTTTTCTGCTTTTGACTTATTGTTGTGATATTAAAAATGATGCTCTATTAAAGAGTTCCCTTTCGTTGCCCTGACAGCCTCTGCCCAATTTATATTTTCATTTTTTTTCTTGTTTCTTGAATGATTTTATTCACCCTTTGTCCCTCGCCTTGGTGCTCCTCCTCTTCGGCTCAGTGTATCCCAAAGCTTTCTGGGCAATTGGGGCGCAAACACGACTTACGGAGCATAGGATCCCCAAATTTTGCAGCATTACAGGACTTGGTCACTTTAGGTACACAAGTTCCATAGCTCATGTGTAGAGTGATGGATAAGAGCTGCACGTGCTTGCACAGATCTTATCCATTGGCCATCACTTGAGAAAGTTCGCTACAGCGATTGGCCTCAGAGGGTGATGTCAGCCGCTCTCTGTGTGTGACATCACTAGTGACCAATCTGGTGACCAGCAGCTGGGAAATTCAAAAATCCCGGCTATGACACTGGGTGGGGTGAAGGAAGCTCCTCTACATCACCCCGCATTTTCACCCGATTGGGGCGGGGGGAGAGGGGCAAGCCTCACATCCTGACCACATTAAAATAATGAAGTGGTCAGGATGAGAAGAGTGTCTCTTTTACATATAATATCTGCAGCTATTATTTTAAAAATGTATGAATTACCAACTTGTATACATTGGTAAAAAAAATTGTGTAGTCCTGTTCTATATTGTTTCCCTGCCTTCTCCTGTGTGGAAGGCACCTACAATTCTGAGTGCACATTTTGTGTCGTCTGTGAATACTTTGCATGAATACTGGTATTGTTATTATTGTCATTGTCTATGTTTGTCTGTTACTATCTGCTATTAGGAATACTGTAGTGGTCACTGCAGCCAGGCCCAGACTGGCCATCAGGCAAACCGGACAAACCCGGCAGGCCGCTAGCCTCCCTTGCCGGTCGGCTGGCTGACATAGCCAGCCGGATGCCCGGCAAGGCAGCCTAGGCCAACTGAAGAGGAAGGGTGGCTGGCAAGCCCTGCTATTACCTAATCAGCGGGTGCCGACTAGTCGTCGGCCCTCGCTGATTAGGTCACAAGGTGCGCCATGTGATGTCATCAGCGGGGGTCAATGGCCGGTGTTCTGGCTCCCTCTGTTTAGGTCACAGGGCGCGCCCCCACACATGCTGACTGGGAAAAAGGTGCTTGTGGGTCAGATGATGTGATCCTCCCTGTTTTGTGTGACTGGATGTCTCTCTCCCGGCTCCCGCCACCCATGAGGTATGCGGGGGGAATTAATTGATTGGTATGTTGGGGGGGGGGGTGAGAAATTAATTGATTGGTATGCTGGGGGGAGAAATAAATTTGTATGCTGGGGAGAGAAATTAATTGATTGGTATGCTGGGGGAGAAATAAATTGATATGCTGGGGAGAGAAATTAATTGATTGGTATGCTGGGGGGAATTAATTGACATGCTGGGGGGAATTAATTTGTATGCTGGGGAAGTAATTAATTGATAAGCCTGGGGGAGAAATTAATTGATTGGTATGCAAGGGGGGATTAATTGATATACCTGGGGGAGAAATTAATTGATTGGTATGCTGGGGGGAGAATGTAATTGATATGCTGGGGGAGAAATTAATTGATTGGTATGCTGGGGAGAAATTAATTGATATGCTCGGGGAGAAATTAATTGATTAGTATGCTGGGGGAATTAATTAATATGCTGGGGAGAAATTAATTGATATGCTGGGGGCAATAAATTAATTGATTGGTATGCTGGGGAGAAATTAAATAATCGATATGCTGGGAGGAGAAATTAACTAATTGGTATGCTAGGGGGAGAAATGAAAGAATTTATATGCTGGGGAAATGAATGAATTGATATGCTGGGGGAGAAATGAATAAATTGATATACTGGGGAGAAATGAATGAATTGATATGCTGGGGGGAAATTAATGAATTGATATGCTGGGGAGAAATGACTGAATTGATATGCTGGGGGGAAATTAATGAATTGATATGCTGGGGAGAAATGACTGAATTGATATGCTGGGGGGAATGAATGAATTGATATGCTGGGGGAGAAATGAATGAATTGATATGCTAGGGGGAAATTAATGACTTGATATGCTGGGGAGAAATGAATGAATTGATATGCTGGGGGAGAAATTAATGAATTGATATGTTGGGGGGAGAAATGAATGCATTGATATGCTTGGGATGGGGAATGAAATTGATATGCTGGGGGGAGAAATTAAATAATTGCTATGCTTAGATTAGCTAGAATATGCTTACATCTGTTAAAGGTTGGAGTGATCTTTGTTTTCTTTGCTTGAACTTAATAAAATGATAATGTTATTATTTGTTTAATATGATGTGCTTGCATCTGATTAAGGGCTATATTACAAAGTCGGTGTTACCAGAGCTGTTGTAAACTTACCAGAGCCATTCTAGCCTATGGAGCTGTTAAATTAACAACAGCTCTGGTTAAGTTAGCACCAACTTTGTAATACTGCCGTAAATGTTCCACTCTTGCTGATTAATTCTTGCAAATAATGTTATCACTTTATCTCTAAAAAAATAATACAAACCTATGTGTGGTTTTACTGTAAAACAAATGATAGCTGAGCAGCTTTGCATTGCATTTTGCATATGAATGATATGACATTTATTGTGATAGATTCTGCTCTTCCAAAACACAAATCACCTGAAAGAGCGAGACGTATAATAACCAGGCAGAGATCGCTAAAAAGAGGGAGAAGGTGAACTCTCAGGAAAAAAGACTAACATCACTTTCCTTGACTGTAATCGCTTTAGCTGCGGGACTAATGGCAAAAAATGTAATTGTCACTGTGAATCTCCGTGACTTGTGGAGAGGGAGACATCTAAAACCCTGTGACAATTTCCAATGTCTCCTTGCGACCTCTAGGATGGTATATCAATGTTTCACTATCATCAATTATATTTTTTTCTGCAGTTTTGCACAGGATGGATATCAGTCTGTTCTTCCGGTAATTCTTTATAGTGGTATGTTTTTACTCCAGCATGTGGATGGCGGCTTTACTCTCTCTCTTCTACTTCATAAAGGTTGCAAACAGCCAGCATGCCCCATTTATAAACCTGAAACGAGTAATATCACATAGGTTGCGGTATTTCATATCTGCAGTCGTGCTGATCTCTTTTTGCGTATCTTGCCTTCATACGTGGACTCTGCACCAATCCAAGGGAACCAGAAATTCTGCATATGACAGACAATTAACTGAAGCAATGAGATTTTATACTGTCTACCTACTAGGGGGAACAGTGCACCTTTCATCATACACATCTGCTCGTTCATACCATTACTGACCTCTCTGTTCTGGCACATGAATAAAATGAGAAGCAGAGATGCTGGTTTTACATCAGGCCACCTGGACGGATACTGCGTTGCCATAAAATCAATTGTTTCCTCTTTCCTCCTTTTCATTCTAGAGTTTACAAGCAATACTTCCTATATGATGTTCAGCTATAGTCGGATATGGTATTCAGTGTTACTGAATGTTCTTTCTTCCATTTATATGATCTACGGAACCCCCAGACTGAGGCTAAAATTTGCTAATCTGTTTAAACGTGGAGCAAAGTGATACGAACGGTCGCTGAAAACAAATGAGTGACCAACTGGAGACCACAATTAGATTTTAAATGTTTGTTTTCATAATTCTATTCGATTAAGGTCACTTTATGTTTCCTGTTGTGTTTTTGCTTTTGTTATTTTGGCATTATTTCCGTTGACATACTTAGAAACATAATTAAAACTGAGACGATTTTGTACAATGTTTAATAAAGTCGTTACATTGTATTTACCCTGAAGTTAACCTATATGCTAACACTTTGGAAATGTGGTTATACGTTGATGTGTAAGATAGTTCAACAACGTTTTGTTTCCAAATACATCCAGTACATAAAAAGACCTAAAAACAAATGTATTTAAGCAATGATTTATATATACACATTCATGATTCAACTATGACTAATGTATAAACAATCAACCCATCTATTGTAATCGCATTCTGGATGTAAAATGATTTTTGCCTCAAAATAAAGCTTTACTTGTTAGAAATGTGGAAGTCTCTGCTAAAAGTCCTTCTGTTTCTTCATTTGTCCAATTTAAACAAGGACAAAATACATAAATCACTGCTACATCACTTTTCTTCTTAAATTCATGCACAAACATTTCTGTACAGAGCTGCACATCAGGGTGTATATTTGTATAACATTTTAAAAAAATGTGTAGCTTGGCATAAAACACATATTTGCTCCACAGCAATACAACTCAAAGTAATGTGTGGTGTATATGAGTGATTTATAGAGCTTCACAATAAAACTCAGTAATGTGCTGTGTATATGAGTGTATCAATTCACAAAGCTCCACAGGAATATAACTCACAGTAATGTGCATTGTGTACGAGCGTATCAGAGAGCTCCACAGCAATAAAACTCACAGTAATGTGCAATGTGCATGATTATGTCATAGAACTCCACAGCAATAAAATTCACAGTAATGTGCAGTGTGTATGAGCATGTCACAAAACTCGACAGCAATAAAACTCACAGTAATGTTTAGTGTGCATGAGTGTATCACAAAGCTCCACAGCAATAAAACCCACAGTAATGTGCAGTGTGTATGATTATGTCAGAACTCCACAGCAATAAAACTCACAGTAATGTGTGTTGTGTATGAGCGTATCACAAAACTCTACAGCAATAAAACTCCCAGTAATGTGTAGTATGCATGATCATGTAACAGAACTCCACAGCAATAAAACTGACAGCAATGTGCGGTGTCTATGAGCGTATCACAGAGCTCCAGAGCAATAAAACTCACAGTAATGTGTGGCGTGTATGAGTGTATCACAGAATTCCACAGCAATAAAATTCACAGAACTGTGTAGTGTGTGTGAGCATATCACTGAACTTCAGAGCAATAAAACTCAAAGTAATGTGCATTGTGTATCAGCTTATTACAGAACTCTACAGCAATAAAACTCAAAGTAATGTGTGATATGCATGATCATATCACAGAACTCCACAGCAATAAAACTCAAATTTATGGGCAGTGTATATGAGTGTATGAAACATCTACACAACATTAAAATTCACACTATTGTGTAGGATTTTGTTGCATATGTTTTACTGCTGCAGAGTGCGTATCCCTAGCAGACAAGCCACATGTCTTTAAGTGAGGAAACCCTAACCAGCCCCTACAGACAATGACCCCACAACTGAACCCACAAATAGTGATACACTCTGACCAGAGGCGTAACTAGAAACCTCAGGGCCCCGGTGCAAGAATCCATGAAGGCCCCCCCAGCAAAAGAGTTTTTTTTTACTAAAAACATTTTGCAAAAATACCTGTATACATGTCTCCTGAACTATCCAAAAATTGCTGGTTTCCAAACCTAATAATACTGTAACCTATCGCCTAGTATTCCTATCTATCCTATAAAAGGATAGTGTCTGGCGTGTCCGTCGCCAAAACAGGTCTGCGCATGCGCGCAGCCCACAGGGTGCTGTGGAGGTTAGATGCGTGCGCAGCCGGGTGCGCGTGCATCCAACCCCTGCAGCACCCTCAAAGCGTCTTACGAGGTAGGATGCGCACGCAGCTGGATGCGCGCGCGCCTCCCGCCAAAGCCGGTTACGGAGGTTGCACGCGCCTCCCGCCGCAGGACCACCAATGTAAGCACTCGAAAACGCCACACAGCTCCGAGCCGAGCCCAGCGCCCAGCACCGAGCACAACACCGAGCCCAGCGCCCAGCACCGAGGCCAGCACCGAGCCCAGCGCCCAGCACCGAGCACAGCACTGAGCCCAGCACCGAGCACAGCACAGAGCCCAGCACCGAGCCCAGCACCGAGCGCAGAGCCCAGCACCGAGCCCAGAGCACAGCACCGAGCCCAGCCCAGAGCCCAGCACCGAGCCCAGAGCACAGCACCGAGCCCAGAGCCCAGCACCGAGCCCAGAGCCCAGCACCGAGCCCAGAGCACAGCACCGAGTACAGAGCCCAGCACCGAGCACAGAGCCCAGCACCGAGCACAGAGCCCAGCACCGAGCCCAGAGCACAGCACCGAGTGCAGAGCCCAGCACCGAGCGCAGAGCACAGCGCAGAGCCCAGGACCGAGTACAGAGCCCAGCACCCAGCCCAGAGCCGAACGCAGAGCCAAGCACTGAGCCCAACACCTGAGCGCAGAGCTGAGCCCAGTACCTGAGCGCAGAGCCGAGCCCAGCGCCTGAGCGCAGAGCCGAGCCCAGTGCCTGAGCGCAGAGCCCAGCACCTGAGACCAGCACAGAGCCAAGCCCAGCACCTGCGCCTGAGCGCAGAGCCCAGCGCCTGAGCGCAGAGCCCAGTGCATAAGCGCAGAGCCCAGCGCCTGAGCGCAGAGCTGAGCACAGAGCCCAGCGCCTGAGCGCAGAGCTGAGCGCAGAGCCCAGCGCCTGAGCACAGAGCTGAGCGCAGAGCCCAGCACCTGAGCGCAGAGCTGAGCGCAGAGCCCAGCACCTGAGCGCAGAGCTGAGCGCAGAGCCCAGCACCTGAGCGCAGAGCTGAGCGCAGAGCCCAGCGCCTGAGCACAGAGCCCAGCGCCTGAGCGCAGAGCTGAGCACAGAGCCCAGCGCCTGAGCGCAGAGCTGAGCGCAGAGCTGAGCGCCTGAGCCCAGAGCCCAGCGCCTGAGCGCAGAGCTGAGCACAGAGCCCAGCACCTGAGCGCAGAGCCCAGCGCCTGAGCCCAGAGCCCAGCGCCTGAGCGCAGAGCCCAGTGCCTGAGCCCAGCACCCAGCGCCTGAGCGCAGAGCCCAGCGCAGAGCCCAGCACCTGAGCCCAGCACAGAGCCAAGCCCAGCGCAGAGCCCAGCACCTGAGCCCAGCACAGAGCCAAGCCCAGCGCAGAGCCCAGCACCTGAGCGCAGAGCCCAGCGCCTGAGCCCAGCGCCCAGCGCCTGAGCGCAGAGCCCAGCGCCTGAGCCCAGCACCCAGTGCCTGAGCGCAGAGCCCAGCACATAGCCCAGCACCTGAGAGCAGAGCCCAGCGCCTGAGCGCAGAGCCCAGCACCTGAGCACAGAGCTGAGCGCAGAGCAGCGCCTGAGCACAGAGCCCAGCGCAGAGCCCAGCACCTGAGCCCAGCACAGAGCCAAGCCCAGCGCAGAGCCCAGCATCTGAGCCCAGCACAGAGCCAAGCCCAGCGCAGAGCCCAGCACCTGAGTGCAGAGCCCAGCGCCTGAGCGCAGAGCCCAGCGCCTGAGCGCAGAGCTGAGTGCAGAGCCCAGCGCCTGAGCGCAGAGCCCAGCGCCTGAGCGCAGAGCTGAGCGCAGAGCCCAGCGCCTGAGTGCAGAGCTGAGCACAGAGCCCAGCGCAGAGCCCAGCGCCTGAGCGCAGAGCCCAGCGCCTGAGCCCAGTGCCCAGCGCCTGAGCCCAGCGCCTGAGCGCAGAGCCCAGCACCTGAGCGCAGAGCCGAGCGCAGAGCCCAGCACCTGAGCCCAGCACAGAGACAAGCCCAGCGCAGAGCCCAGCACCTGAGCCAGCACAGAGCCAAGCCCAGCGCAGAGCCCAGCACTTGAGCCCAGCACAGAGCAGAGCCCAACACCTGAGCCCAGTGCAGAGCCAAGCCCAGCACCTGAGCCCAGCGCAGAGCCAAGCCCAGCACCTGAGCCCAGCGCAGAGCCAAGCCCAGCACCTGAGCCCAGCGCAGAGCCAAGCCCAGCACCTGAGCCCAGCGCAGAGCCCAGCACCTGAGCCCCGAGCCCAGCGCAGAGCCCAGCACAGAGCAGAGCGCCAAGCAGAGCACAATAGACGGCACAGAGCAGAGCACAACCCATTAAAGGCACAGAGCACTACCCATTAAAGGCACAGAGCATAGCAAAAACCATTAAAGGCGCAGAGCAGAGCACAATAAACGACACAGAGCCGAGCACAACAGAATAAACGCCACTGAGCCGAGCACAACAGAATAAACGCCACAGAGCCGAGCACAATAAACGCCACAGAGCCAAGCACAGCACAATAGACTGGACAGAGCCAAGCACAACACAACACAATACGGCACAACACAGCACAATAAACGGCAGAGAGTCAAGCACAGCACAATAAACGGCGCCGAGCACAGAACCAAGCACAACACAATAAACGGCGCCGAGCACAGAACCAAGCACAACACAATAAACGGTGCAGAGCACAATAAACAGCAGAGCACAATATACGGCACAGAGCCGAGCACAGAACCAAGCACAACACAATAAACGGCGCAGAGCACAATAAACAGAGCAGAGCACAATATACGGCACAGAGCCGAGCAAAACAGAATAAACGCCACAGAGCCGAGCACAGTACAATAGACGGCACAGAGCCGAGCACAGTACAATAGACGGCACAGAGCCGACCACAACAGAATAAACGGCACAGAGCCGAGCACAGAGCCAAACGCAACACAATAAACGGCACCAAGCACGGAACAAAGCACAAAACAATAAACTGCGCAGAGCACAAAAAACGGCGCAGAGCACAATATACGGCACGGAGCAGAGCACAGAGCCCAGCACAGAGCCAAGCACATAGCCGAGCACAACAGAATAAACGCCACAGAGCCGAGCACATCACAATAGACAGCACAGAGCCAAGCACAATAAATGTCACAGAGCCGAGCACAACACAATAAACGCCACAGAGCCGAGCACAATAAACGCCACAGAGCTGAGCACAGCACAATAGACGGCACAGAGCCCAGCACATTAAACGTCACTGAGCCACGCACGGAGCCAAGCACAACAGAATAAACGCCACAGAGCCGATCACAATAAACGCCGCAGAGCACAATAGACGGCACAGAGCCGAGCACAATAAACGGCACAGAGCCGAGCACAGCACAATAAACGGCACAGAGCACAGCACAATAAACGGCACAGAGCCAAGCACGGCCCAGAGCAGAGCACAATAAACAGCGCCGAGCACAGAACCAAGCACAACACAATAAACGGCCCAGAGCACAATAAACGGCACAGAGCAGAGCACAACACAATAAACGCCACAGAGCCGAGCACAATAAACGCCACAGAGCCGAGCACAGCACAATAGACGGCACAGAGCCCAGCACATTAAACGTCACTGAGCCACGCACGGAGCCAAGCACAACAGAATAAACGCCACAGAGCCGATCACAATAAACGCCGCAGAGCACAATAAACGGCACAGAGCCGAGCACAGCACAATAAACGGCACAGAGCACAGCACAATAAACGGCGCAGAGCCAAGCACGGCACAGAGCAGAGCACAATAAACGGCGCCGAGCACAGAACCAAGCACAACACAATAAATGGCCCAGAGCACAATAAATGGCACAGAGCAGAGCACAATATACGGCACAGAGCCAAGCACCGAGCCAAGCACAGCACAATAGACAGCACAGAGCAGAGCACAATAAACGGCACAGAGCCAAGCACAATAAACAGCACAGAGCCGAGCACAGCACAATATATGGCACAGAGCACAGCACATTAAACGGCGCAGAGCTAAGCACAGCACAATAAATGGCACAGAGCAGAGCACAATAGACGGCACAGAGCAGAGCACAATAGACGGCACAGAGCAGAGCAACAAGCAGAGCACAAGAGCAACGATCAGAGCACGGAGCAGAACACAAGGGCACAGAGCCGAGCACAGCACCATAAACGGCAGAGAGCACAGAGCAAACCACAATAAACGGCACAGAGCCGAGCACAGCAAAATAAACTACAGAGCCATAAACAGCACAGAGCAGAGCACAATAAAAGGCACAGAGCCAAGCACAGTACAATAAACAGCTCAGACCACAGAGCAGAGCACAATAAACGCTACAGCAACGAGTACAGCACAATAAACGGCACTGAGCAGAGCACAGAGCAGAGCACAATAAACGGCACAGAGCACAGCACCAAGCAGAGCACCGATCAGCGCACAAGAGCACCGATACGAGCACGGAGCAGAGCACAAGAGCAACGATCAAAGCACGGAGCAGAACACAAGAGCACAGAGCCCAGCACATCACCATAAACGGCAGAGCACAGAACAAACCACAATAAACGGCACAGAGCCGAGCACAGCAAAATAAACGACACAGAGCCATAAACAGCACAGAGCAGAGCACAATAAAAGGCACAGAGCCAAGCACAGTACAATAAACAGCTCAGAGCTGAGCACAGAGCAGAGCACAATAAACGCTACATCAACGAGCACAGCACAATAAACGGCACAGAGCAGAGCACAATAAACGGCACAGAGCACAGGACCAAGCAGAGCACCGATCAGCGCACAAGAGCACCGATAAGAGCACGGAGCAGAACACAAGAGCACAGAGCCAAGCACAGAGCAGAGCACAATAAACGGCACAGAGCAGAGCACAATAAACGACACAGAGCAAAGCACCAAGCGGAGCAAAAGAGGACCGAGCTGAGCACAGAGCAGAGTACAATAAACGGCACAGAGCAGAGCACAATAAACGACACAGAGCAGAGCACAATAAACGGCGCAGAGCATAGTACAATATCCCTGAACAGAGCGCAAGAATAGAGCACCGACGAGCACATAGCGGAGCACAAGAGCCCTGAACAGAGCACTGAGCAGAGCACAATAAACGGCACAGAGCAGAGCACAATAAATGGCACTGAGCAGAGCACAATAAACGGCACAGAGCAGAGCACAATAAACCGCACAGAGCCAAGCACAGTAAACAGCACATAGCCGAGCACAATAAAAGGCACAGAGCTGAGCACAGAACCGAGCACAGTAAACGGCACAGAGCCGAGCACATAGCCATAAACGGCACAGAGCAGAGCACAATAAACGGCACAGAGCCCAGCACAGCACAATAAACGGCACAGACCAGAGCACAATAAACGGCACAGAGCAGAGCACAATAAACGGCACAGAGCACAATAAACGGCGCAGAGCACAATAAACGGCGCAGAGCACAATAAACGGCACAGAGCAGAGCACAAGATCCCTGAACAGAGCACAAGAACAAAGCACCGAGAAGAGCACAAGAGCCCTGAACAGAGCACAAGAACAGAGCACCGAGTAGATCACAGAGCCCAATAAAAGGCACAGAGCAGAGCACAATAAACGGAACATAGCAGATCACAATAAATGCCACAGAGAAGAGCACAATAAACGGCACAGATCGCAGAGCACAATAAACGGAACAGAGCAAAGCACAATAGCACCGATCAGAGCACAGAGCAGAGAACAAAAAAAAAAAACACACAACAAAAAAAAAACCGAGGACCTACCAAAAACGGTGCCGCCTCCAAAGAGCCTCCACAACACTTTAACAAAAGAGCATACAAACAACCAGTGCCCCCACACAAATTGTGCAACCAAGAAAAAAAAATTGTTTTAAAAAACCTCACAGCCACACTAACAGGACGAAAAAAAAAACAAGCACCAATAAAAAGAAAAAAATATATATTTATTAAAAAAAAATCTGCCACACTAACAGAACGAAAAAAAAAACAAAAATCGAACAAAGCAACCACCAACAAAAAATAATTTTTTTTTTTTTTAAAAATACTCACAGCCCCACTAACACAACAAAAACTTTTTTAAAAAACCACCTTGGAGGTCCAAACAAAAAAACAGTGCACCCCTCTGCAAAAACCCCACAAACTACTTAACCCTTTAAATATAAAACAAAGAAAACTTCACATAAACAAAAATTTTTTTAATAGTATTTAACAAAAAAAATGCCACCCAAAAGAAAGATGGATTTACAACTACAATCTGTCGCTAAAAGGAGAGAAAATCACACAGAATCTAACACTAATGACATGACGAACGAGCAACTACAAAATTTCAGAAATAAAAAAAAAAAACAGAAAAGAAAGGAAAGAGCTAATATGGATGAAAATGCACGATGTCAAGAAAGAATGAAAAACACATTGGCACACAAAGTACGACGTGCACAAACAAAAATTAATAAAATCATTAACAATGAACAGGGTGATTCCGTTCGGCAACATTATTGTGGAAAACTCGATGTTCTGTGCACCAAATGCAATGCACTGCATTTTAATACACACCAGCCATCCGACAGACTATTCACTCAATGCTGCAACAAAGGAAAAGTATACATGGAGCCCATTAAAGTTGCTCCTTTGATAGAAAGTCTAATGACAGGCGCTCATAAGCATTCAAAAAATTTCAAACAAAATATTCGATCTATCAACAGTTCATTAGCATTTGCTTCCATGGGGGCAAACATTACTCCTCCTCCTGGTTATGGACCTTACTGCTTTAGAATTAATGGCCAGATTTACCACCGAACTGCATCTCTTCATCCACACAATGAGGATAACCGAAAGTTTGCACAACTATATATTCTTGACCCCGATGAGGCCGCTAAACAAATCAGTCCAAATTACGAGTTGAAAAATACACCGGTCTCATGGACCATCTACAAAACGCTGCCAAAGAACAGGGCTTGATACCAGGAAAAGCAGTAATACTTCCATTAACATTCCAGGGTAGTCCCAGAAACATGCTGCAAAACTACCAAGACGCCATGGCTATTGTGCAAAAATATGGTAAGCCTGACTTCTTCATAACAATGACATGCAACCCAAAATGGCCAGAAATTTTAGAAAATATTACAGAAGGTCAAGCAGTGGAATACCGCCCTGATTTGGTGGCCAAAGTTTTCAACTTAAAGCTAAAAGAACTACTACACGACATCACAAACAAACATGTGTTAGGTAAACCTGTTGCTAAAATTCATGTAATAGAGTTTCAAAAACGTGGATTACCTCATGCACATATTTTACTCATATTATCACCTCAAGATAAGCTTAAAGATGCTGATGCTATTGATAGGTTCATTTCAGCAGAAATCCCCGACATTCACGCACAACCCCGATTACATGCAATAGTCATCAAACACATGATACATGGACCATGTGGGCCTCAGAATATTAATTCACCATGCATGGCTGATGGTGTTTGCTCAAAAAACTTCCCAAAACCATACCAAGACCAAACTTTGTCAAACATGGACGGCTATCCACTGTACTGGACAACACAAACAGCTGCTTCTATTGAAGTAAATGGAAAAATAATCAATAACTCTTGGGTTGTGCCATACAACCCATTATTAGCTTTAAAATACAACTGCCATATAAACGTTGAGAGCTGCGCTTTTTAAAAAGTGTAAAGTACTTATTCAAATACATCTATAAAGGACATGACTGCGCAAATATTGCCATCAAAGAACATGCAACGCTCCATCATGACGAGATCACCTCCTTCATGGATTCTAGATATGTGACAGCTCCAGAAGCGGCATGGCGTCTTCTTGGTTTCAAAATGCACCATCAAACACATACCATCGTGCGTTTACAAATCCATCTTCCTGACGAACAGTCGGTATACTTTAATGAAGATAACATCAGGAACGCTATAGAAAGAACACAATCAAGAGACACAACATTGACAGCTTGGTTCACCTTAAACAGAGTAGATGTGGCTGCACGCGAACTCCTGTATACTGATATTCCACAACATTTTGTATTTCAACAGAAAAATACCACATGGGAAAGGAGATTGAGACATCGAGAAAATAACACTATTGGGCGAATGTACTCTGTTAACATAAATTCAGATGTTGAGAGATTTTGCTTGAGATTACTTTTACTCCATGTTAAAGGAGCCACCTCATTTGAACATATCTGAACAGTTGGTGGTGTGCATTGTCCAACATTCAAAGAAGCTGCTCAAAGACTCGGTCTTTTTCAGGATGATGAATTATGGGACTTGACTCTTCACGAAGCTTCAAGTGAGATGATGCCTCAACTGCTTCGAGAACTTTTTGCCAACATTTGTGCCCTTGCATCTCCACCAAATGCTAAACAACTGTTTGAAAAATATAAACAACAACTCATCGAAGACTTATCTAGACACCCTGGCCACACACCAGACTGCCAAACATGTCTCAATAATGCACTATTAGACATTCAAGACATTTTAATTGTTAACGGGAAAAAATGTCAGGATTTCGGTTTACCAACGCCTACCGACTATTCAACCGTCAAAACAACAGACATTTATGATGCACTTCTTCAAAGTCACATAGGAGTACAAATGCAGGCGGCTTTAAATGATCTACAAAGAGAAACTTTTGAAGACATTCTTTCTGCCACCCAAAACGATACATTACCCCAAAGGTGTTACTTTCTCGATGGTCCTGGAGGTAGTGGCAAAACATACCTATACCAAACTTTATTGCATTCATTTAGAGGAAACAAAGAGATAGCATTAGCTGTTGCTTCTACTGGAATTGCCGCTAATTTTCTAGAGGGTGGACGCACATATCACTCACAATTTAAACTGCCTGTTCCTTTGTTGGACACCTCAACATCTTCCATGAGGCAAACATCTAATGATGTCACAATCCTTAGAAAAACAAAAATTATAATTTGAGATGAATCAACCATGGCTCCAAGTGATGCTCTCAGATGCGTTGACAAACTACTGCAAGAGCTCATGAAAAACAACAAACCTTTTGGCGGTAAAACAATTATCCTCGGAGGCGATTTCCGACAAACTCTACCTGTTGTGGCACATGGCAGTCGATCAGCAATCGTTGAATCCAGCATTAAATTCAATACACTATGGGATAAATTTAAGATCATAAAGCTGCAAACAAATGTAAGATCTGTGGATCCAGAGTTCAGCTCTTGGCTAATAAAACTTGGCGATGGAAAACTCACAAACGAACATGGCTTCCATCAAGATATATTTCAGATACCACCTAAAATGATCTGCAAAAACTCCATTGTCAAGGAAATTTATGGTGACCATTTACACCCTAATCATATTTCAACGTTTGAGAAAACTGCAATTTTATGCCCCAAAAATTGTGATGTGGAAAACATCAATGAAGAAGTGCTTAGTTTGTTAGAAGGTGAGAGCAAAACTTATTTAAGCACTGATTCTATTGATGATGAATCACAGGAAGACAAGGATAATTACCCCATTGAGTTCTTAAATGAATTGGCTCCTTCAGGGATGCCAGTTCATAAACTGAAACTAAAAATTGGCTGTATTATTATGCTCCTGCGTAACCTGAATACAAAGAGAGGCCTGTGTAATGGAACAAGACTGATTGTGACAGCTATGCGACAAAATTTGCTCATTGCTAACGTATTGACACCTACCTCAGAACGAAAAAACATTTTCATTCCTAGAATTGATTTAGCCCCAAGTAACACCGAACTGCCATTTGTTTTACGAAGGAGACAATTTCCTGTTAAATTGGCATTTGCAATGACTATTAACAAATCCCAAGGACAAACCTTTGACAGAGTTGGCATCTATTTACCAGAACCCATCTTCAGCCATGGACAACTATATGTTGCATTCTCTCGAGTCAAGAGCTCTGCGGACGTTAAAATCAAAGTCATCGATGGACGTGAACAAGGCTACTTATTACCAATGACTGATGCATGCTTCACTAAAAATGTTGTATTCAAAGAAATTTATTCAAAATAGTCACTAAAAATATTTAACTTTTCTTGACGCTGCTGTGTTTTCCTTTCCACCAACATTCATACGCACCACACTTATCAATGGACTGCCCTCTGGGCAGGCTTTACACCTAGTTATATAAATATTACCATAGCATTAAATTCCATAGTTAATGGATATATAATAGGGATACTAGGCAATAGATCGCCAAAACGTTGGGGTACCTTGTCTTGCCTATCAGGAGTTGGTTTGTACTGGCCCACTTTATGTTTCAGCTGCTTTTTGCATTGTACGTTCCATAATATTGTATATTTCATATGGTTCAGCTATTTGGTTTTTCTTGTGTTTCTTTTTGCTGAGCTTGTGGGGCTGCCTTACTATATGCTGCATGTTGTGTGCTGTAGCCTTATGTAACATTTGGCATTGTGATACTATTACTTTTGTTACTGTCATATTTTTGTATCTACTAAAGATATTTTTTATTATACTTTTGGTATATATTATTTCATGGTTGTGCCATCTTGATTTATTGTAGTTTGGTTACACATTTATTGGACCTTGGGGAGTCCTTCTTGGAGATGAGCACACTTTTTGAGACTATTTAATGAAAACAGTGTGCAGGATATTTACTTTTCTTCAAGAGAAAGATATAGTGAGAAGCAAGGGGGGGGTGTTTGTGAGGGTCCTGAGAACGAGCAACAGCACAATGGCCTGCTCTACGGTGGGTGCCCGCTCAGGTCTCACAAACAAGGTTTTAGCTTGCTTGTGCCATTACAGGGATGAATTTTCCATATGCAAATCAGCCTGCTCTCACCCAGAAAGGGTGGCCAGTGCTGACTGCCAAGGACGTCATCCCTGCACGAGAGGTGCAGCAACCCCGACAATCGTTTCGGCCTTCTTGGGCCTCGTCAGGAGGGTATAGCTGACACCCCTCTAGGCACATCAAGCAAGGGGTCCACCTCTGGATGACCCTTTACAATTATAGTGAGAAGCAAGGGGGGGTGTTTGTGAGGGTCCTGAGAATGAGCAACAGCACAATGGCCTGCTCTACGGTGGGTGCCCGCTCAGGTCTCACAAACAAGGTTTTAGCTTGTGCCATTACAGGGATGAATTTTCCATAAGCTAGAGACAGGCTACACTAAAGAATAAATATTATTGAGTAAACTTTGGCCACAGCTAATCTTATGACATTGGTGAAGCTTATGAATATAAACTAAAGAATAATCTACGCATGCTTGAAGTCTTAACAGAGGCACACTACCATCACTTTACAAATTTGCCTAGAAGTGGTTGTTTCTGTAGTGTAGTGGTCATCACGTTCGCCTAACACGCGAAAGGTCCTCGGTTCAAAACCGGGCAGAAACAAGTTATGGTTAAAGCTTTTTATTAATCGGTTTGAGGGTCAAACATTAACTTTACTTTGACTCATACGTCACCAACCAATTAGAGCAGGGTATTGTGTAGTAGAATCTAGTTTCTCAAAGCTAATCTTTAGACTTTTGTGAAGTGTACAACTATTACAAGTGGAAAACTTCACTTTACTTTAACTCATTGGTCAACAACCAATTAGAGCAGGGTATTGTGTAGTAAAATCTTTCTTATAAAAGCTGATCTTTAGACTTTTGCAAAATCTACAACTATAACAAGTGGAAAACTTGCGAAATGTTGAGCCCTTTCTGATGTTGACAACTGGAATTTATTATGTTGCTGAAAAGTTGGTTTCTGTAGTGTAGTGGTCATCACATTCGCTTTACACGCGAAAGGACCCTGGTTCGAAACCAGGCAGAAACAGCTTGTGGAAGGTTTTTTTACTCAGATTGCAAGAGTGATTTTACATTATTTCAAATCAATCGTCAAAAATTTGCAAGTCCAGGTTTGGTGATCACAAACTAAATCCTTTTTTTCGTGAATGGTTTCCACTGGTTGCTGTAGTGTAGTGGTTATCATGTTCGCCTCACACGTGAAAGGTCCCTGGTTCAAAACCAGGCAGAAAAACTTTTATTGCATTGCAGAAAGTAGCATGAATGGGAAGCTTTGAATAAGCAAAGTTTTCAAGAAATTAAATGTGCAAGATTCCATTAGACCAAAGAAAGCTAGAGACAGGCTACACTAAAGAATAAATATTATTGAGTAAACTTTGGACACAGCTAATCTTATGACATTGGTGAAGGTTATGAATATAAACTAAAGAAGATGCTACGCATGCTTGAAGTCTTAACAGAGGCACACTACCATCACTTTACAAATTAACAAAGAAGTGGTTGTTTCTGTAGTGTAGTGGTCATCACGTTCGCCTAACACGCGCAAGGAACTCGGTTCGAAACCGGGCAGAAACAAGTTATGGTTAAAGCTTCTTATTAATCGGTTTGAGGGTCAAACCTTAACTTTACTTTGATTCATTGGTCAACAACCAATTAGAGCAGGGTATTGTGTAGTAGAATCTAGTTACTCAAAGATAATCTTTAGACTTTTGTGAAGTGTACAACTATTACAAGTGGAAAACTTCACTTTACTTTAACTCATTGGTCAACAACCAATTAGAGCAGGGTATTGTGTAGTAAAATCTTTCTTATAAAAGCTGATCTTTAGACTTTTGCAAAATGTACAACTATAACAAGTGGAAAACTTGCGAAATGTTGAGCCCTTCATGATGTTGACAACTGGAATTTATTATGTAGCTGATAAGTTGGTTTCTGTAGTGTAGTGGTCATCACGTTCGCTTTACACGCGAAAGGACCCTGGTTTGAAACCAGGCAGAAACAGCTTGTGGAAGGTTTGTTTACTCAGATTGCAAGAGTGATTTTATATTATTCTAAATCAATCGTCAAAAATTTGCAAGCCCAAGTTTGGTGATCACAAACTAAATACTTTTTTTCGGGAGCAATTTCCACTGGTTTCTGTAGTGAAGTGGTTATCACGTTCGCCTCACACACGAAAGGTCTTCGGTTCGAAACCGGGCAGAAGCAAGTTATGGTTAAAGCTCTTTATTAATCGGTTTGAGGGTCAAATCTTAACTTTACTTTGACTCAGACATCACCAACCAATTAGAGCAGGGTATTATGTACTAGAATCTACTTTCTCAAGGCTAATCTTTAGACTTTTGTGAAGTGTACAACTATTACACGCGAAAAGACTCTGGTTCGAAACCAGGCAGAAACAGCTTGTGGAAGGTTTTTTTACTCAGATTGCAAGAGTGATTTTACATTATTTCCAATCAATCGTCAAAAATTTGCAAGCCCAGGTTTGGTGATCACAAACTAAATACTTTTTTTCGGTAACGATATCCACTGGTTTCCACTAATTTGCAAGCCCAAGTTTCTTGATCACAAAATACATACTTTTTTTCGGGAACCAATTCCACTGGTTTCTGTAGTGTAGTGGTTATCACGTTCGCCTCACACGCGAAAGGTCCTGGTTCAAAAGCAGGCAGAAACATTTTTATTGCATTGCGAAAAGTAGCATGAATGGGAAGCTTTGAATAAGCAAAGTTTTCAAGAAATTAAATGTGCAAGATTCCATTAGACCAAAGAAAGCTAGAGACAGGTTACACTAAAGTATAAATATTATTGAGTAAACTTTGGCCACAGCTAATCTTATGACATTGGTGAAGGTTATGAATATAAACTAAAGAAGATGCTACGCATGCTTGAAGTCTTAACAGAGGCACACTACCATCACTTTACAAATTTGCAAATAAGTGGTTGTTTCTGTAGTGTAGTGGTCATCACTTTTGCCTAACACGCGAAAGGTCCTCAGTTCGAAACCGAGCAGAAACAAGTTATGGTTAAAGCTTTTTATTAATCTGTTTGAGGGTCAAATCTTAACTTTACTTTGACACATACGTCACCAACCAATTAGAGCAGGGTATTGTGTACTAGAATCTAGTTTCTCAAAGCTAATCTTTAGACTTTTGTGAAGTGTACAACTATTACAAGTGGAAAACTTTACTTTACTTTGACTCATTGGTCAACAACCAATTAGAGCAGGGTATTGTGTAGTAAAATCTAGCTTATAAAAGTTTATCTTTAGACTTTTGCGAAATCTACAACTATAACAAGTGGAAAACTTGCGAAATGTTGAGTCTAAAGATTAGCTTTGAGAAACTAGATTCTAGTACACAATACCCTGCTCTAATTGGTTGGTGACGTATGAGTCAAAGTAAAGTTAAGATTTGACCCTCAAACCGATTAATAAAAAGCTACATTTGTGATGGTAGTGTGCCTCTGTTAAGACTTCAAGCATGCGTAGCATCTTCTTTAGTTTATATTCATAACCTTCACCAATGTCATAAGATTAGCTGTGGCCAAAGTTTACTCAATAATATTTATTCTTTAGTGTAGCCTGTCTCTAGCTTTCTTTGGTCTAATGGAATCTTGCACATTTAATTTCTTGAAAACTTTGCTTATTCAAAGCTTCCCATTCATGCTGCTTTCCGCAATGCAAAAAAAATGTTTCTGCATGGTTTTGAACCAGGGACCTTTCGCGTGTGAGGCGAACGTGATAACCACTACACTACAGAAACCAGTGGAAATCGTTCCCGAAAAAAAGTATTTAGTTTGTGATCACCAAACCTGGGCTTGCAAATTTTTGACGATTGATTGGAAATAATGTAAAATCACTCTTGCAATCTGGGTAAAAAAACCTTCCACAAGCTGTTTTTGCCTGGTTTCAAACCTGGGTCCTTTCACGTGTAAAGCGAACGTGATGACCACTACACTACAGAAACCAACTTTTCAGCTACATAATAAATTCCAGTTGTCAACATCATGAAGGGCTCAACATTTCGTAAGTTTTCCACATGTTATAGTTGTAGATTTCGCAAAAGTCTAAAGATCAGCTTTTATAAGAAAGATTTTACTACACAATACCCTGCTCTAATTGGTTGTCGACCAATGAGTCAAAGTAAAGTGAAGTTTTCCACTTGTAATAGTTGTACACTTCACAAAAGTCTAAAGATTAGCTTTGAGAAACTAGATTCTACTACACAATACCCTGCTCTAATTGGTTGATGACGTATGAGTCAAAGTAAAGTTAATGTTTGACCCTCAAACCGATTAATAAAAAGCTTTAACCATAACTTGTTTCTGAACCGAGGACCTTTCGCGTGTTAGGCAAACAGGATGACCACTACACTACAGAAACAACCACTTCTTGGCAAATTTGTAAAGTGATGGTAGTGTGCCTCTGTTAAGTCTTCAATCATGCGTAGCGTATTCTTTAGTTTATATTCATAAGCTTCACCTATGTCATAAGATTAGCTTTGGCCAAAGTTTACTCAACAATATTTATTCTTTAGTGTAGCCTGTCTCTAGTAGTGGTTATCACGTTCGCCTCACACGCGAAAGGTCCCTGGTTCAAAACCAGGCAGAAACATTTTTATTGCATTGTGGAAAGAAACCAGTGGAAATTGTTCCCGACAAAAAGTATTTAGTTTGTGATCACCAAACTTGGGCTTGCAAATTTTTGACGATTGATTTACAATAACATAAAATCACTCTTGCAATCTGAGTAAACAAACCTTCCACAAGATGTTTCTGCCTGGTTTCAAACCAGGGTCCTTTCGCGAGTAAAGCGAAAATGATGACCACTACACTACAGAAACCAACTTATCAGCTACATAATAAATTCCAGTTGTCAACATCATAAAGGGCTCAACATTTCGCAAGTTTTCCACTTGTTATAGTTGTAGATTTCGCAAAAGTCTAAAGATCAGCTTTTATAAGAAAGATTTTACTACACAATACCCTGCTCTAATTGGTTGTTGACCAATGAGTCAAAGTAAAGTGAAGTTTTCCACTTGTAATAGTTGTACACTTCACAAAAGTCTAAAGATTAGCTTTGAGAAACTAGATTCTAGTACACAATACCCTGCTCTAATTGGTTGGTGACGTATGAGTCAAAGTACAAGTGTACAAAGTACAAGTGGAAAACTTCACTTTACTCTAACTCATTGGTCAACAACCAATTAGAGCAGGGTATTGTGTAGTAAAATCTTTCTTATAAAAGCTGATCTTTAGACTTTTGCGAAATCTACAACTATAACAAGTGGAAAACTTGCGAAATGTTGAGCCCTTCATGATGTTGACAACTGGAATTTATTATGTAGCTTATAAATTGGTTTCTGTAGTGTAGTGGTCATCACGTTCGCTTTACACGCGAAAGGACCCTGGTTCGAAAGCAGTCAGAAATAGCTTGTGGAAGGTTTTTTTACTCAGATTGCAAGAGTGATATAACATTATTTCAAATCAATCGTCAAAAATTTGCAAGCCCAGGTTTGGTGATCACAAACGAAATCCTTTTTTTCATGAACAATTTCTACTGGTTTCTGTAGTGTAGTGGTTATCACGTTCGCCTCACACGCGAAAGGTCCCTGGTTCAAAACCAGGCAGAAACATTTTTATTGCATTTCGGAAAGTAGCATGAATGGGAAGCTTTGAATAAGCAAAGTTTTCAAGAAATTAAATGTGCAAGATTCCATTAGACCAAAGAAAGCTAGAGACAGGCTACACTAAAGAATAAATATTATTGAGTAAACTTTGGCCACAGCTAATCTTATGACATTGGTGAAGGTTATGAATATAAACTAAAGAAGATGCTACGCATGCTTGAAGTCTTAACAGAGGCACACTACCATCACTTTTCACATTTGCAAAGAAGTGGTTGTTTCTGTAGTGTAGTGGTCATCACATTCGCCTAACACGCGAAAGGTCCTCGGTTCGAAACCGGGCAGAAACAAGTTATGGTTAAAACTTTTTATTAATCGGTTTGAGGGTCAAACCTTAACTTTACTTTGACTAATTGGTCAACAACCAATTAGAGCAGGGTATTGTGTAGTAGAATCTAGTTACTCACAGCTAATCTTTAGACTTTTGTGAAGTGTACAACTATTACAAGTGGAAAACTTCACTTTACTTTGACTCATTGGTCAACAACCAATTAGAGCAGGGTATTGTGTAGTAAAATCTTTCTTATAAAAGCTGATCTTTAGACTTTTGCGAAATCTACAACTATAACAAGTGGAAAACTTGCGAAATGTTGAGCCCTTTATGATGTTGACAACTGGAATTTATTATGTAGCTGATAAGTTGGTTTCTGTATGTAGTGGTCATCATTTTCGCTTTACTCGCGAAGGACCCTGGTTTGAAACCAGGCAGAAAATCTTGTGGAAGGTTTGTTTACTCAGATTGCAAGAGTGATTTTATGTTATTGTAAATCAATCGTCAAAAATTTGCAAGCCCAAGTTTGGTGATCACAAACTAAATACTTTTTGTCGGGAACAATTTCCACTGGTTTCTTTCCACAATGCAATAAAAATGTTTCTGCCTGTTTTGAACCAGGGACCTTTCGCGTGTGGAGGCGAACGTGATAACCACTACTAGAGACAGGCTACACTAAAGAATAAATATTGTTGAGTAAACTTTGGCCAAAGCTAATCTTATGACATAGGTGAAGCTTATGAATATAAACTAAAGAATACGCTACGCATGATTGAAGACTTAACAGAGGCACCTACCATCACTTTAACAAATTTGCCAAGAAGTGGTTGTTTCTGTAGTGTAGTGGTCATCCTGTTTGCCTAACACGCGAAAGGTCCTCGTTCAGAAACAAGTTATGGTTAAAGCTTTTTATTAATCGGTTTGAGGGTCAAACATTAACTTTACTTTGACTCATACGTCATCAACAATTGAGCAGGTATTGTGTAGTAGAATCTAGTTTCTCAAAGCTAATCTTTAGACTTTTGTGAAGTGTACAACTATAACAAGTGGAAAAACTCCCTCCTGTTTCCAACCCCAACCCTCCCAGATTGTGAGTTCCTACGGGAATAGGGCCCTCATCTCCTCCTGTACTGTTTGTCAAATGTTGTTCAATGTATTGTAACCCTGTCTATACTGTGCTTATTGTACAGCGCTGCGGAATATGCTGGCGCTTTATAAATAAAGAATAATAATAATAATAATAATAATGTTGAGCCCTTTATGATGTTGACAACTGGAATATATTATGTAGCTGATAAGTTGGTTGGCAGAAACAACTTGTGGAAGGTTTTTTTACTCAGATTGCAAGAGTGATTTTACATTATTTCCAATCAATCGTCAAAAATTTGCAAGCCCAGGTTTGGTGATCACAAACTAAACACTTTTTTTTGGGAACGATTTCCACTGGTTTCTGTAGTGTAGTGGTTATCACGTTCGCCTCACATGCATGTATTCTTTAGTTTATATTCATAAGCTTCACCTATGTCATAAGATTAGCTTTGGCCAAAGTTTACTCAATAATATTTATTCTTTAGTGTAGCCTGTCTCTAGTAGTGGTTATCACGTTCGCCTCACACGCGAAAGGTCCCTGGTTCAAAACCAGGCAGAAACAATTTTATTGCATTGCGGAAAGAAACCAGTGGAAATTGTTCCCGACAAAAAGGATTTAGTTTGTGATCACCAAACTTGGGCTTGCAAATTTTCGAAGATTGATTTACAATAATATAAAATCACTCTTGCAATCTGAGTAAACAAACCTTCCACAAGATGTTTCTGCCTGGTTTCAAACCAGGGTCCTTTCGCGAGTAAAGCGAAAATGACGACCACTACACTACAGAAACCAACTTATCAGCTATATAATAAATTCCAGTTGTCAACATCATAATACCCTGCTCTAATTGGTTGTTGACCAATGAGTCAAAGTAAAGTGAAGTTTTCCACTTGTAATAGTTGTACACTTACAAAAGTCTAAAGATTAGCTTTGAGAAACTAGATTCTACTACACAATACCTGCTCTAATTGGTTGGTGCGTATGAGTCAAAGTACAAGTGTACAAAGTACAAGTGGAAAACTTCACTTTACTCTAACTCATTGGTCAACAACCAATTAGAGCAGGGTATTGTGTAGTAAAATCTTTCTTATAAAAGCTGATCTTTAGACTTTTGCGAAATCTACAACTATAACAAGTGGAAAACTTGCGAAATGTTGAGCCCTTCATGATGTTGACAACTGGAATTTATTATGTAGCTTATAAATTGGTTTCTGTAGTGTAGTGGTCATCACGTTCGCTTTACACGCGAAACGACCCTGGTTCGAAACCAGGCAGAAACAGCATGTGGAAGGTTGTTTTACTCAGATTGCAAGAGTGATTTTATATTATTCTAAATCAATCGTCAAAAATTTGCAAGCCCAAGTTTGGTGATCACAAACTAAATCCTTTTTTTCATGAACGATTTCCTCTGGTTTCTGTAGTGTAGTGGTTATCACGTTCGCCTCACACGCGAAAGGTCCCTGGTTCAAAACCAGGCAGAAACATTTTTATTGCATTGCGGAAAGTAGCATGAATGGGAAGCTTTGAATAAGCAAAGTTTTCAAGAAATTAAATGTGCAAGATTCCATTAGACCAAAGAAAGCTAGAGACAGGCTACACTAAAGAATAAATATTATTGAGTAAACTTTGGCCACAGCTAATCTTATGACATTGGTGAAGGTTATGAATATAAACTAAAGAAGATGCTACGCATGCTTGAAGTCTTAACAGAGGCACACTACCATCACTTTACAAATTTGCTAAGAAGTGGTTGTTTCTGTAGTGTAGTGGTCATCACATTCGCCTAACACGCGAAAGGTCCGCGGTTCGAAACCAGGCAGAAACAAGTTATGGTTAAAGCTTTTTATTAATCGGTTTGAGGGTCAAATCTTAACTTTACTTTGACTCATACGTCACCAACCAATTAGAGCAGGGTATTGTGTAGTAGAATCTAGTTTCTCAAAGCTAATCTTTAGACTTTTGTGAAGTGTACAACTATTACAAGTGGAAAACTTCACTTTACTTTAACTCATTGGTCAACAACCAATTAGAGCAGGGTATTGTGTAGTAAAATCTTTCTTATAAAAGCTGATCTTTAGACTTTTGCAAAATCTACAACTATAACAAGTGGAAAACTTGCGAAATGTTGAGCCCTTCATGATGTTGACAATTGGAATTTATTAAGTAGCTGAATAGTTGGTTTCTGTAGTGTAGTGGTCATCACGTTCGCTTTACACGCGAAAGCACCCTGGTTCGAAACCAGGCAGAAACAGCTTGTGGAAGGTTTTTTTACTCAGATTGCAAGAGTGATTTTATATTATTCTAAATCAATCGTCAAAAATTTGCAAGCCCAAGTTTGGTGATCACAAACTAAATCCTTTTTTTCGTGAATGATTTCCACTGGTTTCTGTAGTGTAGTGGTTATCACGTTCGCCTCACACGCGAAAGGTCCCTGGTTCAAAACCAGGCAGAAACATTTTTATTGCATTGCGGAAAGTAGCATGAATGGGAAGCTTTGAATAAGCAAAGTTTTCAAGAAATTAAATGTGCAAGATTCCATTAGACCAAAGAAAGCTAGAGACAGGCTACACTAAAGAATAAATATTATTGAGTAAACTTTGGCCACAGCTAATCTTATGACATTGGTGAAGGTTATGAATATAAACTAAAGAAGATGCTACCCATGCTTGAAGTCTTAACAGAGGCACACTACCATCACTTTACAAATTTGCAAGAAGTGGTTGTTTCTGTAGTGTAGTGGTCATCACATTCGCCTAACACGCGAAAGGTCCTCGGTTCGAAACCGGGCAGAAACAAGTTATGGTTAAAGCTTTTTATTAATCGGTTTGAGGGTCAAATCTTAACTTTACTTTGACTCATACGTCACCAACCAATTAGAGCAGGGTATTGTGTAGTAGAATCTAGTTTCTCAAAGCTAATCTTTAGACTTTTGTGAAGTGTACAACTATTACAAGTGGAAAACTTCACTTTACTTTAACTCATTGGTCAACAACCAATTAGAGCAGGGTATTGTGTAGTAAAATCTTTCTTATAAAAGCTGATCTTTAGACTTTTGCAAAATCTACAACTATAACAAGTGGAAAACTTGCGAAATGTTGAGCCCTTCATGATGTTGACAACTGGAATTTATTAAGTAGCTGAAAAGTTGGTTTCTGTAGTGTAGTGGTCATCACGTTCGCTTTACACGCGAAAGGACCCTGGTTCGAAACCAGGCAGAAACAGCTTGTGGAAGGTTTTTTTACTCAGATTGCAAGAGTGATTTTATATTATTCTAAATCAATCGTCAAAAATTTGCAAGCCCAAGTTTGGTGATCACAAACTAAATCCTTTTTTTCGTGAACGATTTCCACTGGTTTCTGTAGTGTAGTGGTTATCACGTTCGCCTCACACGCGAAAGGTCCCTGGTTCAAAACCAGGCAGAAACATTTTTATTGCAATGCGGAAAGTAGCATGAATGGGAAGCTTTGAATAAGCAAAGTTTTCAAGAAATTAAATGTGCAAGATTCCATTAGACCAAAGAAAGCTAGAGACAGGCTACACTAAAGAATAAATATTATTGAGTAAACTTTGGCCACAGCTAATCTTATGACATTGGTGAAGGTTATGAATATAAACTAAAGAAGATGCTACGCATGCTTGAAGTCTTAACAGAGGCACACTACCATCACTTTACAAATTTGCAAAAAGTGGTTGTTTCTGTAGTGTAGTGGTCATCACATTCGCCTAACACGCGAAAGGTCCTCGGTTCGAAACCGGGCAGAAACAAGTTATGGTTAAAGCTTTTTATTAATCGGTTTTGGGTCAAATCTTAACTTTACTTTGACTCATACGTCACCAACCAATTGAGCAGGGTATTGTGTAGTAGAATCTAGTTTCTCAAAGCTAATCTTTAGACTTTTGTGAAGTGTACAACTATTACAAGTGGAAAACTTCACTTTACTTTAACTCATTGGTCAACAACCAATTAGAGCAGGGTATTTTTTATTAATCGGTTTGAGGGTCAATCTAACTTTACTTTGTCATACGTCACAACCAATTAGAGCAGGGTATTGTGTAGTAGAATCTAGTTCTCAAAGCTAATCTTTAGACTTTTGTGAAGTATAAACAATTACAAGTGGAAAACTTCACTACTTTAACTCATTGTCAACAACCAATTAGAGCAGGGTATTGTGTAGTAAAATCTTTCTTATAAAGCTGATCTTTAGACTTTTGCGAAATCTACAACTATAACAAGTGGAAAACTTGCGAAATGTTGAGCCCTTCATGATGTTGACATCTGAAATTTATTAAGTAGCTGAAAAGTTGGTTTCTGTAGTGTAGTGGTCATCACGTTCGCTTTACACGCGAAAGGACCCTGGTTCGAAACCAGGCAGAAACAGCATGTGGAAGGTTGTTTTACTCAGATTGCAAGAGTGATTTTATATTATTCTAAATCAATCGTCAAAAATTTGCAAGCCCAAGTTTGGTGATCACAAACTAAATCCTTTTTTTCGTGAATGATTTCCACTGGTTTCTGTAGTGTAGTGGTTATCACGTTCGCCTCACACGCGAAAGGTCCCTGGTTCAAAACCAGGCAGAAACATTTTTATTGCATTGCGGAAAGTAGCATGAATGGGAAGCTTTGAATAAGCAAAGTTTTCAAGAAATTAAATGTGCAAGATTCCATTAGACCAAAGAAAGCTAGAGACAGGCTACACTAAAGAATAAATATTATTGAGTAAACTTTGGCCACAGCTAATCTTATGACATTGGTGAAGGTTATGAATATAAACTAAAGAAGATGCTACCCATGCTTGAAGTCTTAACAGAGGCACACTACCATCACTTTACAAATTTGCAAAGAAGTGGTTGTTTTGTAGTGTAGTGGTCATCACATTCGCCTAACACGCGAAAGGTCCTCGGTTCGAAACCGGGCAGAAACAAGTTATGGTTAAAGCTTTTTATTAATCGGTTTGAGGTCAAATCTTAACTTTACTTTGACTCATACGTCACCAACCAATTAGAGCAGGGTATTGTGTAGTAGAATCTAGTTTCTCAAAGCTAATCTTTAGACTTTTGTGAAGTGTACAACTATTACAAGTGGAAAACTTCACTTTACTTTAACTCATTGGTCAACAACCAATTAGAGCAGGGTATTGTGTAGTAAAATCTTTCTTATAAAAGCTGATCTTTAGACTTTTGCGAAATCTACAACTATAACAAGTGGAAAACTTGCGAAATGTTGAGCCCTTCATGATGTTGACAACTGGAATTTATTAAGTAGCTGAAAAGTTGGTTTCTGTAGTGTAGTGGTCATCACGTTCGCTTTACACGGGTCCGAAACCAGGCAGAAACCGGGCAGAAACAAGTTATGGTTAAAGCTTTTTATTAATCGGTTTTTTGAGGGTCAAATCTTAACTTTTACTTAGGGGTGACTCATACGTCAACCACCACCAATTAGAGCAAGGGTATTGTGTAGTGAAATCTAGTTTCTCAAAGCTAATCTTTAGACATTGGTGAAGGTACAAATATTAACTGAAAACTTCACTTTACTTTGACTCATTGGTCAACAACCAATTAGAGCAGGGTATTGTGTAGTAAAATCTTGCGAAGCAGTGGTTGTTTCTGTAGTGTAGTGGTCATCACATTCGCCTAACACGCGAAAGGTCCTCGGTTCGAAACCGGGCAGAAACAAGTTATGGTTAAAGCTTTTTATTAATCGGTTTGAGGGTCAAATCTTAACTTTACTTTGACTCATACGTCACCAACCAATTAGAGCAGGGTATTGTGTAGTAGAATCTAGTTTCTCAAAGCTAATCTTTAGACTTTTGTGAAGTGTACAACTATTACAAGTGGAAAACTTCACTTTACTTTAACTCATTGGTCAACAACCAATTAGAGCAGGGTATTGTGTAGTAAAATCTTTCTTATAAAAGCTGATCTTTAGACTTTTGCAAAATCTACAACTATAACAAGTGGAAAACTTGCGAAATGTTGAGCCCTTCATGATGTTGACAACTGGAATTTATTAAGTAGCTGAAAAGTTGGTTTCTGTAGTGTAGTGGTCATCACGTTCGCTTTACACGCGAAAGGACCCTGGTTCGAAACCAGGCAGAAACAGCTTGTGGAAGGTTTTTTTACTCAGATTGCAAGAGTGATTTTATTTATTCTAAATCAATCGTCAAAAATTTGCAAGCCCAAGTTTGGTGATCACAAACTAAATCCTTTTTTCGTGAATGATTTCACTGGTTTCTGTAGTGTAGTGGTTATCACGTTCGCCTCACACGCGAAAGGTCCCTGGTTCAAAACCAGGCAGAAACATTTTTATTGCATTGCGGAAAGTAGCATGAATGGGAAGCTTTGAATAAGCAAAGTTTTCAAGAAATTAAATGTGCAAGATTCCATTAGACCAAAGAAAGCTAGAGACAGGCTACACTAAAGAATAAATATTATTGAGTAAACTTTGGCCACAGCTAATCTTATGACATTGGTGAAGGTTATGAATATAAACTAAAGAAGATGCTACCATGCTTGAAGTCTTAACAGAGGCACACTACCATCACTTTACAAATTTGCAAAGAAGTGGTTGTTTCTGTAGTGTAGTGGTCATCACATTCGCCTAACACGCGAAAGGTCCTCGGTTCGAAACCGGGCAGAAACAAGTTATGGTTAAAGCTTTTTATTAATCGGTTTGAGGGTCAAATCTTAACTTTACTTTGACTCATACGTCACCAACCAATTAGAGCAGGGTATTGTGTAGTAGAATCTAGTTTCTCAAAGCTAATCTTTAGACTTTTGTGAAGTGTACAACTATTACAAGTGGAAAACTTCACTTTACTTTAACTCATTGGTCAACAACCAATTAGAGCAGGGTATTGTGTAGTAAAATCTTTCTTATAAAAGCTGATCTTTAGACTTTTGCGAAATCTACAACTATAACAAGTGGAAAACTTGCGAAATGTTGAGCCCTTCATGATGTTGACATCTGAAATTTATTAAGTAGCTGAAAAGTTGGTTTCTGTAGTGTAGTGGTCATCACGTTCGCTTTACACGCGAAAGGACCCTGGTTCGAAACCAGGCAGAAACAGCTTGTGGAAGGTTTTTTTACTCAGATTGCAAGAGTGATTTTATATTATTCTAAATCAATCGTCAAAAATTTGCAAGCCCAAGTTTGGTGATCACAAACTAAATACTTTTTTTCGGGAACGATTTCCACTGGTTTCTGTAGTGTATTATCACGTTCGCCTCACACGCGAAAGGTCCCTGGTTCAAAACCAGGCAGAAACATTTTTATTGCATTGCGGAAAGTAGCATGAATGGGAAGCTTTGAATAAGCAAAGTTTTCAAGAAATTAAATGTGCAAGATTCCATTAGACCAAAGAAAGCTAGAGACAGGCTACACTAAAGAATAAATATTATTGAGTAAACTTTGGCCACAGCTAATCTTATGACATTGGTGAAGGTTATGAATATAAACTAAAGAAGATGCTACGCATGCTTGAAGTCTTAACAGAGGCACACTACCATCACTTTACAAATTTGCAAAGAAGTGGTTGTTTCTGTAGTGTAGTGGTCATCACATTCGCCTAACACGCGAAAGGTCCTCGGTTCGAAACCGGGCAGAAACAAGTTATGGTTAAAGCTTTTTATTAATCGGTTTGAGGGTCAAATCTTAACTTTACTTTGACTCATACGTCACCAACCAATTAGAGCAGGGTATTGTGTAGTAGAATCTAGTTTCTCAAAGCTAATCTTTAGACTTTTGTGAAGTGTACAACTATTACAAGTGGAAAACTTCACTTTACTTTAACTCATTGGTCAACAACCAATTAGAGCAGGGTATTGTGTAGTAAAATCTTTCTTATAAAAGCTGATCTTTAGACTTTTGCAAAATCTACAACTATAACAAGTGGAAAACTTGCGAAATGTTGAGCCCTTCATGATGTTGACATCTGAAATTTATTAAGTAGCTGAAAAGTTGGTTTCTGTAGTGTAGTGGTCATCACGTTCGCTTTACACGCGAAAGGACCCTGGTTCGAAACCAGGCAGAAACAGCATGTGGAAGGTTGTTTTACTCAGATTGCAAGAGTGATTTTATATTATTCTAAATCAATCGTCAAAAATTTGCAAGCCCAAGTTTGGTGATCACAAACTAAATCCTTTTTTTCATGAACGATTTCCACTGGTTTCTGTAGTGTAGTGGTTATCACGTTCGCCTCACACGCGAAAGGTCCCTGGTTCAAAACCAGGCAGAAACATTTTTATTGCATTGCGGAAAGTAGCATGAATGGGAAGCTTTGAATAAGCAAAGTTTTCAAGAAATTAAATGTGCAAGATTCCATTAGACCAAAGAAAGCTAGAGACAGGCTACACTAAAGAATAAATATTATTGAGTAAACTTTGGCCACAGCTAATCTTATGACATTGGTGAAGGTTATGAATATAAACTAAAGAAGATGCTACGCATGCTTGAAGTCTTAACAGAGGCACACTACCATCACTTTACAAATTTGCAAAGAAGTGGTTGTTTCTGTAGTGTAGTGGTCATCACATTCGCCTAACACGCGAAAGGTCCTCGGTTCGAAACCAGGCAGAAACAAGTTATGGTTAAAGCTTTTTATTAATCGGTTTGAGGGTCAAATCTTAACTTTACTTTGACTCATACGTCACCAACCAATTAGAGCAGGGTATTGTGTAGTAGAATCTAGTTTCTCAAAGCTAATCTTTAGACTTTTGTGAAGTGTACAACTATTACAAGTGGAAAACTTCACTTTACTTTAACTCATTGGTCAACAACCAATTAGAGCAGGGTATTGTGTAGTAAAATCTTTCTTATAAAAGCTGATCTTTAGACTTTTGCAAAATCTACAACTATAACAAGTGGAAAACTTGCGAAATGTTGAGCCCTTCATGATGTTGACAATTGGAATTTATTAAGTAGCTGAAAAGTTGGTTTCTGTAGTGTAGTGGTCATCACGTTCGCTTTACACGCGAAAGGACCCTGGTTCGAAACCAGGCAGAAACAGCTTGTGGAAGGTTTTTTTACTCAGATTGCAAGAGTGATTTTATATTATTCTAAATCAATCGTCAAAAATTTGCAAGCCCAAGTTTGGTGATCACAAACTAAATCCTTTTTTTCTTGAACAATTTCCACTGGTTTCTGTAGTGTAGTGGTTATCACGTTCGCCTCACACGCGAAAGGTCCCTGGTTCAAAACCAGGCAGAAACATTTTTATTGCATTGCGGAAAGTAGCATGAATGGGAAGCTTTGAATAAGCAAAGTTTTCAAGAAATTAAATGTGCAAGATTCCATTAGACCAAAGAAAGCTAGAGACAGGCTACACTAAAGAATAAATATTATTGAGTAAACTTTGGCCACAGCTAATCTTATGACATTGGTGAAGGTTATGAATATAAACTAAAGAAGATGCTACGCATGCTTGAAGTCTTAACAGAGGCACACTACCATCACTTTACAAATTTGCTAAGAAGTGGTTGTTTCTGTAGTGTAGTGGTCATCACATTCGCCTAACACGCGAAAGGTCCTCGGTTCGAAACCGGGCAGAAACAAGTTATGGTTAAAGCTTTTTATTAATCGGTTTGAGGGTCAAATCTTAACTTTACTTTGACTCATACGTCACCAACCAATTAGAGCAGGGTATTGTGTAGTAGAATCTAGTTTCTCAAAGCTAATCTTTAGACTTTTGTGAAGTGTACAACTATTACAAGTGGAAAACTTCACTTTACTTTGACTCATTGGTCAACAACCAATTAGAGCAGGGTATTGTGTAGTAAAATCTTAGCGAAGCAGTGGTTGTTTCTGTAGTGTA